>ML685794.1:2723758-2739358 GCA_007922175.1 Pelusios castaneus
GAGCTTTCGTGGGAGAAAATCCCACTTCTTGACTATGTTGTCTTGGGATTAAACAGGGACTATGGATTTTTCTCGCATTACAACAAGTGATTTGACCTCCCCCTCCTCTATGTGCTGTTCCCCAGTGTTTGAATCCTAACACCTATTTTGATTTGCTGTTACAGCCTGACCTGATGCTATGTCATACACTCCCCTGCATTTAATTTCCTCCCACTCTGTAACTTTCCTATCTTCAAAGCGTCTGACGAAGTGGGATTTTCTCCCACGAAAGCTCATGCGATAAATAAATCTGTTAGTCTTTAAAAGTACCACAGGACTCTCTTGTCTATCCAAGATGATGACACAGCTAAACTTGTGGCTGACCTCTGTGACGTTGTACTCACCCACAACCATTTCAGATTTGAAGATAATTTATACCTTCAAGTCAGTGGCAGTGCTATGGGTACCCGCATGGCCCCACAATATGCCAACATCTTTATGGCCGATTTAGAACAACGTTTCCTCACGTCTCATCCCAAAGCACCTCTATTTTACCTATGCTATATTGATGACATCTTCATCATCTGGACCCATGGTAAAGATGCCCTTGAAGATTTCCATAGAGATTTCAACAATTTCCACAACACAATCAAACTTAGACTGGAACACTCCACACAAGAGAGCCACATTCTGGACACTAAAGTGCAAATTAGTGATGGGCACATAAAGACCTCCCTATACCGCAAACCTACTGATCTGGTATAGTTACCTACATCCCTCGAGCTTTCATCCTCGACACACCACACGATCCAGCCTATTTTACAAGATGATCCCTCAGTCTCTCAAGCCTTGGGAGACAGACCTCTCCTTGCTTTCAGACAGCCCCCTAACCTTAAAAGGATACTTACCAGCAACTACAGATCATACAACAGAAACACTAAAGCAGGAACATATCCCTGCAACAGACCACGCTGCCAACTTTGCCCTCCTATCTACACTGAAGACACCATCACAGGGCCTAATCAAGCCACCTACTCCATCAAGGGCTGGTTCACCTGCTCATCCACCAATGTGATTTATGCCATCATGTGCCGGAAATGCCCCTCTGCCTTATATATTGGACAAACAGGACAGTCTCTGCGCCAAAGAATAAATGGACACAAATCTGACATCAGAAATTGCAACACTACAAAACCAATAGGGGAACACTTCAATCTCCCTGCTCACTCCCTTGACAATTTGTTAATAGCTGTGTTGAAACAGATGAATAACAAATCACAGCTTCAAAGAGAAACTGCAGAACTCGAACTTATATGCAAATTTGACTCAGTTGTCTTGGGGTTAAACAGGGACTATGGATTTTTCTCTCATTATAACAAGTGATTTGACCTCCCCCTCCTCTATGTGCTGTTCCCCAGTGTTTGAATCCTAACACCTATTTTGATTTACTGTTACAACCTGACCTGCTCCTATGTCATACACTCCCCTGCATTTAATTTCCTCCCATTCTGTAAGTTTCCCATCTTCAAAGCGTCTGACGAAGTGGGATTTTCTCCCACGAAAGCTCATGCGATAAATAAGTCTGTTAGTCTTTAAAAGTGCCACAGGACTCCGTTGTCAGAAAACATATACGCAGCCTTGAAGAGGTTCTGAGTTGCTTCTGTAGAAAAGGCATATCCTCCTCTTCCCAACTACAGTGAAACAACAGTGTCTTGATGGGCAGAAAGGGTGTGTTTTTCATTGTGGTTGCTCAACTGGGGTATCTTAACATGCCTGAAAAGCCTTGTTAAGAGGCAGGTGCTGCAACTCAGGCAGTCCACACAGCTTCAGATATAGCCTGCATGCTAAGGGGGCTTTTCTGTCACTTCAGGCCAACTTGACTGAGCTCCCGTGACTGAAATATACCCCTTCTGCCCATCAAGGTATAGCCTAGGTGACCTCAGCATCAAAATCAGGTCATTAGGCAATCCTAGTAAGTGTGCTGGCTGATTAAATCACACCAAGGCAACAGTTACTGGCTAAGAAAACAGTGGGACAAATTTCACTGTATAAATGGATTATCCTGGTGTAACATGAGAATAGAATCTGGTTTATAATATCTGAACAGAAAAAAGGTGATTTAGAAGGATTTAATGATCTGAATGTTTGCTGCTTGGTATTATTTTGTGTTCCCCACCCCCACTCTGGTTTAGAATTAAGTTGAGCACTCATTAACACAGAAATGCTTGTTGTTGTTCTGTGTGCTCACTCCCTCTGTGCATACATGACTGTTCAAATGTAATTTCAGTCCCTGTTTGCAGCTTCTGAACAGCTGCCAGCAAGGAATGTGGAATTATGGGAAGTTACTTTCATCACCTCTTACAACAGGTGTCTTTGTCAGCACACCTCATACACAGGTACTATATGCACACACTGAGTCACCATGATGGCTGAGAGAAATGTGAATGCAGGAAGAACTGCTTTCATTGCAAGCAAGGGTTGCTACAAGAAAAACCTGAAGCCATGAAGCAGAAGAGAACGTATGTGAAGAATTTCTCAGTACAAGGTACAATACTTCTTAAAATATAAGAAGATTTTAGAATACGAGGTATGCTCTGTCTGATGGATTCCTTGATAAAACAAAATAGTTACTGGATATCACTCTGATTTTCTTTAATCTGAACTATCTCTATTGAGGGAAACAAGTAGACGAAATATTACAAGACAACCTCATCTAATCAAAGCAGAAGTCTACAGCACAAAAGCTGCATTGCAGATAAATTTCAAGTGAAAATATTTTTCTTCCTCTTGTGAGGGTTAAACATGATCAGAAGCTGTCTTAATCTCAAGGATTTCACCTCAAGTGCTGCATTTTTGTTTGCCATAAGCCTATTAGAACACTCTTCTGTTTCCTAGCAATAACATGTAATTTTTTTCTTCCCCTATTTAAGCAAAAGAGATGTTGGTTTTTAATCCTGAGCACTACAGCTGTTGCTCAAGTTTCCTATTCAAATGCAAATAGCACCTGGTGCTATTTAAATAGCCATATAATCTTTGAAAGATACTTCAGGAAAAACAGGAAGAAGAGAAGAGCAACGTTGATGCTATCCTGTTTGTTCTGGAAAGCAAACGTGTGACAGTACGCTACTGGCAATTCAGACTGGAAATCTCTGTAAGGTTTGCAGTGCCCAGCATTTGCTCTGATTTGGGACAAAAATCCATTTCTGTTCCTTGCACGAGTCGGAGTTTTTATCACTGGAAGAAATTGCTACCAGAGGGATAAAAATGTAATAGATGGGGCTAAATAGAAACACAGACTATATAATTTTACTCTGTTGTTTTGGCAATGATTACTTTTCCTTATAAAATTGAGCTTAAAGGAGCTTTTCTTAGTGGGAATGTTTTGTTTATTTCTTTAAATCAATTAATACTTTTCTATAGAATTATATTTTCATTTGTAGTTTGAGAAGTTTCCAAATAATTTTTTCTGTTTTGGCAGTTTTTCTCTGTCAGATGGACGTTTAGGACAAATTATTTGACAGGACTGAAAGCAACAACGGGGTTACTGGCTGTCTGAAACTAAAGGACCACAATGACCATATCATTTTTGTAATTAGAAGAAACAGAAGTCCTGAATATTTTATGCCACAGATATTTAAGCCTGGGAGAATAATGCAGATTTCTCCTGGTTTTCTTATGCTTGAAAATGCATATTTCCTCTTTTAGAGTACATTTGGTTTAGATAAGATTCTTGTTTTTTCATCAGATTCTGCACTTTTTGAGGTGACTGTTCTACTCTCTGTGTTACAACAGGAAACTAACATCTGTGAAATCTCCCCCGTATGTGGGACTTTTTCTTGCTTGTAATTTGATATGGTTGCTGTAACAGCCCAGCTTTTGATTCAGTGTATAAGTGTTCCAAAACCCCCTAAATGACACAAACAGCAACTCAGAACTCTTGAGAAGAAAACGACTACTTTTTCAAGTATTTCTGAAGATAAATTTATAAACTTGCGAAAAATTCCACAGAGGGCATAAAAGAGGTCATTTATACACTCCTTTTTCTTTGAATCTGCAGAGTAAGCATAAAGCAAGAATTCAGTAGAAAACCAAACTCCCCCAACAAGAAGAATTATCTGTGTGTGGATAAATATTGGATTTAAAGAGTGAATCATTACAAAGAACTTTGGGATGAACAGGGGGGATTAAATAGTTTCTCAGGATTTGAGAAAACTTCAGCAAATTACTTTTCCAAGTTCTCTGTGAATACAAGCAGGTGTTTATAATACACATTTCCTGTAAAGATAAGAGAGACCCGCTCCCATCTCAAGAGGCAAACGACATACAGGAGCTGCTTTGGTTGGTTGGGTTTTTTCTCGTGACACTCCACCCACTTTAGCTTCTTCAGGTGGGTGTGAACGACTGTCACCGACACAGAACAGAGATACGGTTCATTCATTGTTGGATAGTGAACCTGCTGCTGCTGCTAAAGGGGAACTTGCTGACAAAATGATGGAAGAAATCTCAATAGTGGTGGCCTATGATGCCCATGTTTTTAGCCAGCTGTGTGATGAAGATTTTCTGGCCAGTCTGGTGGCAATCAGCAAACCCAAATCTGTGGTAGGTATTGCTATTGGGATTGTGAACTGTCGTTGATCCTTTGACTATGTAACATGTGAAGGCTGTACTTCTACGTGAAAGGAGCCCTTTCATTAAAAGCAATGCAGTTCTAAAAAAAAAAAAAATCCTGTAAATCTAAACTGTCTGCAGTTTGTCTATAGGTACTAAGTACTATACACAATAATAACAAGGAGAGTAGTAATTTAATTTGCAGTAATAATTTCAATTGATCATATTGAGTTAATACCTTTCAGAGATTAAGGTGAAAAGTAGAGGAATTGCTCAATTTAAAAGAAAAGCTAGTTTTCTGGTGTCTGTAATATATAACTGGAGGGATTATTTAATTTTGATTTGATCTTTTATGGTTCTAAAATGTTTTGAGCTCTGAAAGAAGTAAAAGTTGGACTGGAACTGACTCCAAAGTGTTTTTCTCCTGAAAAGAGAGCAAGTGCTAAGTGATCGTAATACTTCTACGTCTTAGCATGTCAGCTAAAGATTCACGGTCAGGTTTTTCAGCTGGTGTAATTATCATGGTTCCTGGGAATCTGGCCCTCATAATGGTTCCTAGACTTTACACTCAATTGTAAAGGAGTTGTTCTTACATATCTTATTTTAAAATCAGTGTGAGGATCTGTTAAAACTTTTTAGTTAAAATACAGCACCAAATTACTGCTCCAAAGTGTTTGTGTACATTATATGCACAGCATAACCAGGATCCTGCATTGGGATCTGCTCATGTGGCTCTCTGTTGGACATGTGGGGATCCACTGAAGGTAACAGCTGTCTCTTCAATAGCAAAAAAAAATGTGTGGTTTTGTTCATTGTGGTAACTCATGCGCATTAGCTAATCCTGCTATAAAATCTGAGTTGAGAGAAGGTACAGGGATGTAATTAGGTGAATTCACCAGCTCATGGGAGGTATAGGACTGACTTCACCTAGGTCATGGTAAAACCTCCATGCATCTTGTCTCCTCTAGGATTTTCAAAGAGTGCCAAAAATTGGGCTACCAATTCTACAATTTAGGATCAGATTCTGCAAATTCTTTCATGCAAGGCAGGGTCTACCAGTTGGTGAGTCGATGGCATGATTGAGGCTTTGCAAAATACAAGCCTGATTATTCAAAGATGTTGAGCTTAGCTTTTTATTAACAGATGCAGATGCCAAGCATCATGAAAAATCAATTTTTGGTCTGTGTATGTACACAAACACATATATAATGTATTTAAGTAACTATGAGAGAGAGAATTTATTTAGATAACAGTGCTTGGATTCCTCCATAAATTGTGCACCTGACTTCTCTCTCATTACACTTGGTTAGGATTCCAAAGCTAAGCCAGTTTCCTTAGATTTTGTCCAAGCACATTCATTCTAGTGCCATTTTTTTCTCCTTGTCCTTAGGTCTTGTCTAGACTAAGATGTAAGGAATAGTGAAACTTATTAACATATTAAGTTAGGGCGACTAGATGTCCTGATTTTATAGGGACAATTCTGATATTCAGAGCCTTGTCTTACATAGGCCCCTGTTACCCCTCACCACCATCCTGATTTTTCCCATGTGCTATATGGCCACCCTAGCTAATGTGTTTGAAACGTCTACTGTTGAGAAGACAGTGCATTCTTTAACGTGCTAACCTTGGTTGAATAAAGCCAAAGCACCTTCTAAGCTTTAACTTGACCAGTTTAGCATGTATTACAGGCTGTGAGCCTTGTCTACACTGGACTATTAAAATGTGTGTGTTAGCTAACATGTTCTAACTGCACACCATTATGTCTTAGTCTAGATCAGGGGTCTGCAACCTGCGGCTTTGAGCTGCATGCGGCTCTTTGACTGCTCCCTTGCGGCTCCAGACGCCCTACCACCACCCTGTGGGCAGTCTGCTCCTAGCTCTGCCCCCCCCCCCCCCAGCCATCAGGAACCCTTCAGGTGGCCTGCGCCAGGCTCCCCCTTCCACCAGGGGGACCCTTTGGGAGGATGCTCCTGGTTCCGGGCTCTCCCCCCTCTCCCCCCCCGCCAGGAGACCCTGCAGGAGGCACACCCCATCAGGAGGCTATACCCATTGCAGCTCTCAAAACACTTGGTTATTGAAGGCATTTTAAAAAATGGCTCTTATCTTTTGGGTTGCCAACCCCTGGTCTAGATCAGTGGTTCTCAACCTTTTGTGGGTCGTGATACACTTGGCGGCATATCGTGACCCAACAGGACACACCAGCCCACCCTTCCCAGACCAAATCCAGCCTTCTCCCTGGCTCTTTGTGACACACTTACCACTGTGTGGCGACACAGTAATATGTCCCAACAGAGTGGTTGAGAACCACTGGTCTAGACAAAGCCTTAGACCTTTTTCTCTTTCTTGTCTTAGGCAATTAACATAATAGCAACTGTCTTTTCTGAACAAGAACTTAGCAGTCTTAGAGAAAGATCTTCTTCTATCTGGCAGAACAGTGCTAAGAGTGGTTGTAATGCCCATTGCTAGACTTGGGTTCTCAAACTCTGTCAGACTCTTGAGTTTCACCAACCCACAGCCAAGAATATTTTCCTGAGCGTCTGCTGTACTGAATTGCTTCCATGTTACTGGACTATTTCTTGTAAATCATTTAAATATAATTTTCATGGTAAGAAACATTGCCCCTGAGCCTTGGCCTATGCTTTAATTACTAGGGAAGTTACACTTACATGTGTCTAGCAATTGAGTGCATGCTTTGTGCAAATTAAGAAAAGTGCAGGGACAACACCACACTGTGCACAGCTTAGTCTGAATTTTCTACATTTGTTCCCAGGTCAGATGTGAGGCACTAGTGCTGAGTGCTCAGAGGAGTTGGTGTCAGAGGTTTAGTATATTGCGGTCTTCGGGTGAAATACACTGTGGAACGACAAAGTATTCTTATTACATTATTATGCATTTTAACATAACAAAACGTGCTTATGACCTATATAGGGTTTGGCTCTGAAGCACAGGTTACTGCATGAGTGTGTTTCAGCACACTGGCCAAATCCTTAGCAATGATGAGTTCTGTGCCACTTTTAAAGGCTAACAAATTACCCTATTACAAATTACTCTATTACCCTTCTCAGCTCTTGCTTACAGCTCTTGCTTTCCCTCTTCCAAACTCTTTGAATCAAAACAGCTTGTTTACTTAGCAGAGACAGTCTAGCAGTCTATCCCCCTGGAACTGTTTGAATTGACCTTGTGACCCACCCTTCTGTGTATGTATATATTTACAGCAAACATGCTGCAGTTTCCATTTTATACATCTGATGAAGTGGGATTGTGCCCATGAAATCTTATGCAATAAATAAATTTGTTAGTCTTTAAAAGTTCCACAAGACTCCATGTTTATTTAGCAGTGATGAAAACCTACCACTGTTAGTGGAAGGGACTGAAAAATCCAGGTACTTGACACTTCTCAGGTTGGTTAATTTTTAGTTATGCAAGGCTCCATTTTGTTACCCTAAGGCAAATACAGTGCATCATAGTATTCCTGCTCGTGATTTCAATCCGTTCTAAAATACATGGAACTGTCTCAATTTGGACTGAACAGCCTATGATTTTGGGATGACGTTAAATAGCAAATCCTGTTGACTGCTTTGGTGACTTGTACATGCCCTGGGAGATAGGTCTGTTACACTGGTTGGGTGCATCTACACTGGCACCTTAGGTTGACTTAAGGACGCTTAAGTCGACCTACAGAACTCTGCGTCCACATTGGGCACTCAGTAAGTCGACTTAAGTGCTTCCTTAAGTCAACTTAAAACACCACCTCTGAAGGTCGACTTAAGGCTTAAGTCGACCTTATTAAGTAGACTTAAAGCCTGTGTAGGACGGGTATGTCTATACTTCAGTCTCTGTTAAGTTGACTTAACAAGGTCAACTTTAAGTTGACTTAAAGTTGACCTTGTTAAGTCGAATTAACAGAGTTGACTTAACTTAACAGTCGTAGACATAGCCAGTGAAATTCCACAGAAGTAGGTTTTAAGGATTTGGTTGTGGAAATGGTTCATAGTTAGTTCACTTTCTTTTAAATGAACAGTGAAATGAAAAATGTGAGTTTAGAAGCAACGTGAATATCTTCCACTGTCAGAAGTAACAACTGATCTGTAAAGTTAATTGTACTCCACCATGTGAATAAAGTTCCCCTTTCAGTTTCCGCTGCTTCCTCTTCTTTAGTGCCAGGCTTTGCCTCCCCAGAGAAGTAGCCAAGAGTACTTGCCCATTCCCCCATAGCCTGCCCCCAGGTACAGATCTCTGGCCTTCTCTTGAGTCCTTTCCTGGGAAAAGGAGGAGTGCTGCTGTGAAGGTGGTTTATCCCCATTCCATGTGGGGAGGGGAAGGACTATGGAGAGAGGATTCCCAAAGTTACAAAATGATTGCTTGTTTTATCTGAACTCCAGTGCCCCACAATTTTTAGCACCTCAAAGCTTCCAGCATCGGTTTGTTTAATGAGTCCCTTCCTCTCTCCATTCTCACTTTTGGATTGGGGTAAAGTACATCAGATCATAAATTTCTAGAGTTGGCATCTTGCATGACTTAAGATTCCAAAATCTATTATTTTTTAAAATCTAATGATATTTTAAGATAATGTCATGATTTGGGGGACCTGAGTCATGATTTTTGAATGCTTGGGGTTGGCAGTACTGGTTTCATTATAATTCCTCCAGTAAGTCCTCCAATAAATGTGTGACACGCTGGAGCACTTGTAAGAGAGAGTCATTTGACATGGGTCAGGGTTACAATAATGCTAAGTAAAAATAACAAACGTTTATTATAGGTCCAGCTACCAAGATGTACAGGAGGGATTGGCTTGGCCTTTGAATTGCCAAATTAGTATAAGACTTTTGGGACCCAGGTTGTTACTTATGTCTAAGACCAGCTCTACTGATGCTTTTGAGTTCTAATCACTGTAAAATAATGACCTTGCTTTTGCTCACAATAAGAGGGGAAACCACTCCCCTCACCCAAGGTGGAATTCAGTTTCTGCTATTTCCCAGCTCACAGTCATTTTAGCCACAATTTCCACAGGAAATGGAGCAACTTTTCTGCAGTTTGCTTTTGCCTCAAATAAATACCATTAAGTGGGATTACTTACCTAAAAAAGAAATCTCTCCATGGCATTGACAATTTCTTACTTTGTGGTTTGTACAGCACCTAGCATACTGACATTCAGCTTCTAATTGGGGCCTTGAGGCAGTCCCATAATACAAATAATAAATAATTGAATACACAAAGCACCAAATACATGGAGGATCTCAGATAAGGTCTTGTTAAATTACATTCCAAAACCATCACTGTAAGACAGCAAGATTTCTATATATTTTTGATGCTGAAAGTTCATCATATATTGTAAATAACCTAATTTAGTATATTCCAGCTACATAGCTAGTAGCATTATTACAGTGTACGTGTAGTAAATTAAAAAGAGGTTTATGGGCATGATTATCCACTTGTGTAGTTACTCTTTGCAAAGTGAGTGTAAAATGTTACTATTAAAATGTAGTAGTATTTTATACCTGTTTTGCACTGCTGTGAATATCTACAGAAGGTGCAAGGTAGTAGAGAATAATTTGTATAGATTTCTAAATAAAAAATGAAGAAAAGAGTAAATTATTTTTAGCAAGCGTAAGGCTGGAATCATCTCTTTTATGTGTCATTAAAGGAGAAAGATGACTCTTTGAAACCATTGTGCACTTAATATTCTGAACTTGACAGAAACAAATGAAAGCTGGTCATTGTGCAATTTGTACCAGAACTGAATATTTTTACTCTAGTGAATTTTAATTTCAGTTTGCTGCAGAAAACTTGGATCAAAGGGGTTTAACTGGTATAATCCAGTGTTGAGGTAAATTCCATTAGAAGGCTTAGTTATATTTTCATTTGACTGCCTGTGCTATTATTTTGCGCCTTTCTTTGGGGGACTTTCAGACATTTCATAGAACTCATTTGTTGTTGACACAAACGTATACCATCTCATTTCCAAACAAGCAATGCATTGCTAAAGACTTTTTTTAAATGTATGCTGCGAATGCTCTTTCTGACCCTCAGGCTTTTTCTACCCGGAGTGTATAGGAATAGTGTTGCTTCGGCAGTATAGGGCTGTGACTTTTGTTATTATACTTGTGTGTATACAGCAACCTAAGCAAAACTGACTTTTGAATAAATCACATTCTTAAAATTTACACTGATCAGGTTATAGCCAACATAGGGGGCAGGGGGTGCTACTGCTAATCAGGTTCTGAGCACAGCTGCATCAGGTCAGGTGTTAGCTTGTTACATGTGGTGTGAATATAAATCCCAGTTGCGTGGGTATCCTGGTTTTCAAGCCTGTTATGTTGAAATGGGATTTTTATTCTGGATTCAGTGATGCCTTATAATATAATCATCTGTGTTGTCCTCTCTCCTATATGTACAGATGCTGTGTTGTGAGCCTTAGGTCATTTGTAAAGCTGCATTGCAAAGGAAAAATATGGATTGTGCCCTTTTTATTCTTCTTCCATTCCTTCTTCCCCCCTACCCACCAAATAGATTTTTCCATAATTTTTTAAATATTAGCAGTATCAGGAATATCAAGTTTTATTTCCCATTTTTGTTTTTCTCTTTGCTCCTATGAGGGCTAGAAAAATCTCAATTTGAAGGGAAAGGTTATTAAAATTTTTAGAGCACTTTTCTCTCAGGTGCATTTCCTAAACTTGTGTTTAAATTGGTGTTGTAAAAAAGCCAAAGAATTTAAAACATTCTGACATTCCTCCCCCATCTGTCCTCTCCCCCCCACCCCTTAGTTGCTCAGATTTTAATCTCTGGATTTGTGTGATTTCACAAACCTACCACTCTCCCTCTGGCCCTTAAAACTCTGCCATATACCCTACAACAAGCCTCACCCTGTCTGTTTAGCTGCCAGGACTGTTTCTCTACACTCCTCGACCCAATCTGACCTTTCCACCTACCAAATATTTCCCGTCACCAACCATATTCTGATGGTCTCCAATGTGCCATGTAGGCTACGTCTACAGATGGGAATTTTCCTAATAATTCCACTAGTACTGATACCTGTTCTGGGGTGAGTCCTGTTGTAGACAAGGCTCCAGTGGCTTCCACGTTAATTAAGAGATGATTGACATACATGAGGACTCCTACTGTTCTTATGGGGATTTTGTTTATTGTAAGGCCTTGTCTGCACACACAAGTTGCATTCCAGTAACTTAAAGTGGTACAGTCTCCCTAGTTTGGACACAATTATACTGGTATAAATCCTGTAGGGAAAGACTGAAATAGCTATACTGATCCAAAATCTGTGTAGACCAGGCCTTAAATACCACAGTGTAGACAAAGCCTAAAAGAAGCAAACATAGGCCTCATGTTTCTTTGTTCTCTATTTGCTCTTTCTCAATTATCTACTCCTGGAGAGGCCACAGAGATATGTGGGATAGACAGACAGATACTTCGTCAGATAAATTCTGTTAAACATTCACAAATATGTTCATAGGATACTTACGTACTCTGAATCCACCTCTGACAATGGGAGGCATTGTATTTGTTGGATAGATTTCAGGGGAATAATTAATCTCTCTACTGCAGGCTTGGTTTGAGGTATGTAGACAGGCCTGATAAGGTGCTAATGTTGTGCTTAAGTATAACATTTTACTTTCATTGTGTAACCATGATGACGCATTGCTTTGCCCTGAATGAGCAGCATCACAAAGAGCTCAACTGTGTGAAAGGAGGGCCTAGGAAATGTAGATCCTTTTGTTATGTACAGAGTCCTCAATACTATAATTAACTCTACCACCCATTGACTTCAGTAGGATTCTATTTGTGGGCATTTGAATCTTGCTCAGGGTTTAGCTGTTTGCCTTATTTGAGGTTGGGAAGGAATTTTCCCCCAGGGCAGATTGGCAGAGGGCCTGGGGATCTTTCACCTTCGCTGCAGCATGGGGCACTGGTCACTTGCTGTTGGATTCTCTGGCAGATTCTCTGTACATTGAAGGTTTTAAACCATGAGGACTTAAGTAACTCAGTCATGAGTAAGTGGTTTATTACAGGTGTGGGTGGGTGAGGTTCTGTGGTCTTCCTTGTGCAGGAGGTCAGACTAGATCATCATAATGGTCCCTTCTGACCTCTAAGGCTATGTACACACGATCAGATTAAAGGGCAACATGGCAATAACACTATAAAAACCACGTGACCTTTATTGCGGGAAAGCGCGTACACATATTGCTCTTTGCAACGCAACAGAATTCTTTGCAATATCGTGGTGTAGCGCAATGAATTCTGGGCAACTATCCCATAGTTCAATTTTCCCTGAATTGGCGCTTGGAATCCTGGGATGAAAGAAAGGAGCGCAAAGCGCATGGGTAAACTCTCAGTTTCCCGTGGTGCACTGTGTTCCCCTTGCGTCTTCCTCATTGCCAATAGCAATTCGCGCCTATTTTCAACAGTGCAGTGCCGCACTACTTGCGAGCAATCACAATTGCAAGAGCATGGATCCTGCTCTAATCTCCACTGTCGCCTTCAGCATTCTAAATACATCTCGGCTGGTTGCTTAGTACGCAATGAGCGCCGAATCAGACGAGGACGCCGGGGAGCAGGGGCTGATCGATGCCCTGCAGAGCAACAGCACAGCATTGCTCAGCTCCTTCACCAATCATCTGCACACGGTGCAACGGCGTTTCTGGTCGCGAGAGACGAGCACCGAGTGGTGGGATCGCATTGTTATGCAGCTGTGGGATGACGAGCAGTGGGTACAGAACTTTCGAATGCGGAAAGCAACCTTTTTGGAACTGTGTTCAGAGTTGGCCCCGCCCTGCGACGGAAAGACACCAACATGAGGTCAGCCCTAACCGTGGAGAAGTGTGTTGCGATTGTTGTCTGAAAGATGGCGACTCCTGACTGCTACCAGTCGGTTGCAAACCAGTTTGGAGTCAAGAGGTCCACCGTCGGATTAGCCCTCTCACAAGTGTGCCGAGCCATCAATCACGTTCTGCTACGGAGGACGGTGACATTGGGCAATGTTCGTGAGATTGTGGACGGCTTTGCTGCCATGGGATTCCCTAACTGCAGGGGAGCAATAGAAGGCACACACATCCCTATTTTGGCTCCAGACCATCTCGCGACCGAGTACATCAACAGGAAGGGCTACTTCTCCATGGTGCTGCAAGCACTCGTGGATCACCAGGAGCGTTTTACGGACATCAATGCTGGGTGGTCGGGAAAGGTGCAACAGGAACATTGGTCTGTACCGGAAGCTGCAAGGGGGTACCTTCTTCCCAGATCAAAAAATTACTGTGGGGGATGTGGAGATGCCCATAGTCATCCTCGGAGACCCAGCATACCCACTGATGCCATGGTTCATGAAGCCGTACACCGGGAACCTAGATCGCAGCAAGGAGCGGTTCAATTACAGATTGAGCCGCTGCAGAATGACTGTAGAGTGTGCCTTCTGCTGTTTAAAAGGGCGCTGGCGCTGTTTGTATGGGAGGCTGGACTTGGACAAGGACACATCCCTGCTGTAATTGCGGTGTGCTGTGTCCTTCATAACATTTGTGAAAGTAGGGGAGAAAAGTTTTCCCCGGGGTGGGCTATAGAGGCACAGCGCCTCGAGGAAGCATACGAACAACCAGCCACTAGGAGTATTAGGGGGAGCCCAACGAGGAGCTGCTCGCATAAGGGAAGCACTCAGGGAGCATTTCAGTGATGCCCTCCCATAGTTCACTTCAAGGACGCATCAAGTGCACCTTATGAGATTTTCACTGTGTACAAATAAGGCCACTCTTCAAATTTTTTGTTACTGTTTTTATTAAAAGATGAAATGGGGGGGGTTGGTGGGAGGTGTTACAGGTGGGTGTAGCTGCGGGTCTCTAGAAAGTAGCTCTGTGAGGGACTGGATGTTGCAGTATACCGGGGGACAGGTGGCCTTCAAAGAAATTCTTTGAAGGACTACGGGGTGTGGGAGGCAGACACTGCTGAACTGTCTGGAGTGGAGCCCGTACATTAATCGCCTGGGTCAGCAAAGCAATCATGCTCTTGAGCAGTTCTGTTTGCTCCTTCATGACGCTTATCAGTTTGTCCCTGTGTTTCTGCCTCCTCTGTTGGGATTCCTCTCTTCAGGCTCGATTCTCCCTCGTGGATGCCTCTGTTGTTTTCATCAGCTCCTGAAACATATCCTCCCTGTTTCTTTGAGCATGCCGCCGAATGTTTCTCATGCGGTCAGCTGGGGTAGACACCGGCCTTGTGAAGGTCGAATCTAATAAAAAACATAATAATAAAGCTATTGTTAACACATAGCTTAGATAACCAATGTAACCTTCCAGTAGCACATTCCACTGGAAGGTACAGGGCAGTCAACATCCTATGCTTCGCTGAAGCGGACAAGGTACGTCCTAATAGAAAGCTTACTGGGGGCTAACATTCTGCACAGGGCACACAGATGGAACCTGATATCTCTCTCCTCAGAGTGCCCCAGCCAGCTAGAATACATATCCTACATGCCACCAGATGCAAGCCAGGACTGTATGCTGCTGCATTGTGTGCTGCCATGGTTCCCAGGGCTGTGCTTTGCAGCTGGCGAGGCCGAGTATCCTTATACGGGAGCGTAGACACATACGCTCTCCCATCTAACCTGAGTAGGAGGCTCTGGAGGTAAATCGAGGAAACCTTTAGTGACCTAAATACAGATGATTTTTTGACAATCACTGCTTGTGTTGATTCACTTCTAATGAATGCAGACTAAAGAGCGTGCACAGCGGGGACCGAGACAGCAAGCACCCCCATCCCGGACAATGATATTTTAGCAGGAGCCATAGCTCCATGAAAGAGAAACTTACCTGAACCCCCCCCCCTGCCACCTCAGAGGACACGCTGCAATTCATGTCTTGGGTGGACGTCTCAGCGGGGGTGCATAAGAGCTCCTGGCTACACGCTGTTGCGCTCTCCTCCAGGTCATCCTCCATCTCCTCCTCCTCATCGATCACGTCCTCCTCCTGCTCGGCTCTGGCATTCAGTGGATGAGGGGGGGCCGATGTGTCCACGGTA
>ML685794.1:2739368-2797855 GCA_007922175.1 Pelusios castaneus
CGGCTCTGGCATTCAGTGGATGAGGGGGGGCCGATGTGTCCACGGTACTCTTTGCAGTGGTTGTGGGGTTTCCACTGAGAGTGGCTTCAATCTCCTTGTAGTACCTGCATGTAGCAGGCGCTGATCCCGAACGGCGGTTTGCCTTCTTCGCTCGGTGATAGGGTATTCTTAGCTCCTTCACCTTCAATCTGCACTGAACAGTCTCTCTATCATAACCTCTCTCTGACATGGCCTGAGAAATTATGCCATATGTATCATAATTTTGCCTGCTGCCATGTAGCTGCGCCTGCACAGCAGACTCTCCCCAGATGCTGATCAGGTCCAGCACCTCTGCCCTGCTCCAAATGGGTGCGCGTCTTCCACGATGGGCCGCCATTGCTAATGAAGATCGGAGCTGCACTCCACTCCATGAGGAAGAGAACAGGAAGTGAAACAGAGGAAAAATTTGAAAATCCCGGGAATCGAAACAGGGCGGGGACTGTTTCGTCACAGCCACAGAGCGGGTGGGGGGAAGACCAGAGAGGACAACTTTGGAAGGCTGGGACACTTCCAGAGGCCAATCACTGCGTGGTAAGCGTACACCCGAGTCGAAAGGTGCAACAGCTGTTCCGCGTTAACTGCTACCACCCTCGTCGAGGTGGTTTTTCTATTGCGCTACAATAGGGCTGTTGACACGCAACAGCCCTATTGCAGGTGTGTACGCTGTTGTTGTTATCGCGCAGTAATGACTGTTAATGCGCGATGAAGTGATCGTGCGTACATGGCCTAAGTCTATGTGAGTATAGAGGTGTGTCCGTATAGAGCTAATTAAAGGACTGGGGCAAAGTCACCGGATGCTGTGCAGACCAAACACATTTTAATTAGTTGGTCAGTAGCTTAACTTTTTATTTCAGTCTTTGAAAGACTAAAAATATTTTCTATTGCCATTTCTTTAGGTTTTTTTTTTAATTGAGTAACTGTTGCTCATGAATGGTGCTGTACTGACTAGCTTTGAAGACTAAACAATCTAAACACAATTCCTTTCTCCTTCCAAATTCATCATATTTAGATTGTCTTCTGATTTCCATTTATCTAGAGAAACAGGTACAGCATACACAGCTGCAATGCAAATCACTGCATGTGCACTGCCAGTGTCTCAACCCTGATGTGAAGATCTCTAAGGACCAGAGGGGGGAGTTAATTAGTCAGCTGCCATTCATTTCTTGACAAGTTCCAGAGGGGTAGCCATGTTAGTCTGTTTCAGCAAAACAAACGAGGTCTCGTGAAGCACCTTGAAGACTAACAAATGTATTAGTCTTTAAGGTGCCGCAGGACTCCTCGTTTGATTCACTTTGTGGTCTCTCTCTCTCCTGGGACTGACAACAAGGAAATAATTGTGGTGCAGACACACCTGTTCAGTAAAATTTCCAGAAAAGTTTGCATATATATGTATGTTTAACTCCAGTCATGGAACTTGTAAATAGTGGATAAGTATATGTTTTCCATAATACTGCCATACATATAAGTGGTATATAATATGACACTTGTCTGCATATATTTTGCATTCAGCATTGACTTACTTGTGAACTCTGTTGGAAAGGTACCTAAGATTCTCTAGCCCAGTGTTTTATGGCTCTGAGAGGCAGAATTCTGTAGCAGCATGGAAATTCTCAGACATCTTTAAGTAAATGAAAATAAAAGACTGAATTTAATATGGAAGTGAATAATCAGTACATCAGTCTTAGGTTTTACATAAAATTCAATTTTGTACTGTTCCAAATGTTTAAAGCGGAGTTTTTGTTCTGTATTTTTAAAATACTGTAAATGCTGTCAGAGATGAGGCAATTGTTTTTGTCAGCTGGGTAGGAGACAGATGGGACATTTATTACTTGGAATGGCAAAAGAGGCTGTATAGCTTTTGGGCACTCAAGAAGTTGTCTTTTGGCAGTGGGGTAGAAATATATCTGCCTTTTCCTTCTTCCTCATTGTAAGTAACCCGAAATTTACAGAAAAACAACAGAGTCCTGTGGCACTTTTAAAGACTAACAGATTTATTTATAAATAAATAAGTCTTTAAAAGTTGTTTTTCTGCAATAGACTAACACAAGTACCCCTTTGAAACCTGAAATTTACAGGGAGTAACTTGAGCTCCTCATTCCCCATCACAGCTATAACTTACTCCGCTGCCTCCTACCCTGATGTCTATGCTGCTACATCCAGTATCTGTAGATAAGCACATTTGCTTGTTAGTTTTGATGTTTCTCTTAAATGTTCTACAGTGAAAGAGCCAATAACCTTGATAGCCAAAATGATGATGATAGGAGAGCTCTCTCCCATCAGCTTACAATGTTTTCACCGAATGTGCTAAATTTCTAGTGTAGACCTATCCTAAGTCCCTCACTCTAGGGCATTTTTTCCAGCATTCAGATACTTTTTATGTTTCTTTATTGCTCTCTCTCAGATTTTTCAGTATTCTTTAAAAATGTAGACACTAGAACATCACCAGTGTTCTACTATCATTCATACAGATTCCTGGATACTATATACAGAGGTAAATTCACCTTCCTATTTCCCTATCCAAGAATCACATTAGCACTTTTTGCCACAGCATCTCTCATGTTGAGTTGCTTGTCCACTATGACACCTACATCCTTTTCAGAATCACTGCTTTCCTGAATACAGTCCCCTGTCTGGGGTGTGACTGGCCAGCATACCTTGTTCCAGGTATATATTTCAACTTGGCTATGTTAAAATCCATTTTGTTTAAATGGACCCAACTTACCAAGTAGTTCAGACACACTGTATGCCTGCCATCTCCTCATTGTTCTTCACCTCTCTGTCAATTTTTGTGTCATCTGCAAGTTTTTTCAGCAGTGATTTTATATTTACTTCCAGATCATTTATTAAAGTGTTAAAGAGCATCAGGATTGGGCTAGAAACAATCCTTGCAGAACTGCACTAGACATCCCAACCCTCTGATGATGACTACATATCAACAATTCCTTCTTTAGATTTGTCAGTTAGCCAGTTAATTAGTTTAGCATATACTTTATTAATATTGTATAGTGCCAATTATTTAAATTGAAATGTCATGTGGTTCTAAGTATATTATATCTGAGTAGTTACCTTCATCAGTGCAACTTGTAATCTCCTTAAGGAGTAGGTTTGTTTGACTAGACTGCCATTAGTTCTACTCCAGTTCTTTAACTCTGTATCATTTGAACCCCATGTCAGCTTTTGCATTATTTTGCCAAGGACTGACATCTGGCTAACTGCCCTATAAGTTACCTGGGTCATCCCACTTAACCTTTTCCTTGGCACAACATTAGTGCTCTTCTGGAATGTTCAGATTTATTAAAAATGAACATCAGGTGAGACAGCAGCAGCCGGCCGCGGAGCCGGGGCGAGATCAGGTCCCAGATCAGGCCCGTGGGGGCGGGGCTGTGTGGCGGGGGCCCCAAACCAATTTCCGGGGCAATGATGCCCCTGCCTTCACTTCACCACTAATCAACATAGGCCTTTAGTCAAATCTGTCCTCTTTCCTGGTTCTGGATTTGTGCTTTTTGGCCATCTAACAAACTCTTCTTAAAGAACTCCCATTTCATATTCACATTTTTCTGTCTAAATTTTCACTTCCACTCCATTTCACTCATAATTTTCCTCAGATTTGGAAATTTAGTCCTTTAAAAAACCCAAGAGAAAGAAAGAAATCATGTGAATGTGTGCATTTCTTTTTACTGGTTGAGACTGTCCTGTTTGCCCATATTGAATTTAATCAGATCATGATCCCTGGTGCCTAGGTAACCACCAATTTCCAGTCCAGTGATTAACTGGTTGAATCTATAGTAAAGAACAGAATTGTCAGACACACAGATGAATATCAAGTTACAAAGAGGTAGCCATGTTAGTCTATTGCAGAGAAACGACGAGTCTGTGGCACTTTTAAAGACTAACAGATTTATTTATCGCATGAGCTTTCATGGGAGAAAATCCCACGTCATCAGACGCTTTGAAGAGGGGAAACTTACATAATGGGAGGAAATTAAATGCAGGGAAGTGTATGACATAGGATCAGGTCAGTCTGTAACAGCAAATCAAAATAGGTGTTAGTATTCAAACACTGGGGAACAGCATATAGAGGAAGGTGAGGTCAAATCACCTGTTGTAATGAGAAAAAAATCCGTAGTCCCTGTTTAACCCCTAGGCATGAATATGATTTGTTAGGAAGAGTCAACATGGTTTTTGTAAAGGGAAATCATGCCTCATTAATCTACTAGAATACTTTAATGGGGTCAGCAAGCATGTGGACAAGGGTGCCCAGTAAATAGTGTACTTAGCTTTTCAGAAAGCCTTTAACAAGGTGCATCACCAAAGACTCTTTAAGAAGGTAGATGATCATATGAGATAAGAGGAAAGGTCTTCTTTTGGATCAGAAGCTGGTTAAAAGAATAAACTATCAGTTTTCAGAATGAAGAATGATAAACAGTGGTGTTCATCAGGGATATATATGGGGACCAGTACTGTTCAATATATTCATAAATAATCTGAAAAAAGGGATAACCAATGAGATGGCAAAATCTGCTGATGGTACAAAACTACTCAAGATAGTTAAGTCAAAAGCAGACTGCAAAGAATTAGAAAAGGGATCTCACAAAACTGGGTGATTGAGCAACAAAATGGCAGATGAAATTCAGTGTTGATAAATGCAAAGTAAAACACACTGGAAAACATAATCTCAACTACACACATAAAATGATACGGTTTAGATTAGTTGCTGCCATTCAAGAAAGAGATATTGGAGTAACTGTGGATAGTTCTCTGAAAACATCCACTCAGGGTGCAGTAGCAATAAAAAATGCTAGCAGTCTGTTGGGAATCATTAGGAAAAGGATAGATAGTAAGAGAAAATATCATATTGTCCTCTTTATAAATCCAGGCTATGCCCACATCTTAAATAATGCGTGCAAATTTAGTTGCCCTATCTCAGAAAAGATATATTAAAAAAAGATACAGAAAAGGGCAATTAAAAATGATTAGGGTTATGGAAAAGCTTTCATTATGAGAAGAAATTAGTAAGACTGGGACTTCGAGTTTAAAACAGATGACTAAGGAGGGCTATGATAGAGGTCTATAAATCATCAGTGGTGTAGAGAAAATAAATAAGGAAGTGTTATTTATTGCTTCTCTCACACAAAAATTAGAGACTCACCAAATGCAATTAATAGGCAGCAGTTTTAAAATGATCAAAAGGAAGTATTTCTTCACACAATGTGCAGTCAACTTGCGGAACTCTTTGCCAGAGAATGTTGTGAAGAGCAAGATTATACAGGGGTTAGAAAAAGAACTAGATACGTGCATGGAGGATATTAGCCAGGATAGGCAAAGATTGCTGTTTGCCAGGCTGGGAATGATGGATGGGATGGATCACTTGATGATTACCTGTTCTATTCATTCCCTCTGAAGCACCTGACATTGGCCATTGTCAGAAGACAGAATACTGGGCTAAAGGGACCATTGGTCTGACCCACTATGACCATTCTTAGATTCTGAATTCATCTTCCTTTGGAAACTCCAGTGATGTTTCACTGATGTTTACATGAGACCTCCAGCAAATTGAAGTAACAGCAGCATTTTCCTTTCCATGCATTACAGGGTGCTTTGAAGATGCTTCACTGCTGTAAGCACCAAGTATGTTTTGCATAAATGAGACAATAACAAATAAAAGCTTCACTTCTCTGGTTATGCTGGCTAAATACCATCCTCCTAGGAGGGATTTTCATAAGAAACTGAGTTAAGCTCGTTTTTGTCGTCCTAATTGTCTGAAACCAGTTTCCAGTGGAAAAAGCAATAAAACTCTTCATAGCAGCCTGAATTCTCTCTTAACTGGTAAATGATACAAAATGTAAACACTCACCTATCCAGGTGAAAACTAAAGTAAAAATAACTCTTTATCTTTCTCTGTCTCTCTCATTTAGACACCAATATTATTCTGTTTTCATTCATTCCAAACCCATTTTTTGCAGAAAGAATTATCATGTTGCTAATCAGGACAGAGCTTCAGTCTTCTTTTATCCTCACCGTTCAATGTATGGTCTCCTGCCTCATTCATTATATATCATCCAATCTGTTCCTTTTTGCTTTACTCTTCTAGACCAGAAAATGGAGGAAGGGATACAGCTGGTATCATCATAGATAACATCACTGTGAATTCTCCTCTCATACTTGCTATTCACAAACCCAGCTCTCCTTTATGGCACTCAGTTCACAAACTATGGTATTTACTGTCTCTATTACTAGAGTATCCGAGCACCCTACTGTCTATAATGTTCGCAATCCCTCCTGTGATATATGGAAGTAATAGTACTGAGAGGAACTGAGGCACAGAGAGACTGAATGCCTTGGCCAAGGTCAAACAAGAAGTCTGTTGTGGAGAGGGACTTGAACCTGAGTTTTCCAAGTCCTAGGTTAATGCCCTAACCCAGGGGTCGGCAACCTTTGCCTGCCCTCATGCCAGCCCTGCCCACCGGACCCTCAGCAGGTGCCAGTGGGGAAGCGTGGCGAGCAGGGTCCTGGAACCCCCAGGCACACGGCTGTTGTGGCCCTAGGCCACGGTGGGGGGCGGGACCAGTGGGGGAGCCTGAGCAGTCCCACGTGCCACTTGGGCTCTGCCTGCGTGCTGTGTTTGGCATGTGTGCCGGGGGTTGCCAACCCCTGCCCTAACCAATAAGTATCTCTCACATCAGGAAATGAAGTCTTCAATAGTATTTTCTGTATAATCTGTAGACAGCAAGCTATGCATTATGGCTTGTATTATTCAAAGGCATCAGTTTATCTAGTTGGCTGGGCAGATGATTCTCACCAGTGTAATTGCAGGTTTCATAAGATGCACTCAGTTGATTGCTCGAACTGAAAGTTGTTGGCTTTGCTAAATATGTTTTAATGTGGAGAGTTTATAGCTTTTGCAATCAAGATGTTACTGAACCTGACTGGGGAGCCATTGTTAACAGGGTAGTGGCTGCTTATACTACTGTGTGTCCACCGGTTGTAATTTGATAAAATGCATTTGCTCTGGTTTCCACATACTGTAAGTAAGAAGCAGGGTAGTTACTCCTCACACAGTTTAGTTGTGGTCTCTGAGTCTCAGGGATCTTATCTTTTTTTCTGTGACGAGGTGGAGATATTCTTGGAGTTTTCTGTGAGGGCTGTGGTTGTACCTCAGTTTCCCCCATGTCACTCCTGAATTTCACTGATGGGACCTGTGTGTGAGATCATTGCAGAGGCCACTAGAGGATAAATGGGCCTTCCCTAGCTACACATATGCAGACTAGACCCCTTTGCCCTTCTGGGTTGACCAGCAGCAACAGGTTCCAGCAGGCAGAGACCCAGAGGAGTGGCCTCCTTGCCTGGGAAGGAGACAAAGGACTGGTGAGGGGGAATGGGGTGGCTCAGGTGGTGGTAGTGGGGTTTAGGAGCAGCCCCTGAAAATGGGCTCAGTGGCTCCCTAGTTGATTGCTGCTGTAACCTTTAATTAATCTGGTAACAGTCTTTCTACTCCATGATCCTGATTACTAATAAACCCTTCTGATTTCCATGCTGGCTATGAATTGCTTCTGACTATATGGCAGGGGGAAGAGGGGGTGCATGGCTTCTTCAAGGGTGTGTAAGAGCTCCTCGGGGTCTGATCCAGAGGTACTCACAGGGGGTGTTCAGATGGACTAGGAGTGCTGAATGCTCTGAGGCCAGATTCAGGAGGCGATTGCACTGGTGTGTGGAGACATCTGGCGGGGGCAGACTCCAAAGCACTAGTCAAGACTGGCTTCACCCCAAGTGGTTCCAGAGAACTGTTCCTGTTGGATTCCATCACATCTTCCCAGCATGATTGCAGAAAATTGTGCAGGATATTTTCCTAAATGTCTAGGACTCTTTCACTTGTCTGTTTGCTCTGCTACCAATTGGAAAATCAACTTTTTCTTTTCCAACTAGTTCTTCCACTGTGGGCTGTCACAAGTCAACAGTCAGGATATACAGTTTGTTGAGTCATCCAATTCTCCTGTTCTGTATATTAGCTGCAACACCACTGGCCTCAGTTTTAGGCTCCTATGCAGTCCCTTTAAGGAGTCTGAGATGTTGGAAAGGGGTTGGAAAGCCAGTTTTACTGGTTACCCAAGAATATTTAGCACAAGGTTGTTCATTTTGCGGAGTGGGACTACAGGCTTGTAGCATGGGGTGTGTCTGTTTGGAGAGGAAAGGAGATGGCTGGAGAATGCTAGCCTTTCAGAAAGCTGCTGTAAGTTAGACGGCCTTGTCCTATCTCCTTTCCCTGAGTTCAGCACTTCATTTAACGCAGATGTCACAGCACTTCTTTACCCAGCTTGCATACTGTGACACTCTTCTGCTGTCCTCTCCTAGCCCCCAGCTGTCCTCCTCGGTGCAGTGACTAATGGAAGAATGAGAGGAACTGGGAGACCTGGGTGTAGAAAGCCCCAGCCCCTGTGGACCCTATATATTGCCCTTATTTTGGCAAGTCTGTCAACAGAGCCAGCAGTGATGTTCTCCAGTTGGCCCTGACCGATCCTTTATTGGGACCCGTTTCTTCAGAGCCAAATTCTGAGTCCTCTGCAGTGTGCACATAAACCAAGTTGGAGCCAGGATACAGAGCAGTGGTGTGACCAGTCACTATAGGGCCACTACAGTAGACTCCAAGTTGGAGTAATGGCTGCAACCTACAATGTAACATGCCCTTTGTATTGGATATTTGGTTTGTGGCCTGCAGCGTTGGTAGGACCTACTGAGATGCACCCGCTGCATTTCCATGGAGGAGAGCCACCACACAGCAGTGCTCCATGGCATGAAGCATGGCAGCCTCCCTCTGCAGCATCCCTGTTGTTTTCTCTCCCAACCTGATTGTAGCAGAACCCCAGCAGTTCCACTCTTTTGTGAGCACTGTGTACGTGCCAAAGAGGCAATCGCATCATGTATGTAACATTCTGTAAGACTTTTTGCTGACTTGGGCATGGAGTAATATTGAATCTAATGTGAGTGACATCCCGCCTACTGAGTTGGTGTGATGCTATAATCACATAAGATAAACAGGAGCAAGAGCTACAAATACAAATATATGTAAACGTGACGTTTAAAAAAAATGAAAACACATAGCCATTGGTTGATACAAATTAATGGACAGACCTGCTGATGGTACAACTGCAGTTATCTCTAACCAGATCCTGTCCCCAGTGCCTAAACAAAACGATAAATTCCAAAGGGGTAGCTGTGTTAGTCTATTTCAGCAAAACAAACAAGGAGTCCTGTGGCTTTTTTAAAGACTAACAAATGTATTTATCGCATGAGCTTTGGTGGGTGAAGTCCCACTTCGTCAGATGCTAGAAAATGGAAGACATACAGTATGGGAGGGAAAGATAAATCTTGTGATTACATTTCACTGCATTAAGTCAGATTACTTTAGCAAATCAAACAAGTTGTATATATTATATACAACTAACTATATTAAATATATATAAATGACTATACAACTTGTCTGCTATCTTTCCCTCCTATACTGTAAATTTTCCATTTTCTAGCATCTGACCAAGTGGGATCTCTCCCATGAAAGCTCATGCGAAAAATAAATGTACTAGTCTTTAAAAGTGCTACAGGACTCTGTTCTCGTTCTTGTTTTGCTAAGCAAAGTGATGTTTCCCTTAATGGTTTGATTTTACACTGTTGCCCCCAGGAAATGCTTACTTAGTAGGAATGTTGCCAGCAGATGGAGGGATGTGATTATTCCCTTCTGTTTGGCACTGGTGAGGCCGCATCTGGAATACTGTGTCCGGTTTTGGGCTCCCCACTACAGAAAGGATGCGGACAAATTAGGAGTCCAGCGGAGGGCAACGAAAATGATTAGGGGGCTGGGGACTTACAAGGAGAGACTGAAGGAACTAGGCTTATTTAGTCTGCAGAAGAGAAGGCTGAGGGGGGTATTTGATAGCATCCTTCAACTACTTGAAGGCGTGCTCCAAAGAGGAGGGAGCTAGGCTGTTCTCAGTAGTAACAGAGGACAGAACAAGGAGCAATGGTTTCAAGTTACAGCTGGGGAGGTCAAGGGTGGATATTGGGAAAAACTTTCTCACTAGGAGGGTGGTGAAGCACTGGAATGGGTTACCTTGGGAGGTGGTGGAATCTCCATCTTTGGAAACATTTAAGACCTAGTTAGACAAAACCCTGGCTGGGATGATCTAGTGGGAGTGGTCCTGCTTTTAGCAGGGGGGTTGGACTAGATGACCTCATGAGGTCCCTTCCAACCCTAGGATTCTATGAGTCTATGATAATATTTTTGAGGCAGGAACCTTGTTTGAAATGTTAGTCCTGGCCTTTCTTAAATGATGGATAATTATAAAAATATTCTTTTCACCTGGCATTCTTGGAGTGTTTAGCCTTCACCACATTATTCCAGTGGACCAGAATCCATTCAAATGCAAAACAGATGATGTCTGACAAAGTGGATGTAGCTTTTATTTCTTAAGTGTGTGCTTCACCATACTAAATTTCTTATCTGTATAAGCTCCTATACATCAGCTGCATGTCTAGAAAAATAATTGATCATTTTAAACACATTTATGAAATTCAGAGTATCCTTTTAAAAAAAAAAAAAACCAAACAAGCCAAGGTGAAGTCAATAACATGTTTGGTATAGATTAAAATAAAAATGAATTTGGGAATGTGTGGTGCTAACACAGGGTTACTCTCAATACCCTGAAGAATCTCTGCTGTAAAGGGAAAATGCTTTCCTTCAGCTCTTCCTCCTTGTAGGAAATTTATTTAAATAATGTATGTGCCTGTGGAAAAGTGAATATTTTAAGGAACATTAACAGAGTGCACTCCAGTGTCTAGAGAGCCAGGGTTTGGGAAATCTGAATTTCTGGGTTCTATTCCCAACTTTGCCAGTGAATTGCTGTATAATCTTGGCTTTATGTTCACTTACTGAAATCTCTGCCACAGCTTAATGCTACTACTTACTAAACTATCTCACATGGGCATTATGAGGCCTAATTAATGAAAACCTTAGATAAAAGGGCTGTAGAAATCCAAAATGTTATGCCAGTCACAGCTGGCTTTAAATGTATGGAAATCCTTTATCAGGATTAACCCCCAGCCTTAGAAGTGTCTCATGTTTCAAAGCATCTCATGTCACTGGCTCTGGAGACTGCCATGTGGGATCAGAATAACTCAGCACCGTAGAGTGAAGTATTTTCAGAACCTCTCTCTAGAATTCCACAAGTTCCTCTTTCTACTCTAAATGCAACTTATGTATTTAGATAATGGATTGATGATCCTGTTGAGATAAAATAAAAACTGGCCCAAACTTCAGCTCAACCAGTTTTCTTTAGGTTCCACTTGGAATTTGAATGCGATTCTTATTCTTCTGCAGACTTTTATTCACAAAATCTATGTAATCACCCATTGAAAACAGGATGATTTGTTTAAAAAAAAAACAACGAAGTTTTCCCACTGAAATTAAAGACTATTGGTAGGTGTGATTGTTAATGGAAGGCTGCCTTATTACTATGAAAGGAAAATCTGTGTAAAGTCCTCCTTTTTGGAATACGAGACAGAGATTCATGTTGCATGTAAAGGAGCCTTCTGAAGTAGATTTACTCTAAACCAGGGGTTCCCAACCTTTGGTCCGCGGGCCAAAAGTGGCCTGCGGGGATTTTTAAAATGGCCCATGCAGGGCTTCACAGCTGCTGACTGGGAGCCAGGCCACAGCCGCCCAGTCTCTGTACGCAGCTGGGAGCCCTGCTGCGGCCGCCTGCCTCCCCTCCGGTCCAGGCCAGGGCTGCAGGGACTAAGGGCAGGGCCGCGGGCCAGCGTGGCTGCCTGCACGGCACTGCACGGAAGTGGAGAGCATGCTGGGGCGATGCACGGGCCGGCGCGGCTGCGGGCGTGCTCTGGCTGCTGGGTGTGGCCGCAGGCAAAGTGGCATGACTGGGGAGGGAGGGAAGCCGTGGGCTGTGGAAGGGCTGGGGCTACGGGCTGCCACGGCTGCGGGGAGGTGGGGGGAGAGCGGGAGTGGGAGTATGAGCCACACTGTTGCTGGGGCCAACATACCCGCCCACAAACTGGCCCTGTTCAGGGGCATCCAGCCCCCTGCTCCCTCTTTAAAAAAAAAACTTGAAATTTTTTTCAAATTTTTAAAAAATCTTTTTGGCTCGAGGGCCACAAATATTATTTTTACAACTCTGAAAGGCTACTAATCTGTTTAATTATAAATTTAATTTAAATTTAATTAATCAATTTTAAGTAAAATTTAATTTAAATTTAATTAATTGAATTTAAATATAAATTTAATTAATTAATTTAATATACATTTAATTAAATTGTCTTGTGGCCCCTGAGAGTTGTGTTCTGCCAAAATCCACTGTGCTCACTTTTCCCTTCCTGCCCTGGTAGGAACTTGCTTTTTCTTCCTTGTGTCCTGACCCTGGCAGGAGCTCACCTGCTCCCCAGGTCGAGCTCACACTTACCTCCCCTCACCCCAATACCATGGCCCCAGAGCTGGAGGAGTTGTTCTGCCCCCACGATTATTGGAGGGGCTGTGACCCTGCCCCCCGCCCGCCCCGGGTGCATGCCCTGATCACAGTTTGAGATCATGTACTGGGCAAACTGTATCAAGGAGGTAAATTGGGGGATATACGGAAATATGTGCTTTTTAAAGCAAAACTGCATGGATCCAGGAAAGAAAAGTGTTATAATCATTTGTCAGACTCCTTGGAGAATACTACTGCTGGATTGTGGTTAGACACCACATGCCATGTCTTACGCATGTGTAAAGTTTATAATATATTGGATTAGTGTCCTGAGGTGGAATGTTTTTCTAGTGGCAGCTTTGTCTCAAATTGCTGGAACAGCAATTCTAGGTATCCGGATATTCTGTTCCAGTGATGATAGAAATGGGGCATATGTGGAGATTAATTTGTCTGAATGGGGATTTTTGGTTTTGAGTATTGAAGCCTTTTCCAACTGCATTATTACCCATGTATCTTCCAATAGAATTCTATCCCTGTCTAGTAGAAGCATTAGAGAAATTGTAGTATTCACCTTTAGCAACAGGAGAATACAGGTATAACATTTCCTCACAGAGTGGAGTACAAGGTACACAGTCCCAACCCCTCCTCCCCAGTAAAACTACAGTTGGCCCTCTTCCATCTACTTAGGACTAAACCCATCTTCTCTTGTTCAGACACATAGGATCAGGGCATGATCCTGCCATTAGGAAAGCAGAGGAGAGATTGTAAAAACAAATAGTTTGTATGGAAAGTTTTAAAACATCATGACCTGACCACTGAATCTGTGAGTGGAAAACTGAGAAAGTAAAGTAGATTAGGCCTGAGAGGCAGTAGAATCTCTTGTTTCTAGGACTCCCTGTGTTTGACTTGTTGGTAAAGATTCGTGGTTTAACATTCAGGTTTGGATTGATTTCTGCTGCCCTTGGAATGGATGGTTAAAGCTCCAAGAAGAATTCACACAAGTAGAATCCCACTCCCTCTCCAGCTAGGGAACGATCTCCTAAACCAGACAAGCAAGGCTGCTCCTAGGGGATCAAATATGTTTTAAAAATTGATCAAGGAGAGCAGCATATTACTCGCTAGCATGTTCAGTCTCCTGTTAATGGCCTCTGACACCCTGCTAACAAGAAGTAATAGTGTTGTTGCCTTTTGACACGTGGCTAGTCAAAGTTCAGGGCCTGGCGATGTTTCAAGTGGAAGTCAAAATTGATAGAGCTGATGCTGTCTTGTTTATTTTCAAGGAGGGTACCAAGTCCTACTTCTCCAAATGCAAGTGGAATCAAAACCAAAAAGGAGTCGTTTCTTAACTTACAGCCCCCAAGCCTCTCCAGCCAACAGAGCCAATGTCTTTCTGTACCTTGTAGTGGGTCACGCATGCCTGGAGGTTGCTGTTTGGTGTGCCTGCATGCTTTCCTATTCTATGTTTTGTCTTCCTATGAACACATCTACCTGGCTGCACAGCCATGGTGCTGACTGGTTAGGACATTTAGCTACAATTCTGAAGGTTGCAGTTTGAGTCTCACTTTTGCTCTCATACTCCACCTGCAGCTCACTGAGCTGTAAAATGAACACTTGACCCAGTGGGTTAGGGCAGGTAGAGGTAGTTGGACATGATGCAGGTCACGTTGCTCCCATGTGTATCATTGGCTGGGAAACTGACATGCCTTAACCATGTCAGCCTGACGAACCATTGGCTCGGGGTACTTGCCTTGCGTCCTAGATAAGGTCTTATCCTCATATTAATTGAAAAGTGTGTTCACACCTCTCCATTTCAACGTGGTTTTAACATCGCCCATTACAAGGTTCACTCAGCTCATAACAATACCATATACCAGTTAAGTAAGGCTGCTCCATTTCAGCAGATGGCCAAGTGTGTTTTAAAAATTAACAAGGAGTGCTCCATTCTATTAGCTCCCAACAAACTTCTTCTGAGACGTTTAGGGGGTTTGTGCTTCAGTTCCACATCTGTAAAGTGGGGTAATAATCTATACACCTGCGAGGTGGAGAAGTGGTTAATATTTGTGAGGTACTCAGATGCTATAGTGATGGCAGGTGGTTAGATATCAAGGTATAAAACACAGGCGTTTGGGGTCTTGTGCAAGCCAAGCCGAAACTCATCCCGCTCTTTTAGATGTTTGGACCTCTGAGGTACTGGTAGGTTTGAATGGCATTTCCAGTTAACAGGTTCCAAAGGGGGAGCCGTGTTAGTCTAGTTCAGTTAAACAAACAAGGAGTCCTGTGGCGCTTTTAAAGCGTCTGACGAAGTGGGATTTTCTCCCATGAAAGCTCATGTGAAAAATAAATTTGTTAGGCTTTAAAAGTGCCGCAGGACTCCTTGTTTGTTTAACCTTCCAGTTAGTCCCTTTTGCCACCCAGGAGGACTGCAGCGGTGGCTGCATTAAAAGTGTGGACAGTATATAGAAAGTATTGATAGTGGATCCACTTTAATTGGGAGTTCTGCTGAATCGTAAATACAAAACAAACGTCATATATTGTCCAGGTTTGACTTAAACTCTCAAATGGCTGAAACCAAGGTGATCAGGAAATCCTTCTTTGGCTGCTTCTGCTTATCTTCCTGTCTAGCCAGTCTCAGCTGTTGTTTTTACCCTATGCACTTAATTGTGCACACCTCACTGAAGTATGTAAATTAACAACTGTAATATGTGCATGTGCAGACCCAGATGGTGAGTGTGTAATGAGGCCTCGTGTACACACTTTTGCACGTGCACCTTACAGATTTGATCCACTCTTAATTACAAATATCAAGAAGCAAGTAAATTAGAATTACACCAATTCAGTTATTATTTTTCTCCCTTACTATGCCCTTCCTTCTCTTTGCACTGAGATTTGGTGGTTTTGTTCTCTCTGATCTGAAATTTTCAATAGAGATATGAAATCTTCAACATTGCCGAAAAGAATTGTTGCTTTGCAGTCCAGCACTTCAGGGTGCAGCGATTTCTTGTCCCTTTCTCTTTTTGCTTCATAAATAAATGCCTGTGGTTTTTATGTGTGTACGCGCTGCTTTGCTTTTGTTCTCTTTTTTTCTCTCTCTCATTGCAATAGCAGGCAGAAGCAAAGCATCACACAGCAGCACAAGAGAAATAAGCTTGGAAGGTATCCTAGTGACACATCATTCTGGGAACCTGCTCTAGTTTTCTGAGCAAAATCAAAGTACACATTATGGAATCCCAGCAGGGAGGGAATAGATTGGATTTTGTGTATGACTGTTTCATTTCCTTAAAATCTTACCTTAAAGTGTACATTTAGCACTGAATGTTAAGATCTCCTTAACAGTCATAGCATGATAGGAAAGAAGAAATGGTTTGTACTTTCTCTGGAAGCCCTTCTTTTCATCTAGTTAATATGGATCAAGTGACATAGAAGTGAGCATTTCCTGTTAAATTATTTTCACTCCATTTTGTTTTCAGGTAATAATAATAATTAATAATTTCATTTCTCTCTTTTGTATTTCACCTTTCATAGATATTAATTTAAGGTGCATCAACGTAGAATTGTCATGAACATTTATCCAGAATTATTGCATTGCTTGCGTTCTTCCAAGTTTTTATTTTAGGGCTATTTGTTTATGTTTAACAATAAGCTGCAGCTGTTCCATTGTGCTGTATTAGCTCTTTCTGCATCTAACGGGGAATTCCCCGGGACAGTCTATTGCACCGTGTAAGCAGGATTGGCTTCCACATCTTCTGGCTGTCCCTCTCTGCTGTGACTTTGAGACCCACATCAGTCTTTTCCCACAGTAGGGGGAGAAAATCCCTTCGCGGAAAATTGAAAAGAGAAACTATATTAATTCCCACCCCACATGCCTATGTCCATGCACGTGGGCTGTAACCTCTAATGGCCACCTTGCTTCCTCCAAAAACACTATCACACCATCTTGTGCTGCAGCTCCGGCCTGCTGGGAACTGCAGTGCGCTGTCACTTGGAGCTCTGGACTAGCATGAAATTCTCTTGATTTTAGTCAGATGCTCGATAACCAGCAGGTCAATAGGACTAGAAGACTGGCAGAAATATCACAAGGACAGACCCAGGAAAATTGTGAATGTGTTTCTAAATCACTGTGTTGTATTCTTCTGCCGATGTCCCTACCTGTTGCCCATATACGCTGTACAACCAGCAACTTGTTGTAGCCTCTTTGGAGTTGTATGGGGTGATACAGTGCTGTTTAAAGGTCTGTCAAAGGAGAAAGTAATGTAAATTATAGCCAATTTAAGAAATGTAAAGCTGCGTATCTCTATTCTACACCTTAGAAAAGCACAGATGATGTTCCTATATCTCAACTGATCGTTTTTCAGAAAAACAAATGTTCTCGTGTAAATACAGCTGTCTGTGACATGACCTGTCTGCACAGTTGTTACCAAATATGCCTGTGTAGCTGACTCAGTTTCTCTTGCTGTGGCTAGAAGTGAGCAATGCAACTTTATCAGTATCATAGGGCGTCACTGAATTGGGGACACTTAGTGTGGACTGTGAGTGGGCAGGTGAAGTAGAGCAGAGCAGAGCCACCAGAGTCCCTGGTAATGTTCTACCACAGAAGTAACAACCATGTCCCCATTGAGGCTTCGGACCGTCTAGGACATGTCTAAGCTCACTGTCTAAATAAAAAGTAATGTAAGTGATGTGGGCTATATACTATTTGTTCCCATTGGATGAAAAAAACTGATCCTCAATGCCAGAGAAAATATTACTTGATTCTCCCCTAATTCATGGTCCAACTGTCTCCTGCTGGACACAGACATTTTGTTACATCACTTTTCACTACACTGTGTCACCACTGCTCACGAGAGCTTCCTGCTAAAATTTCAGTGGCTCAAAGAGACCAAAGAATCTTGTTCTCCTTGCCACTTTCCATTACTCCCCATATTTGTGCCTGTTCTCCTCTTGCTGCTTCTTATTCAAAAGGTTTCTACTTCAGGGGTTTATTTTCTTGGTAAAGTATTTAAAAATAAATGGCTTTGAGCTTAGTAAGGATCTTGTCAGGTGTATTGAGAACTGTTTGGTATGCCTTTTTTTTTACTGTCAACAAAAATAGAGTGCAAAAATGTTGCTTTCCCCCCAGTTTATAACCCTTCTCTCTGATCACGGTGAGATGAGGAATTATTTAATAGAGAATAGTCAGAGCTTCCTCTACTCCCTGTTTGCAAGTAAAGACTTCTGGCAGCCTTTTCCTGTGCTTATCCTATCTCTAAGAGCATGTTCTCCTGAATGTATTCCATAGGTACCCACAAAGAAGCTGAAGAAATATGAGAGAGAGTATCAGACAATGCGAGAAAGTCAGCTGCAGCAGGAAGATCCAATGGACAGATACAAGGTACAGGAGACACTACAGTGATGGGATTTCACTTGTCAAAGGAGGTGCCTGTAACGGTATTTCACACATACTGGGATGCACCAAGACTGTACAGGGAATTTAAGTGATGGGTCTAATTCATCTAATTTCTTTAACTATCACTTTGGATACTCGGAATCATTCTGATTTTCTGGGAATATTTCAGTCAAAACAATTGAACACCCAAGAAGCCCTCATATAGCTGCTACATATAATATTTTTTTTCTTTCAGTTTATATGTTTGTAGGTAACTCTCCTGCTGTTGTGCTTTTCCTGGGAATCTACGTGAGATGCTGAGAGACTGAGGGTGATACTCAACTACTGACACAAAAGAAGGAATAATAAATACGTACTGTTTAGCAAAAGCTGTGCATGAGCACATCCACAAGACTTTAGGAAGGTGAACTCTTTCCAGACTGACATATGGGCCTTGTCGTTAATCTCTGTTTGTAACAAGGTTTAATAATTCTCGTGAGGACAAAGGGATCCTGGTTCCTGTTTGGGGTCCCTTGGTGCTGCGGCAATAGAAATAATAATAATCAGGAGAAAAATAAAGCCCCAGTGTTGTTTGAATGCTGGTAGTTATTACACTTATTTGAATTCATATCAATCATTGCAGGTTCAGTGTCAGATGTCTTAGTTATTGTGGGGCACTCACATTATTAGTCTGATCACTGGATATCTCACAGAAAAAGATTAGCTCAACAGCCATGTGAATTTCTGATTTCCAGGGTACTTGGGCCTGGTGCTAAAAGCTGCTCTCTGCAGGCCAGCCCTCCAGGCGTGTAGCTCCACCCACACAGAGCAGCTTACTGGGTCAAGGCCTGACAATTGTCTGTCCAGCGTCCTGCCAGCTCTTTGTTATCTGCAAGCAGGTATGGGCATGCATGATGATCTTCTTTCGTCTGTTTGTTTTCGGACGCTGTGGATACAGCCAAATCAAGAACCATTCAATGAAGCAATTTGTGAATAATTTCCAATAATGAATAAATGTGTCAGTTCCATGGACTCATGCACAGAGGGAAGAGGCAAAAACGTGCTGAATAAATTACTCAACAAATTATGGCCCAGATCCTGCTTTGAAAGCCAGATACGTGGACACTTGCCGAGGGCCCAACTGCTGTCAGCGGGGCTCTGTGCAGTTGGGAGGGGTCTACCCAGGCAATTCTCAGTGTAGGTGCTGGAGCACATTCTGAGTGAGCTGTTGACATTTCACCACAAGGTAGTGCTTTTTCCTTCTCCTCTTTACGGCAAAACTTTGAAAAACATTATTGTGCATGTAGAGTAACCTGCCATGCTTAGAGAATGGGGCTGGGGTAGACAGTCCCAGTGTTGGTCATTATTTGTGAAACAATATTGAGGAAGATTTGTCAGGAATATAGCAGATGACGCACAGTTAAGCCAACACGACAGATATTGTAAACTTTTCCGAGGATGAACTCAGTACTCATAAAGTCACTTTTCCCCACTCATGTGCTGCTCCTGGCACGGCTCGGTTAGACTGGAGGCTCTGAGCTTTCATTACCTGCCAGATACTGTTCCTCAGATAATACAACATAGTAATATGTTGATTTTTTTCCCTACAAGTCCTAATAAACATGTGGCACCGTATAATATTTTTTCTTATAAAATATTTGAATTTCCTTATCATCACAAAGATGTAGTCTAGTGATTTAGACTTCTGTATAATAATTCTCTCTAAGGCTTGTATTTCACTTAAAATTCAGGCTCCTTTTACAACACATTTTCTTTCAGCTGTACCTCAGCTTTCAGTAGGTGCATTTCTCAAGGATAAAGCACTGATCTGCCTGTTGGATGGCTCTGCTGAGAATTTATGTGGCCAGCATATACCAGCAACTTGTTTACTGTTACTCAGTATTATACATACCATATAAGTACCATGTCCTTTGTACTTTCTAAATGGATTACATTCATGTAATTTTGTCTGGAATACATAGAGTAGTAAACAGCATTACAAGAGACTACCAAAGGGTACAGTGTCTAAAGTTGTAGAAAACAATGTATGATATTGAAGGCATACAGTCATGTAGTAACACACACTGTTATAATGAAAAACAGAGTCCTGTGGCACTTCTGAAGACTAACAGATTTATTTATTGCATGAGCTTTGAAGCGTCTGACGAAGTGGGATTTTCTCCCATGAAAGCTCATGCGATAAATAAATCTGTTAGTCTTTAGAAGTGCCACAGGACTCTGTTTTTCTGCAATAGATTAACACGGCTACTCGTTTGGAACCATTCTAACGCATACACATGAAGAGGCAGAGTTAAGACTGTGAATATGTAACTGGCATTTCTTGGTTTTGGAGGCAAATTAACATTTTAAAAATCTCTTTACTGAATACAGCATACATCTGATTTTCTGTAAGAACCAGGCCTGCATTCATGGCCAAGAGAACGTTAGTTAATTTCCTTATTTAGAAATAACTTTATTTACTGCTTGGTAGCGCTGGATGTTTTCCTTCTTCAGTTCATACTAATATAGAACTAGTGTAATACTTAGGAAATGTAGTGTTCTGTTCATTTTCAAAACACTATGCAAGCATATTAGCTAATTAATCCTTACAACAGTTGTGGAGACGGATGAGCAAGGATTATTCCCATTTTGTAGATCAGGAAATAGGGGAAGTGACATACTTGGCTGCGGCCATGACAAGTCACTGTCAGACCAGGACTAGAATGCAGGGCTCTGACCTGTGGTAGTGCAACTCTTTGTGTAACTTTTATTATCTGCATTAGATCAGGTCAACCTTTTTTGATGCACAGATTAATAGAGAGATCTCTCACAAGCAGCTGAGTCACATTTAGTTCAAATTTAGATTGCACACTTTTTATCTGATAAGTTTCACACGTGGAAAAGAGGTTCTCTCTCTTAATGGCTGAACATGTCTCTTATGAGTTTGTTTAGTTTTATTAGTGTCTCTCGATGAGAATGACGGAAATCAACATTTGAAGACTGTGCATATAGGGATCAGTCAAGCTATGAGTGCAGGTTTGTGTGGATGCACAAGGGGCTTAAAGCAAAAACGACCCAGCCCTGTTCACCCCCGAAAAGACACCATTGTGTTCAGGAGTGCAAGGAATATCTCCATGCTATTGCCTGTGCTAGACTCCCTAGGACTGGAGGGTAGCATTCTGCGTCTTCTCGAAGGGTCCAGGTTGTCTTTGCATGATGCATCCAGGAGCTCCCCGGGATGATGTCTCCATGTAGGTTATGGCTTAAGATTCAGCTTTCCTAGGGAAAAAAATGATTTTCACTTCACCATTCAGTGGAGTGTTTTTGTTTAATGACTTCCTCCTAGCTCTGTGGAGCAGGGATCTGTGCAGCATGTTAATCTGTAAGATGCAGATCAGATTTATTCTCTTCCTGGTTTTCAGCATGTGTTTTTGGTTTGTTTCACTAGTCACTCGACTTTGGATTGCTCATTTAGATGTACACTGACAGCCTTCTTGTATGTCACTTTGCCGACTATTGGTGATTCAAACCAATTAAGATTCTTAAAGAATAAAACTCTTTGAATTGCCCACTCAGATGAAGGGCAAAGTTTGTGGACTGCAGAGTAAGGCAGGGTTGAAGCCAGTACAGTGGTGTGCCAAGCAGACCGACAGTGTCCCTATGAGGAATGGACGGAATTGTAAATTCTAACTGTCCAGCTCCAAACCATATGTAAATTCTGAGATAATTTAAAAGTAGGATTTTTATAACATCTGATCAACCATCAACTATCCAGATCCTCCACAGCCTGAGTGGAAGCAGTGTAGGACACGTGCAGTGTTATGCAAGAATTAGTCTTTGGGCATGTTTATTTTCGCAAGTGAATTGTGACAAATTTCATTCACCCTCCTCCCCCAAAAATCAGAAATAATGCTCTGAAATTTGCTTTGAGGGTTATTTTATTTTCTTCTCAATTTAGAATTATTTCTTTTAGGAAAACTGGGTACAAACAGAAATATTTCTTCAGCAGAATATTGTTACTGTTGGATTTTTACATTGAGAGGAATATAACATCTGATATTTTCACAGACTAAAACAAACACAGCCTGAGTTGCCATCTTCAGTCAATTTTTTGACTCTTAGTTAAAACACATCACAAATTGTGTGCAGAAGCCAGTCATAAATGTGACGGGTGTGGCCAAGAAAAGTACTAAAATAATTCAGACAATATTTCCCCCATGCTCCTGGTGATTTTTCCAGCCTCTGAGAACTTCTGATATGTAATATGGGTTTATGGGCTGTATCAATTATGAAAACTGTTAGTTCCTGTAAAAAATGTCATGTATTTACTCAGATAAAAACTAGAATCCTATAGGAGGACCCTGCAGCTGCCCAGAATCCTGTTGACTTCAGTGGGAGCTCTATGTGCCACACAGCTCACAGCAGATTATGACCAAAAATGTTAAATACCACTACATTATTTACCTTAATGAAATAAGCTATGAAAACTTCCTATTCCTACAATGTGATGTTGCTGCAATGAGGTAAATATTAACTTCTGTACTAGAATATAACCCTTAACAAAAGTTGCTCACATCCAAAGTTGCTCTGATGTCTTAATTTTACATACTGTAGCCCAGAATCCTGCAAGGACATCTGGGAGGGGAGACAGTTACACTGTATGCCATAGAGAAGCAGTTTTTCATTTGGATGATATGTTAAATATAGATCTTTGGCCTTTTTGTATGCCTGAAGTGTCTAAGTGAACATTAATAATCCAGAAATTGTTATTTTGGTGCTAGGTGTTGCACTGGCATTCCTGAATGCAGGAGAAGAAATATTTGCTAACTAATATAGGGATTTTCTTCTTTATTGGGGGAGGGGAGGAGCCTGCACTATGGCAGTTGAAGGAATGCTTCTTTAAAACCAGAGCCAAGAATTCATCATAGTAGCAGACAGCACAGTGAAGAACTTTGTGACACCTTCCATAAACCCTCTTTTGGTCTGGATAATTGTTCCTTTCAAGCTGTGGGGCTTTTTAGCCAGTTTACATTCCTCAATTTTTCGATCCTGGAATTAACCTAATTAACTGCTCTTTTGGATGGACTGGTGAAGCCTTCAATCTACCACCATCCAGAAATGTGATTTCTAGTCAATATATTAATTTCTATGAATCAGAAACTCCATGCTTAAAGATCTGCCTTTTGTTACAACAAAATAAAGATTTCAGCAAGATTTGTGACCGTCACACCCAGTTTTAGTAGCAGAGCAGAAGTGAAAACAATTTGCATCATGATTGCTACTCATGTATATTCATCCTTCATGCTAGTGTGAGGATCGCAGAGGGTGGAGTTTAGCCTTTCAGTCTTCTTGAATTGGGACTTGCCTGCAAGTTTCAAATCAGCGTTCTCCTTTAAATCAAATGTTTGTTTTAATAAGTGGAAGCTGCAGCAGATTATACCTTTTTTAAAAAGTGAGAAAATCCCAGTGTAGGATTAGCAAATCAAGATTTTTTTGGTCTGTTTGTTTTTTATTTCCTAATTATTTTGTTCGGGACTTAAAATTCACTGGATATGCTGGTTTCACTGTGTTGACACCAATGATTGAAAGCAGTAGTTGGTCTGTGACTTTACAGGAGGTAAGTTTTTTTTCTGTGTATATAATAGCAGTGTTTTGTCTCCTTTGGAAATGCAGTATCCTCCTTTTACAGACACTAATGAAACTTAACCAGCTGTCTCCTATGGCAAAAGGAAGGAGACTAATTTGGAAAACTACATCCTTTTGTTTACTGGTTGTGGAACCAGAGTGATACCAAAGAGAAGGGAATATTAAGTGCTGTCAGTAATGCTGGGTGTTTCCAGACAAGTGATTGGGAGTCTCTGCACCTGTAGAACATCTAGCAGGTCTGACTAGTCAGCTCATGCAAGATTACAAAATGTTGGCTCTGATGCGAGCCCACTTGTAGCTATGAAGTTGTATTTAAGTTGAATCTAAACATTGCTCCCCCTGCAAACGAGGCTGTGTAAAATTCTGCAGAACCCTTGAGAGGCAGCAGAAGTAATTCACTTCCTTTGGTGACAGGCATAGGTTGGTTAGTATCGTCCTCTAGTTTGTTAATATAACAGTTTCTTTGGATTTAAGCAGTTTTGAGAACTTGTTCCTGAGGAAGCAAACAGTTCTTCATTGTTAGGGTCTGGGAGGGGGCTTCAGAACATTAGCTGGGGATCATCATGCACCCTTTTGGAAAAAAAAAAAAAAAAAAAGAGTAAAGGCAACTTTACTCCTCTGGAAAATAAATATATGTAGCATCAGAGAGACTAAATTTACCTGATCACAGGTAGTAGCCGGTTGATGTAATGGATATGACACATCTCATGCTTTAAAATTTTACTCTGCAGATTTCTATTTGGGAGGAAGATAGTGCATTTCCAAACCACATAGCTTGCTTGCCCACTTGTCTGTGAGTGCAGAGCAGGCGTTTGAAATGTCACATTATGCTGCTTGCTTTGCACACACTTAAGTTCCAGCAAAAGCCTAGTGAAGACTGTTAAAAAGCCAACATCTCTCAGGGTTATTTCACACAGGTCTGTAAGGAATCCAGCTGATTTCCCCCCTAGCTTTAAGCAGTCTTCCTTTAATTAGCATTACAGCAGATACCTTAGCAATTTCTGTCTAGTCAAAGGAGTTTTAAGTTGAGTCTCTCTCTCAGTTCTATCAGGCAGCTAACTTTGCCAATAAAAGTGGCAATTTTTGATCGTATGAACAACGTATTCAACTAAAGACACTTTAACTTTTTACTGCAGACTGTAAGTTAGTTTTACATCAAAGTATAATGTACCCTTAAGAATGATAGTTTTAATAATTTTATAAATTTAGCAAAGGACAATGCAATTTAAATAAAAACCAAGTAGTTTTGTGTCTTTCAGAGATGTTACTTGATTTCTGTTAAGTCACAAGAAATAAGGTCTTTTATTTAATGTGTCAGTAACTGTGTAGCAGTTGTTTAATGCACGATCTCTTTAAAAGGAAACAAGTCTATCTTCCTGTGCAGTATTATTTCAGGCACTGTTGCATAATCAGGGCATGTTGAAGACTGGGTTTTTGTAAAGGCTCCATTTCCTGGCACAGAGGAAGCTGTTTAACAACATGGGAGTTAATTTTCTTTTTTTAAAACATCCTTTTTGAGCTGTAGTTCTCCTTCTTAGGCAAACATAGGAAACGCTCTTACAGCAGGAAGACGTTAAAGCAAAAACAGGAATGTATCTCTGCTGGGATTTAAAAAGAAACATGCTTTACCTATATCTTCTTTTAAGATTGTTAGGAACATAGTTGTGGAGTAGGAGAAAAGAAAGCTAAGTAGCCTGTTTCTGCAGTGGCTTCTAGGGTTCTTCATGTTTTGAAGCAGTGTATTGGTTGAGTAATATTAGAGTATGCGCAGCGTCTGGCTATCTTAGATGCTATAATATATTTCATTTAATTTCTGTTCAAAGGAAAACACTGACACCTGTCCTCAAGTGAGAGATGATCTTTCTGAAATGTTAGTATGTAAAGGTTTCCATTCTTCAGTCATTCTTCATAAAAACTTTAAATTTGGCCTTATTTTGCATAGTTTATAGATTTCCCCCCTCCCCCTTTGGTATGAAAGACTAGAGGTCGGTAAACAGGGCTCAGGCAAGCAAAGCTGCTGCTCTGTGCAAATCCATTTGTCTAAGAAGTCCCCATATTTAGCCTATTCTTCTCAAGCAATTGCCTGACGGGGACTTTCAGAGCTCTGTACTGCTTCATGTCCGGCTGCCTGTCTCTGCTCATCCTGAGCCATGTTTTAACAAATGTTTCTGCCTTTATGGACCTTGGACAAAAAACGTTATTCCAATGGCTAAAATATGCAGTAATTACTCCTCTCTCCCTTCTCCCCAATTTACTTTGGTTTGAGAGCATTCTACAACCACATAGCACGGGGATAGGCGACTAAGAAGTTGCAAAATAGGGAAGACTCCATCCCACCATCATTTATATACATTGAATGTTTTTTTATTTGAGTTGATCTGCATCATGTTTTTGGAATCTGCATACATTTGAAAAAAAAGAGGCCTTCCCCGCATTTGCACTGTACTTTGGCAGGTGTCATTTGCAAACACCTCAGAACCCACTTTCAGATTCTGAAGACAGGAAGTCAACTGAGCAAAGGTTCATTACTAGGTCACACACTTTTTCGATCAAGCAGAGGAAGGAGAGTTGATGCGACATCATTTTCAAAACATAATATTCTTATGGAAGATTTAAAGACTATATTTGGTCAAATGGGACAGGACAGATTTTACTTAGAACCTGAAATGACTATTGAGCATATCTTGAAAATGCCTCTTGTTCATTACTGTTGTGTTTTGGGTAGGATTTTATCATCAACCCAATTTCCATTAATGATTACCATGTAGGAGCAGAGCATTTTCACGGTAAGGATGCTTCTACTCACAACAGAGAAACCTACAATCGTGTCATTTGGGCCTGAAACATAAATATGTTTATAAAGAGAACACAGCAATTAATTAGAATCACTGCCCTTCAAGTTACCTTTCCAGAGCACTATTTGTTTGTTTTTTAAACAGGCCCTGTCAGAGATTCTGCATCTGCACCGCTGGCTTAATTCAGTGTTGTTTCCCAAAGCAGCAGTCCTGCCTTAACTGTGCACTTGTGCCTTCTTGGGTTTTATGCTTTTTTCTCTCTCTCACACACAAAATATTCACCTCTCTCTTTGGTCTTTTCTTTAAAATTGATAAGGATGAACTTACTCTCCTGTTTGTTCTTCTCTTTCTGCAGAGGGAGAACCGCCGGCTCCAGGAAGCCAGCATGCGGCTGGAACAGGAGAATGACGACCTTGCCCATGAACTTGTAACGAGCAAAATTGCCCTACGAAATGACTTGGACCAGGTAACGCAGGCAGACTTGTAGACGGGCCTCAAAGAGTAGGCCTAGTATTTAGGAGGGGTCAAGTGAAGGGGAAAGCAGTTCTGTTTTGCATTCACAATTGAATATGGGTGGAAAATTGAAGTCATTATTATTATTGCCTTTATCTGCACCACTGAGATTCCTAACTATCTGATTTGTAACTGCAGTCTAGCAGCTAGGATGCAGTTGTTGGCACAATATTGGCACCTGTGTGACATACCTGTGCTATTGCAGTCTGTTTTGGAAAATGTAGGCCTCTATCTCTCCTGGAATTGTTGGCTTCTAACTTGAAAAAAAATGTGTGCCATGCTCTCCAAAGGGTTAATTAGCTACACCGCCCTCCAGTATGTAACTCTCAGCTCCCACATTCCTCTAGTCTCTCAAAACCATCTCATCCTAGCTCCAGTTGCCCGGGTAGGAGAAGGCTAGCACCAAAAGTTAGGAGATGTTTGGTATTTCCAGCAGTAATCTGCTCCCCACAAAACCTGAGTTGTGGCACAGAAGACAAGTGCCAGGGGAGCTGTTCACATTATTAGCTTGACTTTTGCAGGGTATACTAGGGGGACTGTCTCTTTCCATCAATGCAACGTACTTCAAAACCACACAGAGTATTTGGCTACATTCTTCAGAGGTGAACTATTAGTAATTATTACTGTATTAAATAATAACCAGGACAGATATCACCCAATTCCGTGAGGGAGTAGCACCTTACTCCTACTGAAGCCAATGAGCTGTTGTGGAGTAAGATGCTCCTCTGCGTGGACTGTTCATGGTTCCCAGGTTACATACAGGAATTCTGTCCCTGCAATTACTCTGCCTTTGGATATCGGTATCTGCTGTCTTGGGCTCAGTTATAACTTGGAGATTCTGAGCTGTGCTGCGCACATAGCAGAGCCTAGGGCCAATGTTTCTGGAGTCAGGAGTAGACAATAAAATGTGGGATGCTAGCAGGCGTATCCTCTCCAGTAACAGTTGCAACCATGTAGAACTGTAACACTCGCTAGCCCTGCAGCTGCTTATTCGCTGCCCATTCCTGCTCTCACGCTTCACCTGTCCACTGTGCAAACGATTGAAGTGGACCCTTTGCGTGTCATTGCCGTCCACCATCTCTGCAAGAGCTGATGCCACCTATGATGGTGCCAGGCAGACGAGCACTTGTGACTCAGCAAACAGAAAGAGAAACTGATATTGAACTAGTTCCTTCCCAGTATTTTAATGGTGATGTTGGACCATGTACTATGTTACTGGTTTAGGGTTTAAAACAGGTTTTTGTTTTAAGTTGGCAGGTCCCCTTTAAAATCCCCTTCCATTCTTTGTTCCAATCAGACACCAGCATTACTATCCTGTTCCATTTCCTATTCTCTCCTTTGGGCTTTCTTCCAGACTGCTGCCATACATGGAATTACTTACTGATCCTCCCACCTTCTTCTCATTCATAGCTTGCTAAAGACTTGCTTTGTACCCACACAAACACTAACTCCGCTCACTGTGTTTGGGGAAAATAATCCCCAGTACACTTTGGTTATTCTGTCAATTTTGTAGATGTAAGCTCCTACAAGGAGGTACGTCTTTCTGGTCTTATAGCACCTTCAGTATATTGAGTGACATCCTGGCCCCACTGAAGTCAATGACAAAACTTCCATTGACATCCATGGAGCCAGGATTTCATCCATCCTCTGCATTTCACTGCTATTAATAACTAAATAGCAGCATGGCAAAGAAGCAAGCTGTAATGCCAGCAAGGGTGGGAAAACACAGTGCAAGTCTCACACACAATTTCTGCATTAGATAATCATTTTGCAGTGCTTTCTCCTGTGATTTTGCAACCAGAAAGTAATCAGGCATTTCCTGTTCCATCAACTGGCTTATCGAAGACAGTGAGTGCTGTGATGCAATATTTATCTATCAAGTGGGGAAGTCAGCTAGTGAAGTGATCGTACTTAACTCTGACAAAACCTCTGTTTCATCATAATAAACTAAGCCAGCAAGGTATCCCCGCCAAACCGAGACAGCGCTGGTATACTTAAACATCTCATTATCCTGCCTAGCTTTTTAAATACACACATCCAGACCATCATGTATTAGCTGGCTTTTCCACAAAGATTTTGGCAATGCTTTTAGAAAAGTAGATAATGTTCTTATACGGGCTTTGGCACAAAGAATACAACAAATACAAACACTTGAAAGTGTAAAGTGCTACACAAACTCACAACTCTCCTGTAAAGTAGGTTTCTTCTCCATTTTACAAATATGGAAACCAAAGTGCAGAAAGATCGAGACACTAGCTCCAGGTCACACAGAAGCTTGGTTTAGAACTTAGCCCACTAGACCGTGTACATCAGAAACCAGCATCAGTGTCATACATGTCGTAAATTAAGCCAGGAGTCGCATGTGATCCAAAATCCATGATTGCTCTTAGCATGGCCCAGCACATTATTTCTGTAAGTGTCAAATAGTTGTGTGAAGCCTTTGCCCAGCACCTGAAACATACTGCAGTAACTAAGCAAGCAGTTACTAGAAAAAAGTGTCTTCTGCAGAAAGCGAGAACATAGGAGAAAGGGTTACAAGAAGTATTTTTTTAAGTCCCTCCCTTCTGATTAACAGGCTGAAGACAAGGCAGATGTCTTGAATAAGGAGCTTCTCCTAACTAAACAGAAACTAGTGGAGACTGAGGAAGAAAAGCGGAAACAGGAAGAGGAAACTGCCCAGGTGAGGGTTGTTTTAGCTTTCCCACCTTACCAAAAATCACACATCACAAGAGTTTCAGGATATGCCTTAAAGAATAAATGTATCAAAGAACTGTTAAGTGTCCCACAAAGGAATTTTAAGTTGAATGAAAATAAATCCACAAAAGGAGAAAAATGTAAAATTTTCTATTTCTGAGCATCTTCTATGTTCCACTGGAGCTCTAAGAGTCCAATTTCCCAACTTTAATCCCCACACTACAGTGACCACTTTTATATTTGCTGCCACTGTGTAAAACACCCCTACCAAAGGAGGCCTAATCGGACCCTCTTCAGAACCTAGGAAGGATGCTGAAGGCTTGGTTGTTGCATAGAATTTGCCATGCTGGGTCAGCAAATTAAAGCTGTGAGTTGCCTTACCAATGCTTCTTGGCCCAAGGAAAGAATGGATGTTAGATTCTTCTCTGCTAAGTCTGACCTGATACTCTTTGCCAGAATGGTTTCTTTTATAATGTTTAGCTATTTCAAACCCTGACCAGCGATCTATGTATAAGTGTGGTTTAATAGCAAAAGCCCCTCTCATCCTTGATGTTTTCTTTGCTACTTGGGTGTGAGCAGAGGTGGAAACAATTATGTTTATTTGCTTCATTGCATTAAAAAAAGGTTGACAGTCTCCCACCATAAAAGAACGTCATAGTTCAGTTTCTCTAAATTGGAGAGTCTCCTTCTCTCTCTGTGTATGCTAGAGTTTTGCTACCTCTGGCAAGAGAGACCTTCACCTCTGTTGAAAGGCCTCTATTTCTTTATAGCGCCAAATGGCAGGGTGGAGTTAAAACTATTTTAATGCACTGTTATACAGGGGGTCTGTACTGCTATTCAGAGCCTCTTGGGCTGGAAAGATCTTTGCAGCAATTGTAGGGTGCTCCTCCTTCCTTTCGTCCAGGAGAAAATTCTATTTGAATACGGACCTGGGGAACCCGAACATTAAACAACACTTGGCATTCTAGTGCGCTTGGGATTTCAGTTGTAACCAAGGATGTTGCCTGTATTCTACAGCAGGATTTCCCAATGAAGGATGCACAGTAAAGGTCCTCTATCCATGTTTTTAAGTGGCTGCTTTTATTTCTGAGAAGACAGTCATACTACTAAAAGATAACTGTGCACTGCATAAAAGAGAGGCTATCACAAGGCTTTTGATTGCCAGGGTTTATTAAGTAGCAGGAGTTGGTCACGAAGAGCTGTAATATTACTATACATGCAGAGTATGTTCAAGAGTGATGTGACCGTTCACAGGTTGACAAGTTCCTGAAAGCCCACCCACTAATTTGACTTCTCTCCTTGAACTTTCCAGCTGAAGGAAGTCTTCAGGAAACAGCTAGAGAAGGCGGAATCTGAAATAAAGAAAACCACAGCCATTATTGCTGAGTATAAACAAGTAATGTTTATAGAGAAATGCTTGTTTCATATAGTTATTTGTAAACAATTTTTAACTTTTGCTAGTCCCCATCCCGGTCATCCCAGACAAAGCTATCTGTTCAGAATTCTAGTCCCAAAACTCTTGACCAGGGCATGTCTCATTTCAGGCTCTATGAGAGCATGATTTGTGTACAGCTATATTATTTCTGGAGTTTTGCAAGTGGAATCTGCCAATTTCTGTGGATAAGGGTAACTCCTTATCCAGCAACCCTAACACACTACAGTGCAACTGTTCTTTTGCCCAGCTCCTGGCTACAGGTGTAGGCCTGCTCCAGGCTAAATTAGTCAAATCAATCTCCATGTTAAGGTTGCATCTTGAATACTAACGAGTAGATCTTTGTCAGCATTGCCACCCTAATAGATTCACTCTGAGGAAATGACTGTGTATGACTTCTGAGGCAGGACTTAAGTATAGACAAAAGAAGCTGTAATAAGTACTGTTGAAAGGTACAACAAGAACCATTTTTAAAATAAACTTTATCAAAGGGGTTGTTTTCTGTCTTCCAGATTTGTTCCCAGCTGAGCACCAGGCTGGAGAAACAACAGGCAGCAAGTAAGGAGGAACTGGACATTGTGAAGGTGAGACTGATGCCTCTGTATGCGAAGTATCATTAACTCAGCTATTCATAGGAACTGGCAGTAAAATACTGAAAGGAATTTGAATTGCAGCCATAGAGTAGCAGCCCTGAGAGCCAGAAAAATGGCATACAATACCCTCTTAGATGTTCTGCAGGATAGAAACAATTGTAGAATGCATGTCCCAACAACATGTTGATGTGGATATCAGGTATGCTGGAGCTTCCAAACTAGTGCACAAAATACCTGTATTTTTTCCTGTAGAAATGTATGAATTTGGCAGGAAGCCTGGACAGAGAAATCGTTGTATGTTTTAATAAGATGAGAACGGGAGCCCCTTTGGGGAGCTTTTGAACTGCATCTCCATTTTGCACAGTGCACACAGGCATAGCTCAGGGACAAAGGTGGCTTTGGACCTGAAGGATTCTGGACAAGCCCATTGCATAATTTAGGCAAAGAAGGAAACTGCTCTCAATTATGGTGGCCTGGCCTGATCTGCCCCAGACTTCCCTTAAGAATCCCCCTCCAAGATCAGGCCTTGTGAGGAGAGCTGCCTCTGATAGTCCTATACTGTCTTCCCTGATAAGGGACTTAACACCTTTATGCTGCCATAGCAACGTAGGTGGAGTCCCTCCCTCTCTCCCTTCCTGTAGTTCTCAAACTTCTGAAGTAGCCCCATGATCTGTTGCTATCCAATACCAAGTGTCTGCCTTGTGTTCAGGTTATAAATATTTTACTGCCTAGTATTTCAGATAGATGAAACCAAGCATTTTACAAGAAAGTGGCAATATAGCAATATACATATCTTCCATTTATTAAAAAAAGACTTGCTGAAATGAGAATTCCAGCCACTCTTACTTCTACCATTCTTCTAAAATGAAAGACTAGGGCTGACATTCATCTAGCTCCCTGAAGTATTTCCGTAAATCTTTTTGCCTGTTTACTATTACGTGTGAGAGCCTGTCAGCAGGATTACATTACATTACCACCAAAAAGCAAATCTAACCTAAGAGGTTCTTCCAGGAAACAGGACATGTCCTGTAACATGGCTAAAAATTGGTTTTCTTGATGTTCCCAGGGCAAAGTGATGGCTTGCAAACACTGCAGTGAGATTTTCAGTAAGGAAGGAGCACTGAAGTTGCCTGCTATAAACAGAGAGACCCAGGGAACAGAAACAGATGATGAGAAGAACGCACTTAAGAAGCAGCTGAGGGAGATGGAACTGGAACTGGCACAAACCAAACTGCAGCTCGTGGAAGCCAAGTGCAAAATTCAGGTACATGACTTGATAGGTACCCTACTGCAGAAAAGACTGAATGTATTAAGCCCCATCTCCCCTATAACTCTCTGGGGAACATGATCATATCCTTTACCTAGTCCTGTTCTGTAGTGTAGATGGTGCTAGAATGGCATTGTGCTTTTACGCAGCAACACAAATTGTAAGGTGTCTCCTCTCTCTCACCACTACAAGGCTAGCCACGCCAAAGGGGCTAGGCGCTTGCAGAAGAATACATACTGCACTCTTAGAGAGTGGCACAATGGCCACCTGTCACCTCTGTGGTAGGGAGCTCAGCGCCTCCTGGAGATCTGCTACTGGAAATGTAACTACACCATTCCCAGTCCATGGCAGTGACTACAAACCACAATCTGGCCTTTAGTAACAAACACTGTGCTATGTGCACGCCTTCCCTCTCTGGCATATGATTAGCTGTTGTCCTCCCTTTTGTTCTGACGTACCCACTTCTCTTCTGCAAAGTTTGCGGAGTCACTCACCCTAAGTGACAACCTCCATCATGGATCGGAGTGTCCCATAAGGCATCTGTCAGTAACTATAGCAAGGAGTTTCATCCAAGCAAGGCAGCCCTGACTCCTCAAGACAATTCTGTTCCTCCATTGGTTTAGATACCGCCTTCCCTTCATACTACTGTTCTATTTCTGGACATCTCTGCACACAGCTGCCAACTCATCAAAGCACCATCCTGTTACCTTTTGCTGTAGTACAGTCTTAAACCTTGTGTGCCTACAGCATTGTATATTCCTTGTCTGTACCACTGCTACACCCACACATCACCTCTGAGGGTTTTATTTGATGCTAATCTAATTGGACTTAACTGACTTATGAGCTCCTAGGAAAATGGGAAAGAGCTAAGTTAAAGTGGTTGACTTTGAAGATGCCTCTCTGAAATAAATGGCTTTCTGACCAACTTTGACTATTCTACTTCCTTAGGAACTGGAACACCAGAGAGGAACCCTTATGAATGAAATCCAGGCTGCCAAAAACTCTTGGTTTAGCAAAACCCTGAACTCTATCAAAACGGCCACTGGCACACAGCCACCACAGCAGCCTCAGCAATCCCAGCCACCCAAAGAGAGCAGTACATAGTTCCAGCCAGAGCCCAGGCACAAGAGCACAAAGAACAAAGCAACTTGAAATCCTAGAGGGTCTTCCCAGGGGTGTCTCCTCTTGGGGAAAGGACAGAATGCAGGAGTGCAGGCCTTTGATGTGAAATACTGCAGGGTCACACTCCTTCTGATGTGACCCTTTCCCAAGAAATATTATTTAAAGAATCCAATTTTATGTTGAATACTTATTTCCCAGCTGCCTTCCTGAAAGCCACATTCTAATTCCTTCACCCTTGTACACTTTATTTGATATGCTTAGATGTTAAAATGGATAATAAATAATTCAAAACTAAGGGATTAGTACAAGACTAACTACAATTATTTTTATCTTTCATAAAACAAGGCAGATTTTTTTCTTTTTGGGAAAGAGAGAGGGCAGCATAAAGTACTGAAGCCTCTATTTGTCAAAGAAAGCACAGTGTAATGCCAGGCTGTATACTGCTGTCCAGGGTCACCCATGCCATGAGATCACCTCAGGTTTACAGTGCCGACTGCCTCTTGCAGACAAGCGTTTCCCCTTCATTGTACGTCATAACCAAGATGGTCTTGTGCTCTCACTGGCATAGCACAAGCGTTTATAATCTTCCCTGCAAGTATTCTGTGTCTTTGATTTTTACCAGTTAGTTTTCTGCACAGATGCAAGGAGAGCAATTCTTCCTGGTGCTGAGTGGCAGCAGCACTGTTCTTTAATTCTTGTACATCACACCTGAACTGGAATTTAAAGTGAAATCTTGTAATCCCATTCCTATTCTTTAGTTTATTCCCAGAACTCCAGAAATGATTCCCTCCATTAGGACTAAGGGATGGGTATATTCCTTGGGGTTTTCATTTGTTTGTTTGCCACTAAGATTTGAAACCTTGCTTATTTTTGACATCCTTCTAAACCTGTGCAATAAAGGCTGTTTTTTTTCAGTGTAAAATTGGTGGAAACATTTTCACATGAAACACTGGGCCAAAGTTTAAGTATTGCACTTGGCAGAAAACTGGAAATATTAAATCAAAAAGCTGTTTGCACAGGAGAAACATATACCATAGAAAAGCTTATTTGCTTTTGATACTTTATTTGAGAACCTTATATGGGGACCTTAAGTTGATGTATCTTTATTTAAAGAACAAAATATTTCAAATGCAAGGCTATACAAGAAACTTACAGTAACTGTTTCTGAGTCTGTCTGAAAACATGATTGATTTGTTTTATATCTCTAAGATGAAGTTTAAAAGCAGTTGTGACATTTTGATTGAACATAAATGTTTATAGAAATACTTATTTCATTGAAAATTAAACTACTGCTTAAACTCATGGAAATGTCATTGCTGGACAAGAATTTAGTTGTGTATTAAGTTCCCCCATGTTATAAAATGTTCCAGGGACATTAGCTGTTTTGATTTTAACTTTAATGCAATATCTTATCAGTTCTGTACAATAAAATTTAATGCTACTCACATCATGCTTCACTGTCAAACATATCTACTGAAGATTTTTACAGATTGCAGTACAAGTTTAACATTTACCTGTGCCAAATGAGACATTTTGAGGAGAGTCAGCTGTTTGGTGATTACAGTTTAATCTGTACTTCATTCTCAACCAGTAAAAGTCATGAAATTTGGTGATGTAGGTTTTCTTTTCTAAGAATAGAGATGAATAAAGAGTTACATTCCTCTTGTTACAATGGTTTATAAATTCACCTGGGAAAACAGTGTTTCGTCTAGATGCTGTTACGTAGTGGAACCAAAATAAGAGGATTCTTAAAAATGAAACTGAATTTTGGCATGTTTTCCCTATTCAGTTTAGTGCTATTGATACTGAGCTGATTAAAGACCAGAGTTGTGATTCTGTGCAATTACTAATTGCAGCATTGAGACATCGCTGGCAAATGCATTAACACTGACAAATGTTAGGTATCTATTAGCCATGCTGAACCCTTACAGCTCTTGGAGAGGACACTGTGTTTTATTTTGCATTCACATGAAAGCAAAAAATTATTAGCCAACTGCTGGTGGCAATATCGTCTCTCCTGGTAATATACAAGCTTTTTTTTTTACTTCCACCATCCCAGATTGAGTTTAAAATATTCTATAATTTAGAATAACCTTTAGAGTTCAAACCTACACATCTTATTTGGAATCAGAGAGAGAACAAACAAAATAGCTAAATTTCCTTTTCAGAATCACTTTCTAGACTATAACCAAGGTGATATTCAATCACATAGAAAGCTAACAAGATTGCAGGGTTACAGAATCGGAGCTAAAATCCTATTTCCTGGCTATACATACAAGTTACCTAACGTTATGATAAAGATAAAAAAAATCATGGTTTTATTTAATTTTCAGTGCTGAAAGTCAGGACCAGATACATGATGGAAATGTGCACTTCCAGAGCAGACTGACCAATCTGGCAAAGCCTAACGCTAATATATAATTTTCAATAGGAAACTTCCTGAATTCAAAGTCTCACTGAAGCTAATATGTATCCGTTCAAACAGCACTGAAACAGTTCACATAACTCAAAGTGTGGAAGTAATTTTTTTTAAAAAAGATTCAGTATCAGAATGCATGTCCAGTTCCAACAGTTAATTGTGTTCATACATTAGGGGCAAGCATTATTGGAGATTTTTATTTTTCCTTCCATTAAGAACAGGTAAAATATGGCCTTCATTTCACATATGGACAAAGCCCTGTAAACTATATATTTTGGTGCAATCATTAATCTTGTTGGATATTAATGCCTCACTGGGTTTGTAAAATGCAGAAAAAACAAGTATTCACATTATGCAGAAGCTTTTTATTCAGGTGAAACACTTCATTAAAGCAAGTTGGGCTGATTACATGGTACATCAGTTCACTAATCATTTCTATCTTTGACTCAGAATTGAACTTATCTAAAATATAGTGCATACTTTATTACTTAATAGCCCAAAATAGCTCCAGGAAGGTATTTAAAAAAGTTTGAAAATTAATGACTTGCCTTCATTCAAGTAAATTGCTAAAGGTTCATATGCTTCAGTGCTCAGTGGAAGTAACGAGTCAACTACGTACTTGATATAGCCAGCTGAGACACCCATCCCAGCTTCTGCCCTGCTCATTAGATTGTACAGCCTCCCATTTACTACAGCTAAATTACATTTAGATAAGTAGAAAACCCTTTTTGTGTTAGGACTTTTTGTTTAGCCCCTGAATTTCCTGTTGTACACTAGCTGTGTGTTCTGTTTTATTCTCTGGTATTTAATTTAAAAGCTATTTTGAAGAGAAAAGCAGGTGTGAGGTTTCTCAGTTCACTAGAACAAGAAAGGAGAGTCAGGCAGAGCAGAAACCTATCCCTCGATACCAGAGCATATTAGTCCTCGCACGTTCTCATAGTCCAAGTAGAGAGAAATCTGGTGCATTACAGGATTGGGTTTTATTGCAAACACCTGTGGTATAAGCCTGGTCCACTAAGACAATGACAAAACTCCCCCTGAATTCAATAGGGCCAGAATCTCACCCATGGAGTTGAGTTTGTGCTGTGACAACTAGCCAAAGTGATAGTGTTCTTTAACAGAGTAGACAAACGGCCTGTACTGGCTGCTACAGTATCATGATTTACAAATGAAGGATGAAAAAATCTTGCTTTTCTAGTGCCGCAACCTCTCACTAGCTAGGAAGTGCATGGGGCTGAATTCTGACAACCTTGCACTATGTACTTTTCTTACTGAAAATGTGTTGTCCCACTGAAAGCCATGGGACTACTCGCATGAGTAAGAGTAGCAGAATTTTACCCTTGGTTTGATCACTGAACAATGAGACACTCTGAGATACTCTACACATGGTTGTATGATTTAATAGTCCTAAATACCATCAGCATTAAACATTAGAACTTTGTCATATAATGGTGCTTTATTTTTCATCTCCTCCAGAAGCCTTTCGTGCATGTTTTATATTTTGAAGGCATTGATTTTAACAGAGCTGAATGATAGTTCTCAAATCCACAGCAACCAGCATTGGATGCCTTGTAAAGTAGTTTCTTATTCCATCACTGGTTTTACTAGACATATGGCATTGTGTAACATAGCACCGTACGTTTTCCCCTTAAATAATATAGACTTGTTTTAAGTTCCCCTTCTGGTTATTGCAATAACAGCCCACAGAGAGCTATTCTACTAAAAAAGGGATTTCCATCCAAATAGTGCAAAATACTTATCTGCTACTTTCACTTTGGACCATTCAGTATAGAAAACAGCAAATTGACTTCTGAACACATTTTTCAGAACTCACCCCCAAGGCAGACTCTAAAACTGGGCTATGATATGTAAAAAGCATCCAGTTTTAAAGAGATTCACAAAGAGAACTAGAAAATGGAGCATATGAAGGGCACTACACAGAACATTAATTAAAACCCTACCTCTTTCCCAGTTCAGAGGCCTGCAAAACAAGATTGTCATGATCTTTATTCCCCATATACAGTTTTGCTCTTCAGGAATAAAGAGCAATCAATTTCTTCCAGACTCCAACTGGTTTGCTATTGAATGCATTTCATGCCTATTTTTACCTAGAAAAATGACTCAAAAATTAGAACTTTTCTTCCTCTCTTATTTTCTTAATTCAGTGAGACTTGTTTTTATTTAACCTGTAAAGGAATATATATGCCTCTTTGAAAAACTATATATTATATATAGAATAATATATAGGAAACTGGATTAGGAGATAAAATACATCAAAGGAATCTGGTGTCGCAAGTTTCACTCGTGATTTAATAACCATCAGAATTCTGAGCTGTACTAATTTCCTTTCAGTTTCTCTTATTTTTGTATTTTATATAATACATGCATCCTACTGCAAATTCATATAAATGCTCTTGGCCTTTTTGCAGCTCCCTCTGTTCTTGATACCCTCCTTCCAACAATTCCCTAGGGTGAAATTAACATGTATGATGTTTTCAAGAATTGTATTGGGAGTAATTTCATTTAGAACCATCACCTTCTCTTAGAAAACCCAACTCTGGAGAGAATCTTATTTATGGTTTAAGTAGAAAATGACAACAGCAAGAAGAGATGAACCCTATTCAACTCCAAAGTTCAAAGGGGGGGTTAGTTCCAGGGGTTTTATTCAGCCTCTTTAAATAGGGACCAGATGTAAAACTTGGATCCAAAAGGAAGGTTCCCCACCTTTTTGGGTTATTCAGCTGCACAGTGTTGATTTGGGTCCATTGCCCATTATAAGAGAAATACACTGTGAGTGGACTAGGGCAATAGAGGAGCCTTGTGTTAGACCTATGATTTGGGAACATTTCTATACTGCTAATCAGTCCCTGTATAACAAATCCATGTATTATATAAAAATATAAATGTAATGCTTGTTATTAAAAGTGCAATTTAATGTACATTGTCACAAGAAATGTTTACTTTTTTAATTGTTAGACATGGTTAGATCAGTATCTTGTTTTCATTGTGTGAATGATACCTTGTAAAATAAATGAAATATAAACAAGATGGGAATGAGGTGCTTGTTTTCATAAACCGCTCGTGTTACTGATACCCTCAATGTCTGCTCAAGAAATGGTTTGACACCACCCCCCTTTACAATAACAAACCTTATGAACAGCTGTGCTTTTGACATGCTTGCAGCAACTCGATTTAGTCACTTTCAAGCATGTATCAGTGCAGTGGTTCTCAACCACTGTGTTGGGACACAGTACTGTGTCATCACTCAGTGCTAAGTGTGTCACAAAGAGCCAGGAAAAAGGCTGGATTTGGTCTGGGAAGGGTGGGCTGGTGTGTCCTGTAGGTCATGATATGCCACCACATGTGTCGTGACCCGCAAAAGGTTGAGAACTACTGCGTTAGTGTATCAAGTCCCATTCACACTTACAAAGTCAGCCAATTACAAAGCAACAGCAGATTCATTTCTAGGGCCTGAGGTAATGCAATACCACACCTGTACCTGTGGTCCAGGGCTCAATAGCTGGCAAGCTGTGGAGAATTGAGATGCCACATGACTCCTCTTTTCCAATTGTTTCTAGGGATGAATGGGGGCTTCAGTGCCTACAAACTTATAAAAGGTGCAGGGAACAGAGGTGCTGCCAGTCTGTCTCTATTACACCAATGGTTCCAAACCAGAGGCCCTTGGTTGGGTGCCCAATATTCCAGGAGCTTGATGAAGCTTCAGTAATACTGAGATCATTTAGCCCACTGAACACCCTGCCATGTGCAGCAGCCTCCAGCTCTTCATCAACTAGGGTGGAGGAGCAGCCCTTCACCCACCAAGCACCATGCTGTTCAGGCACAGCCCTCACAAACTCTGTGCTGGCCAGAGCAGAGGAGTAGCCCCAAACTCCACTCAGGCCAGAGTAGAGGAGCAGTCCCATGGCTCTGCACCAGCCAGGAGCCTGGCTTAAGAGCAGCCCCAAGCCAGTAGGAAACTGGGGCAGTCACAGCCAACCCAGCAGAGCTCACCTCCATGAACGATGAGAAGTGGCCACATAGGGTGTGTGGTGCCGCAGCTGTGCCAGGGAAGCCTTACCTTCTTATTCAGGTAAGAGTAATTGATGATGATAATGTAATTTAGTGTTTGTGTTTACTGCTGGTGGGGGACAAGGCAGGGATCTACACTACTGGGAAAATTCGGTGGCAGTTGTCAAGAGTTAGGCAAGCTGTGCAGAGTAGCTTGTGTAACTCTTGTCACCTTCCTAACTCCCCTTCGGTGCCAAATCGTCACTGTGTGGCACCACTTGAGGGGGTGGTTTTACTAAGTCCATTTCCAGATCAATTTACTGCACCTTCACTGCGGCCTAGTCTACACTGTGGGGCTAAGTCAAGGGGACATACATATTCTGCAGCATGTGGATTTTATCTCCTGTCAACCTAGTTGCTCTTACTTACTGTGCTGTCTTTGCTCAGCTGCATCGACTTGAAGGGCTCACCCATTGAGGTAGCATTAGTAACTCCACCCCTCCAAGTGGAGTAACTGAGTAGAGGAGGTCTACACTGGCCGCTCAATCGACCCCACTGCTTTGATGGATTGAGGCAGTATTTTCAGTATAGACAAGGCCTTTGTCGATCCGGAAAACTCAGTCCAAATGTCGGGGCCATGGGCGCGACCTGGCCTTAGTGTTACCAACTGGCTGTCACCCAAAGAGGGCCGGGAAGGGAAGCACGGCTCTACCCCCCAGCAGGGCCGATGTCACAGGAGGAGTGAGGACAGAGGCGGCCGCATCCCCGCAGCAAGACCCAGCACTGCAGCCGGGGGGGAGAGCGGGAAGGCGCCGGGCCGGGCGGGGCGCAGAGTAGGCAAGGGAGGAAAAGGGCGGGGCTGTGGCGAGGACGGACAGACGGACGGACTGAACGGCACTCGAGACGTTTCCAAGAGAAAGGACCAGCCCGCCCCCCGCTGAGACTAATCCGGTTCACCTCACCTGCCTTCCTCGGCCGCTCCCCCACACCAGCGCCCGAAGAGCCCCGCAGGCAGGGCGGCTCCAAGGCCGCTGCTGGCCGGGACAAGCCCTGCCCAGCCCCAGCTCGCCCGGTGGTGGGGGTCCTTGGCCCTTCCCCCTCCGGCCCGACTCGCTGCCGCCGGGGTGACGGGCAACGACGACCGCCACATAGTCAGCGGACGGGGGACAAGGCCTCCTACGTGGCAACTGAGCTACGGCGTTTCTACGGTAACGCCGCCGCCAGCCTAGCGACTACGGCCCAGTCGGCTTCCGTAGCCCCGCCCACTTCGTGTTGATGCCGCGCGCGGTGGTAAAATGGCCGCCGCACGCACCCCCTGCGCCAGCTGCGCGGTGTGACTTTCTAGGACGCCCTGCCTAGTTTCCCTCACAGTCTATGCCTCTTCCCATGGGGAGGGCGTGGTTTACCCGGCTGCGGTCCTGCAGGGGCGTGGCACCCCCGGCTCCTGCTCCGAGTGTCAGAGGCCGAACTGTGGGTTCTTTAGCGGGGGGCGTGGCGGGCGGGCGGAAGCTCCGGGTTCCGGAAAGTTCCAGAGTGGCCGGGGCGGGACTCGGTGGCCACATGGGTGACGTCACGTGAGTTGCTAGTGTCAGGCTGCCCCTCCCCCACGCTGTACGCAGCGCGAGACGAGTGACACACACGGCATCGCTCCGCGGCCCGACATGGCATCTGCACGGGAGGAGGTGAGGGGTGCGCGGGGGCGGCAGGAAGCGGGGCGGGCCTCGCTGTTTGCTCCGGGCCCCGGCTGCTTGTCCTAGCCGGGCTCCCTTCTCCCTTCCTGGGAGCGTGGCGGCCTCCCCCGCCCAGCCCCAGCGGGCGCCTTGCGCACCCGGGTCCTGGGGCGCTGCGCCCAGGAGCGATCAGCTGCGAGCACAGGGTGACAATCGCTCTCAGTCGGCTCAGCCATTCTCCTGTGGTGGCTGCAGGATGGGAGGGCTTGGTCCTGCCCTGCACCCCCCATCGCTGCCCCTGCGGCTGATGGTCCCTCCTGCTCCAGATCCTGAGCAGCATCTTTGCAGGCCCGGGCCGCCTGCTGCATCCCAGGGGGAGGAGACAGTGCAGTACCTCCGCTGTCAGTGCCTGCTTCTCCGCCCGGCTGGGGGAGCCCTGCTGAGATAACGTGGGTGGGCTCAGGCTCAGCAGTAACAAAACCTCGAATGAAGAGGCATGTGTCTAATGTACCTACTTGGAATTCTTTTCTTAAACTCAGCTGGAGAAAGACTTGGAAGAGGTGAAGGAACTCCTGAAAAAAGCCACACGGAAAAGGACTCACGATGTCTTGATGGCAGAGAAGTACAAGCTAGAGATGGAAATTAAGAACCAGCCACCACCCAAATTAAAAGAAGACATTAGAGAGGAAGAGAAACTGCCAGCCGGGGGATACACAGTGAAAATCGACAATTATGGTAGGATTGCTTTTCTGCTTCCCACAGAGCTAAGATTAATGGTGTAAATAGAACAGAGGGCATCCTTAGTGCCAACTAGTAGCTAACTAGTTAATTCAATTTGTCACTTGTACTGGCCTTCTGTATGTGTCCTTACATTACAGGACTAATAACTGCCCATTATGGCATTGTGTTTTGAAGGTGGGAGGTAAGCGATGGGTCAGATCTTTTGTGATCCCTTGTCTCCGAAGCGCAAAAAAAAAAAAAAAGTCCCCATTCCTGCTCTATTTGAGGAGGCTTAGTGCACTTTCTCAGCACCATCAGGAGATGGGACAGGGTAGCAGCCCAGCAGCTGTGGCACATTGAGTCTCTCTTCACCTCTATCTTCACCCGAAGCATGGAGGAAAGGTGGCAGGTTTAAGCAGCACCAAATCCTCCAGCACTAATGGGGAAGAGGCGACTGGCCTGTCCTATTCACCCCTCCCAGTACTTGGCAAATATGAAGGGAAGAGCAGGTGCTCTCCCATTACAATCAAGGCAAAAGGTGCAGGGAGTGTTCAAGATGCTGATCTGTGGTGTTAGGGCCCAGTAGTCCAACACCCTGCCCCAACTGAATAGAGTTCTGGGTGAAAATGGACATCAGAGAACATGACTAGGAAAGCTACAACCAAACCCGCCACCCAGCTCTGGTCCTCCCCATTCTTTTCTACTGAGCCGGGCAGAGGTGCCTTGCTTCTTCCTTCTGTGGTAGGGTTGCTCTCTGATGTACTACAGGGACCAGGGGAGCAGAGCCCTAAAGGGTGTGCCTGGCCTCTTCTCTTTCATTTCACCATTCTCTGAGCAGCTAGCAGGGGTGTCAAACTCATTTGCTATGGCTGGCCAGATTTGATTTTAAATGTACTTCAAATGGGCCATACATATCATAAGTTGAAATACTAGGGCACTTGTGCGGCGTCGTGGAGAGCTGTGTATGCAAGACTGCGCTCCATGAGACTGCACACTCTCTGTTAAGGAGAATGTGTGGTCTCACGAAGCACAGTCTCGGGCTGGATAGAAGATGTTCATGGGCCTCATGATTGACACCCCTGAGCTAATGTCTTCTCCCACCCTTCAGAAGGCAGTTACAGTAGTGTATGGACCATAGCGGAAGGCGTATGCTCTCTTTTGGGGTACCTCTGGTTGTTTCAGAGGAACACCATTCATGAGCAAGCAGAGGAAGGCTGGAAGAAATTTATCTGGTTTTCTCCCTTTTAGGTTGGGATCAGTCGGATAAGTTTGTGAAGATTTACATCACTTTAAACGGAGTGCAGCAGCTTCCATCTGAGAATGTGCAAGTGCACTTTACAGAGAGGTGAGTGCAGATTGTTGCTTTTGCATACCAGCAAGAGCATATTTGAAGAACTGTACCCGAAATTCAGAGGCCTTCTGTATTGAGTCCTCTTCTCTTAAAATCTTAAATTGTCCAGTAACACTTTGGCACATGCATATGTAGCTGTCTTCAGAGCAGCGCAAAGCATTTTACTCATGCTAATTAAGTCATGCAGCATTGTCATAAGGGGGGACCATTTTGTGGGTAACAAAACTGAAACACTGGCAAATTAAATGGTATGCCTAAGGTCCTACAGCAAGCCATAAGCAGACCATAAAAAGAACCCTAAGCAGGACTTCTGACTTGTAGTTCCTTGTAATCTGTAGACAACAATCCCTCTGTGGAATCTGCCAGTATTCCATAAGTAGGGAATCAAAGTCCTGGAAAACAATGAAAGTGTTCGGGTTCAGTTTTCCAAGGAGGGGGACTGTATCAGTTTGCACATTGTGTATGGTAGGGGAATAAATTGTGTGAAGTCATTAGACACACATTTTTCTTTGCTCTAGGTCATTTGATTTGCTAGTGAAGAATCTGAATGGCAAGAATTACTCCATGACATTCAATAATCTTCTGAAACCCATCTCTGTGGAAGGCAGCTCAAGGAAGGTCTGTATATCTTATCTTATGTAGGTACTTATTTAGACTCCCTTACCATCTGAGTTGTCTTAGCCTGATTCAGCAGAATCCTCCAATTTAGCTGTATAGGATTGCTCTAACCTTAAACTGTCTTTCTTGGTCTCTTCAGCCTCTGAAAGGAAATTGACTTCATAGATTCTGTGACTGCAAAATCCTCTACTTGCTACAGCATTGCATGCCAGAATCTAGGCTCTATTTAAAATGTCAAGGGCCAGATTTTCTAAGTTATTTAGATATCTAAAGATACAGACAGATGCTTAGTGGGATTTTTAAAAGTGCATAAACACCTTTTGAGGGTCTGAGACCTAACTCCCTTGGAATCAATAGGACTTAAGCATCTAACCTACTTGGATGCTTTTGAAAATCCTGTAGAGGCCGTGTTCAGAGCTGGGGGCGGAGGCAAAGCTACACCAAATGGACCCTGCCCCTGGAAAGCAGGACCCAGACAGATGCTGGCCTACTCTTCGCCCCACTGGGGCTGAGCGGTCAGCCGATGGCCTTCAGGAATGCTCTGCAGCTGAGGAGGGGGGGTCCTCTAGCCCTGTTACTGTCCCAGCACCGTCCCCTCCTCCAGTGCTGCCCACCGTCTGGCCTGCGTGCTGGGGGCAGGACAGCTGGCCCAAAAGCTAGGGTCTGTGCTCCTGCCCTGCCCTTGCCTTCAGCTTGCTACTGAAGGTAGTGCTACAGCAGGGGGACAGTGGCATGGCCCCACGCTGCTCTGCAGGCTGGATTGGACATGCCTGCGGGCCATAAATTTGACACACCTGTCCTTATGGTTGCAAAGGACACTTTTCCAGACATGGAGAGGGTTTGTCAAACACTTGTGACAGGTGGAAGTGTGAATCTGCCTTGCACTAGCCTGCTGTACATGACCTCTCCATGTGGACATTGCTGAGTCACACTAAGATATAGCTCAAACATATGCTTAGTGTACCTCAGGAGGATCCAAATGAACACTTAGCGCACAGCACGCTAATGTAGTGTAGAGTCACACCACAGCTTTCCTTGCCATGAACAAAATCTGTGTAGACAAAACCAGAATATAAATGGATGCTTGAATTTGTACACAGCCTGAAACAATAGCTGAGCTGTTTCTGCTACCCTGTTCATCTCAGTGTGATGTTGACATAGGAATCAAATGACGGAAAATTTAATTAACTATTCCAGTGTTCATTATCTTAAATTCCAGTTATTGTGCCTGTCAGTAAATGCAAACCATCTCTCATACATTCCTGTGTGCCAAAAGCCACATATTCCCCCTCCCCAACTACTAACAAACATTTGCAGCTTTCCTCGGTGACAGGTATAACAAAAATGTGGGGGTAATCCAAAATTCTGTAGGGTGGCATACAATAAATTGTTTATCAACTTAATTCATTGTTCATATTTCATTCAATAAAAAACTCATTTTTTATTCATCTGATGCTACAGCCAAATCTCCAGTCTGTGCAGATTACAGGGTCTGATGATAAAATTTAGTTCAAGGTTGCAGCTGAGTAACTGTTCTGCTAGTATAACTAATGTGGATGCAACCAGTATCTAGTATAATAAGTATCTTTAATTCACTTCTTATCATCTTTTCTTTACTTTGCAGATCAAGACGGACATGATTCTTGTATTATGTAGGAAGAAACGAGAGGAAAAATGGGATTGCCTGACTCAGGTGGAAAAAGAGAGCAAGGAGAAAGAGTGAGTGTCCCTCCCTTCACTCCATCCCATACAAAATTGCATTAGTGTCACCAGAGAAAGCAGATGTGTACTGTGACTAACAAATCAAATCTACAAAGTGAAAATTGTTGGTCTAAGAGCCTAACGTTTAAGCTGTTTAATGACCTGGGATTTCATAGCTGTTTAATTGATCTTAGTAATTAAGTTGATCTGGGAACTATGTGGGCACTAAAGATTAGTACACAGGGAAGGAATTTGCACTGAGTTAAAATTCTGCAATTTTCCACTGCTTGAATGCTTCCAGTGGGATGGGTTTAATAGGAGATTAGTGAATGGTGCAGCACAGGAGCTGGGATGGTGAAGACCAGCAATGCCAGGCTTCAAGCAAACAAAACAAACAAGAAGTCTAGTGGCACTTAAAGACTAACAAATTTATTTATCATATGAGCTTTTGTGGGAGAAAATCTCACTCCCCAAAAGCTCATGTGATAAATAAATTTGTTAGTCTTTAAGTGCCATTAGACTCCTTGTTTGTTTTGTTGAACTAGACTGATACAGCTACACCTTTAGAACTTAAAGCTAACAGTTCATCAAGTCATACTTTCCTATTTTAGAGGCTATATTCCTAAACAGAAGCTACTCTAATGGGAATAAATGCTCTTAGAGGTTTTTTCTCTGTATGGGGTCCCTGTCGAGGGTCTGAGATTCTTTATATTCCTCAACTGTTAGTTCTGCTGTGGAACCTTTCAGGGAAGATTAAAACAGGAGACTGTCAGCATTACCAGTGAATCTCCTGAAGGCTCACTAGTAGAGATTACAGAGTCCTGTGGCACTTTTAAAGACTCACAGATTTATTTATCGCATGAGCTTTCGTGGGAGAAAATCCCACGAAAGCTCATGCGATAAATAAATCTGTGCGATAAATCTGTTAGTCTTTAAAAGTGCCACAGGACTCTGTTGTCTTTCTATAATAGACTAACACGGCTACCCCCTTTGGTAGTAGAGATTAGTCTGAGCTGTAAAGTTTGGATTCTGATCAGAACTGGTGAGGTAGCTATTAATCTAGTTCAGCAAAACAAGGAGCCCTGTGGCACTTTTTAATAGACATGTGTTAGTCTTTAGAAGTGCCACAAGACTCCTGTTCCCCTCCCCCCACATTCATTGTGTTAATCACAATATATAAATCCCTTAAAATTGCAGGACCCGCACCCACTTTGTAAATCAGGGGGACAGCTTTGCTGTCACACTAGGGCTCAACTTTTGGAGACAGAGCTCGGTTCACTTCCTTGCTTTTGAGTTAATTTTTCAGCTGACTAGTAGTGCAGCCAAGGAATTTCAAAGGCAAAGTGAAGGGAGAAGCTAAGGGGGTGGTGTTCCCTATACTAGCCAGAGAAGGTAATGTATATTCTTACATGTGGGGTGGTGTGCAGCTAGTAAAATTAGGTGCCAAATAAAATCAAAGTTTGCCTTTTGGTGGTGAAACATGTCTAAAGCTATGTCTACAGTGAAAGTGCGACACGGATCAATGCAGTGGGATCGACTGAGTGGCCAGTGTGGACCTGCTCAGTCGATCCTGGAAGTGCTCATTCTTCAATGTAGTATCTCCACCTCTCCAAAAAAAAGTAACACTGTGTCGAAGGGAAAGTATTTCTGGTTGAGTGAAGATGCCGCGGTAAGGGGATGTTCGGAATCTATTGTGCGTATCTCCCGTCGACTTAGCACAGCAGTGTAGAGAAGGCCTGAGGGATCAGATGTCATCTAATATAAATAGGGAATTCTTTGGAATTGGTACCCGGCAACAAGACAGATAAATAGGTTATTTCTTGCATAAATTTTATGGTAACAGCAGAAATTGATTTTTGAAACTTCCTAGAGTCAGTGTTATATTTAGTTACCATCTCCATGAACTTAACCCCTGTTTCAAACTTCAGTGCCCACTGCAAAGTTTGTCTGACCTCCACCACTCCTTACTGGAACAGCTCCAACATGGTTTTTATTTTCCACTTAGTCTAGAATAGATAATGCCCACCTTCTCTCTTCTTGAAGATGCCAGGCTCAGGGTTCATCTTGAGACTCCATATTACCTTTCCAAAAGTCCAAGCAAAATTCAATACCTTGCCAATTTTGCATTTTAAAAAAAAGCATTTCCAGTTTGACTGAGGATTGTTACAAGTGAGGTTCCCAGGCATGATGATGATACAAATAATACTGTGTTTATTTTATGCATACCCTCTCTTACAGGAAAGCCTCGTATGACACCTCAGACCCTGGTGAGGGGCTGATGAACCTTCTGAAGAAGATGTATGCAGAAGGAGATGATGAGATGAAAAGAACCATTAACAAGGCCTGGGTTGAAAGCAGAGAGAAACAAGCCAAAGGGGATATGCCATTAGATATTTGAAACTACTCCAAAGGCCACCTTGACATAGACCTTCCATATAGGACTTCTGAACTGCTGCAGAGATCAGTTCTACAAGTGATTGTTTACATATCCTCCTCCTACATAAAGACACTTAACTGTTTTCCATTTCAGGTTGGAGAAAATATTTAAATAAAATGCTTATAAATCATTTCCTCTCAAAGCGGTTTCCTCCTCTTCCCTGAAGAGCAGCACGTACTTGTACCGCTTCAACCCTCTCCTCCACTCAAGAGCTTTTAATGTGTCTGCTCATTTGAAATGTTTGTGAAACTAAAAGGAAAATAATCCTAAACTGTGTGCTAGTCAATGTGGCACTTGGTGCCCTTTTGTTATTTGGTTCCCAGCCCTAATGCCTTTCTACATGCAGAAAGCAGGAAAAACCATCAGACAGACTTCAAGAGGACAGGCATATCTAAATTGCTGAAGACATCTTAATTGCAGGAGTGGAATCTGCATTTTTGACAACATCTCACTGAGCTTAAAGCTAGCTCTGATCAACTGTTTTTTACAGAAGGGCAACAGCAAGAACCCCCTAGACAAAGCATCAAGAGGTAGGTGCTCAGCATATTGAGGAGACTTGCTTAAGTGTACCTGCAAGTTGAATGTAGTAAGCTTACCCAGCATCTGCCAAGCAATCCACCCATTCTTCCCTGTACCTCCCCAAAAGGCTGGTGATATAGCTAAGTAAAAGCACTGCAGTTAGTGGGCCTAGAAAGGGGAGCTGGAAGAGAAAAGTCTGGACTAGCACAAGTGAACTATTGTACCCTTTGTAAAGTTATTGAGAACCTTGATGGGAAGGTTCTGTACCAAAATAACAACTTAATTACTAAAACCACCTTCTGTTTTCTTTTAAAAAAAAAAAGACAGTGCTGCCTCTTGGCATCCAGTACAGCTGTTGACTTACACATCTCACAGGGGGAGAAAAAAGCTACAGCTCCATAGCACTAAGCTTTAGCCCTTACACTGGTGAATGTGGAGACTTAGCAGCACATTAGCAGCAACAGCAAGCTGCTCAGTCATTGCTGTTCTGGGCTGGGAGCCTCTGCAGGATTCCTGGCAGAATGTGTGTAAAGAGTGGGGGAAGTAGGATCAAACACACCCTCCTCCCAGAGATCTGAGGGATGGAGAAGGCATCACTGAATAGAAAAGGAGCAGGGAACCCTTCTGCCCCTCCAAACATCTCCTTGAATGTGGGGAATTCACTATCTGCTGCTTCACCATTGCAGCAAGGACTGCCTCTGCAGTGTGAATGGAGGGAAGCCATAGGCTGGGATTAGCACCTGGTACAGCTCTCTCTGGCACATTCCTTTCCCCCATTTACTGCAGCAGGAGATGCGCTGAGTATATAGTGCAGCATTATCGCTCCAACTATAGAAAGCAGCAGCTCTCTACCCTAAAGCAGAGGTAGTATTTGGTTAGAGCTCATTTAATTCCCCGGCGATGTGAAGCAACTGCTTCTATTTTGCAGCTGAAGAAAAAACTAAGGCAGAGGGATGTTACTTCAAGTGACTTGATTCCGGGGGTCAGTAGGAGATCCAGCTCATCTCTCCTGCCCAGTCTCAAACCACTGCACCAGGTTCCCTAACTGTGCATGAAGGAGAACCTCTGTAGTCTTCAGCTTGATGGGCTCTTAGCCTGGTTTGTCAGTTAATATTTAGATAAAGCAAACAGATGTGTCTAAACCTAAACTGGATTGGGCATCCTTTCAGCTATCTGGCCTCAGGAGCGTGTCTCCCTCGTCACTGCAGCATGCTTCCCTCCTCCATGTGTGGATTAGTTGATTGTAATGATACTTTTGACCAAGTAAGTGCAAAAAAGGTCATTGCCACCTGAATGTAAAGACTGAACAAGTCTTGTGCTGTCATTTTTTAATTTAGATGTTGCTTTTCATTACAAATCCCAGCTTGGTCTCTAATAAGTAGCAAATGATGTCAAATAAAACTGGCACTAGCAGACTGGCTTAGTGCATTCCTACTTGCCCCTGCTCAGATCAATTTACCATCAAATCTGCATTAGTCCCCTCCCTGTTTCTGGTACATTTATGCTGGACTTCAAACAAAAAGGACAGTCTTGTTTTCTTAGTTACAGAAATGCACGAATGGAGCCCGATCTGCCTTTTTTTGACTGAGCAAACAAGTCCTGGAGGTGATTTACCACATAGCTCTCTGTATCCCAGACATCTGACTGTGGTCAGCTAGATGGCGGAAAACAATTCGACTAAGCCTCCAACGCCGCTTTACGCCTCGTGGACGGGATGTCAGGACACATCTATTCCGGATCCTCACAGGGCAGCTGTCCCGTGGCAGGGCAGCAATCTCTTTATCAGCCATTTCCTGGAACCAAAGGAAGGAAGGGGTGATTACACACACAGCCACTGAAAGTGCTATGCTGTATTTGGCCCAGGGTGGTGGTGGGTTTTTTTTTTTTTTAAAGGCAGTTTAGTACCAGTGAAGGGGGCAACATTTGACAGGCCTGATGTCTCCCTTCTCTACAGAAGAGGTAGCAACAACATGTACCTCCTTCCTACTCTACAGCTCTCACCTCTCTATACCCTTCTAGGTTTTCACTCTTCAGACTTCCAATGGGAATTAATGATGCCACTAGCTGCATGAGGACCCTGGACCATTAGGAACTGAAGTGTCCTAATGCATGTCACTCAGGTCACTGAACTGTCCAGTTGGACAGTTACCCCTAGTCAACAGTCTGTTCCTGTCCTTTAAGGGAGCTGGGCTCACCCCTGTTTCATGTTAGTTGCTTCCCCAGTTGAGAGGCTTTCAGGAAGATGAAGTCTGCTTAGCTGGGGAGAGAGACCTATAACAAGCAGGAAAGTTCTTGCAGGGAACCCAGCATGGGAAAAAACTGGGGAAGACACTCTCAACCCTAGCCAGCAGGAAGACCCTTGCTAGAGAAAGCTGCAGTAAAGGGCAGTAGATGCTCTGAGGCTTGAAATGGGGGGGGGGGAAAATAAAACAATTTTTTAAAAACATGACCTTAAAACGAGCACACTAAAAGGGACAAAACAAGTACAGATGAATTCAGATTGGTCAGACTTCTTGTACAAGGCATTTTAAGCACACTGGATGTATTCGTTTGCAAAAGCTTGGGTGGCCACTGTACATGCTGCAGCCTGACCTGATCCTGTGTCAATACTTTTCCCCGAATTTAATTTCCTCCCATTCTGTAACTTCCCCAGCTTCAAAGCATCTGACAAAATGGGATTTTCTCCCATGAAAGCTCATGCCGTAAATCAATCTGTTATTCTTTAAAAGTGCCACAGGACTCCTTGTTTGTTTGGCTGATCTAGACTAACACAGCTACCTCTTTGGGACTAATAAAAATCCAGATATTTATACCTAAAGGCCTTGATCCTGGAAAGACTTGTAAACATTTAACTTTAATAGTGCACATAGCCCCTTTAAAATCAATGGGACTATTTCCATATTTGAAACTGAGCATCTAGAAAGTCTTTGCAGGGTCATGCCCCATGATTTTAAAGTGGTATGGGAACAGAAATCTACCTGGCTGTACAGTTTGTTTAGGAACTAGTAAACTACACAATGAGTATCTGATACTTAAAGGTGGAAAATGCCCCTCAAACACACCATTAGTGACAGTTAGTTACAGGAGGAAAAAATGAGATTTCAGGAACATCTGCAATAACCATGAGGCTGTCCAGTGTAACTTTGTAGGCATAGCCACTTCCTGTTCTAATGCCATCTGACTTCTGCTCTGAGATTTTAGCATGGTAAAGGAGTTCCAGTCAAGAGATTTTTACTTCTGTTGAAGGACAAGCTCTCAACCTAAGTATCAGTACTAAGAAGATAGCTACACGATGTGAAATGACCCTAAGTGTGTGAGCAAGACAGATGCAGGTATTCTAGACTAGTGGTTTTCACGCGATGGGTCGGGGACCCCAGTACTGTCACAGACTCTCTGGAACTGGGTCGCATCGCACCCTGCTGATGAAAGACTGGAATGAATTGCTCAAAAGATACAATTGTTGGGTTGCAGACAATGTTTTTTTCAACTGGGTCCTGAGAAACAAAGTTGGAAAACCACTGCCCTAGACTAGCAGGAAAATACAGATAGACTTTACCTGCAATTCTTTAGGCAGGATGCTGTTTTTTCGGAGGGCATTGATCCGCAACCTCTCATCTGCATATTCATAAGCCATCTTCCTTCTCTTTACATCACGCAGCATTCTCCAGTTCACGTAGTAACCCCGCACTTGTCCAGTGCATGGCACGGGGAATATCTAATAAGAGGGAAAAATACAACATGTTAAATCTGCAGATTCTGGTATTTGTATCAGTCACCCAATTCCAAACATTGCTTATTCCAATTTATTCTTTCTAGCCTCTTCCTCATTAAGATTCAGTCACTACCTTCTCTAACTCCTCTGCTCTTCAGGTCTGACATTTCTAGCAACTCTTACTCACTTCATATATGAGAATTTTGCTGAGCTACAGGATTAAAAACAAACTAGCTCTCTTGTCTGCCTGGCTTAGGTCATGGAATTCTATAATGTCTGAGAACACAATTCCAAAGGGGTAGCCGTGTTAGTCTATTGTAGAAAAACAACAGAGTCCTGTGGCACTTTTAAAGACCAACAGATTTATCGATAAATAAATCTGTTAGTCTTTAAAAGTGCCACAGGACTCTGTTGTTTTTGAGAACACAATTATTAACAAAGGTGGTCTGTCACATTTAACAGTCAACATAGACCAGGATAAACTGTGTTTCGTTTCAAGTATTAACATGGATGTTGACAACTTTGTTCAGACACAAAATCCTGTAGCACAGACAAGGCCTGCAGAATGATGCATTGTTTTTTGTTTTGTTTTGTTTTACACACAGCATACAATGGCATCTTTTAAAACAGTTAAGATCTAAATACATGGTCTTAATAAAGTGCCCCTACAGCACAAAGGGGCTTTGACTTGGTTAAGAACTCTAGGCTCTACGGGAATTCAAATAATTATCATTAAATAATTAAACTTAAAGGGCTGTTGGCACCATATAGAAAATTCAGTACAAAATCTAGGAGTTTTCAAGTTTTTTGGCTGAGATCAAGTGCAATAGTTTAATATCCTCTACAGTCCCGAGAGGATGTGAGTGAGACACACACATCAAATAACTTAAAAGACCTTTTTCTATTTCTAACACTAAACTCATTTCCCTTGTTTTTTAATCACTAGGGATCTTTCCATGAAAACTGGACCTTTCTGTAAATGAATCTTTCCTCTTGTTGCTTTTTTCACGGGAAATCATAATGCCTTGGTTCAACATCAGCTTCAGCTGCATTAGACAGGATCACTTACAGAGGACAAGGGTTTCAGAGAAGGCATAGGTCATGACGAGTTACTCACATAAAAAATAAAGGATCAATTTTCACACAAACATACTTAAAGAACAAGACAAAATATAGATGGCATATGAGCAAAGTGGTTTCTAAATACTTCTCAAGAGGCAATAGCATTTCTTTAAATAATAATTAGCAAGTACGTAGTGCTTTACCAATTAGCCATCAGGTACCTAAGGATTCTCTGTTCTGAGAAACTGAGGAACTGAAAATATAAAAGACCCATTTTGAAAGGTTAGGTAGGTTGCCTACTGGGATTTTCAGAAGCCCTTGACCTGGCTAGGCCCTTAATGCTTATTGATGACAAGGTCTTACTGGCCAAGGTCAGTGGCAGTCAGTGCTTGGGCCAAGAGGAGAATCCAGGAGTTTCCAGTTCCCTGTCTGACAGCCGCTCTCTCCCACGAAAGCTCATGTGATAAATAAATGTGTTAGTCTTTAAAAGCGCCACAGGACTCCTGCTTTGTTTCTCTGCAACCAGGTGGCGGTGGCGAACTCCACAAAACGCTCCTGAGACACCACCGCCCTTCCTAGCCCTATTAATCCACCCGCTGGCAGGTTCACGGCGCCAGCCACCAGGGCGAAGCCCAGCGGACCCCGAGTGGGCTGTGCTGACACGCAGACGCAGAAAGGGGGGAGCACGGGCCGCGAGGCAGAGCCGCAGGGAGCGGACGCCGGGACCCTGGGGAGGGACTGAAGGGCCAATGGAGCTGGGCGCGCGCGGGACGGACCCAAGGCGCGGCGCGCGCAGCGGTCACTCGCGGCGAGGCGGGGCCTGGGGGAGTCCCGAGAGGACCGACCTGTCGAGCGGACCGCAGCACCCAGCCCAGCAACGAGGCCGCCATCTTCTCCGCACAGCGCATGCGCACAAGAGCACAGCCCCCTCCCTTCGCGCCCGGCCGCCTCAGGAGTGGGGGGAGGAGCTAAGTGGGAGGTGATTTCCGGCTGCTGGGGGAGGGGCGGGAGGTAGGAGGGTGTGGGGAGATTTGAGGGGAGGGGGAGTTGAGGAAGGGAAGGGGGGCTCAGGAGGCAGGGGGTGGGTTGGGGGGAAGGATGGAGTCCGTGGGTGTTGGAGAAGAAGGGAGGCTCGGGAGGGCTTTGGTGGAGCCAGGCCAAGCCAGGGGTTTGGATCATAACGGCCCCACTGTGCATTTCCCTTCTGCAGACCAACCCCGAACTCAGGCTCCTATTTCAGGCCCACAGGAAGCAGGTGCTGATCTGCGGGACAAAGTGAAATCCTGGGAGGTGAAAGCTCCACCCAGGAGTGGGAGGCCCCATCTGGTCCCCTCATGAAGACGAGTTCACAGCACCAATGCCATCGTTCCTGTCGGTCAGTCCCTGCCAGCTTGCTCAGTGTGTACAAAATCCCACTGGGGGACACAGACCTGCCCCAGAGGTGACACCCGGCACAGCAAGCTCAACTAAGCGAAAGTGTTTCTGTGATGAGGCCCAGAGGTGTCTGTCACAAATTAATCAGGAGCCCCATGTGAACAGCTGAGCTTCTCTGGCTAATCTAGAATACATACTGCCCTATATAACATGCCATGTTCCTCCAGGCTCAGGTCTGCACTGCAGCATTACTGTCACTCCTGTTTTTCCACCTCTGTGTGCTGAGAGCTCCCAGTACTTGATAGGCAGTAGTATTGCCACCATGTAGACCAGACCCAGGCTCTAGAGGTGGCTGGCCTTTCCTTGACTCGCTAAAGAGAACATAGAATCATAGGGCTGGAAGGGACCTCATGAGGTCATCTAGTCCAACCCCCTGCTAAAAAGCAGGATCACTCCCACTAAATCACACCAGCCAGGGTTTTGTCTAACCGGGCTTTAAATATCTCCAAAGATGGAGATTCTACCACCTCCCTAGGTAGCCCATTCCAATGCTTCACCACCCTCCTAGTGAGAAAGTTTTTCCTAATCTCCAACCTTGACCTCCCCAGCTGTAGTTTGAAACCATTGCTCCTTGTTCTGTCCTCTGTTACCATTGAGAACAGCCTAGCTCCCTCCTCTTTGGAGCACCCCTTCAAGTAGTTGAGGGTGGCTATCAAATCTCCCCTCAGTCTTCTCTTCTGTAGACTAAATAAGCCTAGTTCCTTCAGTCTCTCCTCATAAGTCATGTGCCCAAGCACCCTAATCATTTTTGTTGCCGTCCGCTGGACTCTTTCTAATTTGTCCACATCCTTTCTATAGTGGGGAGCCCGAAACTGGACAGAATATTCTAGATGTGGCCTGACCGCTGCCGAATAGAGGGGAATTATCACACCCCTCGATCTGCTGGCAATACTCCTACTGATGCAGCCTAATATGCCATTGGCCTTTTTGGCAACAAGGGCACACTGTTGGCTCATATTCATCTTCCCATCCACCATAACCCCCAGGTCCTTTTCTACAGCACTGTTACTTAGCCGATCGGTCCCCAGCCTGTAGCAGTGCATGGGATTTTTCCGTCCTAAGTGCAGGACTTTGCACTTGTCTTTGTTGAACGTCATGAGGTTTCTTTTGGCCCAGTGTTCCAATTTGTCCAAGTCTCCCTGGATTCTGTCCCTGCCCTCCAGAGTATCTACCATTCCCCCCAGCTTGGTGTCATCCGCAAACTTACTAAACATGCAGTCTGTCCCATCATCAAGATCATTAATGAAGATGTTGGACAGAACCGACCCCTGGGGCACTCCACTCATTACCGGTTGCCAACTAGACATTGAGCCATTGATTCCTACCCGCTGAGCCCATTGATCTAGCCAGTTTACTATCCACCTTACGGTCCACTCATCCAACCCATACTTCCTTAACTTGCTGACGAGAGTGCTGTAGGAAACTGTATCGAAAGCCTTGCTAAAGTCGAGGTATACCATGTCAACGGCTCTTCCCACATCCACAAATCCAGTCATCTCATCATAGAAAGAAATCAGGTTGGTCAGGCATGATTTGCCCTTGGTGAATCCATGTTGACCTTGATCACTCTATTTTCCTCCAAGTGTTTCAGGATGGATTCTTTGAGGACCTGCTCCATGATTTTCCCAGGGATTGAGGTGAGGCTGACTGGTCTGTAGTTCCCCAGATCCTCCTTTTTTCCTTCCTTGAAGATAGGTACTATATTTGCCCTTTTCCAATCCACCGGGACCTTCCCCGTTTGCCACAAGTTCTCAAAGATAATGGCCAGCGGCTCTGCAATCACTTCAGCCAACTCCCTCAGCATCCTCGGATGCAGTTCATCCGGCCCCATTGACTTGTGCACATCCAATTTCTTTAAGTAGTCCCTAAGCTGACTTGCCATTACCGAGGGCTGCTTTTCTCTCCATTCTGCGTTAAACATGAAGATGCACACGAGGGTGTGCTGTAGTAGCACTGCATTGACAACTTCTCTGGGTTGAGAGGGTTGCAAATGAACTGTACCATGATGTGAGCCTAAGCAGCTGGAGGGCTCCCTTTATTGACTGGTCCTTAATTTGTTTCTCAGGTTTCCTTATCCATGTGGACTGCAGGTGTAAATCCCACTAAAATCGCTTTTGTTTGAATTACAGCTGAAACAATCACTCTTTGAAGAAATTGGAATTGTTTTAATTTATTGTCTCTCTCTCTTTCATTCTGTCACAAGGGCTTCCATGCCATGGAACAAGCTTTCACTGTGCTCCATAGATGTAAGCTCTCCCCAACACATACAGATGGAATCACACAAAGGCAGAAGTTGTAAAGGAAACTGTTTCTTGGTGGTACAGATTGTTTGTGAGGGAATGGTTAATTCCTCCAGCGCGCAGCATTGGTCAGTTTGTGCATTGAGGGGTATTATGCGTTCCACTGAAGAATTACTGAAGAATTATGCGTTCCACTGAAGAATCCCTACAGAGGAAAAAAGACAACAAACTGTCCAAGCTCCAATATACCACAAGGGATAACAGCAGCACCTCTATCCCACCCAACAACATTGTTAATCTTTCATGCTACAGACTCACTCCAGCAGAGGAATCTGTGCTGTCTCGGGGACTTTCTTTTTGCCCCACCGCCCCCACACATAAGATACAATTCTGTGGTGACCTTGAGAACTACTTTCGCCGTCTCAGGCTCAAGGAGTATTTCGCCACCACCAATGTAGAACACAATGACCTACAGATACCTTCCTCCCAACATTGCAAGAAAAAGTATTCAACATGGACTCCTCCTGACGGTCGGAACAACAGACTGGACTCCTATATAAATTGTTTCCGCCACCAGGCAAAGGCTGAAATTGTGGACAAACAACATCACCTACACCATAACCTCAGCCATGCAGAGCGTAATGCCCTCCAGAGCCTCAGAAACAACTC
>ML685794.1:2798255-2979734 GCA_007922175.1 Pelusios castaneus
CTCTGTTGTCTTTCTACAATAGACTAACACGGCTACCCCTTTGGAATGTTGAAGAGAACTTAGCAGACTGGATGGACCTTTGGGATCTTCTGGCAATCTTGTTTCTGTGGAAAGATGATAAACACAAGGTTTCAAGCCACAATAGTAACTTGAAAGGATAGCAGCCTCTGTGTGAAAATTCTCAAGGAATGCAGGGGTTATTGGCTTGATAACTGGAGACCCACTGGGAGTGAAAAAAAATGTGAGTCGGTGATTAGCTATATTATAGTTACATTCTAGGAAGACAGGAAGACTGTTTACTGGATAGAATCTAGTGCACTCTTACTGAGGACTATATTGTGAAGACAGAGTTATTCCCAAAATTAATCTCCTCCTCCCCATTGCATGGTTTGGGTAAAAGCTAGCCAGAATTGCACAGCATGTTGACTTCTATTGAATTGTTTTCTCAGAGGAATTCATCCATATTGAAGTGGGAAGTAGTTATGACTCTGCTGCCTTTCCCCTTCCCACCTCTGGTCAGCAGAACTGGTCTGGCTGCAGGAGGGAAAATATTATTGTACTCACTGAGTATTCCAAAATACTTTTCCCTTGGCATAACTGGGGACCTTCCAGAGTTCCCTCCAGAATCTGCTTGAAACGTGAGTAAATTTCCTAAGTGCAAATCATGGCTTCCTTTGTCTACACTAGCATTTTGTATCAGAATAGCTATATTGGTGGCTAGCTATCAGTTTTTGGAAGTGAGGCCAATTCCGAATATAGATAAAGCCAAAGTAGAGGAGAGTTACCACTGTGCTGGGGAGGAAAAGAGAGCCCAGGTTCCTAATTTTATTGCAGCTGCTTCCATACATAGGGAGCAAAGACAAACTGGGCTGGACTTACTATAACTGCTTCCCAATGCAAGTGATGATATGCCTTTCAGAGCGCATTATTAAAGCTGCTGGCATCTCCCTACCATTTCAGGGCTGATGAGAACTCTTGTGCCCTTGCCCTGTTCCCTCTCAGTTCCCAGATACAGCTGGCCAGAAAACAACAGTTCAGAATCCAATCTGCAGGTCCTTCACAAAGGGTTTATTGTGGGTTACATTGACAAGCTTAAAACCATAACTGTATTTCCAAGCCTTCCCCACCTCGTACCTAGTTCTGTATAACCATAGAACTCCCTCTTCCCTGACCATGGTTCCATATTCGGATGAAACCCCTTCTTCTTGATAGCCATAATTTTACCTATAGGCTTCTTTCTCCATCCCCCCACTACCACCCCTTCCAACATATGGTCTTGTTCCATTTTGGGAGATCTGAATCTGGAGGCTTTAGTACAACTCCTCTTGTACCCTATGGGAGGAGGTATGTACCCAGGTAGTGGGAGCATGTATTGGCCATGGTCAGTTTATGACCCTATATATGGGGTTTTTTTAACACCTCTCTACCTCCCTTGCGTTCCCAGCTGATTGCTTGGCCTTGCTCTAGCATCTGTCTTTAAGAGGATCAGAGCTTTTCTTCATTTGTGTATTTATATATCACACCTTCAGTGTGCCTTGAAACATTTTAACTGCATCCCTTATCTTTTCCACAGTAATAAAGAAAAACCCATCTAATTGTGGGCAGGCGAAAGGAACACCCTATATTTGTGTTCAAATTTGCTAACACATATTTCAGTTACACAGACCTAAATGTTATATGAACTTACATTATATACTTATACTCTAACTTCCCCACTCTCGGAGTAAAGGGGGAGGATCTTTTGTCTTGTACACCTTCCTTTTATAGTGAAATTTCATTTAAAAGTGCTTTTTGTGGAAAAAACCCAAACCGTTTTTGAGGGTTACACTGTAGTAACTTCATCCCAGTGCTGATGTCGGTCTGAATAAATTCCTCCCTCATTAGCTTAAACTGGTAGCCTTTGCAAAACCTCAGGCTAAGTCTTTGTGGAGCCCACAAGGCTCTGACGTTGGGAGGGGAGAGCTTGTAGAAATGATGGGGCTGGAGTTCCAACAGGAAAATATGATGCAGTGCAATTGAGTAATACACCACACAACGTGGTCACTTTCCATTTACGTATGTCTGTACTGCATGTCCATAATTACTGCACATTTGGTTTATCTATCAGTCTCTTTTTCTCTTCTCTTTTTCTCAAAACAAACAAGGACTCTTGCAGTACTTTTAAAGACTAACAAATTTATTTATTATTTATTATTCATGAGAAACTCCCACGAAAGCTCATGCGATAAATAAATGTATTAGTTTTTAAAAGTGCCACAGGACTCCTTGTTTGTTTTACTGACCAGACTAACACAACTACTCCTCTGGAACGTACCTCTCTCAGGTTGCTCTTCATCTGTCTGCCTGTTCACCAGTCAGGGCTGGATTATCAAAGGGGTTTAGGGGCTTAAGCCTCAGGCCCTGTCCAAAAAGGGGGCCCCAGGATCCAGCCCCTAAAACACCTATGTTAATCTGGAGACTCCTGCCCCATTGGCACTGTGCTGGGGGCAGGCCCTAGAGCCAGGGAAGGGGTGCCACACAGCTCTCTAGGGCCTGTGGCCTTGGGAGAGGGGAGCTGTATGGGGGTTGCTGCGTTGCACACCAGCCACCTCCCTTCATCCCCTGGCAGAGTGGCCAGAGCGAGGCCATGTGGGAGTGCCCTCAGTCCCCAGAGCCGCCCCAGCCATGCAGGAGGCAGGGGCCTGGCTCCTGCAGCGAGGGGCCCAGGCTGGGGGCCCTGCAGTGGGGCTGGGGGCCCCTGAGCCAGTTAATCCTGCTCTGTCATCAGTCTGGTTCTTGGTTTTTAGTAGCTAATTTACAGTTGTAACATTTCACACTTTCTCAGCTCACAAATAAATACATCTGGTTAACAGACATAAAGGAACAATCATGACCCTCTCACCAATGAAAAATGACTGGGAAATTCTGCTTGTGCAGTGTGTTTCTTCCTGTACTTTCTTGCCTCAGAAGAGCAAATGCCCTTTTGCACTGTAGGGAAACTCAGTCGAGTGCATTAAAATAACTTTCTGCTGCAATAAACAGAGTTCTGATTCCAGGAGGATCATATGTTGGGCTCTTCATTTTAAACTTAACCTCTTGAGATATTAACAATTCGTATCTGCCAGCTGGAGCGTTCAAAAAGTCTTGCCTTTGAAATTAGCTTCTTTTGCAGGCCTGACATGCTTCCTTTAGTCCATCTGACAGGTTTCTTACTGAGATGTCGAAGCAGAGGCAGAGGGTCCTAGAGCGTTACAATTGATGTACAGCTTCTTTCAGTGTGTGCTTTGAGTCCTGGAGGAACGTGCCAGTTTAATAGCTCTGGGGAATTAAAGTATGTTTATGTGCAGCAGCATTAGAGGCACAATGAACCTGACTTCTGCCAAAGAACATCAACCTTGTCCATGGCTTGAAGGGCCAGTTTTTAGAGTTGAGAGGATAGTTCAGTCTCCAAAGCCTACTCTGTCATTGGCCTACTTGCCAACCTGAGTGTAACTTGTGATTGATTTCTGTCATGTGGACGTCTGTCCTCTAGACACTGGATTGAGACCACTAACTCACATCACATAGGCTACCAACCTACTATAATATGATTGCAATTTTCAATTACTGCTCACCAGGGATGGCTGAGAACCAGAAAGCCAGAGGTGCAAGGCTCTTGGTTAAATCTTGTCCCAGGCTCTGGCCCTTTGCACAGGAAGCTGATCTAAGAGAGTAACAGGTCTGGCACAGGAGCTATTTACAGCTATTCTTACATCAAATGAAGAGTCCCTATGCCTAGCGAATTCCATAGTATGTGAGGAGCACATAGCTCTGAATATATGGGTGAGCCAGGCCCTTGGTCTGCTACTCATATGTGAGTATCTGATACTAAAAATGCAAGCTACGTGTGGCTAAGCACCTTAGTTGTGTTATGTGCTTCTGGTCTCTGATTGGTTGAACGGAATACTTAAAGTCAAGTTTTTGGTGCTTGCAGAAAGAGAATGAAAAATTTACTTTTCATAGATAGTCTCTAAGATTTGCTGTAATTCTCTGTTTCTGAAAACATACTTGCCACTGAGCTCGTTTGCTAGAATATTTGTGGAATGCAAATGTAAAAAAGAATACAGACACCATCAAAGAGGCTTTGTTTAAAAATTCAAAATAATAATTGTGCATTGTTTTGTGCAGCATTTGACTTGCTTTTATCCTTGTGTATCTGCAGGGGGAGCTGGCAAGTCCAGATGGCAAACGGGGCAGAGGTGAGCATGAGAGGTGCTAAGTATAATGAGTATGATCAGGAGGTGAGGGGATATATAAGAAGATTGATGCCAGCTAAAAGGCATAATGCAATCTAAATGGACAAATTCACCTTCAAGCTCTGTTATCTCTCATTTAAAATTTTGCTCTCCCATCACACATTTGACCCATCCGGTGTGTAAATAGTAAATATGTAGGTGTGTATGTGCTAAGGCACATATGCGGTAAAGGCTGTGTCTGTATTCTGTCACTAACAGAATGACAATTCTGCCACTTGCACAACTGGCACGGCCAATAAGAATCCTGAAGGATATTTGCTATCCTTATATATTCCTGAGGTATTGGCTGTAACAATGTGGGGAAGGTTCCATAATTTCCAAGCACTATGTTTTACCTTCTGGCTTTACCCAATTAGTGATTTTAAAAATGTTTCTTATTGACAAGCAGATTATTTGCTCATAAACCTGAGACCAAAGTCTCCCTCGTCAAGCCCCTTACACCATTAAGCAGATGCCGAGGGGCAGGAGGGGGCCATGTTTGGAGCCATACTGCTGTGCTCCAGCAAATTTTAGCTGGGGGATAGTTCTTTGGAAACCATTGCCAGCTTGTGTAAGTTAGCGCAGCCCCCCCATGCTGGAGCCAGAACCACTCGGGAAAGATTCAGGGAGCTCTGATGGCCACACTTCTCCTCTGCCCTGAGCAGATCTCAAGAAGGAGAGAATTTAACCCTGAACATTACTTTTCTGTTTTTTCCAGTAGTTTGAAAATAATGCAGCTTTTCATGGATATAGAGCATAACCCGTCCTGTCCTGCTCTCGGATCAGGATTGTCTGATGGATTGTCTGATTGATTCTGATGTTCTCTGCCTGCGTGGCAGAGACCCTTGTAGTTCTTAGAGCAAGTCAAGATCCATCCTGCTGATGAGAAAGCACAACTTTGCCTTTTCTTGAACTTCTCTTGGAGCCCTCTCTGCTTTCCTGCTCCAGCAACCATTTGGGAAAAGCAAATGAACAAAAATGGCACATCAGAGTCCTTTAATCCAAGAGAGCTAATAGTTTCTTTAATAGATCTTCAGGATGTCCTTTAGCACCAACTATTATGTCCAAGTAGTTTCAAGCAATGTCCAAAATCTCTTAAAATTGTGACTTTGAATTCAGTTTGTGTTAGCTGATAAAGTTTCCAGAATGTCTTTTTTCTCCTTCCAGCAGTCCATTTTTGATGGGAGTTGTTTAATTCAACAGTTGAGGCATGACATCTTGACTTGCAATCCTAGGGAATGTGTGGAAAAATACTCTCAGTGCAATAAAGTGCACCATACTTCATATCAGATCCCAGCAGATGAGAGAAAGAGGGATCGAAACCTGTCTATGATACTTAGCTTTGCATGGTGCCTTGCATTCCAGAGCTCTGGAACCCTCAACATCCCCATGAGGAAGATAAATGTGATTGGGTCTGCTCCTAAGTCCATTCTGAGACAGGGTGGTCTGGTGTGCCACTGTAACCCCTCAAACTCCATTCCTGATCCCTGATTCCCCTGCTTAGCCAGGTGACCACTCATTCCTGAGTCAGTTCACTTCAGCCTTCTGCATTTGATTGGTCCCAGGTAGTGTGGGTGCACCCATTAAGCACCTATGGGGCAGTCCCCAAGCGAACACCCTCAGATCCAGTTACCACACCGGGGAGCCACTGTCTTACAGGGATTGGGACCCACCCCCAATCACCATAGATTCAAGTCGGTCCTTTTAACAAAGAAATGGATTGTGCCCAGCCTTTTGCATTCACACCCTCTAAAGACCACATAGCTTTAGATAAAACAAATATTGATCAGAGTATGATTTCAAGAGAGAATATAGCAAATCAATGCAGAAGCATAATATAAATGAGTCAGGAGTGACCACTATCATATAAAAGGTGTAAACCAGATGCTAATCTAATATCTCTACCTAAACTGACCTCATAGTTCAAGATTATGTGCAGGGTGTTTGGCTGTTAGGTGTTTTACAGCCATTCTCTGCCTATCACAAGAGAGGGCCCAGATCTTGCTTGAAGTTGGAGAAAGATGCAAGATGGAGTCTCCAGGCAAAAGCGTGCAGCGTCTTAAAGTGTCTCTCTTTGTTTCCAATCCCCCTCAGCCCCTCCCTTCTCCTACCTGAGTCAGGGAGGTCAATTTACATTGCCTCTGTCAGGGAACTCTCTCAACTCTGGGATGCAGCCCTGATGGTCTGAACCCTGTAACATGCTTCACATCTGTACACACGTTGCTGTAGGAAACGTAGCATCAAGATAATTCTGTAGAATATGTTATGAGCATTCACAGAAGAACCTGGTGAAGCATATTTGGCATCAAATCACACAATTACATTGCAAAACTGAACAGAAAAGTTACACAGATCACACCCTAGGGGGTGCACGGATGCGTATCCTGTGACAGTGGTCTCCCAATGTAAGTTAAGGACTCTAAATTGCTTCAGCTGCCAGTGGTTTCTAGGAACCTGTGGTAAATGGGAATCGACTGGGCACAAAGATAACCTGGGCATGGCCCCTTTCTCCTGACTATGCCCCCTATTCCAGCAATAAGAAAAGATGATGGCATAGAGATTGGGCTAGTGGAAAATCGGCCATGGCCAGCTCTGCAAAACATATTGAGAGACATTAATCAACTTGCACAAGGCCACACAGTGTGTCAGGATTAAAAAGGGGACTAGAATGTAGATCAGTGGTTCCCAACCGTTTTGGCTTGAGGGACACGGAGATAATTTTTAAAGCTGTGAAGGGCCACCATCCTCTGCCAGCAGCCTTCCCACCCCCCACCCCCTGAAAAGCAGTCTGCCTTCTCACTCATCTCCCATCTCCCTGGCTGGAGCAGGGAAACCACATGCATCCTATAGCTCTGTATGCTCCTTCTGGGTCCCTAAGCAGTGGCTTCCTTCTGCAGCCAGGGGAATGAAAGATCAGTGCTCCCTTCCCTCTGGTTCCAGCAGGAGTCCTAAGGACTTAGGCAGAGTACTTTGCTGTGCTTTCTGCTATAGCCAGGGGGGAGAGGAGCACCGATTTCCCATCTCCTTGGCTGCAGCAAGGAATCTGCATCAGTCTTTTAGCCCCATGAACACATGCTCCACCTGGGTCCTTAGGCTATGGCTCCCTTCTGCAGCCAGCATGAGGAGATCTGCAGGCCACTTTGAAAAACCCCAACAGCTACGTTTGGCCCCAGGGCCACAGGTTGGAACCATTGATGCAGATGTTTGTGGCTTGGAGTCCTATGCTTAGATGGTTTGACCATTCTGCCTCCTCTGAATCAGTTCTGAGCGGGCAAAAGATTGACTGATGATGAATAAAGTAGGCAAGAAGTAAACCTGGAGTTCCAAGCCTCAAATATAAAAAGTGCCCAAGTCACCCTCTGGTTACAAGAGAGTTCAGTTTGGAGTACTGTGGGGCAAGTGCTATAAGACAAGTGCAAAGTCCTGCACTTTAGGATGGAAAAATCCCATGCACTGCTACAGGCTGGGGACCGATCAGCTAAGTAGCAGCGCTGTAGAAAAGGACCTGGGAGTTATGGTGGACAGGAAGATGAATATGAGCCAACAGTGTGCCCTTGTTGCCAAAAAGGCCAATGGCATATTAGGCTGCATCAGTAGGAGTATTGCCAGCAGATCGAGGGATGTGATAATTCCCCTCTATTCGACACTGGTCAGGCCGCATCTGGAGTACTGTGTCCAGTTTTGGGCTCCCCACTACAGAAAGGATGTGGACAAATTAGAAAGAGTCCAGCGGAGGGCAACAAAAATGATGAGGGGGCTGGGGCACATGACTTATGAGGAGAGACTGAAGGAACTAGGCTTATTTAGTCTACAGAAGAGAAGACTGAGGGGAGATTTGATAGCAACCTTCAACTACTTGAAGGGGTGCTCCAAAGAGGAGGGAGCTAGGCTGTTCTCGAGGGTAACAGAGGACAGAACAAGGAGCAATGGTTTCAAATTACAGCTGGGGAGGTCAAGGTTGGATATTAGGAAAACCTTTCTCACTAGGAGGGTGGTGAAGCATTGGAATGGGCTATCTAGGGAGGTGGTAGAATCTTCATCTTTGGAGATTTTTAAGGCTCGGTTAGACAAAACCCTGGCTTTAGGGGGAGTGGTCCTGCTTTTTAGCAGGGGGTTGGACTAGATGACCTCGTGAGGTCCCTTCCAACCCTATTATTCTATGATTCTATGATTCCCTGGCACCCCCAAAGTGAGCGCAGATGTACACCACAGCAATCCTCTGTCATGCACGTATTAGCACCCACTTTCCCTCCCTCCCTCTCACTGACCCCCCCGCCCCTGACTTCTTTAGTGGTGTAGTATCATGAATTCAAAAAACCTATGCCATTAACAAGCTTGTCATTTGTTTGTGGGTTTTTCCTAGTGCCTAACAGTTACCAAATTATACCCCCAAAAGTGGCAAAGTATTGGGGGCTGGGTTATATCTCTGACAAAATCTGTGTGGGTTGCAAATTTTATTTGAGAACCATTTCAATAATATTTTCAATAATCTGTTGATGCAATTTGATTTTTTTAAAGGTATACATTTTTTATAAAAAATTGTTCACATTGTTGACATTTTCTGTGAAAAATTTACATGTGCCTGATACATTAAAATATTATAGAAAACATTGAAATGAGTATAGAAATTTTTAGTTTACCAAAAATCAGGTTTTTGGTGAACAACAATTTTCAGTATAATTTTAATATATCAATTTTTATATTTTTAAAAGGTCCATTTCAAATCTTCTGAAATGAAAACAGCTTCGACATTTTGAAAATGTGCATGAAAATAGGTTCTTATTTTTCAGTCATTTCTAGTATTTCATAAGAATAGTGACCTAGATTCTAGAGAACTATGCCAGTTTACTCTAATTTAGGATTTGCCTTGAGATAGATATGTAATTTTATTATGTGGGCAGTATAAGATAAACAGTGTTCTTTTTATTTGCTTTCTTTTGTGTATTAGAACTTTGCAAATGATGTGCTGGTGAAGTGGGTGTGTGGTAATATCTTTACTGAACCAATCACCTTTTTGTGAAAGAGACAACTTTTGAGCCCCACACTGCTGTTATTCAACCTTAAACTGGTTTTGAAATGTAGTATACTTTGTTCTTTGAATACACAGCAAAATGATCCTTTAAAAGTGCTTATCAATATATGAGACTGTACTCTGCTCCTGTGTTTGGAAAACTATTATCGTGCTCGCTTTTAGTAAAAATCTAAACATAAAATGATAGGGTTTGAGAGAAAGAGAGAGAGACACTGAAGAATTTTTCACCCTCTCTCAAACCTTCTTCATTCTTTATGAAAAGCTGAGAAGGGAAACACCCAACTGTCTCTATTGGTTCCTTTCAGCTAATCCGAAGGAGATTTAAACTCCCAGAGGCATCTGAAGCTGTGCATGGAAGAGAAGAGCAGTTGCTAATCTTTAGCTTGCTTGAATTTCCCATTGCAGGTGGCAACTGAATCAGAAGGACCCCACTGCTTGTCAGACAGCTGAAAACTATCCTGGAGGTAAGAGGAACATTTTTCTATGGAGTTTCATTTAGGACAAGAAATGGGAACATGGTTAGACCTTGATGAAGCATGAATAATTGTTCTTTTCCATCTATAGTGCCTTTCACCTAAAGACTTCAGAGCACTTTACAACCTCTAATGAAATAACCCTCAGAGCACATCTGTCTGGTAGGTAAGAATTATTAGAATGCATATTTTACAGACAATGGAGTTCCAATTAATATAGAACATATACCTTAATAAGGTAAAAGCTTTAAGCTTGCTCAGGATTTTCCTTCAAATAAATAAATAAATAAATAAATATCTAGAGTGAAATCCTAACACCATTGAAATCAATGGGAGTTTTGTCATTGACTTCAGTGGACTAAGAATTGTACTTCCAGCCTGATTATTCCAGGATCTATTGTGTTCTTTATTATTTCTATTCCAGACAATCATTTCTAGGGCTTTTTTTGTTGTTTTAAAAGCCTCTTCCTCTTGTCATGGAATGATTCTTAGGTTGTTTATTAATATTTACATGTTATGATTGCAACATGAGCTAATAACAAAATGCTCAATATTTAAATTGTCTACCTGCTCAAGAGCCTTTTCCATGCCTTACAGTGTCCATATCATTTCACAAACTCCATAGGCAGAATTTTTTGAAGCTCTTTATCATCAGGTAGTTAAATAAAATATTTCTTTTTCGTAATAACTATTTTATTTAGTGTAACGTTTATGTAAAAAAAAGATGACATTCACTATCTTAAAAAAAAAGAAAATGGAAGTGATCATTTATAACAATTACAAAAATTGTTAATTATACAGTATTTTACAACATTTCTTGCCTTAAAGAGAGGCTTAATTTAATAAAATAATAATTACTGGTAAAATCTCAGACCATATATGGAATAAATAGTCTGAATATCTGATTGGTAAATATATATAATGGAAAGAAGTCTAGAAGCTAATGTTACACACTTGCTACAAAAACCTCATTATATTAAACAACTCAACTGGAAAATAAATAAGAAAAAGCAAAGATGCAGATATTTTCAAAGCAGTGTAGGTGACTTTTTGATACAGATCTTTCATTCAGACCAATTAATTAGGAAACCAGGTACATAGAAAAATGTAGACTTCACAGAAAACACATGTGAAGAAAGGATGTAAGTTAAATAGAAAGATAATACCAAAAGTCCAAAGGTTTACCTGACTAGTTTCCATTCTGTTTTCTAAAAACTGAAATCCTCCCAAACTTCTGGGGATTGACATAAAGAGTCAATCTGTGAGCGATATCCTTGAAAAAGGCAGTAACAGTTATGCAAACGAACAGTCTAACCAAATTGGATTTGGTTTTATTCAAAGCAGAAGGTAGTCAACTCGTAACTACAGCAACCCATTTCTTTTGGAGCCTCTATATGCTCTGTTTCAATAAACACAGGCACATATACACACACTAGGAGCAGCTTTCTACGGGAAATAGCATTATAGCCTCAGTGCAGAAATTCACAATAAGAAATTCAACCATTTACACTAAATTAAGTTTATGGAAACTGTAAAATAAGTAACCTGTCTCTTCAATCCACATGGCTGAATGCCACACTACACTGGATTAAAACAAGTAAATGTATAATAGGAAGCAACTGGCAGGGAAGTGGCCTATAATATTAGAGAACTGAACAGATATTTTCCATTTCTAGATTCTATAAAACTTTTTTGCCTCTTGGTTTCAGTGGATATTGGGTATTTTGTGGGCAGCCAAAGAAAATAGTGCCTCTTCATGAAAGAGTTGTGCTTTTCACTGTTGCTGCCGTCTATTTAAGCACTTTTAATCAGTACAAAGTTGTTGTATCACAGCACACACTGGGACAGATTATGCTCTCATTTACATTGATAAAAATCAGGAACAGTTAATTGATCTCAGTGGTGTTACTTCAGATCTATTTCAGTGTAACTGGAAACAAGATTTTGCCTTGTACTTCTGAGGATGCATCTCTTTCCTATCTGCAAGCTGCTGTTGAACATCATCCTGCTTCAGAGCTATTGAACTCTTAGGCTATGTCTACAGTTGAAAATTTAGGTCAACTTTAACTAAGTTGACTGAACTAAGTTGACTTTAAATCGACTTAGTTAAGTCGACTTAGTGAGTCTACACCTAAATTTTAAGTCAACTTTGGGGGGAACTTATAAAGTCGACCTAGAGTGTCCACACTGGACGCCTAGATCAACTTCTAGGGGCTAGGAGGACCTAGGGCAGGTCCACGGGGGCAGGGGGGGCACCCCTTGCCCAGTGCCAGGAGGCTCAGCCTTTGCCCCATTGTACATAGGTACAATGGGGAAAAGGGGGTCAGGGACCCTGGCAGGGCATAGGGGCAGGGTGGGCAGGGCTCTGCCCTGTCCTGTGGAGGGGCATGCCAGGCTCTCCTTATGCTCAACCCCCCCCCCCGGCAGGGAGGGCATTGGTGTAGTCCTGGGGTAGCCCTAAGTCGACTTAGGGCTACCCCACATCTACACTGCCTTAAGTCAAATTAATTTGAAGTTGAATAAAGTCGACTTAATTTTCATTAAGTCAACTTAAGGAAACTGTACTGTAGACGCGGGGTAAATTAAGTAGACTTAAGGAAGCTTAAGTCGACTTAGTTTTCCAGTGTAGACGCACCCGTAGGGTCTTAATACAGAAAAAGATTCTGTAGCCAATGTCTGTATGATGGACATTAGGTTGAAGCTAATAATGGATACTTATAGTCAATAGCATTTGAGTCTCCTGAACCCACCTCGATGTTTCTAGGTTCAGTTAGGCACGAATGGAATTACTGCAAGATAAGTGGTAAATGCTTGGTCACTTTCCCTTAACTAGCCCAGAAAAGAGCCTGTTCAAGCAGGCATCCCTACTGCCTTCCTCATGAAGTGTCCCTTGACCTTGATGTTCAAACCAGTCTATGACCCTCCCTTTCTCAGCAAAGTGCTTTAGAACAGTTGTTTTCAAATCATGGGTCGGGACCAAGTACTGGGTCGCAGAACCTAATGAGTCATTGTGCCCCCTGCTGCTGCTGCCAAAACACTGGTGAAAGATGTAGTAGTCGGGTTGCATACATAAATGATTTTTTTCAGCTGGGTCCCAAGGAAAAAAAGTTTGAAAACCACTGCTTTAGAAACAGCCTTCTCTCACCTTTCTAATAATCACAATATCCTTGTCAGTTTTCTTCCGGCCTTATCATAGAAACCACTCTTCTTTGGGAGTAGCACAGCATTATGGAATCCCACAAGGTTCAGTTCTCTGCCCCCTAGTTTATGGCCATTTCCCCTCTGCCTTTAATTTGAGCTAACACTAATTCACCGTCTCCCTGCCTGTTTCACCACTGTCGCTATGTCTCAACTTCCTTTAACTGAATGTCCCAAAGACTGGTGTGCTTCCCTTGGAGAAAAGAGCCATCCTCAAATACTACTGTATTTCCCCTCTCTCCTGGATGCGGTTCTCTTATTTTCCTCTGCTGCTGGCAATGTTAGACTTCTCCTTCTCCTTCCATGCCTCCAACATCTGTGAATCTCCCTGCCTCCACTTTAGCAGCATTGCCAGCATATGTCCCATTCAGTCCCACTTCTGTCAAAATCAACATCCATGGTTTCATTATTCTTGCCTTGATTTTTAGCAGCTTCCATCCCTGCTGTATTCCCATGGTATAACTAACAAACACATTTACAGAACTCTGCTCACTGCCTTCTCACCTGTAAAAAGACGTGCAATCACATCACCTACATCTTCAAACAACATCCATTTTCCTTCCATTTCAGGGTCTGGTTGAAAATTAACCCCCTCTTTTTTAAACCCTCCATAGATTTGTTCCAGACTATTTCATAGAATCATAGAATAATAGGTTGGAAGGGACCTCACGAGGTCATCTAGTCCAACCCCCTGCTAAAAAGCAGGACCACTCCCCCTAAATCACCCCAGCCAGGGTTTTGTCTAACCGAGCCTTAAAAATCTCCAAGGATGGAGATTCTACCACCTCCCTAGATAGCCCATTCCAATGCTTCACCACCCTCCTAGTGAGAAAGTTTTTCCTAATATCCAACCTTGACCTCCGCAGCTGTAATTTGAAACCATTGCTCCTTGTTCTGTCCTCTGTTACCCTCGAGAACAGCCTAGCTCCCTCCTCTTTGGAGCAACCCTTCAAGTAGTTGAAGGTTGCTATCAAATCTCCCTTCAGTCTTCTCTTCTGTAGACTAAATAAGCCTAGTTCCTTCAGTCTCTCCTCATAAGTCATTTCATAGACTTTGGGCTAGATCCTCCACTGGTGTAGATCATTAGAGTTCCAGTGAAGTCAATTCGCCCATGATGATTTACACAAGCCAAGTCACTGACTCTTTGTCTCTCCAGTCCCTTCCTGTTCATTCAACTTGTCTAGCATCAGCGTCCTTTCTGCCCTGCCATTATTGGTCCAAGAGCCTTTTTCTTTGCATCCCCTGCCACCTGGAACAACCTTTGTGCCTCTCTCCTCTTTCCCAACTGTTATTCTATTTTCATCTGAAAATGTATCTTTTCTCCCTGGCCCCTCTTAATTTCTCTCTTCCATCTCAATTTTTTTTTTAACTTTATAAATCTAGTATTTAACTTTATGGAGTGTGTGACTTGTCTGTGCCTAGGGTAGCTCACCTGAAAATACCAATATCAAGATAGGCTGCAAAAGAAGAGCAAATTCTCCCAGAACTGGTGGGTAACACTGAAGTTAGATTTCTCAGCCAGGCACAGTGTTCCTGATTTCCCACACTGGTTATCAAGAAGTTACAACAACCCTCCCCCCCCCCCCCCCATTTCACTGCATTTCAGTCTCTGGCTCCCAGTCAGCAACTAGGTCCAGTGGATGGGTCTCAGTTCTTTGTTTCACTGTTTCAGATGTAGAATAGTTGATCCAGAGATAGGAAAGAAGCAGGGATGGTGAAAGGATGGAGATATGGTGCAGCTGCAGTTTATAGTTTCTGCCATGAGGCTTGTTGTACTTCCCTTGTTCCAAACATAGCCACACAGCACATGGCATGGAAAAGACCTGGAGTTCCCTGTCCATAGGCATGTTCTTACATTTCCTGATGACTCGTATGGTGTAACTCCTGGGTTCTTTCACTGGATTCATTGTACACGTGAGTTCCCTTGGTGGGCCATTAAGCAGGCTTAGTACACCCAGACAAGACGGACGCAGTATCACCCAGAAACACAGCACTAGCTTGAAATACAAATATGCCATACATATTTAGAACTTGTAATACAAAACTGGTACATAGATATAAACATACTCATCAATCTTAGCAAATCATGACTTTTCCATTGATGCTTTGCATAGCATAGCCTATTAGATATTTCTTGTAATTCTATAATATTGGTATCAGTAATATTATAAAGGGTTTTTTATATCTCATCCTGCATCACAGAGCATTTTAGGATACAATTAATATGTCAGGCTTTATTCCAAGATAAAGTTGTGTTATATTTTACAGCATACAAAGAAGTGATGTCATTTCTTTCCAGGTCACAAAGCAAGTCAGTGACAGAAATAGGAATAGAACTGAAGAGTACTGATTCTTATTGGTATGACTTAAGAACTAGTTAAATGAAACTTAAGTTTTTTCTTTCATTTCAAAAGCATTGGCAGAGCATGATGGGAGCTGGGAAGGCAGTTTGTCCAGCATCTGCAGACACTGTCTGACTCACCTAGTAAACTTGGTCTTGGGGGCACTGAAAGTTGCTAAATTCTTCTTTTTTTAACTAAATAATTAAAAACCAAAAATGTTCCAGTTCTAGGAGGCTGCCACTTTTGGAGAAGATCCAGACATCGAGTGAGTGCCAGGAACCATACATTTGGATCCGTGACTCATATATAACACTAGTTTTGTGCTAGCACCTTCAAGCCTCAGGCTAGTTGGGCCCCATTGTGGTAGGCACTGTACAAACATATTATGAATTCCAGTCCGGTCCCTGAAGAGCTTATCATTTAAAATGATTAGGAGTGTACAGCAGCCTTATTAACAGCCCTTCATGTGCCTTTGTGGCTTAGGAACACAAGCCTTGCATAAGAAGTTGTGGGTTCAAATCCTAGAAAAGTGATCATGGTGGATGTTAAAGCTATAGAACCTTTTAAATTTTTGCTTAGATTGTAAATTCTTTGGAGAAAGGACCTATTTTGTTTTATGCTTGTACAGTGCCTAGCACAAGGGAGCTGGGGCAGTTAAGTGGCACTAATGTACAAGGCAGTTAACTTGAAGAAATATCATTGTCCAGAGCAGCAAATTGCAGAATTCAGTACACCAAAATATGCCTGCATAGACATTAAGATTGAAAAAGATCTACAGGATTAGATCATTTTATCCATCCCATGAAAATATTGTATGTTCTCTACAGTGTCTGTTACCTAGCGCTTTACTCAGTTGTGGTTTAAATGTCACAAGCAATGTATCATCCATCACTTTTCTTAAGAGAAATATATCTGACTGTTTAGGAAAAAAAATCAATCTAAACTTTTCCTATGCTTAATTTCACTCTTACCTTCAGTTACACCATTTTATACATAATGTTCCAACAAAGGATTGGTTACACCCACCCTCTTCTTCTTAAACAGCAGGGGGAAATCTCTTTATTACATGATGTGGAAGCCAGAAGAACTGTTATCCTCTGTCATTACACTTGACAGAAGTGCTATGTTCAGGAGTTTTTCTCTTGAGTGATCTGCTTACCCAGGAAAATCTGAGATCAATTTGTGGTGTTCGAGAGAGCCTGATTAGTAGTGACATCATGTTACAACACAGAATGGCATACGATACCCAGAGCGCAGAGAAGGGCTTTTAGTGTGTGTATTCATGTTTGGGTTTTTCATCTCCAAGGCTTTGAAAACATATCCTGTAAAACAAGGTTCTGGACTCTCTTGCTGTGGTTTATGGTGAGAGTTTGTGAATCTCAAGTATCACTTGATATGTCTCAGAGGGCTAAAAAGATGAAGGTAGTTAATTTCTGCATCTCTTTGCCTAAGAAAAGGGAGGTTTGGAAATAGTTTGGAAATGAAATAGCAGATGATTAGGGAAGGGAGAGAAGGGATTAAAAGCTGCATCTTTTTTTGGCTGACAGGTGGTTGCAAAACCTCAGAAAAAAGATGAAGTCCTGCCTCAGCAGAATAATGTGCTGAGAGATGAAAAATAAATTAGATAGTTTAACAAATGCTGCAGATTGTTTCTCATTGTATAATGTCTTTATATGTAATAAAGGCTCATGGACTAACTCCTGAAGTCCTTACACTATTTCACTCACTCTTCCCCTTGGCACAACTCCTAGGCTATGTCTATACTTGCTAAAATTAGTTCAAATTAGTTAGTTTGAACTAACTAATTCGAACTAATTTTAGTTAGTTCGAATTAGCGATCCCCATTCTAACTAAGTGATTGGGCATCCAAATGGCAAATGAAATTTAATGTGGATAAGTGTAAAGTAATGCACATTGGAAAAAATAACCCCAACTATACCTATAATATGACGGGGGCTAATTTGGCTACAACGAGTCAAGAAAAAGATCTTGGAGTCATTGTGGATAGTTCTCTGAAGTTGTCCGTACAGTGTGCGGAGGCGGTCAAAAAAGCAAACAGGATGTTAGGGATCATTAAAAAGGGGATAGAAAATAAGACTGCAAATGTATTATTGCCCTTATATAAATCCATGGTACGCCCACATCTCGAATACTGTGTACAGATGTGGTCTCCTCATCTCAAAAAAGATATTCTAGCACTAGAAAAGGTTCAGAAAAGGGCAACTAAAATGATTAGGGGTTTGGAGAGTGCCTCGTATGAGGAACGATTGAAAAGGCTGGGCCTCTTCAGCTTGGAAAAGAGGAGACTGAGGGGGGACATGATAGAAGTATATAAAATTATGACTGATGTGGAAAAAGTGGACAAGGAAAAGTTGTTTAAATACTCCCATAATACAAGAACCAGGGGTCACCAAATGAAACTGATAGGTAGCAGGTTCAAAACAAATAAAAGGAAGTTCTTCTTCACACAACGCACAGTCAACTTGTGGAACTCCTTACCTGAGGAGGTTGTGAAGGCCGGGACTATAACAATATTTAAAAGGGAACTGGATAAGTTCATGGTGGCTAAGTCCATAAATGGCTATTAGCCAGAAAGGGGTTAAGAATGGTGTCCCTAGCCTCTGTTTATCAGAGGATGGAGACGGATGGCAGGAGAGTGATCACTTGATCATTGCCTGTTAGGTTCACTCCCTCTGGGGCACCTGGGCACTGGCCACTGTCGGTAGACAGATACTGGGCTAGATGGACCTCTGGTCTGACCCAGTACGGCCTTTCTTATGTTCTTATGTTCTTATTCATTTCAATGGCCGGTTAGTTCGAACTAAGAAATTAGTTCAAATTAACATGGCCACATTGGCTAATTTGAGCTAGTTAATTCTAATTAAAGCCTTACTTCTAAAGCCCTATTCCAACTTATTAGTTCGAATTAAGGAAGCACTTAATTCAAACTAATTAAAGCCTAGTATAGCCATGGCTTTAGTTAGTTCGAATTAAGGAGGCTTAATTCGAACTATCTTGCCAGTGTAGACATAGCCCGAGTGACTACAGTGATTGTTCTGCCTCAGCACAGTAAGGTAGTCAGTATTTGACTGTACATACATTTGTTGGTTTTTTTGCTTGGTTTTTTTTGTTTAAGGAGCCAAAGCTTCAAGCTTCTGAATAAGTAGGGTACTTTCCTGTACCCTGCCTAGGTCATGAGCCGAGCAGGTGTTAAATGCAGCTCCATATGCCATCATTTCAGGCTCTGGGTAGTTAAAGTGAGGAGCTAGAATGTCATGGGCAGATCTCATCCATGTTCCTTGGCAGGATTTGGGAAATGAAAAATAGGTTTGTCCCTGATGCATGTGTGTGTTTCTATAACAGTTTTCACTCTAAACCACGAGTCTCCCCATGATTAAACATGCCAGAGACTATCTTTCTCATTGGCACCAGTTAATTTGTCAGACCTGTTGCCACTCAGTCTAACAATGAGGTTACCTGCAGTGGCTCCTGGATTAAAGTTGGCAGTGACTATAAAATAGATCAGAGATCTAGTTAAAGCAAGCACTTCAAATCCTTAAAAGAGCTCAAAACTCAGGATGGCACCATGTCACCACAAGTTAATTTAAAATATAATGTGGTGAAGCACCTTGAGTTCCCCAATTCAGGGCAATAGAATGGTCAAAATGCACGCCATCTTAGAAGAAGCAGAATTAACTTTCCAAGGGCAGGCACAAATTGAGTCCCATTGCACAGTGGCCAATAATAGGAAATTTAGACTGAAAAGGTGTCTTTGGAGGTTAACTGGATGGTTAAGGAATTGGTAATACGAGACTGTAAACCTTTAGGTACTGGCTCAGATATCATCCCGGCGGAGGGTAACCAGAATCATTGCCAGATGATACTTATTCAGTGACCCATATGAAAGGAGCTGATGTCTCAGTCCATTTCCTAATGTACAAGTGTACTCATCACAGTTAGTGCTCTTGTCTCCCTGCCCAGCATGGAGGCTGGGCTCCGTCTCTCTCAGAAGGACGGCTTGCAGGTCAGGGTTGAGGTACACTGACAGGGCGACATATGAAAGAAATGCCCTGGCATTTCCTGCAATGAACTTGTGTGGAAAAAGCTATTCAATTTCCAGGGATGTGAATCTGGTACTTCACTCCTGTGCTGAATTCACTTGTTCAATAAACAAAAACATTGTACATTCATACAGTGCAGTTCTCCCAAAGGATCCTTCAATATTTTTAAATTACCAAACAGATCTGCAGACTATATGCAGTGAAACTTGTAAAAGACAGCACCTATATTAGCGACCTCTTTTCTTAAGAGGCTGCCTCTAATATATTATCCTGGATATACTGAGAACAATTCTGCTACCCATTCTGTTGGAAAATCACCTCTGTTAAGCCACTTGAATGTCTGCCTTAAATTTTTTTCACTCAATAGGGATTATTCCATGTACTACTGAGATGCAGCCATCTCTCGGGTGAGCTGTGTTTAACAGCACACTGCAACATTCTAGAGTTAATAATCATGATAGTCAGGACTGTGGTGTTAAGTTTCATCTGAAAGATGGCATCTCCCAGAGCACAGTGCCTGCTAAAGATGGGTCAGGGCTCTAATTCAGTCCTGACTCATAAGTAGGAGCATTGCCTAGTGAGTTAACATCATCACCATTTCCTCTGTCACCCTATGCATTCTTTGTATATGTGTCATCCAAATATTGACAAGGTTATCACTGATGAACTTGTGACCTTACACCACAAGATAGCATGGCAGCAGACCATGGTCTCTTAGCGTACACAGAAAAAAATGGCTTTATGATAGAATAGTCTCATCTTTTTTTCTCTCTCTCTGAAACCAGCTTCTCTGTTTTTATGGGATCAGCCTTCCCTCTGAAGAGCTGCAAGATGAGACTGTGGAGTAGGCTTACTTTCCCTCAGGGGATGTTACTCTACCTTGTTCTCCAAACATCTGCTGTTCAGCTTCCACGGGAACCTCACAACTGCACCACCGATGGTCAGAAAATCTCCTTCAGCCACTCATACAAGATTGACTTACCTAAGTCGTCCCAGATCAAGGTGGAGGCGGACCCATTGCCACTCAAAGATGACAGCCAGGTGTTGCTAGCTGCTGGGGATGCAGATGATGAGGAACAGCAGAATATCATATTCAGGCACAACATACGAGTTCAGACACCAAGAGGTGACTGTGAAGCTTTGAGACACATCAAAGACCTGCTGGAGAGGATGGAAAAGATGGAGAAAGAAATGATGGAGCTCACGGAAGCCTGCAGTGTACAGAGGTGCTGTGGGGGAGGCCCAGGTATGCATCGATTTATTTTTTATAGTGTGTTCCCTCTAGCTCTAGTAACTTTAACTGCATGTCCCTCTCTATCCTATGCTATTCCCTACTGGAGAAGCCCTAGACAGGCTGAAGCCCAGGTTTCTGACATTGGGGTGTAGAAGTCTGAGGCAAATGGAAAAGAGAGATTAATTGAGCAGTTTCTTGAGTTGTTGGGGGGGGGGGGGAATCCTGGAGTTCTTGACATAGAGACATCCAAAGTCCATTGAAGCCAATGGAAAGGTTCTTGTTGACTTCACTGAGCTTTGCGGGGATCTCCGGTTCCAGAGCTTGGGCTGGAATTCTAGTGTTTAAATAGCAGTGCTGTGCTCCCCAGTGTTGATGAGCAGGGGTGGGGTGATTTCAAGTGTCCTCACACTGGCAAGGTGCTCAGATTCTGCAGTGGAGTGTAGAGTTCTGGGGTTTCTGGAAGAAGTTGGGCTTGAGTTAGGCAGATGCAGGGTAATTTGATTTCCTGATCTTGTTGGAATGGAACTCTGGACTCTCCAAGGTGTGGTGGGGCTTAGGTTCCTGAGCTTGGTGGGGAAATCGGCAGTTCCCAGAATGTGCTAACACTTGTCTCTAAGCTTTGGGAGGGATTCTGGAGTGTCTCAGAAGCCAGAGAATGGAGTTCTTGCTCTTATGGGGGGAGGGGGGGGACATTCTGGAATTCCACGTAAACAGGAGGTGTGGTTGTAGAATGCCTAGGTCTTTTGTTTTGCTACCTGTCCGAGAATTTTGCATTTTAAAGGAAAATGGTGGGAATTCATTTTTTCCGTTGATAGATAGCTGTCCAAAGGAAAGATGAATGCCCAGATGCTTGTCTTTTATGGCATTAGTGGGTCCAGCTTTAATTTCTCTTTCTTAATAGGTCTTGCCTAGACCTTCTTTCTCTGGCTCTGTCTAATTCTGTTTGTCTTCCTCCTTCTCTCCTGCATGCTGCCTGCTGATGTTGGTTTCTGGTCCTCACCTGGAAAGGTGTCTCGAGTTGCAGCGGCCATGGAACTTTCATCCAAGAGATCTGTGGCTGTGACTGTGAGGAAGGCTGGGAGGGCAAAGACTGCTCCTACCCCAGCTGCCCCAATAATTGCCATGGCAATGGACACTGCATTGATGGCAAATGCATCTGCAGCGAACCCTACCTTGGTGAGGACTGCAGTCAGAGGCTCTGCCCTGCAAACTGCAGTGGCCATGGGATCTGCAGCGATGGTGTGTGCCAGTGTTATGAGGATTTCATAGGAAATGACTGCAGCGAGAAGAGATGCCCCAATGACTGCAGCGGCAATGGGTTTTGTGACAGCGGCGAGTGCTATTGCCATGATGGATTCCTTGGGCTTGACTGCTCCCAAGGTGAGATGCACCTTCCCTTTATCTCTTCCCAATTTCATTTATCTTGGAGTGTCTCCCGTATTCCCCTTCTTTCCTTCCCAGTGTAGCTTATGTTTGGCTCCTTCTGCAGGTAGTCCCATCCCATAGCCAAGGGCTGGATATGGAGGTCTATAGGCAAGGAGGGATGCTTTTCCAGCCCATACCTCGCTCCTTGGAATAAAAGCAAGAAGGTCAGCCAGGTCTGCCTTCCTGTCTGCTACAGCCTGCACTGGTTGTGAATACATGACAACCTTCAGTAGTCTGCTTTGGGCTGACGTATTTAGGAATTCAGGATGGAAAGGACCTTCTGTGTCATTAAGTCTGTCTCCCACTGTCACAGGCAACCTCATCATAGAGTCCTGTTTTTACAATTCAATTTTGATCAGTGAGGAGCTATGGAGGGAACTAGGCATTAAACCTCGGGTACTAACTTGTGCTCTTTTTGAACAGCACCTCATCACTATATAGAACACTTTGGGATATACAACAGAGTCCTGTGGCACTTTTAAAGACTAACAGATTTATTTATCGCATGAGCTTTCGTGGGAGAAAATCCCACTAAATATGGCACCTGATTAAAGCCAAGTTTTTTCTGAAGTTACTGCTTTCGATTGGAAATCATAGTGTTAGACAGTAGCAATAGGAACAGTGGAAAGTGGAGGGGATTTTAAAGAATGGAAAGATGAGACCCTCCATTCTCTCCAGTGAAGCCAGGATTCCTATCAGGGAGATATATGAGCTTTCAACCTAGCGGTGAATTTATAAGTATGTCGCTCATTTCCTGCTTGCTTAGGCCATTAAGTCCTTAAACTACTTCCTCACAAGAAACTGACTAATGGGCAGAGATTTATAATAGTAATCAGAGTACAAGATGGACGTTTGGTGCATAGTCACCTAAATCCCATCCATCCTCAGACCTCAACTCAGCAACAAGTATTGTTTCTGTAAAGAAGACTGTCATTCCATACTACGCAAGGTTCTTTGTAACAAAAGAGGCAGGAAAGGAGGAGAGTTTTCAGTGATTTTTAAGTGTCCAAAATGCAGCACTTGCTTTTCTTTCTTGTTTCACCGTGCCATTTCCCTGGATGAATGAATGCAGTTTGTTTATCAGAAGTGCTTTGTCATGACTGCCTGGGTGGATAGCTCTAGCTAATCTCAGGATTTATAGTTTCTGGACGAGGTAGCAGGTGTCTCTGTATCAACACCTCATCAAAACCTGTCACTCTGACAATGCAGAACTGAAATGTCAGGAAGGGGAAATAGTGACAGCCTATTGATGTTGCAGCCACCTGGGTCCCTATTGCAGATAATTGGCTAATAGAGAACTTTATTTTCCTGTGCTGGTTCCTTGACTTCAGTGCAGATAGTGCCTGCACCAAAATGCTTTTACATATGGAACAGGATCTAACCTGTGTGTATTGGTTTTTTACCACAATTAAACCCAAATCTCATTATACATTACAGGGCAATAAAGGACCATATTCTGCCCTTGTACGTACATAGCTTCGACTAAAGGCAATAGGAACTGTGTATGTGCGTCTAAGGATGGAGTTTGGTTAGAGCTGTGGATGAAGTGAGGAGGGATCGCTGAAAGAATAGCCCAATTATTTTGACAAGAGAGCCCCTCACTAGGACAGATTACTCTACTCTACAATCATGCATGATTGCTGAAGTAATGCATCTTTTGACCAAACGTGTAAGACATTATTGCATCAGAAGTGATGTTGTGTACACTGGCTTTGCCAGGATTTATTTTGTGGAGGCATCAAACTTCATTTAGTTTTCTTCACTACTGTAATGCTCTTCTCAGGGCACCCAGAATTATATAAGCCACTGCTAACTTTCTGTCTCAGCAAGGGAGAATTTTGCTGGAACTTAAACAGTGTGTCAGCTCCCTGCCATGCCTGTCTCTCTGCTTCGCCAGCAAACTCTTTGAGACTTTGAAGATCTTAAGCTTGCCTTGTAGGTAACAATCAGTGAACCCCAGTCCTGAGTTCTCCAGAGATGTCTCTCTACAGTGTCCAATGGCCTCTCATTGGCCATTCACAGAAATTTGAGTTTGTTGCCTCCAAAGAGACAGAGCACACATCAGCCTATTAATTCAATATACAGCCCTAAGATGGTTTTGTAATAAAACAAGGATAAGTTTATTAAAGGACAGAGATGTAAGTGGAAGTAAGCAAGAGAAAAAGAGACCAGGTTTGGCTACAAACATGCTTTCTAGTGATTAACCTTAATTCTAGCAAGTTACAGTCTTGCCTAAGCAGGCTTCTCACTTATAACAAGTTACCAGCAGCTTCTGCCCTTTAGGCCACAGAATGAGAGGGTGCTGTTCTCTTTGTTCCCTAAGTGATGGCTCATTAAAATGTCTCTTACTAAACTGTTTCCTTTGCTGTTTGTAAGATTGCTTAGTTTATCTTATATGTAAATATTCTTTCTTTGTACTCTGCCAGTAGTCAAGCCAGTCAGACAGGAAAATCCACTTTCCTTTGTCTAGAAATGGATGCACTGCCTTCAAAACACAATTTAAGAACCTGTCTCCAGCACACATATGTAATTCTTTATGCACAATCTGTACATCGAGCAATGATACTAATGACCAGTGTGTCACCAGTTTTCATAAAAGCTATCTCTTGATACATTCTGTATAGTGCAGTATATTAGGTGCAATCAGTTGATTCAGATGGATATCTGGACCCTGACTGAAAAAATTCAAGACAACTACAGAAGCTACAGGGATGAAGAAGTCACATACACTAATTTTAGGGGTTATCTGCGACTTGGAAATAACTGAGGGAACAGAAGAGAGTTTTCCTTCCTTCTGCAAAACCATTGAACTAGCAGCTTGGCAATATATGTTTTGTTTTGGTGCCAATGTGAGTTTAAGAAGATATTGGGAAGAAGCCAGGAAAATACTGTATTAGATACAGCAAGCAATATTTACTGTCAGTTAGCAACAGGCTACTTAGTGGGGTGAGAGGGAGTAGGAGTCTGGTTAGTCTAAACTGTGTTTTAACAAATTTTTGTGTGGTCCATTTAAACCAGACTGAGGTAAAGCATCTTAAACCTATAATAAAGTAACTTTAACAATGGATAGAAAACTGGTTAGATCAACGGGCTCAGCGGGTAGGAATCAATGGCTTGATGTCTAGTTGGCAACCGGTAACAAGTGGAGTGCCCCAGGGGTCGGTCCTGGGGCCGGTTCTATTCAACATCTTCATTAATGATCTTGATGATGGAATAGACTGCGTGCTTAGTAAGTTTGCGGATGACACCAAGTTGGGGGGAATGGTAGATACTCTGGAGGGCAGGGACAGGATCCAGGGAGACTTGGACAAATTGGAACACTGGGCCGAAAGAAACCTCATGAGGTTCAACAAAGCCAAGTGCAAAGTCCTGCACTTAGGACGGAAAAATCCCATGCACTGCTACAGGCTGGGGACTGATCGGCTAAGTAGCAGCGCTGTAGAAAAGGACCTGGGGGTTATGGTGGACGGGAAGATGAATATGAGCCAACAGTGTGCCCTTGTTGCCAAAAAGGCCAATGGTATATTAGGCTGCATCAGTAGGAGTGTTGCCAGCAGATCGAGGGATGTGACAATTCCCCTCTATTCGACACTGGTCAGGCCGCATCTGGAATACTGTGTCCAGTTTTGGGCTGCCCACTACAGAAAGGATGTGGACAAATTAGAAAGAGTCCAGTGGAGGGCAACAAAAGGCGGGAGCGGCCTGGCCCGGCCCAGAAGCGGCTCTGCCGGCCACCCCTGCAGCTCCGAGCCTCCGGCCAGGTAAGGGGGTTGGGAAGGAGCTGGGGGGAAGCGGCAGCCAGTGGAGCCAGGAAAGGGACTGCGGGGGACAGAGGAAGGGGAAGGGGCCCCTCAGGCCTTATCCGGCTACACTGCCTGCGTGTGGTGGCGGCAGCGGCAGAGGGGCAGGATCAGGCCCGAGGGGCCGGCATGCGGTGGTAGCGGGAGCAGAGGGTGGCAGCCGCCGGCAGCATGGCCTGATCCGGCTCCTCTGCCGGCTGCCGTGCTCCGCTGCCTCAGGCCGGTCCCGGGCCTTTGTAGGCAGGGGTTAAGGTAAGGGGCAGTGCAGAGACTGGAAGTGGGAATGGGACTCGTGAGCCGCTGGATCAAGGGGTCAGGGTGGGGGGCTGGTGGGGGCTGGGTAGTGGTGGAGAGGACTATGGATGACTGGAGCAAGGGGTCAGGCTGGGGAGGGGTTGGTGGGGGCTGGGTAGTGGTGGAGGGGACTATGGATGGCTGGAGCAAGGGGACTGGGTGGGGGGCTAGGGAGGGATGGAGGAGATTGCGGGATTGGATTGGGGGCTAGGGATGGAGGGGCCTGGAGAGGTGTGGAGGAGGTTGGGGGGCTGTAGGGGGGTGGAGTGAAGATGGGGGAAGCTGGGGGCTGGGGGGTTAGGAGGGCTGGAGTGCGGGTTTAGGGGCAGGGACCTTAGGGAACGGGGTTGGGGGCTGAGGACATGGGGAAGGAGGGGTCTGACGTGGGCACTAGTGGATGAGGTTGGGGTGATGTGGATTTGAGGCTGTGCTTCATTTGTGAGGAAAGAGTTGGTGGGGCTCAAGCAGTTTGTTTTGCATTTAAAATTTGCATTTAAAATTTAGCATTTAAAATAGTGTTGCCTAGAAAACAAATGTATTTTTAATTTGGCAGGGACCACACTTGGAGGCTGGCTGTGTGAAAGGGATCGCCAATGCAAAAAGTTTGAGAACCACTGCTTTAGGAGGTGGTACAAAGCTTGGTTCATTATCCTTGTAAAGTGATTTCAGCTTTTCAGATAGAAGGTGCTATGGAAAAGTGAGGCCTGATTTTATCAATCACAAGTCATGGTGATTTTAATGCCATCTTCCCTTTTCTATCTATGTTTAAATAACATATTTCCAAGTACTTCAACCAGCACCCAAGCTATTGGCAATGCTACAGAAGTCATATACTGGTGAAGTCTTCATTATAGCTTTGTGTATGTTAGCATTTTTTAGGAAAGTTTCCATCAGGGATAAGACCAGTGTAAACCGTATGGTAGATAAGTTCTGAAGGGGGAGCTGTGTTAGTCTAGTTCAGCAAAACAAACAAGGAGTCCTGTGGCACTTTTAAAGACTAACAAATGTATTTATTGCATGAGCTTTCACCATCATACTTGAGTTAATGAGGCAGGGAAAGGGGTGATCTGATGGTCTTGTGTTATGCGGTGTTTGCTAGTGTGTGACAATAATTGCTATAGACATAAATGCCATATAAAATTATAAATATTTTTAGGGAGCGATAACTGATGCATGTGGTACTGAGAAGTGGTTGCAAATGCCTACCTGGGCTGGGGCCTGCACATGCATCAAGGGGGCCCAGACAATACGGGAAGGGGGTCCGGAGATTAGGAGGGTTCCGGGGCCCATCAAATTATTCCTTAACCACTGCTTTTATGCATACACAGATATGTGCAGTCCTACATACTTACTGTACTGTGTCTTACAAGCCTCTTTGTCTAGGGTCCTGCACTTATTCTGGAGATTGTAGCATTAGTACAAAATTATTTAATGCCACAGAACAAGAATGATAAAATAGCAACTGTACTCATCCAACCAAGCAAGGAGGTGCGTGTTTCTTAGACGGACACACTTGGTACCGTGGGTGAAACACTGTTAAAGAGGTTGTTTCTTGGCATCCTTTTGATGCTGCACTTGACAGTTCAGCTACAATGTGGTGCAAAGTATACTGAGGTCATTGGCGTGCTGAGTGTTCTCAATTCCCAGCCGCCACTGCAGCTAAAACTCTTTGTGAATAAGTAGAGGATTTCAGTCTCTAGGACTGTCAATAGAGTTGTGTTCACCAGTTCATTCATTGAACAAAAGCAAAATATGGTCCTGATCCAAAGCCCACCGAAGTCAATGGAAAGGCTCTCAGGGTGCGTCTACACTTGTAAATTAAGTCGACTTAAGCAAGCTTAAGTCGACTTAATTTACTCTGCGTCTACACTACACTTTCCTTAAGTCAACTTAAGCAGCTGCTTAAGTCGACTTAAGGAAAAATTAAGTCGACTTTCTTAAACCTCCTTTTAAGTTGACTTTGCTGGCTAAGTGTGGATACTCTAGGTCAATTTTGTAGGGTCCCCTCTAAGTCGACTTAAAATTTGAGTGTGGCCATGCTAAGTTGACTTAGCTAAGTCGACTTAAATTAACAAGTGTAGACATAGCCTCACAGACTTCAATGGACTTTGGACCAGGCCCGAAGGGAGATGTCAGTCTTACAGTTTCTTCTGTTTTTTTTCCATAGTGGTTGCTCCTCATAATGTGCAGCTGCGGAAGACCACAGAACATTCTTTGACTTTCAGCTGGGATGAGGTGATCGATGTGGATTATTACCTCCTCAGCTATTACCCGAATGGGCATGAGGCCTCTGCAATAGAAGTCCGAGTGCCCAAAGGACAGCTCAGCTATGAGATCCTGGGCCTTCACCCTAGCACCAAGTATCACATCACACTTCGTTATGTGAAGAAGGGGATTTCCAGTAACCCAGAACACCTACAAGCAAGCACAGGTGGGAGCACTAGAATGTCCCTTTCTTCCAACAAAGGATTTGCTGGCCTTTAAAGTCAGGTTCAAACTATAAGGGGAGCAAACTGCTAGGCTTTAGTGGTGTGTGTAGCTTCACGTGACTTCCTATTTGAGCTTTTGGAAAGGCCCATTCTTTCAGTCTTACTTCTCCCATTTAAAGATGTTTTCCCCAAAAGTTTTTTGGGGGTGAATTTCCCATCTCCCCCTGCACCCTTCCCCCAGTCTCAGCCACTATTCTCAGCTTCTGAATTCCAGGGAGCCTACAGTGCTGGGACAAGTCTACTCTTTGCTTCCAGGAAGCAGGTATATTCACTGTCCTGCTGCCTGGAGCAGCTCATGACCATGAGTGCCTAGCTCAGGACAGACTGTCAAAAATCAGCAGATGCTCCAAACTGGTGGTATGTTCTGTAATTAGATTTCAGCAACCCAGTAACAAATGGGAACTACTGGATCAGTGTAATAATCTTAACCATAGAGTCACAGATCTTTAGGCTCCCCAGTGCATCTTGCCACCCAGGTAATCTGGACTTGGTGATAAATGGTCACTTTTACCAAAAATCTCAAAATATTCAGGTTGCTCCAAGTCCCAGGAGACCAGTCACTTACCCCAGATCAAGTTGTATCTTAGATCTCACACCAGCGACAAGGTCTGTAATCAGTCCTTTAATAAACTAACTATAGGTTTATTATCTAGGAAAAAGAAATGAGAGAGTTATTTACAGGTTACAGCAAGCAAGCATATATACAAACGAGTTACCATCTATGGTTCCTAAAGATGACAGAATTGTAACTCTGGTGTGTAACATGCCTTAAGCCATGTCAAAACTAGCAATTTTTTGGTGTAACCTATGTTGCTTTGGGGTGTTTAAAAATGGTACATCTGTAGAAACACCAGTATGGACAGCGCAGCATCAGCTGGAGATCTTCTCCCATTGACATAGCTACCACCGCTTGTGGACGTTGTTTTACTATACCGAGAGGAGAGCTCTCTCCTATCAGAATAGAGTGGCTACATGATCAATCTTGGAGCACTGCAGCTGCGTTGGTACATCTGTGTCACTGTAAGCTCTCGAGTGTAGACATGGCCTTAGTTTTGTGTCTCTGGCTCTGTGAGAATTCAAATAGCAAAGAGATTAATTTTTTGATGTTTTAGTTTTTACATTTAGCCTTAGAGTCCATGAGACCAACTCCCTGGCACATAGTGTTTCCAAGGTGTGGTAGGAGAACAGTTCACCAATTCTTTGTATTGTGATGTTCCTTAATGGTCTTTTGACCTTGAGAGGCATCGTTACAGGGTGGGGGAGATGATTCATCTGCCTGTGTTCACATGTTCAGCGCAAACATTTTCAGAATTATAAAATAAAACATATATTTCCTTTCAGTATAGAATTACAAGTGAGATTAAGGTATGCAACCATTTACAAACATTCCATAGACCCTAAACACTACATTCATTCTTATAAGGTTAATAAAATTAACATACAGGTGAGCTGGTTTGGTTTTCAGCTTTGAGTTTGTCAGCTCTTAACTTATGCCTACAGCCTTGTCCAAATCTGGCACTTGGGGCATGAAGGCAACACAAATTTAAGTCGACCTATGTGGACCTCTTGGCTCCCGGTGGGGACCTCCACATCTGGAACTTGCGTGGCTGCCAGGCTTTCTGTGTGGAGTCAGAAGCCTTGTGGAGAGCAGGTGGCCCAAGTGACAACTCAGCTCAGAGCTGGGAGCCTCCACAGCAGCCCAGATCAGAGCACTGAGCACAGGCAGCAGCCCAGCTGGGAACTAGGCCCTCAGGGGACAGCAGAGCTCCCAGTGGAAAGCGAGGAGCCAGGACCCTGGGAGCCAGCTAGGCTTCCAGTGGGGAACCAGGAGCCTGAGCATAGCGGGGCTCTAGCTGGAGCCCCCCAGCTGTCCTGGTGTAATAGTTCAAGCAGTGAGCGGGTGCAAGTTTCACAGCTCAGTATGTGAAATTGATAAATACGAGAGCCAACAGCCAATGTCAGTAGCCCTGCGTCATCCTAACTACACCAACATAAGCCCTGTGCCTCTCGTGGAGGCGAAGTTACGGTGCTGGTGTAGTAGGGCACTTACATCGGCAGGCAGGCTGTAGTGTAGACACGTAAGCTGCCTTATGTCGACCTAACTCTGTAGTGTAGACACCATAGTGTAGACACGTAAGCTGCCTTATGTCGACCTAACTCTGTAGTGTAGACCAGACCTGGATTTACCAGTGTCACAGTCACATCCTTCCCACCCCCTCCGTCTTCCGTTACTTTCATCGTCCTCCTGTCAATCTCAAATGCCTTGCTGGCCTTTTAGTATTCTCTATGGCTGGGACAGAAAGGATGTGGACAAATTAGAAAGAGTCCAGCGGAGGGCAATGAAAATGATTAGGGGGCTGGGGCACATGACTCGAGGAGAGACTGAAGGAACTAGGCTTATTTAGTCTACAGAAGAGAAGACTGAGGGGGGATTTGAAGGGGCTACTTGAAGGATTGCTCCAAAGAGGAGGGAGCTAGGCTGTTCTCGATGGTAACAGAGGACAGAACAAGGAGCAATGGTTTCAAATTACAGCTGGGGAGGTCGAGGTTCAATATTAGGAAAAACTTTCTCACTAGGAGGGTGGTGAAGCATTGGAATGGGTTACCTATGGAGGTGGTGGAATCTCCTACTTTGGAGATATTTAAGGTCTGGTTAAACAAAATCCTGGCTGGGATGATTTAGTGGGAGTGGTCCTGCTTTTAGCTGGGGGTTGGACTAGATGACCTCATGAGGTCCCTTCCAACCGTAGGATTCTATAAGCTTTACAGTGAGTACAGACCTGTTGACAGCTCTTCAGATACTCTGAGGATTTGTTCCTGGTTTTGAGGCCTGAGATACACAGGTGGAGGCAATTTAGCTCTTTCCTGTCTTGTGTGTACACATGGAGGAGAGGTGGCTTTGGTGCTGCTGAAATGATAATGGGCTGCTTCTTCATCATCCTCTCACTCTCTTTCTTAGCCATGTCTGCAGTTGGTGCCACCTGGGTGACAGAAGAAATGGAGGACTCGTTGGAAGTGGAGTGGGAGAACCCCCCAACAGAGCCAGACTATTTTAAGCTGAGGTTCAGCTCACTGCTCGAGCAAGAGAAGGAGGTGATCGTGCCAAAAAGCAGTGACCCTAAGAGCAGATACATCATCCATGGTAAGTGGCTGTGTACAGCTCAGACAGGTCAGGGCCAGGGAGAAATGGGGAAAGACGATCAGAAAAGAGATTGACTCTTGCCCCTCTCCCTCACCCAGAGGAGCTTTCATCCATGAACCTTGCCATATATAGTTGAAAGTCTTTCAAGTTAGCCACTTGCAGCACCTATTGGCCAAGCTAGGAAGAACAGTGCCACGAGTTTCTCTTATAGTATATCTCAGTGTCAACTTTAGTTTGAAACTATGCTAGGTTCTCTTCAGAACATCTGTTCGCTGATGAATCAGAGTTGGAATTTAACTGGCAGAACCCTAGGATGAGACTCATTTCCCTTCAATGTGATCTCCAATCATGAGAGATTCTATAACTTCTTTTTGAATGACTAGAACACTTTATTTAGCTTGTCCTTATAGCAAAAGAAGAGGTATTGTTCACTTTTTGTCCAGCTGGGAGTCTCACTCTCAATCTAGCCAATCAGATGAGGCAGATCATCAGTTGCTGTACACTGGCATAGTTCCTTTGGATTCAGTGATTTACACCAGCTGTGAATCTGCTGTACAGTTTAACTTGCTGCTTTGCAACAAGTCTAGCATTTGTTCACATCTTAACCAGGTAGCCATCATGAGGATATTCTGTGTGCGTGGGTAGGAGACATCCCATGGAAAAGCACCCCAGGTGCTATGGATGTTACATTTCAGTGCACGATCATTCAACTTTAATTCTACCCTCATGTCAGGAATCCAGTTTATTCTTTCATTTCAGAAGTGGGAACACTAAGGATGGGTAAAATGGAAATCTCCACAATTTATGACCAGTGTGGCCTGTAGATATGGCCCTGAACCAAAACTTCTTATCCACATTCCCCAAACAACAAGTACAAATCCCAGTCCCACAACCCAAACTCTGTAATCTAAAATCAAAGAGAAAAGATGACCCTAAAAATGTCATTTTTTTAAAAGAAAATGTTCATGTACTTCATTCCCTAATTGTTGGGGCTGTTCCTTTTCTTCTGTTATAGGCCTGAAACCTGGCACAGAGTATGAGATCACAGTCATATCCGTGAAGGACGAGATAGAGGGAAAACCATCTATAGTGAATGGTCAGACTGGTATGTGTCCAGAGGTCCCAATGAGGATTGGAGCTCCATTGTGCTATATGTATCACAAAGGGATAAAAGTCCCTAGGTGATGATGCTTCTTTTGGATTGATTCATGTTCACAAGCTTCTACCCACAACTATGAGCACTGGAAACTTAGAAAGCAAGCAAGCTAGCTAGCTGAAACTCTCAGATAATCACTCTGGTGAGGAGTTTCTCCTGGATTCTAATCAGTTATTTAAAAAATAATTCTGTCATTTCTTCCAAAGATTATTTATTTTAAGATTTTAAAAGCCACCCCATTTGAGAGATCACCAGTAGTACACTCTTAGCCCCATTCTCTGGCTTCATATCAGGCTTTAACTCAAAGCTATCTGTCCTGCTGACCTCAGCAATGGCACGGTGCCGAGACCAGGAAGTAAACCGAACGAAGCTCGGTTTGTCTCTGCATTGTCCAGAAGAGAATTAATGATTGCCAAGTAGAAGACAACAGACTAGGGTGATGGAAAATATTTTCAAACTCTTGAAAGAATGCGCTGAGCATGGTAGAGTAAAAAGTGGAGAAACGCTGCCCATGGCAAGGAATGTGACTGTTGGGGTCAGGTAAGATATTGCTTGGAGTCTTTTAACCCTGTACTTTCAAACTCTCTCTTAAAGGAATAGACAGGCCAACTAACTTGGTGACCACCCTAGTGACAGAAGACACAGCCACCATCTCCTGGAACAGGGTCCAGGCTCCCATAGACAAATACATGGTGAGGTACACCTCAGCTGATGGGGACACCAGAGAGATAACTGTGGGGAAAGACCAGAGCACTGCCACCCTGACGGGTCTGAAGCCAGGCATGGAATACAACATCTACATATGGGCTGAGAAAGGAGGCCAGCAGAGCAAGAGGGCAAACACTAAAGCTGTAACAGGTAACTGATGGATGGGGAGAAAACGTGGAGCTTGATTCTGATCTGACAAACAGTTTTTCAATTCCATTGACATCAATAACGTTATGCCTGATCTACACTGGAATTAGTGAGACCACAATCTGGCCTGTAAATTATAATTCTCACTGGCAGGCTGAACTGGCCTTTAGTTGTGAAAATGGAGTCATTTAATCACATGTGCTGGTTTAGATCCCTATTCACAGGCACCAGTCATTAGTGTCAGTACAATGGAGGTCATTCAAGTAGTAAAATATAGCCATCATCAAGGTCTCTTGGTTGGCTGAACATGAAGTTGATGACTTCCTTTAAAATGTCATAAACAGCCTCAGAAACCTTCCCTAGATCACCATTCTGGCCTTTCCAAGAACTATACTGGGAGTAAGACACTGAGGGATATCTGGTGTAAGGGCTGCTTTCCCAGTGATTTGGTGGTGGATCACTGTGCTGCAGCTCAGTGCATCTGTGTTCTCCCATGCCTGGTGCTGGTGGAATGTGTTTTTTATTAATAGACCTGATACAGTTGCACTCAGGGTAGATGGAGGATAGCAGCCATTCCCTAAGAGGGCTTTTTCCTGAGTGTTAATTCAGGTAGCAGCTTTGCTGTTCGCCTGAGGAACAGTATCATCTTCACAGCTGTAGAGAGGGGAAGGACCATGAAAAGTGGGGAAGGACTGATGGTTCTCCCCAGTGAAGTGTTGGAGAGTCCTCACTGAAGTCCTCACTCTTTTAAACCTTCTCTTAAAGAAATTGACAGCCCAACTAACCTGGTTACTGAGCAAGTGACAGAGGACACAGCCACCATCTTCTGGAATGAGGTCCAGGCTCCCATAGAGAGATACATGGTGAGCTACACCTCAGCTGATGGGGACACCAGAGAGAGAGCTGTGGGGAAAGATCAGAGCACCACCACCCTGACGGGTCTGAAGCCAGGCATGGAGTACATCATCTACATCTGGGCTGAGAAGGGAGACCAGCAGAGCAAGAGGGCAAACACTAAGGCTGTGACAGGTAACCCAGAGAGATCTTTGGGTTGTGATATCAGCTGACTGCATGTCACAATCTGCTTCCTGAAGATTAGCTGAGTTTTGTTCTGTTTTCTTCCAGCTTAATGCACAGTGCACATTATTGGACAATTTGTCTTGTGGCCATACATGACGTGGACACATACATGCTGCAGGCCACTCCAAAATTGAGATTGAGGACTTAACCCCACTCCCATTTACTCAGTTGCAAAAATTCACTGACTGTAATGGGATGCTCGATTGGTTCCATAATACGCATAGGTGCTGTACAAGCTTCCAGCACAGACCTTTGCCAGTCCATTACTCTTCACCTATAGCATCTCCTGCTGTGGTAGCCCTGGAGTATGCACAGCTCTGCCAAAGTTTCTAAATCCTGACTGAACAAGCTTATCACTCCAGGCTGGGCCCCCTAAAAGTTCTGCCATGTTCTGAGTCCTACAGTCTTGAGTCCTGAAGCAGTGTTAGGGAGAGCAGTGTTTGCCCAGTGAGACATGAATGATAGGACAGACAAGCTAGCAGCCTTGTATTTCCCTCACTTCACACTCTATCTAAGCATATTAAAAGGCTTGAGCCCAGAAGACACGATGCCCATGGGTATCACTTGAGAATCTGGCAATAACATTATAATAATCAAAGCTTTTACTCATAGAAATTGACAGACCAACTAATCTGGTGACCACCCAAGTGACAGAAGACACAGCCACCATCTCTTGGAATAGGGTCCAGGCTCCCATAGACAGATACATGGTGAGCTACACCTCAGCTGATGGGGACACCAGAGAGATAGCTGTGGGGAAAGACGAGGGCACCACCACCCTGGTGGGTCTGAAGCCAGGCACGGAGTACATCATCTACATCTGGGCTGAGAAGGAAGGCCAGCAGAGCAAGAGGGCAAATGCTGAAGCTGTGACAGGTAAACGGGGGTCTTTGGGATGTGATACTACAGTAGCATATGAAGTATCGCTGTCTTCACATTGGCTTAGCTGTGAATATGTCCTCCCCCTACTTTGTTGCACACAATGTATGACTTAGGGCTTCTTGCCTCACAGGTATGTGCTATTATAGGAATGGGCCTCCTGCATGCATCTCAAAGCTCTCAGAAATTGATGCTGCTGTGAGAGGATAATAGAACGAGCAGAAGTGAGCTGTAGCATGTGCATTTCTCCCTCACAGCTCTGCCAATGTACCTCAACTGTAGCCTATAGCACCCCTACTCCTCTAGTTCTGTCCCTCATCCTAACAGTTCTGCTGTTGGACTTCATTCCTGTCCTGCAGCACCTTTGGTCTCCCAGTCCTGAAACATTTCACAGCTCAGTTCTGAGCTGGAGGCCACCTCCACCCCCAGCCAATAATTCCAGTTCTGGTTCTCCCAGGGAGTTCAGCCTTTGCACTTTGCCTGCAGCATCACTTGCTATCCTACTGCTAGGACATCTGCCAGTTCCACCTCAGTCTAGACTTTCAGTTGGCCCAATATGCCAGTCCTTTAACTCCAGTAGCAAGAGTGATGTTTAGCCACTGAGACAGGAATACTGGAACCTGTGGACATATTGTCCTTCACCTCACAAACGTTCCATAAAAATAAAATTTAGAGACTAAAAGAAACAGGTTTCATGGACACACTTAAGAATCTGTTAATAATGTTCTAATAATCCACACTTTTATTCACAGATATTGACAGCCCAATAAACCTGGTGACTGATCAAGTGACAGAGGACACGGCCACCATTTCCTGGAACAGGGTCCAGGCTCCCATTGATAGATACATGGTGAGCTACACCTCAGCTGATGGGGAAACCAGAGAGAGAGCTGTGGGGAAAGACCAGAGCACTGCCACCCTGACAGATATGATGCCAGGCATGGAGTACATCATCTACATCTGGGCTGAGAAGGGCATCAAGCAGAGCAGGAGAGCAGACGCTAGAGCTGTGACAGGTAACAGTGGATAAGAAGGAAGGGAAGTTAGATGGAGACACCTCTATTACTTTCTTATCTGGTGTTTCATGATCTCCTTTTTTGAATCTCTGTGTATAAACGAACAAGGAGTCTGGTGGCACTTTTAAAGACTAATGCCACCAAACTCCTTGTTTGTTTTGCTGAACTAGACTAACACAGTTACCCTTTTGGAATCCGTGTATACAGGTAACTTTGCCAATCAGCTATTAGCTACTTGCAGTTCTTCATTGGCTACATGTCATGGAGATAACTGGATAATTATAAGCTGTTAGAAATGGCACAGGCAACGAAACAAGATGAGGCAAGAGCTATATGCTTCCTGCTTGCAGTTTCAAGAGTAATTGCACTTTTAACCCGTCCCCTCTGTGGTCCAATCCAGCAAAACCCCTGAAGTCTCAAGCCTCTATCCTTCACCTCTCTCTGGATCCATGTAGATTGCACCTATATTATGGAGTTACACCTGCATTGCTATGGTGCTATAGCTATGCAGGATTGTAATCTCCTTAGTGTAGACACGCCCTGAGTCTGGTTAAATTCAGCCTTTTATATTCCAAGCTATGTTCCCTCTAAGCTGCGAAGGTGCGCACCCGTACAGCGGCCATTGCACACCCACGCACGCAACAAGCCCATACAGCCGGACCCCCGTGTCTCTCCTTTTTCTCGGCCCCTGATCCCTGCCGTGTCTCTTTCCTTTCCCCAGCCCCTGATCCCCGCCGTGTCTCTTTCCTTTCCCCAGTCCCTGATCCCTGCCGTGTCTTTTTCCTTTCCCCAGTTCCCGCTCCCCGCTGTGTCTCTTCTCCCCAGCCACATCATGATCTAAGTTTGTATGAACTTCAGGACATTAGATCACAGTGCTATGGCACAATGAGCTGAAGAGAAGGGACTAGAAAGAGAAACGTAGATATCTAGTACCTGTGTTCATCCAGTCTTCATTTCTGCACCCATCAGAAGCCAAATACTGCATTTTTTTGGTTCAGTTCATGCTGTCTCAGATAAACTCCTTTTGGAAGGCCAAATGAATGGTGAATGGAACCAAGGCCACAGATTTCATTCTGCATTGTGGTGTAGTTAGGGAACTTAGGAATGGAATTTTTTTTCCCCCAAGCCAAAGGGCTTCCTTGTCCTAGTATGTCCTAAGAAGTGGAAGGAAAACTTGCAGTTTTTAGGGCATATCTGAAAGCCAGGGGCATATGTACAGAGGGCTAGAACCTATGAAGTGTCCCACAAAACTTACATCTGCTATGGCAGGGTGACTCACTCTGTTCTACCTGTACCTGAGTCAAGGTATCTGGAATGAGTGCAATGGGAGTTGGTGTTACTTAAGACTGACAGGGTCTGCATTGTATTACACAGGGAAATGCCTGTGTCCAAGTAGATGAGGCTATAGAAAGTGAGCCTTAACTACTTCCACCCCTCCCCGTCCCAGCAATTTCTCTCCCAGACTCTAGAGAAGACCAGCTGCATGAGTTCTTGCTTCTCTGGGCTCAAAGGAAGGGAAGTCCCCCAGCCCAACCCCATGTCTCTTCTCCCCAGCCTGACCCCTGCATCTCTCCTGTTCTCTCCAGCCCGACCCCCACATTTTAAAATTTTAAGTTTATCCCCATTCATAGCACAAAAAGCATTCATGACCACATGGCAAAATACAGGCGATAAAAACTCAGGTGTAGATGAGAGTAGAGGCTAGATAGGCAGCAAGTATTATTGTTTCACATTTGTTTAGTAAATTAATAAAATTACAGTATTTCAGTTTAACATTTTTTATTAACAATTGAACAAAAAGACAACATCTATGCATTTCTTTTGAATTAAGGTACTTAGGGATGCTGATGCTTCTGGCGCCAAAAAAAATGTTGCCTATGAGACACCATGTCTCACAAATTGCTGCTCAGCAAATACCATAACTTGCTCAGCTGTATCATCAGCTTAGAGAGAACATTGATTCCAAGTTCTTTCTTTTTCCCTTGCCTCTTTCCTGAACACGCCACTAATGTACCTCACACATTTCTCATTAACCATGAAATATAATTGGTGGAAGTTGCAGATTCCTAGTTAACAATACTGGGAGTTAAAAGCTCTGTACTTCCGTACCCTGTGCTGCAGATTGACCTTATGCCAGGGCTCGACAAAGCTGGCCCCCAGCTAGGCACCAGCAGTTTTATTCTTGGTCGCCAGAGTGTGCTACTCAACTGCATTTCCGCAGCGGAGCTGGGAGCCAGGGTACAAACACCAGTCGCCATAGCAACCTGGCGCCCGGGTTTTGTCAAGTCCTGCTTTATGCATTGCATTTTCCTATAGGTACTTGTGTACAATCAGAGAGTTTGATTCTGTTCTCTGCTTTTTGTTTGAAATAGAAATTGACCCTCCCAGGAACCTCCGTGTATCAGATGTGACACAGTCCAGTGGCATAGTTACATGGACACCACCTGCTGCACAGATCAGTGGCTACGCTCTGACCTACCAGCCTCCAGATGACACCAGAAAGGTATTGTGAGCTTATTAATTTCTGCTTGATACACACAGCCCCAGTTTAAAGTACACATGAGGATGTTGGTTTAGCCAATCAGATCCAGTTATGGAGAACACATCCACAACCTTAGAATTTATGTGAGGGGGGGCCTCAGGAAATGGAACATTCCATCTTACTGCTAGTGCCTCACTGGATGGAACATACCACTGTAACTGCTGTTGGGTAGATGCTTCATAGAACAGGAGAGTTCCATAATAACTGGCCTTGACATTGGGAGCAGGGTTATGTTTTTAACTTCGCTTTTCCAATATGCTTATACATGGTGAAGGGCATCTTGCATGTGAGGTAGAATGTGCGTACAGCCTCGTGCCTGTGACTACAGTGTCTGTAGGTTCTGTGCAAGTTCATGCATTTCCCTAAGCCTCATTCCAGGGAGAGGGAATCCTCAACCTACCCATAGATATGCAGAGGGTCCTGTCTTTACGAGGTACACTCTGCTACCAACATTTTTCTGGCTGGTCCTGGCTCACCTCTAAAGGCATTCGGAATATGGAAGCAGATGAGATGAACTATAGAGCTGGGTAGATCTTCAGTGGGTCTTGTCTTTGTTTGGCAGGAAGTGAAACTGGGTCTGAATGAGCAAAGGTTCATGTTAGATGGACTGGGACAAGGCGTGAGGTACACTGTCTATGTGGCAGCCTTCAAGGGAGACCGCCAGAGCAGAAAGGCAGCCAACACCTTCTCGACAGGTAGGGCTTGGCACTAATAATACTTATGTTTTCTTATCTCTGGCACGTCACTGTTAAGGGCTAACGGCTCCACTTTTACAGAGGCCCAGAGAGATTAAATGAGTCATCAAAGGTCGTGTAGTAAGCCAGGGAGTTGGGAATAGAACAGATATCTCCTGACTCCCACTCCAGTGCCCTGTGCCAGGCTGCTTGCAGGGTGGAGATGCCATTGGGGAAGAGCATGACATGACACAGTGGGATGGCTTATGTGGAGACTCAGATCTGACTGATGTTGCTGACAGATCCAACCAGTTGAGTACAGTAGCTGAATGGTTATGAAAAACTGATCAGAAATAGGGAATGTGATCACCCACCTTGAATCTGATTGTCATCCCACTAGCATGGGGGCAATTTGTATCTTGAAGGCACTGCCTGTGGCATTCGAAAGGTGCCCAGTTCACTAATGGGTCCCAGGAAACCTGCATGAAAATGGCATCCTGTTAAGCTGCCTTTCATGACAACATAATGCAGTTTGTCCTGTTGAAGAAGATCACAAAGGTGTTGTCCATGGTGGATAGATGATGGGAAAGTGTGCCCCCTTTCCATCTGTAACTAATACTTTACTACACAGCCATGGCTCTACCATCCCCAGATGTCTCCTGCTTACCCTGAATCCCTCTCAAGGACTAGGCTACCTCCAGTGGCCCCGTTTCTGGGCCAGGTAGACCTCAGATAACACTGATACACAGGTTAGGTGGAGGGCAGTCTTTACCAGAGCTTGTTAGGACCCATGGCATCATGGCTTGTGGTTCAGCTGACAGGTGTGTGTGGGTTGCATATGTTGAAGGGAGTCTATATGATCCCATAAGCCTTAGGTTATCCTTGTGCCTATGCCCCTTTTCAAACCACATCCCCTTTAGGAAACTCAGTTGGGAATGCCTCCTCCAGCTTCCTTTTCAGACGTGCTAATGTGAGTTTTCCCCCGTCTTCTTCCCACAGTTGCCCTCCTCTACCCATATCCTGCTGACTGCAGCCAGACCCAGCAAAATGGGAACACCACCAGTGGCATGTACACCATCTACTTGAATGGTGATGCTGGCCAACCCATGCAGGTGTACTGTGACATGAACACTGATGGAGGCGGATGGATAGTGAGTGGTGCTGGGATCTTTTGCGCATCTATTTATTAAAAAAAATGTAATCAAGCAAATCTAATACTGCACTGACATCTCTGGAGTTGACATGTACAACTAGCACTGGCATGGCAGAAGAACTGGAAGTATCTTCCCTCCTTTTGCCTTGCAGCTCCACACCAGTGTTTCTCAATTCTTGCCCAGGAGACACCATCTGTAGAGGCATGGGGGTAGTTGCCTTTATGCCTGTTCAGCCTTCGCCTCTGCTGAGATTGCCCAGTAGGATGCAAGCTGTGGTGCTGTCATGGGGTGCTCTGTCTACTGCAGGTGGTTCCTCCTCCTGGCTGTTCTGGCGATTAGCTCTCTTCCCATTCTTATGCCTCCCTTATGGTCTCTCCCCCCACTGTCTTCTCCTTCACTCTACAATCCCTCTCTCACTCCAAGAGCTACAGCTTCTTTTTGTGATTCAGCCCTCTGGTCAGGTCACTGTCTGGTTTCCCTTTCCAGGGTATAGAGTCTCACTAGACTGCTGTCCCGACATTGCCAGGCTGTCAGTGACTGGTGGAAAACTGGGCTGCCCGTTACTCTGGGTTCTAGCTCAGGGACCCAACATGCAGCCAGAGTTTGCTGAGTCTTCAGCTTTGCTGCTCTCTTCCTGGGCTGTTTCCTTCTCTGACTCCAGCAGGCTTCTCTAGCCTTCTCTCTCCTGAGTACACTCTTCCCTCAGGGTCTGGGTGCAACCCTTACCTTGGCTTCCCTTCTTCCTTCTCTAATACAGAGAGCATGGCTGCAGCCATTACTGTTACTAGCTTCCCGGCTTTGTACTAGCTCCGCTGGGCTCCACCCTAATCTCCTCATATGTGGCCTGTCTTATTCTAGCCAGACCTGTGGTGCTGGTGGTAATGACTGACATTCAGTCACCTGATAACTGCATGGTGGCTAGTGTGAAATGAACTAGTAGTCTTGAGCCCAGTTCTTAGTGGACTGCTGGCCACAGCAAAGAAAACATGACCCGAGGGCACTGCACAGCGGTAGAGCATCAAACTGCGATTTCTGGAGTGTCTCTGAACAATGACCCCATTTTCCACTGGAGGAAGATTATCGTCATCATGCGCTCCCTTTTTTGGTTTGTTTTTATTTCAGTGTCTACTGAATAATGCAAACAATTTTCCATGAATATTCATTCTCATGTTTAAAAAAAGGTCTTGTTGGTCCTGTTGGACATCTAGTTCCTGTTTATTTAGGAGTTTATACCACTTTCAGGAAGTTTGTGCTCCTTTTATCCTCACTATCCACAAACATTAGTGTGATTTGAGTTATACTGGGGCAAACATTTGCAGAAAACAAATTTTAAATTTCCACACACTATTATATGCACTGGAAGAGATCATGTGCTTGTCGAATCAGGGAACAGAAAACAAAGCCTTGTGAAATCACTTGGCCACTCACAGTTTACCAACAGCTTGAATTATGGACACTCATTAATGACCCATCTTTGTGGAACAGATTTGAATCCTAGATAAATGGGAGGAAATTGCAATCTGCCAGTGGATATTTCACAGGCAGAACATGAGGCTAAATTTACCCACTCGTTATGACTCATTCAGCAGCGCTTGTTTTGCAGGTGTTTCAGAGGCGGAAGACAGGGCAGCTGGATTTCTACAAGCGCTGGAGGAATTATGTAGAAGGCTTCGGAGACCCCATGGGGGAATTCTGGCTCGGTACTGTATCTGTATGTTGATCTGTACAGGTGAAGGGTAGACAGTTAAGGATGGGCTTTGTAGAGGTTGGCCAGCAGTCTGATGCTTATCTGAAATTTCCAGACCACTCAGGTTAGGTTGGAAATACCCCAGGAACAGTCATGAACTGGTCAGTGATTCTGCTCTTGCCTGAAAGTGCACAGGCAAATGAAACAAATCCAATGCCCACTGAAATCAAAGTGGGTCTTTTTACTTACTTCACTGGGCTTTCGCTCAGAGTGAACCAAACTTTTTCACACTTCAAAAAAGGTTCAGTTCAGGGGTTGTGTGATCCTGTACCAGGACAGGAGTTAGAGCATATTAGCACACTAATTTAAAGGAGAATGTGGCGTTCACTCAAACATGAGGAATTGGAACAAAACATAATGTACTTGGGAGACTTTTTCTGTGTTGTCTTTCTTGCTGTTGTTCTTAGATTGGTGCATTCAGCCTCTAGACACTACAGTGGTTGGGGTCATTAGATTTGCTTAGAGATAGAAAATGTTCCTTTACAGTCTGGATTATTCTCCTGGATCCAGCAGTGACATCAAACGTCAGTGTTTCTGCTGTCAATCTCTCTTGTCATGAAAATTGTGATGGCACAAACTCATCAGTACAATGTAACTTCAAGATCAAGTAGGGGAGAAGGTGGGCTGGGAAGGAACAAACCACAGATTTAACCACAAATGTGACAAGAAGTAACCTTGGAAGAGAGGAGGTGAATGAATTTTGACACCCATTTTATCTCTGTAGAATAATTACCCTGATTTCTTCTCTTAGGTCTTGACAAGCTGCATAATCTTACTAGCAGCACTCCCATCCAATATGAGATCCGGATTGATTTACAGACCTCCAATGACTCGGCCTACGCTGTCTATGACTTCTTCCAGGTGGCTTCAAGCAGGGATAGGTACAAGCTGTCTGTGGGGAATTACCGAGGCAATGCTGGTAAGGAAGGCTCTGTATCTTTGCTGCTTCTGTCTCATATAATGGAAGCAAGCACTGCAGTCTGAGACACCTTTTTTCTCCATGAGCACATGGGTTGGAATAGACTGGGATGCGTTAAAAGTCCCAGGTTGTTTTCTGGTGGAATGGGGGGGAACAGGCCTGTCAGGCCATCTTCGGAAAAGGGGCTAGGACTGACTGACCTGTCACTGGATGAAGAGGTAGAGAAGAGAGAGAAGACCCATGGAACTGTCCTCACACTAAAATGGAGGGAGCAAGCCCAGCAGGCCACCTGCTGAAGATGCCAGGATATAGAGTGGTTCCAGCCAATGATCCTCTGAAGACACTGAGAAGAAGCACTGTTGGGCATTCCTAATCAAGCAGGACAACACTGGGGGAGAGAGCAGAAGATGCAGGATTGTGTGGGGAGGAAAGGTGACTTGAACTGAACTGGAATCTAGACTCCTTGGGAGTTGGCCCAACACTAGTTCCCATCCTGAAAATATAATGGACTTTGCCACCCATACTTGAAGTATTCCCTGCCATGATACCTGTGCTTATGGCTTCCAGCCCTCTCTCCTTCCCCATTTAGCTCCTATCCATCAATCTCCTAACCTCTGGGGATCTCCAGCTCCCGGGAACAGCACCCTTCTAGCACCCACCCTCTAGCAGTATGGGACTGGCTCCTCCAGGCTACTGTGCCTAATGTCTCTTTCTCCCATCTTTTAGGGGATGCGCTGACTTACCACAGTGGCTGGAAATTTACCACCTGGGACAGGGACAATGACGTGGCTCTCAGCAACTGTGCGCTGACGCACCATGGAGCCTGGTGGTACAAGAACTGCCATTTAGCCAACCTCAACGGCAAATATGGAGAAAACAAGCATAGTGAAGTGAGTATCAGGGCCATGTTGCATACCGTGTTTCTTCTTACCAGCTTCAGGAACATGGGTGACAATGGACAACTCAGCTGGGGCCTGAGTCAAGAAGGGCTGCCCAGACTTATCTTATGATTATAGATCAGGCATGCTTCTTCCTTTTAAAAAGAATATACTGTAGACAATCTGTGGCAGCCCAGGAATCTCAGGCACTACTTCAGAGTGACTGCAGGGAGGTAGCATTCTGCCCCAATACCACAGGGCCTACTGTTTGAACTAAACAAGTGGCCATTTAAACCAGTGGTTTTCAACCTATTGTCCATTGCAGATGCCTAAAAATTTCAAATGGAGGTTCAAGCCCTTTTGGAAATCTTAGACATAGTCTAAGGACCCTCAGGTGTCCATAGGCCAGACGCTGAAAACAACTGATTTAGAGTAATCAATATAGGGATTATGAGAGAGAGACAGACACACACACATGTTCCAATTTCATCCTTTGAAACACAGCTGCAAACACTTTTCCAATAGCCAGCTGATCACAATACTGAACAGTGAATTTAGTGGGGATGAAAGTGCTGGACTGACAGCCTAGCAAGACTGGAGTTCTATGTTTATCCAGAGAGCAAGGACGGCATAGGCAGTGGAATCTCTCTCATGTGATCTAAGCCAGGATTTGAACTCTTGTCTCTAGAGGAAAAAGCCTGGGGCATTGCCTCAGGCACATTGCTTTCTGCATCTGTAAAGTGGAGAGCCTGCTCCCTGCTGTCCTTTGTGAAATACTGTAGCTCTCCACATGAAAAGCACCGGAGACTTTGTGCTCAATGCACTGGTGGCACCACACATCACTGCTGCCCCATGTTCTGCACTGGCTGTTCATTGGTTTCTGGGTTGAAATTAAGGTGGTGGTTTTGACCTAGAAAGCTGCAGGTGGTGTGAGACCTTGCTACATGAGGGTACATCTACACAGAAAAAGAGTGGGAGTTGTGGCATAGGTGGTGGCTTGGACCAGCTAACTGAGCTTGGGCCCAGGGGATCAGGTGGATGAGGACCCTGGCAGCCAGCTTAATTGCTGCTGGTGCTGCTACTTTTAGCTTGCTAGCTCATGCAGAGCTAGTATGAGTCTGTCTACCCAGGCTGGGAATCACACCTTGCAACTGTAGTGTAGATACTACTGAGAGACTTCCCGTCTACATGCTACCACAGCTGCAAATGGGCAGAGATGTTTGAACTGGAACCTCCTCATTTTCAAAGTGGAGGGAGGTTGTTGGTACAACATTCTCTGCAAGGAGAACCTCAGCTCAGAAATGGGCTGTCCCTCAGACACCTGTCTGAACTAATCCCAGTCTCTTGGCATCTGGGCATGACACAAAATACATCTATTTACAGGGCTCGTGTGTTATCCTTGTAGGAGGTTCAGTTCTGGTGGGTGCCCAACTGTGTGTGTATTAACTTGTGTTGGGGAATCTAAAAGCTGGTAGGGACTTCATCTTCTTATGATCAAAATGCCACTATATAACAGTCCTCCCAGCAGTTATTCATATCCCAAAGAGTTATGCACTGTAGTATTCCAGGGTATGTTTTCATGGTGACAGGGATTGATGCAGTGGCCTCAGTTTGATTTGGTCTTTGTAGACCCACTCAGTTGATCGAAGAGTACTGTCTAGTTGACTCAGTTAATCCACCTCCCTGAAAGGAGTACAGCTGCTTTGACGGGTGGGTGGCTCCCATCAAGGCAGAGCTGTGAAGACACCACACTGCATGATCATAAATACATCAATGGGAGATCCACAAACTACATTACATAGGTTGTGTCTCTCCTGTTGACTGCCACTGCCAGTGTAGACCAGCGCACAATCCCTCACTGATGATTTACATGCTTAATAAAAGGAATTCCCTGTTCTCTTTCCAGGGGGTCAACTGGGCACCGTGGAAAGGCCATGTGTTCTCCATCCCTTACACTGAGATGAAGATCCGTCCTCAATCATCCAGCAGTGAATCAATCTTAGGGAGGAAAAAGAGGTCTGTGGCAGGGAAGAGGAAGAAGAGCAGGGCCTAAAATAGCCTCCAAGTGGTGCTGAGCTTGTCAACTCCTAATAATGGAATTTCATTATTTTGTAACAAAGTGTTAGGACTTTGACAGCTTGTTCCAATATTTGTATAACTGGTGCCCAACCTGCTTCAGCCCCAGCTCAGAGCTCTCTGGGTTCACAACCCAGCCTGCTTTAAGCATTTAAATCACCAGTTTCAGAGTGAGAGGGGATTGATGAGGAATATTAATATTTACAGCTATCCTGATTAGCTGAAGTTGACACGGATCTGATTGGTCCAATGCACACAGGTGATCTGTTTTCCCTGATCATTGTGAACTTTAAAAGTAAGCTTTTAACTCAAGCTGCTGCTTCCCAAAACCCAAGTTGCTGACCTCCATATTCGCAAATGCCTATTGCCACCAGCCACTGCTGTAACCTCTCAGGCCTCAAGAGTGTGTTGTAAAGTTAAAATGTATTTTTAAAAATGCAGGTAAAGCCTCTTGAAAAAAACATCCGTATTGATGTTGGAAATAACCTTGTGGTTAATATTTTTAAGAGTTTACTTGCTTCCATTTCTGCTGCTTGTTTTTCTTCTCCTGGTTTCCAGCATGGATGATGAAAAGAGACCATAGTGCTTCATTTCTATTAATAATCAGCCTCTAGTCACTTTCTCTTTCAGATCCTCAAGCGCTAGCATAACACCAGGGTGTCTGGGTTGCATCCACTATGGGGAAAGGTTTGGGTTTCAAACACGGCTTCTTTTGGAATTCCAGAAACAACATGGAAACGTTTCATCTAGTGTTAAGTTTTTTAATAAGCTCCTTTTGATAAAAGCTATTAACCTAATAGCTTTAACTTTAACGCTTGTGATTATGGGATCCCCGCGTTCAGGTTTATTTTTAGCTAACCCCTCAGCTACTCTGTGATTCTCTTTGCCCACAGCTTGGCCACTCCAGTGCTAACTCCTTGGTTTTTTTTTTTTTTTTTTTTTTTTAAAGCCAGGTTCTCTCTGTAATGCTCCCCCAGCTAACATGAATTCTGCTGTGACAAGGGGATTAGCTCTTCCTCTAGCTGGTTAGAAAGGAAAACAAGGATTTGACTGAGGAATATATACCAATAGGAGACTTTTTGTCAGATGGCATCCACAGCAGAATAACTGAGAACACCTGAGTTCTATGAAAAGGATTTTCTTGGTGACCACTGACAACTCCTTTAATCCCTCTGCCTCAGTGTCCTTATCTGCAAAACAGGGAGAATGATATTCAGAGGGGTGTTTTGTGTTACTTATTTACTGCTGGCAAAGTGATTTGAAGATAACTAAGTATTAAATGTTATTTTGAAAACAACAGCTGATTTTAACAGGAGAGAAATCTCTTGACTCATCCTTCTCTCTGCTTAGTCAATGCAGTACCTGTCTCTTCTTCCTTCACCTCTCAGTGCTGGATGCAGAATATTCGCTACTCTTAAAGATACAGTCCTACAAATTAAGGAGCTGAGCATCATGATATGCTTTCTGTTAAACAGCTGGTAAGGTTAATTAACCTTGGTTTAAACTCGAGTCCTCGAGCTCAGTTTCATGTCTCTTCCTGTTAAAATCTTCTGTGTAATTTAAATGTAACCTAGTGTCTTCTAGCCAAAAGAAATGCCTCGGAGGGTGTACAGTATATTTACATTCACACACTCCTAGGCAGGCTTTATAAGGAGGCAATGGGGAAGAAAAAAGAGACTACTATCCTAAACTCCGCCACCCATGATGCCAAAATAAGCTGGCAGGCACAAATGACTGGAAAGAATTGTCACGGAATGAGGCTAGTCTTCACATACAGTGGCACAACTACACTGGTGCAGCTGTAGCACTAAGTGAAGATGCTCCTACACCACTGACAGCTTCTCTCATCGGCAGAGGTAGCTACCGCCTCTTGGGGAAATGGATTGTGTTGATGGGAGAGACTCTCCTGTCAATATAGCAGTGGCGGTTAGGTCAGAACTGCATTGCTCAGAAGTGTGGATTTTTCCACACACATGAGAGATGTAGTATCATCACTATAGGTCTGTGGTATAGATCTGGCCTGATTGTCCCTCTTTCCTTGCATTTTTTTAACCAGCACTGAAATAATTACAATGGGGACACTTAAAAAGGCATCATAAGACCCCAGAATCAGCATGTTGACACGAAAAAAGGTAATTCATGCTACTCTTTGACCCTATTGTTTCTGGCAGGTGCAGGCAGGGAGCAGCACATGGGTTTAAGCCAGTTCACAAGGTGAAGATTTTCTTCAAAGTCTTTAGGGTGAGACTTCATTTGCCTATAAAGAAAAGCTAAGATCCTGGAGCACATAATGCAGCCAACAGGGGAAAGTAACAGCTCACCAGGCTGCTGTGACCCAGTCACATTCAACCAGTGCAGCAAAAGGTTAATCAGCTGTGCTTGTTGGAACATGAGTCGTGTGTGTTAGTGCCTCTTTCTAGTTCATAATGCTGAATTGAAATAGTTTTCAAATATGAAAAAAGCCTAGAACTCATGAATGCCTAGGACACAACGCACAGAATCCCTTAAACATTATAAATCGTGTACATAAAGTATACTATTTTATGAACAAACATCTTGCCCTACTGGGAGCCTTTCACACCTACATTGCTCTGGTGTGAGACCACAAGGATTCTAATTCTCATTTACACTAAGGCTTCTTTATGCTGGTCAGGCCCTGACACACTCACTTCAGGGCCCCCCTCCTTTCTTGACCCCCCCCCCATTCTGAGCATGGGGTAGCTCTTCCACCCTTCCCAGGAAGTAAGAGAAGGGACCCTGCAGCAGCCCAACACCCAGCCTGGGATTGGGGTGAAGAACCCTGGGGCCAGAGGAGGAACAGTCACGAGGCTGGGGGGCAGAATGGGTGGGAGGGGGCCCATAACTGATGTGGAGATGGATTGAGCTGTGGGCTGAGCATCAGAATTAATTGCTCAGCAGGGGAATAGGCAGATGTGGGGGTGAGAGCTCCTGCAGAAGGGAAAAAGCTCACCTCAATAAATCTCAGGGTTGGGCAACACTAATTGTCACATCAGGGATGGGGGTGAGTGAAATATCAAAAGCCAGGCCAATACCACAGTCATGATTTTTAAACTCCTGTGGTCAGCTCCCAACAGGGGCTGAGGAACATGTGTGGGATAATCACTGGCTCAAGGTACAAAGGCTGTGAATTGATCTAAGCCTATCAGTGCAAACTGCAGTTTTATTGCTGCATAGCTTGAGCCCCACAAGTGTCAGTCAGCTGACCCAGACCAGCCAGGAGTCTTTTAATACAATGTAGACATACCCCTTAGGGTCTCTTTGAAGGTCATCCATTGGAACAGCTTCCTGAAGCATGTGGCAAATTCCAAAGTTTTAAAAGCACGATTAGATGCTTTTCTAAAATGGGCACTCCAGTTCATCCAGAACCACTGGCTATTGCTCTTCCTGTGAGGAAGGGAGGCAGCAATTGCAGGAAGAAGGCGTGTTTCTTTTCAAAGTGCCCTTTTCCAGCTCAGACTGTGTTGTCCAGTGCAGAGCAGAGAAAGATGCATTTTTCCACGTGGAGATACATTATCACTGTTGTAAACATTCCCCTTCCTATCCCTCAGTAATAATATTGAAAATCCTTCCACCTCTTAACCAGCTTTTGGCGGACTCTCTAGAGACCCCCACCCCCTCCACCTGAGCCATGGGATGATCCTGGCTGTAGATATGACCTCTGAAAATAGAAATCCGGCTGCTCATTTGTCAGCTCTTGCTTTTAGCTTCTGGGCATTTCCAGATCTGCTGCTTTCTGTACCACTGACAGCTTTACCCAAGGCCTGCACTAAGCATTTTCAAGGCCACACTCTGTACATTTTGGTCTCACTCTGACAACTCAGGGATGGTTCCATTGCCATGGAAACAAGTAGTTTGCCTTTCAGATGCATATGGAGTGATAAGTGGTAACTGTTACAGCCAGAGTCAGGGGAACCTGGCAAAGCCATAAGCTTTAGCTAACTCCAGAACCAGGATGGGGCAGTGGGGTCATCATGAACATCTGAGGGAAGACAGAGGAGATGGAAAAGCCATCGTATAAATGAAAAACAGCAGAGTCCTGTGAACTTTCCAAGCCCCTGCTCTCCATACGTATGAGACGAGTTAGAAAATGAAAACCTGGGGCATTATAATCCCCCTAGACACAGCTTTGTGGAGAGCGGAGGAGGATGAGCTAGGTAACCACAAGAGCTCTTCAGGGCCTTAGTTTCTGGGTCTGCTATTCACACTGAGTCATTTGGATTAATCTCTGTGATGGAAGGCAGAGCTGCAGTAGTTTCAGGGAGCACTGCCACTTTAACCCCCATCTCCCCCTTGAGAGCCCAGTACCAGTGCAGCCTGAGTGAGTGGCTAGTTCTGAGTGAAATCCCTTCCAGGTAGTTACCCTGGGTCATGGTTAAAGAGAGCTTCTGCTAGTGTTTATTTCTGCAAAAGGAGTTTCCAGGATTCCCAGTGTCCCCTCCCTCCTACCTGAGGAGGTTCATCCAGAGAGACATTGGCCTCTTCTATCACTCACAGCAAAAAAGTCACTTCTCAGCAGAGTTGCAGGCAGGAATAAGCCATAGTGCTTCATTCTAGCTTCATTGGCCCTGCTAGGTGCTAGAGGCTAATTCAGGGCTTCTGAGCAGTCAGCTAAGGCTCTCTCTGGCTCACAGCTTTCTCACCTTCAGCCTACTGCTATTCTTAGCACAGCAAGGTAGGCCACAGAGATGAAATCAGCATTCAGAACTGCTCTAGTTCCTATCTTTGAGAAAAGTTGGAAACTGATTCATATCTGCTCTGTCCTCAAAGGGCTATATAAACTGCTTTAAATGCTCATTGTAGATCTGGAGCAATACACAGATGGGTGCTTTTTGGAAGGATTCAAAGAATCTGAGCAGCTCCTCAGCTGCTGTAAATCAGCATAGCTCCATTGACTTCACTGACTGATTCACCCCAGCTGGGGCTAAGGGCCTCCATTTCCCACTTCTCCAGTTACTGAGCTGAGCACCTACAGCTGTGGTAAGAGATGCCAGCAGCTGTGGATTCACTATGGTGCTGTTGCAGTTAGCTGGAGATGCTCAGAAGCCCACAGCATCTTGCCTTAGCTGCTAGTTTCAGACCTAGGGGTACCCAAAGTATCTGGCAAATGTGGGCGTCAGAAGATTTCAGGTAAGTGATTCTTTACCATTATTATGTGACAATCCCAGGATGGCCTCAGTGATGAGCTGTTCCACTAACTCATCCAGTTACAGGAACTAAAGGGGTGCGTGCGAGTGGGGCTGGGTAAGCGACTGTATGGCAATTGATGCTATAATTTCAGCCACTAGTTCTAGAGCAAAACTCAAAGGCAGCAAAGAAATGTGGTGTAGATAAACTGTATTATGTGTATGTTACTATAGTTCTCACAGAGCAGGAGGCTCAGGTGCTCCTAACAGCTCTCTGCTATGCAAACCTTAGTGGCAAAAGTGGTCCGCTCTAGAAGCTGGGCTTTAGGGAAGGTGGTCAGTAGAGACTTTAAGAGGCAAGGAGGGCTTTGTGTTTGATATCTGACAGTTTCTGTTTCTTTCCAAAAATGAGACCCACATATTTAGCTATAGCTCTGGATGGAAACTTATTTTTGCCTGATTGTTTTGAGCTTCTTGTTTTTACCAGGAGTGGCACTAAGCAGGGGACATGTGTTTAATCCCCTGGAAAAGCCACGTGGAAATAGAGCACTGCAATTCTGAAAATGGCCACAAGATGACTCTTTAAGTCCACTTCATTCTGGGATCTGGCCATGAAATAATCTGACTCCCAGGAAAGAGAACTTGATGTCACTTCACCACCCAGTATGGTAGATGTTTTGCTCTGTTGTGAGGGAGTTAAGGAAGTCAGCTCATAAAAGGGGCTGGTGGGGGCTAGTTATGTTGCTTAGAGTCAGAGAGGGCACCAGTTAGTGCTGTGAACATTTTCTGGCCACCAAACTTGCTGACTTTTAAACCCAGTTATGTTTTTGGCCTTTACAACATCCCCTGATGGGTTGACTGTGAGTTGTGTGAAGTAGTAGTTCCTTTTGTTTGTTTTAAACCTGATGCCTATTTATTGGGTGAACCCTGATTCTTGTGTTATGTGAAGGGGTAAATAACACTTCCTTATTAGTTATCTCTTGTAAGTTAAACAGTCCCAGTCTTTTAAATTCTTCCTCATGTGACAGCTGTTCCATCCCCAATAATTTTTCTTGCACTTCTCTGCATGTCTGCCAATTGTAATATGTCATTTTTGAGATGGGGACCTGAGAAGTGCACATATTTGAGGCATGGACATACAATGTATTTATATAGTAGTATTATGATATTTTTCTGTTTTTATTATCAATCCCTTTTCTAATGGTTCCTAAAATTCTGTTAGGTCTCTTGACTGCTGCTGCACCTTGAGTCTTCAGAGACCTAGCCACAACTCCAAGATCTTTCTTGACTGGTAACAGGAACTTACACCCCATCATTTTGTATGTATAATTGGGATAATATTTTCCAGGAGGCATTATTTTGCAGTTGTCATTGAATTTCATCTGCCATTTTGTCACTCAATCACCCAGATTAGTGAAATCCCTTTTGTGTGTTTGTGCAGTCACTCTGGAGTTAACTATCTTCAGTAACTTTGTATCATCTGCAAATTTTGCCACCTCACTGTTTTGCCCACTTCCAAATCATTCATGAATATGTTGAACACCACTGATCCCAGTACAGATTCTTCGGGGACCCTGCTATTTACTTCTCGCCATGTGAAAACTGACCATTTATTCCTATCCTTTAGTCACTGCTCCATGAGAGGATCTTCACTTTTATCCCACAATCACTTACTTGGCTTAAGAGCCTTTTGACAAGATCCCTCACCAAGGTTTTCTTAAAGTTGAAGTATGCTATACCCACTGGATCACCCTTGTCACCGCAGTTAGGCTTCCTGGCCTGGAATTGGCAGGATTTGCTGCTGGAGGCTTTTTTTTTTTTAATTGGATTTATATAAATGATCCTCCTGTCTTCTGGTACATAGGCTGATTTAAGCAATAGATTATACACCACAGTTAGCAGTTCTGCAATTTCATTTTGTGAGTTCCTTCACAACTCTTTGGGTAAATACTATCTGGTCCTGGTGACCTATTACTGTTTGTTTGATTGGTTTGTCCCCAAACCACCTCCACTGACACCTAAATAAGTTTCATGTAAATAAGACCAGATTTAAAAACAAACAAACTTCACATACGCACCCCATCCTAAACACACAGGCAAGGGAAGGCTGAACCCTGGGCCAGGATGTCTCAAAATCAGACAAACTGGGCAACGCAGCAAGGGCAGAGCACAAGTGGCTCATTCTGTCAGCTCTTCCTGCTGTCACCCTACTCCTCGGTATGTGATCATAGAGGCAGTGCTCTTCTGGTGGAGGGGAGGGCGGGTGAGACATCTTGCTGCTGCAGATGAGGTCACCACATTGGAGTCTGCCACACTGGAGGCTGTGGTGTTTGGCACACTCCACCAGGGCTTGTTTGGATGGGCTTGTATGTTTCCCTGAACTGTCTGGGCAGCCTGCTTTGGAAGCTAAAAATAAACGGAAGCAAAATGTTCTCAGCAGAGAGCCTTTAGAGTGAAAATATTTGTCTCTTGCACTGGCTTGTTGCGAAGAGCAGATGAGAAAAGGCGTTCACCCACTCTGTTTATTTGCAAAACATATACATGAGACTTAAATAAGCCTGGCTGATAACTGAAGTAGTGCAGGGTGGGGGAGGAGTCAGGCAGGGTCCCTGGGAAATGGACTTTTGCAGTCCAAGAGGGCATGGGTGGTCAGAGGTGGAAGAGGGGGGCACAGTTGGTTGTGGTCTCCTGACTGGCTACCTGCTGGAATGGGATGAGCTGCCTTGCTTCAGAAGAAGAGGAAGGTCTCAGGAGAGGGAAGAAGATATGTCTGTGAAGGTGGAGGGTTCTGTCTGGGACAATCTCCCTTGGAGCTAGGGAAGGAAGGTTTGGTGGGCGAGGGTATGAAGTGTATCTGGATTTCAGGACCCCTTCTATGCCCTCAGCTGCCCATCCAGTAACTTGGACCAAGTTCTCCCTGGACCAGTGGCACTGTTGGATAGCAGGAGTTGGTCCCTGCCAGCAAGTGCCCATTTGTGCGTACCACTCAGCACATGTCTGAGCAAGTGGCTTTGGAGGCATGTAGCTCAGGCTGTGTGCGTCTTGCGTTCGGGGAAACAGGGCTTGAGTTATTGCATGGAGTCAGTGTTTCTAGGCCTGAGTAGCATATGTGAGCCTTTAGCCCACAAATTAACCCTTTCGAGTAGTCATTAAATAAATCCTTCTAATGCTGGAGCCAAGTCTCTGCAGCATCAGCTGGGCTCTCCACTCACTGGCATGAAATGAAGCCGCCTTCCCTGCAGCGGTTTGACCTGCCAAAGAATCAGTCTGCCTTGAGGCCTGTCTTCAAAAGGGTTTGTTGCACCAGTGCACAGGTTTCAGTCCCTTATTGTGCCACATTTGATCTGCTCTTGCAGTCCTTTGTTCTGGAGGTGGCTGCCGACAACACAGCAGTCTGCTTGGCTGCTTTGGGGGAGCGTCATGGGAGTTTCTGAGGAAGGGCTGGGCTAGGAAGCTTCATGGAAGCTCCAGCATGGAGCTGGATACTTGTGTCTTCAGGAGTTGTGAAGCAATAGCTTGCCACGGGGTGAGTGAAAACCCTTTTCATTGTGATTGATGTGACCTTGTGCTCCTCTTTGTGCTGGGGCGTGTGTGCGCACACAGAGGAGCGTTAGGGTGTGTTAGTTCTCAAGTGCATGTGTGTGTATTTACACATCACTATGCAATGTATCCATGTAACATGGGGTGCGTTTGGGTGGGAGTGCCGGTCTTGTGCACGTGAAGGTGAATATTCATGTGCTCGCAGGTGTGTGAATGCTTGTATGTGTGAGTGCAAGCATGGCCTTGTACACATCTATGCATGTGTTTGGCCTTGAGCATGCTGTCTCGTGCAATGATGCACGTGCACACAGATGTATGTTGGACTGTGTGCTCTTCAGGGATGTCTCTGTGCTCTCACCAGGTATCTGGTGTAACCTGGTAGGAAGCCCTGGTTTTAAAGTCATTATCAAAGGAGGCAGAGGCATCACAGCAGCTCCTCACAGTGCATGGCCAGAAGGTCTCAGTGGACCTTTGGAAGGAGGATCTTTGCTCCCTCCCTTTGACTAGACAGGCAGCGATGGTGTCTTCTCCAGCAGTAGCAGCTTGGGCTGAGCTGAGATCCACAGGTCCTCTTCATCCTTCTTTTTCTTCTTCTTCTTTTTCTTTTTGTTCATCTCTGCTGGGACTTGCCCATTGCTCTTGCTGCCATTGGTGTTGCTGCTGCCCTTCCCTCGTCGGCTACAGAAGCACCTGTGGCAGCAGATGAAGAGGAGGGCCATGAGGACGAGGAAGGGCAGCCCCATCAGCACAGCTAGGCAGACGGTGTTGAAGACGCCCTCCTGGTGCTTGGTGTAAATGAGATTCCGGACTGAGTCGAAGAAGGAGCTGACTTGCTCCATGGCAGCTGGCTGACTGAGCACCTGGTCTCCGCCCTGTGGCTGGGTGTGTGCCTTCCGTCAGGGCTGAACACCCAAGGGAAGAGGGGACCCAGAAGCCTCTCTGGTCAGTGCCTGTGAAGACAGAGGAAACAACAAGAAAGAAATCCATGGTTGATCAATGAAGTGTGAACACTCTCCATATGGCCCGCCCGCCCAAGTACTCATAAAAGGGCAATGCACACAGACCACCTTCCGCCCAGCAGCACTGAAGAATTTCCAGCAAATCTGCTGCTTCCAAATCCCCAAAGAATTCCCTGCTGGTCGGAAAAATGCTTTGGGTCTCTTCCTAAAACTGAGTTCCCTGAAGGGCGTGTGTGCAGAAGGGGGCTGGCTGATGTTGCCTAAGCCTTCCTGCAGAGAAATGCGTGTAGATCCCCTACTCCCATGGCTGGAGAGTGCTGCTTGCACCATAGTCCCTACACCCCTTCTGGGCCAAGGCAGATGGTACTAGTGTTGGGCATCAAACTCGTGCCCCTGGTATGGCAGCATAAGGTCCAACCTGCACGTGAATGCTTTGGTTTCAATACAGCAAGCACTAGAGGTCCTACATTTGTGCATGGGCATTTCCAGAGTTTTGGGGAGTGTTTGAATCTGGGCTTTTGTTATGGGCTTAGCTCTGAGAATTATTAGATGCTCTTATCATTAAGTTCAAAGTAGTCTGAATAATGCTGTTAGTTTTCCTTCTCACACAGTTGTGTGTGTCTGGTTCCCCTGGAGACCAGAAGCAGTGAAATATATCAGAGAAGTTGGTCTCATGAGATTTCCCACTTGGAAGGGATATGATGATGATCTAAATGTGAGTGCTTCATCTGGACTGACTCTTGAAACCTTTAGAGCTTGCCCATCCCTACCTTACTTACAAGGCCGTACGTCCTAAGGAAAGGAGTGGCAATTGACCATGGCTGGCACAACAAACTGAGAAGCTGGAATGATGGTAGGTAATGCAGATGTGGGGAGAGATGCTCTCAAACAGATTCTTCGCTTGTTTTTACAATGGTCTCTTACAACAGAAATTTAGGAACAGCGCTCTTTTCCTAGTCAGGTTCCCACACTAGACATGAGTACCTTTCAGTCATGCATTAGATGATGCGAGTAACAAACACCTCTCACATGTGGGTCATGCGCTCTCTCTCTCTCTCCAGCAGAGAACTCTGGGTGGGTCCAGGGTATCTTTTATGTACATGCAGTTCTGTATTTCTGCCAGAGAAGGCAGGTCGAGGAATTGTGCCTTGCCCTTGGAGTAGAAGTTGGTGAGGTTTGCGGTGGCAGTCTCTAGTCTTCACTCTGGAAGAGCACCTGGCCCATGCCTCAACCCCCGCTAGATACAACAGCTGCTGCTTGTGCATTTGGAGTGTGCTCAGCACTTTGCCTCTGGGCTGAGGCTCTGGAGATGATGTCTGTAAGGAGGAGCAGAAAGTGGGCTGATGCCACCAGCACAGATTACCACACACTGTGTCTATGTTGCTGTCGGAGGTGTTATTGTAGCTCGGGTAGAAAGGTGGCTAAAAACAGCAGCATCGAAGTGGTGGCCCAGCCCAGCCCAGCCATGCAGATGCACACCAAGGTCTCCAGGGGACTGGCACAGCACCTACACTACAATTTTTGGCCATTCTAACATGGGTAAACCTGCTTCCCGTCACTGCTTAGATTGCAGTGCACACAGCTAGTGCTCAGATCGTAATCTTGCTCAGTCTGTGCAGACCAGAGTGAGATTTGAACTGGATGCTGTAGTTAGGAGGCTCTATAGCTCACTGCTCAGCCCCAGACCCTGAGCCACCTTTTGCAGCCCTCAACATTTTATGCTTTTTAACTGAGTGTTTCTCATGGTCGAGGCTTCTTCTATGTGGAATAATGGTGGTTCCTCAAGTTTCTTGGAACAAAGGGTTGACGTAAAAATGGCATTCCCCTTACACATAAAGCACTGCTTTCTTGGCAGTGTTCCAGACCACTTCCTCCATGTCAGCACGCTGCATTGCTTCTGCTTCTCCTAGTCTGTTACCTTTAATCACTTCCATCATGTTTCATATGGATGATGGCAAGCTGTTAATCCACAAGACCTGTCTTCCAGTGATTCCGCCGGAGCTGTCTCTTTCACTCCAATTAGTCCCTGAGGTCCCAGCAGTTGTGCTGGGCTAATTTTTTGGGGTGAATTTATTATTCACTGAAAAATGCACTTTCTGGGGACCCAAAATTACGGTAGTCTGCAAATTTTGAGTTGAATGCAGCAAATAGTTTTGACAGAAAACACATGATTTTTTTTTTCCAGGGGAGAAATGTTGAAACGTTTACTTTCAACATTCTCAAAATGAAGCATTTCAACACTTTTGTACAGAAAATGTCAGTTCAAATTAACATTCAAATCACTTAATTCGATCTAAACAAAATGTTTGTTTCATTTCAATCCGAGAAACCACAAAATTCAGTGTGGGTTTAAATTTTTGTGTGACGGGTATCTTAGTTTGGCACCAAACTGAAAAATCATCTATTTGCTCAGAATCTGTGTATTACTGTGTGGAGTAAACAGGGTCCCAGCTCCCAAGGTGCTTAGGAAATCTTTTTTTTTTTTTTTTAATTCTTTTTCTGCTGCTAATTTAGTGTTGTCCTACTTTATCTACTTGTGTGGTGAGCTCTCTGGAAGGCTGCGCAGAAGCAGCTGACAGATGACAGCTGGGTTTGTAAGCTCCAGAACCTTTTGTCATCAGGTCTTCAGATCTAGGTTGGTGGTGACTGAATACTGCTACTGACTGATGCCTCTCTGGCTGCCTGTGTGAGGGCAGTTACGTTATCCAGCCGTGGTGGTTAGGTGTCTGTGTGATAGCACCTGCAACTGTCTGCGGTTGGCAGGTTCAGCTGTGAGATCAAGAGTTGAGTGGTGAACTCAGTTCTCTTCCCAGCTGAAGATGATCCCAGTAGGTCATGGCTGAGGCGCACATAGGTGCACTGAAATCAATGGGAGTCATTTTGTGGACTTCAGGGGTATTGGAGAATTCTGTGGCAGGGAGCATGTTCTTGCTAGTGCGTTAACAGAGGACTTCAGTCTCCAGGGGCATCACAGAAGCGCCTTCCTCCTAGGGCTTGACTCACTTAAACAGGAGTGGCAGCAGACATGGTGAGGTGAATTCCCAAGGGGTAACTGTGTTAGTCTAGTTCAGCAAAACAAACAAGGAGTCTTGTGGCACTTCTCTTTGACCCAAAGCAGGGCCTGAAAACTAATGCTGTCCCCATGACTCACCTAGCTATTGTTGCAAGAGGTGTGTTGGTGGGTGGGAGGGCAGCATTTTTGTGGCCTAGTGTAAGGTTTTCTTTTCCTGGGGAAGAGGGAGAGGTGCTGCTGACCTACAGGTGTTCTCAGGAGAGCTGACCTGCAGGAGACGCCTTTACTGGGGCAAGGTTGGAGGGCTGGTCCTGCAAATCCCCATCCTTTGGCCACAGACAATGAGCGTAGCCCCTTGTCACAATGAGGCTGGATCCTTTAGGCTGTAAGGAGTGGTGTAGAGTGTGGACCACATCACAGCACACCAACAGGGGGTTAAATAGCATGCGAGAGAGACCACGATTTAAAAAAAAAAAAAAAAAAAAAGGCAGCCCAGGCTGGTGTCCAGCTCTCCCGCAGGTTTCCAGCAGAGTGACTACGGCCTCCTTAGCAACACTCAGACAGATTACACCATCAGCCGCCCCCACTTTTTCTCCTTCCTGCATTCCAGTGGGGAGAGCTTTCATTGCAACAGAATCCTGCTGAAGGCAGTCTGTGGGACACACTAGTCATGCCCCTTGTGTCTGCCTCTTACTGGGGGACTTCCCCAGCAGGAGGGAAGTGTCACTGCCTTGCAATGCAGGATGCCAATCAAGTGATGCTGCTTCAGCCCCCAAAAGCTTGTGGGAGGATTTACCCTCCAGCGCCAAGGCAGAGTGTTGCAATTGAGAGGAGCCAGATGCCAGGATGCATCCATCCATGGGTCTCTGCAGGGCATGCTGTGTCCCCACTTGCTTTTAAATGCCTGTGGGGTACTGGCAATGATCAACACCAGTTACTGGGTTCTACAGAGGGGACCAATCCAGCCAAAATGTGCACACTGATTGCCTCCCCAAACCGGCAGGGATAGCGGGTGCATGTGCCATACAAACTGGCACACTCCATCGCAGCCCACACCTCGCCCCAGATAAGGAGACAGAGGAAAAAGCTACTATTTGTGGTGTGCTGATGATATTCAGCCTGTTTACTCATTTGGAACTGGGCGAAGAAGCCATCCTAGGTTTTTGTGCTATGGACTGTGGGAGTGGCTGTGGGACTGGTGATAGAAGAACCAGATCTGGATTTATGTACTTGTCTGGCATGGACGCAAGGTACATCTGTGGATTCTGGTGCACCCTTTACAGGCCTGACCATAGGACAGTGCCCAAGAACAACTGCTTCAGAGTGAAAGCCTAAATGGCTGGAACTGGATTTAATTCAATGGGCCAAAATCTAGAGGAAGAGACTATCCCTCAGTACAGAGCCAAACACAATGCAGCTGTGATCTCACTTGGGACCTCTGGGGCTATTGGATTGGAGATAACAAATGACATTATCAAGGTACAATAGGGAATGAACACTTCAGCAAAATGTAACTTCAGTCAAGCTTGGTGCTTCTCTTCTTGGTTATTATTAAAGGGCCTTTTCTAAAAAAAAAAAATTAAATAGAAAAATAATAATACCTGGATCATATGGATAATACTTCTCAACAGTGGATCTCAAAGTGCTTTTATAAAGGATATCAGTATCCATCACCCCTGTTTTACAGATTGGGAAACTGAGGCACAATGCAGTGACATGATTTACCCAAGGTAACCCAAAACACTAGTGGATGTGGAAATAGAAACGTGACTCCTAAGTCTTAGCTCAGTCCCCTAACGAGTGGCTTTCAAACTTTTTTTTTTCCCTCAGGACCCAGTTGAAAAAAATCACTTATGCCCATGACCCAACAATTACATCTTTGAGCAATGCATTCCAGTCTTTTGGTGGCAGCAGCAGGGGGTGCTGTGACCCAATACCCGAGACTCTGTGATCCAGTATTGGGTCCCAACCCAAAACCACTGCCCTAGTAGACAACACTGTCTCACTGGATTTCTTAGATTCTCACCCTCCTGCAGAGGGGCATTACAGACTAAGGGCTGGAGGGAACTGTTGAGAGAGCCTCTTGTTTAAAATATTAGAATCCCAACATTCATCCCAGCCTCCTGGGGGCCTTGTGTAAATAAAATAATTTTTAGAACTGATTGTATTTCCCTACTAACTTTATTCATTTGGAATTTTTTTTTTAAAAAAGTAAGTCAGTCTGCAAAACAAACGTGTGTGAGAGTGACTATTGCCATTTATCCATATATGGGAAGTCTGACAACACTCTTCTCCATTTAAAAAAAGTAATTTTAGACAAAACAGGATGTATATTTTAATTCCTGCATCAAGACACTTTATATTTACTGCCTTTGAAGTTGGAAGGGGGTTAGAACTTTCTTTTTAAAATTGCTATTAATTAGTTACAAAAAGTAGAGCTGTTTAAAATGTTGCCACTGCTGCCTTTTCCTCTTAAACATAGCTGATTGTGACCCTTTACACACATAGTGTCTACGATAAAGTGTCTATGATAATTTCTTTGTCGAAAGTCCTGAGCAGGGGATGGCGTACAGCTGTGCTGCCTGAGGAGCAGGCCACGAGACTGATGGTGGTTCACCCCCTTGCTCAAGGCAGGGAGAAGTAAAGTGCATCAGCTGTGGATCCGGTGAAGCATAAATTACTTTCTTCCTCCCCAACCCAACCCAGGCTGGTTCAGTTGTGCTGGTGATGCATTGGGGATGAAGGTGGAGCCTGCAGAAGTTCACACTAGCAATACACACAGGAAAATAAGGGCGTACTTTACACATCCATAAGGCCTATTGCCAGGATCCCAATTTGACTCCGTTAATCCACAGTGACACTTTACTGACTTTAAATGATTATTTGGGGACCCGTTGCCTTTTGTTCTGTACCGGTGAATTCTCTGTATCTTAAAGTCCTTAAATCAGGATTTAAGGAGGTAAATAACTCAGTCATAGGTTGGTGGCCTATTGCTGGAGTGGGTGGGTGAGGTCTTGAGGCCTGCATTTTGCAGGAAGTCAGACTAGATGATCGTACTGGTCCCTTCTGACCTTAAAGTCTATGAAGATTGTCAGTGCAATACCTGGGGCTCAGTTAAAAAAAAAAAATAGCATCCTAGGCTATGAAATTTGTTGTTTTAAAACTGACAACGTGCAGGTGCCCAGATCAGTCACATGCAGCCTTGTGCCATTAATGTTGCTGAAGGGTGCACCTCACTAGCCTCAACGACTGGTTTTCAATTTTATTTTTCCTTGGGACCCAGTTGGAAAAAAAAATTTATGCCCGCGACCCAACAATTACATCTTTCAGTAATGCATTCCAGTCTTTCGGTGGCAGAAGCAGGGGGCACCACAACCCACTGCCTAAGGGTCTGCACTCTTCAAACCAGCACTGGGTCCTGACCCATGGTTTGAAATCACTGATCTAGACCCCAGGCAGCAAGAATGGGTTTGTTGCACAGAACCCTGTTTTATGCACCTTTCATACTAGTATGGAAGTTTGAGGTAACTGATGCTTTCTTCTGACACGCCAAGCGTTGGTCTGAAGGAGCGGGGGTGCTGTAAGTTGGGAATGAAGTGCATTGCCAGGAGTGGTGTACAGGACTGGAATTGGAAGGAGAGCTACTGACTCAGATTCATTTGGACTATCAGAGATTTCAGAGAGTGTCAGAACTGATTAGAGCTGAGGATGGTACAGGCAGTTACTCTGCAAATGCAATCAAAGCTGTTTTCAGGAGAGCCACTTAGTTCACTTGTAAAGCAGTTATGGAAGAGAGAAATGAGTGCATTTTAATGACCTCTTCACGGGCACCAGGTATGGAGTAGGAATAAGTCGGAGGAAGTAACTTGGTCTTGAAGAATTTGCTCCAACTAGGGCCTTAGGCACCATCAACAGGACATGTTTTTGTTTGTTTCACTGTATAAATATATATATGTATGTAGGTATATCAGTCAAATTTTAGGTGCCTAATGTTAGGTTCCTAAATAAAAGATCTGACTTTTTTCCCCCTAAGGTGCTGAGCACCTGCAGCACCTATTAAAGCTCATGCCAGAAGCAGGTGCTCAGCACCTTTTGAAAGTCAGGTCACTTATTTAGGAACCTAAATGTAGATTTAGGCATCTAATTTAAGATATTTGCATTTGACAAGCTGAACCTACAAAACACAAATACTTGGTTGGCATCAATGCAAAGGTTGCAAGATCAAGCACTAAAAGTGTCAGGAAATTTAAAATATAAAGGTCATCCCGGCAATATGACCTTGGCCATAGGCTGTATATTTTGTAGCAACCATATATTTAAAAAAACTTGTTTGTTTACACTGAACAAGGGAAAAGAACTGGGAACCCTACATCTGCGTAATGTGGCTGATTTTTAATAGGTTGCAGCAATCTCATGCTCTGATCCTAGAAACTGATCCATGCAGACACACCCTTATGTCTGCAGAGGGCCCTTCTGATTTCATCAGGACTCCTTGCAGGATCCCTTTGCAGAACTGGGGCTTTAACTTGTGGAGGACTGTGACTTTTGTGCACTTGTTCTCACAACTGGCCACTACATTAGTGGTACCTTTGTATATTTAATGCCGTAGGCATGGGTGGGTCTTTTTAAGGGAAGGATGGGAGAAGAAAATAGAAACCCTCTAGATTTTAGGCTAATGGCTTGAACAATTTACCTGAGGATAGTGGTAAATTCTCCATCACTGACAATTTTTAAATCAAGATGGGCTGTTTCTTCTAGAAGATCGGCTATAGGAATAATTTGGGGAAGTTCTCTTGCCTCGGCTATGCAGGAAGCCAGCTAGAGGTTAACAGTGGTCCCGTCTGGCCTTGGAATCTATGAAATATGCTGTCTGTGGTAAGGAAATATTTGCGCTGGTATAACTGTGTGGATGTAGGTAACACACCACAGATCCATAATGGAGATGGGCTGCACTAGCAAAAGTGGGACTTCTGTACTTCAATCTATAAACCAACTACAATATGTGTCCCACTTTGTGCCCAAACAGTCTGCTTGCATCCGAGTTTGAGCTAGTATAACTAAGGGCTTGTCAACATGAAGATTTAGCGTGTTGTAAGCTAGGGTCTAAATCCACAGTGGACCAGCTTGTTGTGCACTGACTGTGTGGACCCTACTCCTGTGCACTAAAAGGTCAAAGCACACTATAGAACTTCTGGGGCAAGGTAGCAGGGCCCACCTGGCTGTTTAGTATGTTGTAGGCTAGACTGCTATAGATTTTGCACCTCAACTTGCTGTGCACTAAGTGTCCGCATAGACAAGCCCAAATCGATACACTTGCACTGATGCACATTTTCTTAACACAAACACGACCTAACTTAGAGCCTCATTTGTCCTGCAATGCGCTATCACACAGGTGCAAAACACTAGCATTCTGAACTGGTAGTGTCTCCCCATCCCATTTGCACTGGTTTTCATGACTAAACATGGTGCGTATCTCTGCTGACTTCCCCAGAAGAAGCTTGCAAGTTCTTTGATTGGACCAATAGAGATTTAACTAGCTGCAAAAAATATCTGTTGAGGCGCTCTTTCAGTCCACACCTACAGACTTTAAGGAAATGTTTCACTGACTACGAGCAGTGCAAGTTTCACATTCAGCCGGTTTCCTTGTAATGTTGTCTGAGAGAATCTGGCTAGGATGTTTTTGAAATGGTGAATAGTATGTTCTCTTCACTCTCCCATAGTTCACAAATGGCTCAAGGAATTTTGCTCAAACTCCCCCTGCATTCTTCCCCTCTGCCCCCATCACCTTCAGACAGAAGCCAAACATAGATCATTTCCTTCCCAAAAGTGAATGATTTTGCAAGTTACAAGTGTTTGAAAATGGAGGGGGGTGTTAAAAGCAAAACTATTTTGCAGGCTTAACCATGGAAGAGCACATATGCAGATATAGAAACTGATAATGCAATACAATTAAACAGCCGCCATCAGTTTGACCCTTTTTATAATCAGATGACAACACTAAAATGATTACTGTTTCTACCTGACATTTTATGCTCATAATGTTGTTAATGAATTTTGTCTGTAACAGCTTATAAAATGAGATTTGGTAAATTGATCTATCCTACACAGTATGCTATAAACTACCATCCCTGATGTATCTAGAATCTATTGTTCATGGCCCAGAAGCCCAGTTCTGCAGAGCTTCATGTGAATGGAGTTTACTGCAGGAGCAGGGTCCCTAATACACATTGATAACCTTTTTGATATTAGCTGATCTCTGTATGGTGAGCTTCCCTGGTGTCTTGAATAGTTCCATGTGTCCACACAGGCTATTTTTAATTGATGGCTCTTGTGAGCTCAGACTAGATCTATGTTCAACCCTTGTAGTCAATCTGAGACAACTCCTCTACTTACTTTTTTCTTTTCTGGCTGATCTGAACTGGCTGGTTTTGCTGAAACTTCACCAAAACTGGCAAGCCGTTTGGCAGGCCTGGAGGACTTTACATACAGCCTGGGGTGCTTTAAGGTTTCGGGTGACACCCCTGTGAATCTTGTAGGCATTTGCTGAATATTGCCTTGAAATGTGGGGCATCATTCAGTACTGAGAATTGTATGTGTCTGTATTGAGCTGAAAATTAAGATTCTGCATACCCCATTCCCCAAGAAGTGGCTCAGCCACATCTCTAGATCTTGACTCTCCAAGAACTGAAACCTACACTTGCCTCTCAGTTCTTGCTCCAACCCACATTCCAGCACTGTGGGAAAAGTGGCAGATATTTATCAATAAAACTCAAAAGCAAAGAAAAGTGGTTAATGCTCATATCAACAGAAGGCTGGGCTCCCCTCTCCTGCTCTTCCCACCTGCCTAGGTTATTTCCCGCTGCCTTTGGGGAGTTTGAGGAGATGCCTTTCCTCTGCCTGAGTATCCTGGCTCAGCGAGGGCCCAGCGCAGCTCCATCCGTTTCCAAGCTCACCTCTAAATAATAATGCAGAATCCAGGGCGCCAGGAGGTGGGGGTTTACTTGGCTTCTAGCAGCACCTAGAAGCCCTAATTGCTCTGGGCCCCATCGTGCTGAGTTCTCAGTACCCAGGCCCGGGTCCAGAGAGCTTACAGTCAAAATAAACTAGACCAGTGAATGGGGGAAACCGAGGCACAAAGAGGGGAAGGGACGTGCCCAAGGTCAATGGGAGGCTCGTGGCAGATCCAGGCATAGATCCCAACTCTCCTGACTCCCAATCCGGTGCCCTAACCCCGCTGCTCTCGGTCCACGGTTAGAGGGGGGCGCTGGCGCTGTGACCTCAGGAAACTACTGCCGTGCCTCAGTTTCCCCATAGCCAACCGCGGCCGGACGCGCGGGGCGCTTTGAGCGGCGATCTCCGTTCGCCCCCGGGAGCGCGGGGTGCAAGAGCAGGGCCAGGCCGGCTGCTGCTCCCTCGCTTCGCTACCCCGGCGTCGGCGGGCTAGCAGCCGCTCCTGGGGCGTCGCTTCTTTTCCCCGCCTGCTACGTCCGCACGCCCGGCTCCGCTCCGCGCAGCGCCAGCAGCTTACCTCAGCTCCTCCGGGGCGCCGCGCTGCTGCGGGTGAAGTTTGGTGCCGGAGGAAGTGGAGTGCGGAGAGCTCGGGCTGTTCGCTGCCTGGCCGCGCCCCGCCCCTGCCTGCCCGCCCTCGCCTCGCTCCACAGCCTGGGGCCGCCCGAGCCGAGCCAGCTCTCTGTGGCACGGCTCCCTTCCGCCCTCCCTGCGGCAGCCTCTAGCTGGGGTGCCCGGCCCTGCCGCTCCCGCACCGGCAGCCTTCCATCCGTGACCACCCTGCACCCTTCTGGACCAGGAGGGCCCGGGACACACCGGCCTCGCCCGCAGAGCCACGCCACCCAGCACCCGCACGCTGTGCAGGAGGAGAAACGGTCCCACGGCCAGGCTCAGAGTCAAACACGCACAAGCTACACGGAACAGAGATACACAGCCATGCGCTATACACACAGGTGGACACCAAACAACACACGGATGTGCACACATGCTGCAGTCACAGAAACGAGACAGGCACCACACACACACACGTACCATGTCACCGGTGGTTAAAGTATAATTTGGTGGAATGGGCCCTGGAATCTTCCTAATCTCTAGGCCCCCTTCCCATAGGAATGAAATTTTGTGGAGCCTGGGAATGGCGGTCCCTGATGTTCCCACTTATTTTAACCACAAAGATGCACACCGCTGTTTGTGGAGAGAGATCGGAGAGCAGGTTCTGTATTGCTAACTGCACACACTGCGTAATAAGCACCATCGGGAGTGAAGAAATCCAATAGCTGATAGGGATGAATGGGACTGTCTGTATGTGGCTAGCCTTATCAGCTGGCTCAGGGATATTATGCAACCATTTCAAACCACAGAGCTGAGACATGTGGGGTTCAGGCCTCCTTTTACTTCATCTCAAAGCATCCAAGCTCAAACTGTCCAGCTGCTTTGTGGGAAATGTGACAGCAGGTGCAAATGGCTCCCGCCCAGCCCCCGCTCTTGAGGGTGCTGCTAGTTTGAGAGAGAGGTGGATCACTGATTAGTAGATTGTGATGGCTGGAAAGTACCCTAGGCCTGGCCTTTATCAAAACTGTTTTTGAAGCTGCAATATTGTGGATACAAATGAATACAGGTGGCATTTTGTCCCACAATTTAGGAGCTTTAGGTCCAACTGGTACCTGTTGTTTGGGCAGAGTCAGAGCTGAGGTGTCTGACTGACATAAATGTGGCAGCAAGTAACTCTGATGCAAAATTACACCTGAAGTTATTTACATCTAGAGTTTGCAGGTCCCACCATGGAGGCTGGTGTTTTGAGAACCTGTCCTGGTACCTTTTAACTTCCTCCTGCTCAAACAGATGAGTGACACCCAGCAGCCATTTGAGAATGATGACCAGGGCTCACAGCCCACATGCTTCAGGAAATAATCTGAACACCAGCTGAAGGACAGAAGGATAACTGGATAGTAAGTAGAATAGTACAGTGATTCTCATCTAGGATTACTGGACTCCTGGGGGTATGTAGAGGCCTTCCTGGCTGTACGTCAACTCGCCTAGATATTTGCCTAGTTTTTACAACAGGCTACATAAAAAGCATTGGCAAAGTCAGGACAAACTAAAATTTTCATACAGACAATGTCTTGTTTATACTGTTCTGCGTACTATACATTGAAACAGAAGCACAATATTTATATTCCAGTTGATTTATTCGATATTTATATCGTTAAAAATGAGAAAATTAACAATTTTGCAATAATAGTGTGGTGCTTGTGTACTTTTATATCTGATTATTTTTTAAAAGCAAGTAGTTTAAATGAGGTGAAACTTGGGGCTACGCAAGACAAATGAAAAAGATTGAGAACCATTGGAATAGTGTATCCCAGAGAGGATAACCACACGTTTTAGATGGGGCTGGGAGTCAGAATACTCTGTCTTCTTCATTGAATCTGGACACACACCACATGACTGACCCAATCCATGTAGGCATCTGGCAAGTTAGGAGTGCATTACAATGGGTGCTGCTGTCTATGGCTGCAGAGAGCACTCTGTCCTGTGAGCTGGTGTGTTGCGCAATGTCTCAGCTGCCGACTCAGAGACGTGATAATTTGATCCAGCCTCGAGCAAGAGGAAAGAAACACCTTGCTATGAAAGCAGGGAGGGTCAGCCTTCCAGCTAGAGGAATTAGCAGCTTGCCCCTGTGGGTTAAGTGGAATAAAAGTTTCTAGCTTTGAGCCCATAATGTATCATCTTCTGGAGTGCACTCAGGCTTCTCTTAAATAGATATGCGTGGAATGGATCATTCATGCTAGTATCTGGACTGACAAGGAATCTAGGCAGTTATCAGTGAATGGTCTATATGGAGTTTAATATCAGCTACTGAACTGTGGATAGTAACGGGAACCTCAAGAATGGAACACTGGAATGGATCTATGGTGCTTCTTAGCCCGTGTTCTACTCCAACTGTGGCTGATTCTAGGTGCTCCCTACCCCCACCTAATGTGTGCAGTTTTTCAATCCTGCACCAATGTAAGCGCTTCTTTCAGACCAATGCTGTGCCCCTGGTTTGGCTTCGGCTCCAGCTGCTGTTTTTTCTTTTTGTTTTTTTAATTCCAGTCAGTCCTAGTGCAGAGTGACTGCTTGCTTGTTATAAATCTAAAATCCATCAGAAGAGCCTCTATCCTGGGTCCTAGATCTCTTTTGCAATACTACTACTACTAATAATAATTTAAAAAATCAGCCATTTCCCCTAACCAGCAATTGAGCCACCCCTGAAATATGAAATGGAGAATACCCCATGAAAGTCCTCCCCAAAAGATGGGCCTCACAGTATTTCTTGACACTCAGCTTTGGCCTATTTGGGGGGCGGGAAGGAAGGTAAATTCCAAAGGTGAGGGCCCTTCAGGGAGAGCCAGTGGCTCTCTCTCTTTATACTTAGAGCCCCTGCTGGGAGACACTGTTCTGATTCATAGCTTTTGAAACTTCTTGAGCTATTTGCTTCAATGATCTTCTGTAGCTTTACAACCTCCCCATTGCTCACATGTACAGAATATATTTCATGGCAGCATTGCAAAAGGTTTTAAGTCCTGTGGCTGTCAATTCCCACCCGAGCAGCACTGCAGCGTGGTATAGTAATAGCAATCTTGTGACTTAGACTCACAGACTCTAAGGTCAGAACTAGGGACCAATATGATCATCTAGTTCTAGTCTGACCTCCTGCACAAAGCAGTCCACAGAGCCTCACCCACCCACTCCTCCAATAAACCTGTAACCTATGATTTGACTTAGTAGAAATCAAGTAACCTGTCAGTCTCACAAATAAATAACAAGTAAATTTGTTAGTCTTTGAAAGTGCCAAGGACTCCTTGTTTTGATGTCAGTCTGAGTGCACTTGAATCTCTGACTGGAAGATTGAATGTCCCCCGGAAAGAAAGGATCTCATTCCACTGAAAGTTGTAGAGCTGGATCACTGGGTGAAATTCTGTGACCTGTGTTTGAGGGTAGCCTTAAGCCAAATGATGCCCCAGGCAAGATGTCTTTGGCAGTCCCCCCTCCATTTGTTAAACTTTTAGTCTTTAAAAGTGCCTCAGGACTCCTTGTTTGTTTTGCTGAACTAGATGAACAAGGCAACCCCTCTGGAACTTATTTTTTACTGCATTTATAGCCCATTTCATGACTATGATGCATGATTTACATGCATTATTTGTACCTGTCATATAAAATGATACATTTGCATGCTAGGCTCTCTGAATCTGTTATTTATTCATGCCATAGATAAGCAAATAAAAAAATTAGTTTACGGTTATAAAACCTTTTAATTTCCAGAATAACTAGACTGTACTAACATCAAGACACTGAACTGTGCACCAGCATTGGGTGGCCTAGCATTAAGTAGAGTTACAGTAGGTGACAGCCTTAGAATGTTCACCCTCGGCCTTTAGTTCAGAAGATTACTTTCTTTGCTTTTTCCCTCATGAACTAAAGCACAGCATCGGTGAGATCCAAAGACTGGCCAATGGTCTTTTCAAAAGATAAGATAGCAAGCGATGTCAGTCTCCTGTCAGCCATTGTTCAAGGAAGATGTGTTTGTAGAATCTGAGCTTTGGAAAGCTGCACTCTCCACTCACAACAGTGACTGGCAGCGTGAGCAGAATACTTAAAGCTATCTACACATTAGGAAAAGTGTCATTCAGCTCTGCTGTATCATGAATGAATTAGAGAACCTGGAGTGGAAAGTGCTTCCCATGTGGCAAATTCTGACAGATGTTGTCCAATTCAACATGGAAGTCTTTATCATTGATGTCCAAACATTCGCCATGTGTCAGTGTCTGGTGAAGGTCTGTATAATTGTTCGAGTGTTTTTTCAGTGTGTTGACAGGTTACTAAGATACTACAAAAAACCCTCAGGTCTTTCCGTGGTGCTTCATTTGTCCGACCCTTTCTTGGATGGACACTCAAGCAGTGTCAACGAGGAGGCAAAAACTCTTGAATTTTTCTTCTGACCTTCCCATCAACTCATCTCTGCCATGGCAACCATGGCTGACAGCATTTCTAGGTGGTTTGGAATGTAGTTCTTAGAAAGTCTGGAAGTACCCACGTGATTCTGCAAATATTTCCAACATTCTTTTTTCCTTTCTGTCGCTAACATCAAATGCAGCAACCAAAAACTGGCACCCTCCAGGCTGTTGCCTAGGTCATCTGCCCCTAAATCTGGCTCTGCCTGTGCTATGCAGAAAGTCTGACTAGATGATCATTTTTGGTCAGTGTTTGCACAGCACTTAGCACAATGGGGTCCTTGCACATGACTCAAGGTTTTGGGCCTTACTGCAATACAAAATGGGGATAATAGTATTTCCTTTCTCCCGTCCTTTGTCTGCTTTGTCTATTAGACTGTCTCTCACTATGCGTCTGTACAGTACTTTCCTGATGGGGTTCCAAGTGTGGCTGGGGTCTCCAGGTGCTACTGTAATGTAAATAATATCTTTTTGCTCCTTCAACAAAGTACCTGTGTCTGTCCCCGCCTCCTGCAAACTGGATCACTCATTGCAGCTGTGCACCATGTGGAGTGCTTCTTGTGTATTACGGTGGAGTAACATCTGGCTCACAGGTCTCCCTTTCATAACTATACATGCTGCTACTCCGACTGCCGGCGGAATCTCGCCAACACTGCAATTTGGACTTCACAGAAATTCAGATGTGCTTTGTGCTTTTGGTAAACAATGTGTGCTTCAGGATCTCTAGGTTCTTGGCAAATGTCTCTCCAAGGGAGGAGAAACTGTCCGGTGATGCTCCCATTGTATACAGTGCCTTTGTTGGATCCCAGTTCAGCATATCATTTAAGCATGGGCTGAACTTTAAGCATGAGTACCCTTCCATATTCAGCAATGCACTTAAGCAAGTGCTACGATCCCATTGAAGACAACAGACTTAAATCCTTTGCTGAATTGAGGCTTCAACTCATTGTGTTATCAAACCCCACCATGGATTTATGTCCTTGAACCATGGGTCCTCATTAGAATTAAAGTATCTGGCAAATATTAAGGCATTATAAACTACAGATGGGCCCCAATCACAGCATCTGCTCTGTCCCCCGAGACATTAGGACAAGTCCAATTCTGGATCCAGTCTATAGCACTGCAGTGATCTGAAGTCACATCCCAGAACTGATGCTTTGATCTCAGGCCTGGGAACAGATTGCTCATCTATTTTTGTTTGTGCTCTGGGACAAAAGTAATTGGGTCTGCAGATTGCAGTGCAGTCAACAGCTCCGTCTTGGAATGCTGAGAAGGGAGCGTGTGTAGGACCTAGGAATAAGCAACAAGCACCTGATGTTGCTGTGTGGCACGCCTTCCTGGGTGAGCTTGGCACAGCACTGTGTGACTCCAGAGGAAGTGGCATGCAGTTCTGCTTGACCAGATGTATTCCAGTGGAATATCTGGGATGGAAGCAGAATAAATGAGAAACTAAAGGGACAGCAGTGTAACTTTGTGACTCAAACACAGGACTAGCAATCTAGAGACCTAGCTCTCCTTCCTGCACTGACTCACTGTGTGACCTTGGGTAAGACCTTTCAATTCTCTGCCTTGGTTTCCCCACCTGTAAAATGCTGAGCACCCAGAACTCCAGCTGAACTAAGTGGGAGCTGTGGGTGCTCAGCCCTTCTGAAAATAAGGCCAAGGTGTCTCAGCTTGGGCACCTGAACCAAATGTCTGCTTTTGGAAGGTTGCTCCAAGTCAGTGGTCTTCAACCTGGGCGATACTGTTCACTAGTGGGCGTTTTCTGATTTTTGGTGAGCGCTACAAAAATAAAGGAAGGAGATAATGGCCATGCTCATCTGGCAGTAATTTATAAAAAGTTTGTATGAATAATGTATAAATTTTGTTGGAATGAAATTTGTTTGAGATCCTATTTAAAATATGAGTTTGATATAAATAAATTGAAAATTATAATTAACAATTAACAGTATGACAATGTAACAATTAATTTAACGATAGTGGCAATTTATAAAAAGTAACAATTTATGTAGGTGGACGGTAAACGTACTGCAAATGTGAAAATATTGAAAATCTGGGTGCTGATCCAAAAAAGGTTGAAGACCACCGCTCTAAGTCCTGACCGTGCCTCAGGGCTGTCCTTTGGGGGGAGGGGGGCGAACAGGGCGATTGCCCTGGGGTAACGTGGGCCCCGCACTGTCCCCCTCCCAGCAGGGCAGTGCAGGACCCACGCCGCGCTCCCCCCCCCCCCCCCCCCCCGCCCCACTTTCCCCCCCTCCCCCCGGCCTTCGGAAAGCCAAAGGCAGCAGGGTGGGCCAGGAGCACCTTCCCTGGCCCCTAGGCTGGCCCTGTTCCCCACCCCCAGGGTGGAGCAGGCAGGCCAAGGGGCGGGGCAGGGGCGTGTGTCCCAGCCTCTGGGCCGGCTGCGGCCACCTGGAGTCCTGGCTGTGGCTGGGGCAGTGGCAGCTTTGGCTGGGGATGGCTCACCATCTCCCTGGGCCATGGCTTCGGTTCCCCGGGGCTGGGGCCACGGTGGCGGTTTCCCGCTGCCCGCGGGTGGCCACGGCTTCCGGGGCTAACTCCCCAGGGGGGCAACCGGGGCCTTTAGGGGGCGAAGCAGGCTGCCCCTGCCCCGCACTCCCCACCAGCATGGCCCTGGGCCCCGCTCCCCCCTAGGGAAGGCCCTGCTATGCCTTATGGCGCTAATGTCAACCCATAAATTGGGAAAGCGGGGAATGAAACTCAGGGCTTTTCCCTTTTCAAGCCTGAGCTAGTGAGCAGGGAGGAGCACGACTCTGTATGTCTCCTTGCATGCCCTCTTGATACACTGTCTGATGTCTGCTCCTGTGGTCATGTAGCTGAATTCCCCTCTGGGGGGTATGCACCCTGTCTGCTCTTCAGCTATTGCAGGGTCAGCTAGGCTGCTTTGCCAGGCTAGGGAAGCTGTTTGTTTTATAACCTTGGAGGGAAAAGAGTATGTACGTGAGGGGAAGCTTCCCAGCTGTGCCCTCTTACCTCCCACTAACATTCAGACCTCTGTGTAACTCTTGCCTGGCTAGTGGGAAAAGAGAGACACCCTCTCTCTTTCCCTGACCCAAGCAGCGTGAAGGGCGGGGGCAGGCAAGTGTAAGAGTTTTGTCCTTATTAGGTGGCACAAACAGCAGCAATTCTCTTCTCTAATCTGCCCTTTGCAGTGAGAATCATTGCAATCAACACTCTCACCAACAATATTTCTTTCCCTCAGGATGCAGCCAACCGTGGAGCAGCAGCACATTGCATGCCTCGCTTTTATCAGGGGATATCGGGGCAGTGGGCACTAGCCTGGATGGGTGTGTTTTTCACCAAATAAAACAGACCAATGGATTTGTACTGTACACTTACATTTTACGTGACTAAGGCTGGAGCATGAAAGGTTCAGGGATTACTGCTCTTCTGATCTTTTGTAATAGTTGGCAATGACTAAGACTAACATAACCAATCTCATCGTCATGGATTGTGCTCCTGCGGGCAGATGGTGCTACTGCAGATGGTCTTGCTAGTTCTATTGAGCAGAGTATATAGGAGAGAAATCTGGAAGAGAAGCTTGTTGTCATTTGTGGTGCAGTTCTTGTTAGATGCTGAGTAGTAAAGTCTGTCCTACCTTAACTTTTTCTTAGAGAAAAATTTCCTTGTGTGGCTCCTTCCTTTGGATTACAACATGCAGACAAAGAAAAGATCACAATGGTGCCAAAATGTTCTCCTAGGGTAATCTATCGTGCCCATCAATATAGCATCAAAGTGCTTCCCAAATAAGTTGAATTTTCATAGTTGATTCAAGATGTCTTCTGCTCTTCTGTCTTCCCTCTGCACGACTTAGCTCAGGAGACCTTGGCTTTGTGTCTGCATTTGGCGTGGTTTGGGGTTTTGGAAGATGCTGCAGGCATTTTGTCTTATTGTGATATATCGGTAGTTAGTTAGTAGTAGAGATGAGCCCTGGATCTGATCATAAAACCCAGGCTGTGGATTCTGTTTCGTACATAAGTATGATGATCTCCATCTCTCTAATGGGCTGATCCAGAATCCCCTCTTTCCTATCTGTTGGGAATGTTTAGTTGTAGGTCCCACCTGAGTGGATGACTCATTGCATCTCTCACTACAGTAATGGTTTCCAACTTAGCATCTCATACAAGGTCTGAATCTCCTCTCTTATCCCAGTTTTACATGGGAGGGAGCTGCTCCTATTTACACCAACATGAGGCTCATAATGTCCATAGGCCAAAGCCACTGCTGGTATAAATAGATCCAGCTCCATTTAATCCAGTGAAGTTCTCTTCATTTCTACCAGCTGTGGATTCTACCTCTTATCCTTGCAGCCCATAAAACAGTGTTAAAAACATATGGGTGAACGTAAGATGCTTTTTAAATTTTTAACGTCTGGGTAGAAACCCGAGTGAAGGAAATGTGGTTGAGTCTCAGGCTAAACTCCCAGCAGGAACACACCTTGTTTGCCTGGCTTGTGGCTCTGTGGGCTGTCTGGAGAGCTGTGAGTTCTCTTTGCACATGTTGGCTGGGATTAAAGTAAGCAATGGAAAATATAGCTCCCAGAGCTGCATTCCTCTTGTTTTTTTTTATGCTGCCACCGCCTTTTCTGCCCCTTACCTCAAGGGCTTCATGTTAAATACTAAAAATAAAACTTGTCCTGCTGTGGGCCAGCTAAAAATAGACCCTTCCCTTATTTATTTATTTCATTTATTTTTTGCATGAGCAAAGGCCTTTCCTACTGCTGCTCTGGAGCAAAACTCCAAAGTTGGGAGCTGCGTGGGATGTGTGACCCCATGGAGCACAGTTCAGTCTCTGGAAGAATAAACACAGAGCTCTTTTTTTGGCTGAGATCCAAGGAGCCCAGGACTGGCAGGCTCCCAGTCAGCCGTTCTGCTGCCTCCTACTAGCTCTCTGTCTCTCTCTTGGTTACCTGCCCTCAACTCACAGGCCAGCCCTGCTCCTCTGACTCTCTCCTGGGCACTCTGCTGAGTGCCAGCTCCTCTCTGAGCTGCAGAAGCATAGGGACAGGCTGGGTTGCTTCACAGTGGTGTAAACTGGGGGCTAGAGTAAAGGGGCTGAGAGAGAAGAAGGGAAGGCAGGCCTGTGTAAATTTACGATGTTGTAAATCCCCACCTCTGCATGGCACCATAGCTATTTTCCTGCCTCCCGGCCCTTCTGCACCTGCCAGGACTTACCCATATGGTAATATCAAATGCTGCCTGCTGGGCCTTCTTATTTCTGCTCAGGCCCTTTTGCATTGTTCTGGCAGGATAAAGGGACTTCAGTGTACATCTCTGGTTGCTTTAAGGCTTCTTTATGCTGCTCTCAGTCTCTGCCTATGTTAATAGTATTTTGCACTGACCTAGCCTGCTTTGCGTCAGCCCCTGTCACCAGCGCACAGCAGGTGTGTACGCTACCAAGTGGTGTGAGGGGGCAGGGCGACAGAGGCTAGCACTCTGGGAGATCATAGAATAATAGGGTTGGAAGGGACCTCATGAGGTCATCTAGTCCAACCCCCTGCTAAAAGCAGGACCACACCCACTAAATCATCCCAGCCAGGGGTTTGTCTAACCGGGCCTTAAAAATCTCCAAAGACGTAGATTCTACCACCTCCCTAGGTAACCCATTCCAATGCTTCACCACCCTTCTAGTGAGAAAGCTTTTCCTAATATCCAATCTCGACCTCCCCAGTTGTAATTTGAAACCATTGCTCCTTGTTCTGTCCTCTGTTACCCTCGAGAACAGCCTAGCTCCCTCCTCTTTGGAGCACCCAAAGGTTGCTATCAAATCCCCCCCCCCCCCTCCAAGTCTTCTCTTCTGTAGACTAAATAAGCCTAGTTCCTTCAGTCTCTCCTCGTAAGTCATGTGCCCCAGCCCCCTAATCATTTTTATTGCCCTCCGCTGGACTCTTTCTAATTTGTCCACATCCTTTCTCTAGTGGGGAACCCAAAACTGGACACAATATTCTAGATGTGGCCTGACCAGTGTCGAATAGAGGGGAATAATCACATCCCTCGATCTGCTGGCAACACTGCAACTGATGCAGCCTAATATGCCATGGGCCTTTTTGGCAACAAGAACATGCTGTTGGCTCATATTCATCTTCCCGTCCACCATAACCCCCAGGTCCTTTTCTACAGCGCTGCTACTTAGCCGATCAATCCCCAGCTTGTAGCCGCGCATGGGATTTTCCCGTCCTAAATGGAGTACTTTGCATTTGTCCTTGTTGAACTTCATGAGGTTTCTTTTGGCCCAGTGTTCCAATTTGTCTGTCTCCCTGAATCCTGTCCCTGCCCTCCAGCGTGTCTACCATTCCCCCCCAGCTTGGTGTCATCCGTGAACTTACTAAGCACACAGTCTATCCCATCATCAAGATCATTAATGAAGATGTCGAGCAGAACTGGCCCCAGGACTGACCCCTGGGGCACTCCACTCATTACTGGTTGCCAACTAGACATCGAGCCATTGATTCCTACCCACTGAGCCCGTTGATCTAACCAGTTTTCTATCCACCTTATGATCCACTCATCCAACCCATACTTCCTTAACTTGTCGACGAGAATGCTGTGGGAAACTGTATCAAAAGCCTTGCTAAAGTCACGGTATACCACGTCGACAGCTCTTCCCGCATCCCCAAATCCAGTCATCTCATCATAGAAGGCAATCAGGTTGGTCAGGCATGATTTGCCCTTGATGAATCCATGTTGACTGTTCCCGATCACTCTATTTTCCTCCAAGTGTTTCAGGATGGATTCCTTGAGGACCTGCTCCATGATTTTTCCAGGGATTGAGGTGAGGCTGACAAGTCTGTAGTTCCCTGGATCCTCCTCCTTCCCTTTCTTGAAGATAGATACTATATTTGCCTTTTTCCAATCCTCCGGGACCTCCCCCGTTCGCCACGAGTTTTCAAAGATAATGGACAGCGGTTCTGCAATCACATCGGACAAGTCCCTCAGCACCCTCGGATGCAGTTTATCCGGCCCCATGGACTTGTGCACATCCAACTTCTTTAAGTAGTCTCTAACCTGACCTTCCATCACCAAGGGCTGCTCTTCTTCTCTCCATTCTGGGTTACCCAGTGTAGTAGCCTGGGAGCTGGTGCTCCCTGTGAAGACTGAAGTCGTCTTCATCTTTAGAACTGGTTGGAAAACTGCCAAATTGGATATTTTTTGAGGGAAGCCAAGGACTATCTTTTCATGCAAGAGTCTCTATTTTTTCCAAGGGGCTCCAATCACTGTTCAGCCATAGCTCTCTGAGCGCTTTGCCAATACTAGGTCTCCACAGCCCTATGGGGTGAGCAATTTCCCTGTGTTAGAAGGGCAGCATGGCTTTCCAGTAGACACACAGCAAGTCGGTGGCAGAGTGGAAGCTAGATGCCAGCTCTCCAGAGAGGGAGTGTGGTCCAGTGGTTAGTGCTCTAGCCAAGTGTTCAGGGAACGGAGGTTCGGTTCTCCACCCATTTCCTGGGTGACCTTGAGCAAGTTGCATAGGGTCAGATGTCTAAAGGGATTTAGGCACCCAATGGGATTTTTCAAAAGCAATCAATGGATTTCAAAGGGTGGGGGAGGTGCCTCAATGCTTCTGAAAATTCTGCTAGGCACCTCAATGCCTTTTAAAAAATAATACTGGCCATCACCCTCTCTGTACCTTATTGTCCCTTCTGTATACCGGGATGATATCATTGCACTGTCTCGCAGGGGTGTGGTGAGGCCAGCTGCCTTAAAAACCAAGAGGTGCTCAGGTAGTCAGGTGATGGAGACTGTGCCTAAGTGAGATCAGAATACAACCCCTGCTATTGTGAATTCTAGAGAGCATCACAGTCTGGTTTGATTCATGGCCAGAGCTGGAAAAGAAAGCAGAGTCCTTTTGTAGTGCTATTCATTCTGTCCACTGCAGGGTAGGGCGTGGACACAACAGTCCTTTAGGAATGTCTCCAGGTCCTTACTGTGTGCGTGTGTAACTTTGCGTGCATGCGTTCTCTGCAGCAGTTGGAAAAGTAGCACTGGTTATGGTGGTTTTTTGACAAGACCCATTTATTTTGTCACTTTTTGGCTACAAACAGGAATTCCTTCCTGAGGAAATCCTCAGAGCAAAGCTCTTTGTGCAAGAAGAGAGGAGGTGGGGCAAAGAGGGGTGGTGTTCTGAGGAGTGAGCAGCCCAGGCAGGGTGATGTCATGTATTTAATTTAGGAATTGCCTAATGATCAGCCTCATTAATCCTGAAGGACAAAACCATCTCTGTTGATGGTCGGAGCACCCACTTCCCAGTAGAGCCTGAGGCCGGGAGTATGAGGGTGGGGCAGCATGTTCTGATGTTTCATTTATTTGAATGGGCATTTGTACAAATAGCAGAATTGCGCTCTCTCCTCCTTCCTCTCTCTGTGACTAAGAGGCAGAAGAAAGTATGACTGATGAGACAGTGCAAACACTTTCCATTTATACAACCCCTACTCTCTCTGGGGCTCTCGGTGTGCTTTGCAAACATTACTGGCCATGCCTGTAACCTTCAAACAAAGCTGTCCCCTGCTTAGCCCATCGTTTCATATCCCCATGGTTGGTGACATTGTACCCAAAGAAATAAATGACTTTGTCTAATGCTCACCTCTCTGCTGCAACCCATTTCTAAGGGGCTTCCACTGCAGCCCACCTGTACAGCAAAAAAGAAACCATATCTCCCATTGGTTCATAAAGGTCCAACACAGCCTCCGGCCAATGACAAGAAGGAAGGTGATGAGGATGGCATTTCCCCAGAAGCAGTCTTTGAGCCTGGAGCACCGAATACAGTGAGCACAAACCTTAGATGTCTGTGCAGCTGGTCAATGAGATGTGATTCTGTGCAGATGAGTCCCTCCCTGGGCCGGCCCAACCATATAGGTGAACTAAGTGGTTGCCTAAGGTGCCAGGCTTTAAGGGGCACCAATTAAATGGAAGTGACATTTTTTCTCTAGTCTTAAAAAAAATATTAATACCGTATCTCTTATAACATGGGGGGAGGGGAGAGGGCGGTACCAAAATCATAGTTTGCCTAGGGCACCAAAAACCTTTGGGCTGGCCCTGGTCCCTCCCCGGCAAGACATGTCTGCAGAGCTGTTGGAGGAAAGAGATGTGTTTTCAAGCCATGGCAGGGAGGTTGATCTGGCTGCTGCTGTGTGCTCTGAAATAGTTTGAGAGCCCTAGGAGAGCTTCTGAAAGGGCCATGTTATCAGTTCTGGCATACTTGATCCCTGGTTCCCAGTGGCTCTGCAATCACTCACCTTAAGTCTTTGCTCCAGCTCCCCAAGAGTTAATGCACTCTGCCCTTGAATTAGCTTTTGTTTGTTTCCTTTTGCTGCTCTGAGCACCTGGTTTCTGCATTACAGCCTCCCTGAGGACTCCTTGACACTGCTTTTAAACATAAACAGGAGTTACTTTTTGTATAGGAGCCATGACTTTTGGGGTTGGGCTTCCACCCTGCTTGCTTAGCTTTAAGGCTCCCTGACACTGCTGAAAGCTCATCAACAGCTGTCCTTCCAGCTCCAGAGTCAAAATAGCCACCAGAGGGTGGGGAAGGAACAGAAAAAGCTAGGAGATATAACAGCATTTACTTCGGTTGAAAGACGGCAGCTAAATCATCCTAATCATGAACCACCGCATTGCTTCCCTCAGGCTCAGACATAAGCCACTTCTGAAAGAGCCACAGGAGCCTTTGTTGTTTGTTAATTTTTGGGGGCGAGAGGAGACGCCCGTTATTGCAAATGTATCCAAGCCTGGAGCGCCACACTGCACTGACCTCGCATACTGCTTTCATTGTATCCTGCACGGGTCCTTTGCGTTGCTTCTTTGGCCTAGTTCTTGGCTGGAGGATGCTGAATAATATTTTTTAAGTAGGTGGCTTGTGAAGTTAAGCTAGTTGATTTTTTTTTGGCAAATCAAACTTCCTCACATACTGTAGCTCTGCTAATGCCCCTCAGTCCTGACCTAGTGCTAGCCTATCCTGGATCCTGCCCTATCTTACATCTTGATCAATGCAGCAGATTCCTGCACCCTCTGTAGTCCTGGTGCAGTCCCGAACAGGTCATGCGAATGAGGAGCAATATTGGGTAGTGATTGGGTGAGGCGGACTGGGATGGATGGGGGAGAGTCTTTTAGTAGGAACCAAGCAGAGATCTCCAAGCTTCTCTATGCTCTAGTAACCATTTCACATTTGGCTTTCATCTGTGCCTCCTTAGCTTTCTTCCTCCCCAGCTCATTTGTGAATGGGTTCCCCTTGAAAATCTCAGGGGAAGATGCAGCTGTGGTTCTGAGGAGGGGTGCAGGATGTGATGCTCTATTGTTACTTCTGCAAATGATGACACCTGTCAGTGGAGTCAGGAAGGAAAGTGAAATGCAGATTGAGTCCCTTAAACAGACACACACCTTAGGGGAAGGGGAGCGAAAATGTCTGCTGCAGTGGATTTTTCAGCTCCTTTGAACGGGTCACTGAAGGGGAATCACTTGGTTTACTTTATGTGGATTTTCAAAAAGCTGTTGACCAACGTCCTTCAAGAGCTTGTTAAGGAAACTTGGAGGTCATGGGGTGAGGGGTAGAGTTCTATCAGGGATGAGCAACTGAGTGAGAGCCCGTAAACACAGCAATAATTGTTCAGTTTCCAGCGTGGCTGAAGAACAACAGTGGGTGCTCCCACAGGTCTGCCCTATGGCTGCTGTTCTGCTGCCTACGCAAAACTAGATAAGTTAGGCAGAAGGTGGGTCAAGCCCCACATCATCATGTAACCCAGTATTGCCTCGTTTCCTAGTGCACTCATCTGTCTGTCTGTCTCCACCTGATGTCTATTGTACTTGGCTTTTCAGCCCTTTGCAGTAGGGACTGTCTTTCTGTTCTGTTTGTACAGTGCCTAGCATCATGGAGTTCTGGTCCATGAGTGGGAGTGCTGGGTGTTATTGTAGTACAAATAATAATGAATGATAGGGAGCATAGTGAATGGGTGTGTGGTGGGATTTGCAGATCCTTGATAAGACTAAAGGAGTGATGGAGCCAAAAAGGCCCTGCCCATTAGCAGCTGGCCTATATACTCCAAAGAGAGGATCTGCTTGGAATGGGACTTGGAAATCAAACTGGTGGCAGGGCTATTCATAGGAAGGAAACCAGTTAGTAACTTCTAGGCCCAGAGGACTCCATAAGGGAAGGCTCTGGACTGTGGGTAAGGCCCAGCCAGGTGGTCTGACCCCCCTTCTCTCGCTCTTTTTTTTCCTCCCTGACAATGGGAAAATCACTAGATACCACATAGGGAGCTGGGAAGCCTTGACTGCCAGGCACCCCGATTATCTGACAAGGTCCCCGAAGCTTTGGAGACCATTGAGCTGTGGCCTGCTGTTACGTTCCCTTCCTGCAATTTGGACTGGTGTGTAGCTGGGTCACTCCAATTTCTGACTCCGGGGTCCTGACTTACTCTGCTTTGCTGTGTGAATCTCCCAGTCCTGAGTTAGCTCCCACCCAGCTTCCTGTGAGTAAGTGGCCCAGTGAAGGAGTGCTTCTGGCCAGCCGCTCATGGGATTGACCGCCAGCAAATACACCCAGTCCCAGATACAACCCCATTTTATAGGGTTCAGTGCTGTACACTGCTGCCTGCGAGCTCATTTACATTTGTCCCTCAATTTATCAAATTACATGATTTGGTGTGCACCAGCTCTGTCACTCAGAGTGAAGTCTCTGCACACACTCAATCTCCATGCACTGTTTTAGGTAAAACAAATAAATACGTTTGACTACAGCAAGATTTTAAGCCATCATAGGTCAGATGTATCATGAATCAATTAGTTGGTTACAGTTAATTAAAAGTTAACACACATCCTAAACTAAACTTTAATATTTCAGTAGCTTCTTGATGTTAGCTTACCCATGGCTGGCTGCAGTGCCGTTTGCAGCCAGACCCCCAACCCTGTAGGCAGTCGTCAGTGTCCTTGATATTGCTCAGAAGATGGATTCCAAGAGAGACAAAGATGTGTGTCTCTTTTAACAAGTTTTCTTGGCTGCTTGCGGGCAAGTGATTGACCATGGGTATGATTTCTTCCACTTGAACCAGAGTGGTCAGAGGTACCCAGGCCAGTCCATTGTTCTTGTATGCATGCCTCTGCAAGGTGTCGAATCTCAGCTTTGTTTTTGTCTGCATCTATTCAAGCCATGTGAGAGAGACGTGGGGATAAGACATGGCAGAGTTTCATATCTGTATGTATGCATGACATTGGAGGAAACATGCTACCATAGCAATAATGTTCAGTACGTCGTAAGCATTCAAAAAACATTTTAAATGACATACGTTGCATTAGACAATACACAGTTACATTATAAGGGTAAACATGAATCATATGCAAATCACACTATAAGGGTGTACACGGGGTACAGTGTGTAATACATGCTTATTAGGCCTGCTGGCCCCTAGGTGAACTCTGCTACAGGAAGACATGATGGTATATGGCAATAAAATGGTGGGTGGTAGGAATAACTACTGCAGTCCATTGCAGTCAAGAGTAACCACCAAGGAGGAAGATCTGAGTGTCATTGTGGATGGGTTAATGAAAGCCTCTGCTTGGTGGTAGCCAAAAATCAATCAAAATGTGAAGGTGTACAAGGAATGGGATAGAAAATTATACTGAGTGCATCAGAATGCCTACCTATGCATGAACGGGATGGCCTCACCTGGAACATTGTGTTCTGTTCTGCCCACCCAACCTCATAAATAAATATAAAAGGGGATCAGGGACAGGTGCTGAAAATGATGAGGCATGAAAATAGCTCTGTCTGGAAAGAAATCGATGATGCTAGGACTGCTGGATTTAGTGAGGGGAAGACCAAAAATGATACATGCTGGAGTTATGCAAGATCACGGATGGCTCAGGGAAGGTAAATCCTACCCCTTTTCACCCATTCTCATCATATAAACAACAGGGGCTATTTTGATGAAATTTAAAGGCAAAACAGAAATACTGATCCATGCCAAGCATAATCATGCTAAAGCACTCACTGCCACAGGACCCCAAAAGCTTGGTAGATTTAAAATAAGATGAGATTTTTATATGGGTAATGAGAACATCTATGGTTCAGAAGAATAAAAATGAGATCAAAAGATATGTTGTTAAATTCTCATGCTTCAGGGCATAAACCTGCCACTAACTGAAAGGTCTCTAGAAGAAATGTTCTTCTGGGCAGGCTTGTTTAGAATTGTTCACTGTACGGTTTCTTGTACCTTCCTGTACTGAGCACTAATGGAGACAGGATAATGGGTGAGCCCAGGCCATGTGTGATCCAGATTGGCAATGCTGGGTTACTGGCAGGGACTGTATAGCTGTGCTGGTGTTCCTCATGCCATACCGTTTTCTTTCCCTTCCACTTTCCCCACTCCTTATGTGTAGATATTAGGGGCAGTGTGCCCTTGCTAATACTATTTCAGGATGGTGCAAATAAATTTCACCAGAGGGCAAAGCCCATGGTTACTAAAATCCCCACCTAACCCAGCAACGGGCACTGTATGAAATGCTAGAGAAGGAGTGGCTGAAAAGAATGTGCTCTCCCCTTCTCCAAGTTCAGCCTCTCCTGGCAGGAGGAGTGACGCTCCTGTGCTAACCATACAGGATTCACTGTAGGGAAAGTGCTAGAACAGAGGCTGGTAGGATGTGTACTGTTTCTGCTGAAGAGCTGAGTTGCAACAGGGACAATCTGGCCCTTCATTTAAAAACTCTTTTAAAGTTTTCTAAGTACCAAGTTCTCTTTTAATTGTTTGTGAGAGGCCTCCCCCATAGCACAGGGCGAGAATATCCAGTTTACTTCTCTACCCTGCTTCCCCTACAGAGAAGCAGCAATGGTGGGAGGTCCTGAGCGGAACAAGAGAGCCCTGTGTTGACATGAGTGAAAGGGAGTTTGGTTCTGGTGTCATCTTCCAGCTGGAAGCTCTCAGTTGTGAAAGGTGGGGCTGTCTCTGCTTCATTTGACTAGGTTCGCTACCCTCAAAGTCACAGAGCTTTGGTTTGTGCAAGATAAAAACATGAGTCCAGGGGCTGGGGGCACGGACGCAGTTCTTTTGGTCAGTATTGAATTGTCCATCTTTTCATTTAACTGAATGTTTTTGTGCTTTTGAGTTAGGAGATTGAGAACAGAAGATAGCTATGTTTTCTAAACTATTTATTATTTTATAGATGTTTACGTCCTCTCTCATTTGTTTCTTTGCCAAGGTAAATCACAATCCAGTCTTTTTAATCTCTGCTCACATGGGAGCTTTTCCATGTCCCTGATCATGCTTGTTCCTCTTCTCTGATCTCCCTTTAGTCCCACAATATCCTTGAGAAATGAGGTGTTCATTACTGCATGTGACCAGGCCAGATCACACCATTGAACTGTCTACAGTTAATTTAGAACCCCGTAAGATGTCTGACTAGTTTGTTTCTCTTTAATCTGCTTTCTGAATCTGCATCTTTCCTGTCCCACCTGTTTGTCTATGTTCTGTTTGCTGGAATGAGTGCCTTGTTGTGTTTCTATAATCAGGTGTTTTACAAGGCCAGACTGTTAGTCAGTCTCTCAACTCTCAACCTGGAGGGCCAGTGGGCTGCATTTCATCTGGTTCCTTCACTTTGACCTGCATGGCTTGGGTGGCCCTTTCAGGAATTAAAACTCCCTGTTAGAACAGCTCTCAGAGTCATTGGTGCACACACGCCTTCCCTCTGGGCCTTCCCTGGAGGCTGTGCTTTGTTGCAATCTTGATTACTTTGCGTCAACACTAAATTTCATCTGCCTTCATGTTGCCTGTTCACTAGCCTGTTGATCTCTCTCTCATGTTTCTCATAGTTTTCTCTGGTCCTGATCAATCTAAATTGTCCTCTGCAAATTTTGCTCCCTCTCTGCTCCCCCACCCACTGCAGATCAGTAATAAATATAATAAACACCATGAAGCCTAGTATGAAACTTTGTGGCACTTGCTGTTATCCTTTTCCTGGGATGAAAACCAGCCATTCACTCCTATGCTTTGTTTCCTGTCTCTTTGCCAGTTTTGGATCTATGAGAATATTTTGCCTCTCTCATTCATAGGAGCTTCTTTAGTAGCCTTTTGTGAAGACCCAAAGGCTTTTTCAGAGTCTAACCCCCTGGCCCACGGGCCAATTTTGGCTTGTGGGGCTTTCTCAAATGGCCCGCGCTCCCCTGCTGCTGCCTGGGAGCCAGGCCTTGGGCCACCCACCCTCTGTCCGGTCCCAGCATGGAGCCCGTAACCAGAATGTGTGGCTGCAAGCTGGGAGCCAGGTCTCATGTGAAACTTGGAGCGGGAGCTGGGCTGCAGCGTCTGCTTACTGCCTGGTCGGGGGGTGGGCGTCCACAGCCCGGCTCCCGGCATGGACCCAGGAGCTGGGCTGTGGCTGCAAGCTGGGAGCTGGGTCTCACACGCGGCCCGGAGCAGCTGCAGTGACTGCACTTATTGTCTGGTCCTGGGGTGCGGGTAGGGCCATCCTGTGGGGGAAGCGGGGCCCTGTCCCCCATGCTGGAGGGGAGCATGGCGGGCTTACCGGCCTGCTCTGCCGCCCAGAGAGCCGGCCCTGGGCTGGGAGGCTGAGGCTGCTGGCACGGGGAGCTGGCTCCGGCCCTGGAGGCTACCTGTTGCGGGTGGGGGGAACCAGCTCCAGTCCCGGAGGCTGAGGCCGCCTGTGGGTGGGAGCTGGGCCCGAGCCAGGAGGCCGCCTGCGGCAGGGAGCCAGCCGTGTGGGGCAGGCAGGCCGGCCCAGAGGCTGGGCCACACATGCTCCGGCCCTGGGCCTGGGGCCAGGGAGGGGCGGCCCAGTGGCTGGGCATAACCCTCTTGTCCTGTCCCGCTGCCTTTGGCTCACTGCCGAAGGCAGTGGGGTGGCTGTGGGAGAAGGGGCTGCGGTGTGTGTGGGCCCCGCACTGCCCCGCTGGGAGCGGGACAGTGTGGGGCCCATGTAACTGCGAGGCCCAGGGCGATCGCCCCATTCACGCCCCCGGGACGGCCTTGGGTGTGGAGGAGGGAGAGGCTGCAGCTGCAGGCTGGGAGCTGGCTCTCCCACAGGCAGCCCAGAGCAGGAGTTGGGCTGCAGCAGTGGCCACTTACTGCCTGGTCCTGGGAGCCAGCCTGTGGGTGTGAGCCAGAATCCAGGTCTGGCATGAATCTGGTGGCTGCTGCTGCTCATTCCTGCTGCCCGGTCCCAGCTCTTTCAGCAACTCATCATATGAAAGGAGCAGGACTGTTTTTTAATTTTTAAAAAAATTTAAAGTTTGTTTTTCACTAAATAAATGTTTAATTAAAATTCATTTACATTTAATTAATTAAATCAAGTTAATTATTTTATTTAATTGAAAAATAATATAAATTTAATTAATTGAATTTTAATTAAAGAAATTGGTGGCCCTTCGGGTCTGTAAAAATTATATTTGTGGCCCTCGAGGCGACAAGGTTGGGAACCACTGGTCTAAATTAATTATGTTAAACAGCTGTGCTTTACCCCCTGTTTTATTGACATGTTCAGAGAAATAATCAAGGAGCCCTGTGGCATTTTTAAAGACTAACAAACATATTTATTTATTGCATGAGCTTTCGTGGGAGAAAAAATCTCACTTTGTCAGATGCTTTGAAGATGGGGAACTTACAGAATGAGAGGAAAATAAATGCAGGGAAGAGTAAGATGTAGGATCAGGTCAGGCTGTAACAGCAAATCAAGATAGATGTTGGGATTCAAACACTGGGGAACAGCACATTGAGGATGGTGAGGTCAAATCACCTGTTGTAATGAAAAAAAAATCAGTAGTCACTGTTTAACCCTGAGGCTATGTACACATGAGAAACTTGTCCCGCAATAAGTTATTGCGGGACAAGGAAAGCACTATAAATATAGCGCTTTCTCGTGTAGACACGTGCTGCTTCTTTCGCATGCACTGCCCACAGCCAGCCCCCTAGCCCAGCTGCAGGGCTTCCAGTGGCAGTGGGGGCTGCGTTCATAGAATGGAGCACCTGCTGGCACCCGAAGCCCAGGAGCTGAGCTGGGGGGCTGGCTGGAACCGGCATGGGCAGCCGGTTCAGGCCAGCCCCCTAGCTCAGTCCAGGGGAGCTGCCAAACCGGGCAGCTCCCAAAAATACTCAATTTCACTGCTCTGCTAGAGCAGTGAAATTGACATATTTGACAGCTCCAATGTCCCAGAGTGGCCTCGATTGGCACTCTGGGACATTTCCGGAGGCTGTCTATTGCGCAAAATGAGTACACACGAGCATTACCGCGGAACAGCTGTTCCGCGATAATGCTACCACTCTCGTTTTGAGTGGTTTAACTGTTGCACGGCAAGAGGATGTTGCCGCGCAACAGGGAAATTGATCATGTGTATGCTACTGGCTTTATTGCGTGGTAAGGAGCCTTACCTCACAATAAAGTGATTGTGTGTACATATCCTGAGGCAATGGAGTCAAATTTACATATGAATTCCAGTTCTGCAGTTTCTCTTTGAAGCTGTGATTTGTTGTTCATTTGTTTGAGCACAGCTATTAGCAAGTCATCAGTGGAGTGAGCAGAGAGATTGAAGTGTTCAGAGAAGTAGCTCAGTGATGCTAGGTCCTGCTGCTAGCCAACTCCATGCATTGCTGATCTTTACTCTAACAGGAGGAGGTGCAGTGTGGAATAGCAATACTTTATAGTATAGGACACACCAGGGCATGAGTCATGTGGGGGAGGGTATTTGAGGGAATATTCTCCTGCTTGTGTAAATGCCCTGGAGGAGACAGGTGCCACCATCTTGTGGTGGTCCAGCTTCATTAGCTCCTCTGAAATGAAAATCCACACCAGTACCATTAGGGTATGCTTCCTTCCCTTTTTGTGGGGTCATCAAGGACCACCCCTCTTGTTCACTCACCATGTCTTGGGGTGCATTATAGAGGTGGGAAAATTGAACCACCTAGACCCTCAAGTGAAACAGCCTTCTGGTGGCAGTTCCTCTGTAGTTAAATAACCAGCCCAGAACATTTTAAAAAGCCTGCCCTAAAATCCACCTCCCCAGCTGTTCATGTCTTGCAGCTCTGACCTCTGTCATCTACTGAGAGCAAACGCTGCCTCTGGGAATGTGGACCAACATAGCAGAATGGCAAGCGTCTTCTCCCCTGTCTGAGGGAAAGGTGGGCTGTGTATCTGCAGGGGGAGGAGGAGGGAAGGAGATAAATGTCCTCCAGGAATAGCTAAGTTTTCTCCCCTTTGTTGCTGAGGTCTCCTGCAGTTTCTGTACTGCTGGGCTCTTTTCAAGGGAAACCGGAAAGCCAAAATAAATACCTAAAATGATCAACGCCCTTCCCTGTCTCTCCAGAATACGCTACCCAAAGACAGTTGTCCACTCCTGCCTCCCCTGAGTCCCCCCCCCTCTACTTGGAGGGACAGAAGAGTGAGTTCAGCTGGGAGAGTGGAGGGGGAAAGAGTAGGTTAATCTGAGCTGCTTTTGTCAAGGACACATTTAGTAATAAACAGACTAAACCAGCCATTTTTGGCTCGGAGGGCTGCTGCTGCTCAGGATGTGTCCCATGTCACTATTCAGGCCCCTTCTGGCGATGTGGTTTTGAGACAGTGCCTAAATGAAACACTTTGAAGCTGGGCAGGAAGTGGAGGGTGAGGCACTGTACACCAGAAATGCTGCAGCTGCAGCATCTGTGCATTTCAAACACATGCTGCTTGCTGGCTCAGGGCTGCTAAGGATTTTTAATGGCCCAACAGGCTTTGAAGGGAAAGGATGCTGGCTTTGATTGAGATGTGGTGGGGGCAGCGTAGCTGCTGACTGTACAACCCCTGCTGTGTGGGCACTGTGAAGGGGAGTGTGTTTTTTTCTGTTGTTTTCTCCACTTCTCTGGCCGAGTCTGGGGCTAGATGCCGTAAAGGTTAGGTGGTGAGTAGAGCCTTTCACCACCAGTTGCCATTCCTACCTAGCCATATGACGGCTGCTTGGCCTAGATTAAACTACTATTTAGGAGAGCTGAGTAAAATTTCTTTTCACCCTACAACAAATTCTGAAATGCCAACATTCGTTTTCATCCCAAATTGGGACAAAACATTGAAATTTTTCACAGAATGGAAATTCTGAAGTGTCTCCATTGGGAAATGTTGAAATGTTTCATTTCAACATCTCTGATAGAAAGGAAATCTTTTGACATTCCCAAAACTGAAATGTTTCATTCTGATATACTCAGCTGACCTAACACAAAGAATTTCAAGTCAGTTCAGTACTAAACCGCATTTTCCCATTGTGTCACACTGCCTTATGGAAGCTTGTAGTTTAGGAACCTGATGTCCCTACCTACCATTCTCTCCTATTCTCCCTGTCCAGACAACATCTCCCATAATGCACCATGCAGCTGAGTCACTTGGTTATCCACATTACATTACGGCAGATGTAGTCCTCCATAGAGCTCAGCTCATGGGTGAGAAGGGGGGCCCTGAACTACAGCTCCCATCAGGCAGTGCACTGCTAGAGAAATATATTTTAATATTTTGACATGTTCCAAAAGGGTAACTGTGTTAGTCTAGTTCAGCAAAACAAACAAGGAATCCTGTGGCACTTTTAAAGACTAACAAATTTATTTATCGCATGAGCTTTTGTGGGAGAAAATCCCACTTTGTCAGACACTTTGAATATTTTGTAGCACTGATTCAAAATAAAGCATTTATGATCAGTTAAAAAACCAAAATATTCCCACGTGGATCAAACTGACTTGAAGTGAAATTTTTAATTTCAGTTCACCTCAACAGAAAATCAAGTTTTCAGAAAAATCAAGTTTCCCATGCAAAACTTTGATTTTTGCAGAAACTGCATTTTCTGTTGAGAAATCATTCCAGTGGAAAATTCCTGTCCAGTTCTACTATTCATATGTCATCCAAGTATGGCACTTTACATAAAGGCGCTGCCCTTTTAGATCAGCAATCTAATTAGACAGGAAGAAAAGACAAATAGTGATAAATGAAGGCTGGTGTCTGGGTTTGTTGGGAGGATAGGGAATGTGCCTGTAGAATAGTGTTATAGTTTGTATAGGGCATTGGTGTGTTAAGTCCATGTTGAAATGCCATGTTTGGTTACTTACATACTGAATCCTGAGAGTTCATCTCTGTTTAGTCTGTAAATTATGTTTTAAGTGATTGTATTATGGTTCTGAGGGGTGGGGCAGAGCTGTGTAGTTTTGTGCTGGCTGGAAACATTGTTACCTTTTTGTTATTTGGTATTGGGCCTCAATCTTGGATCCAGAACCCTGTGCCACTCATTTGTAGCAACCTGCATGGAGCTTGGAGGGAGGAGCACAGGCCTCAGGAGGAAGAATTTGGAAGTGGCACTGGGAAGTCAGTCTGTGTGCACGTGGCTAGAATGCTCACTCTCATAGCAGCACCTGTGTTAACAGCTCACTTATTAAAGAGCCAGCTAAGCTGTTATGAAACTGTTTGTCACTGTTAGTCAGCAAATGAACATGAAACCCCATTGTGCTAGATGCTCTATAAACAAAGGTCTCTGCCCAAAGAGCGACCAATATAAGGCCATGTACACACGATCACTTTATTACGCAATAAGGCTCCTTACCACGCAATAAAGCTTGGAGCATCCACACGAGCATTTTCCCTGTTGCACGGCAACACCCTCTTGCCCCACAACAGTTAAACCACTCAAGTCGAGAGTGGTTAGGCTTGTAGTGCTCATGTAGACGGATTTTCCATATTAGACAGCCTCCGGAAATGCCCCAGAGTGCCAATCCAGGCCACTCTGGGACATTGGAGCTGTCAAATATGTCAATTTCACTGCTCTAGCTGAGCAGTGAAATTGACTATTACTGGAGCTGCCACCTGAAGCCCTGTGGCTAAGCTAGGGGGCTGGCCCGAACCGGCTGCCCTCGCTAGTTCAGGCCAGCCCCCTAGCTCAGCCCCGGGGCTTCAGGAGGCAGCGGGGGCTGCAGCCAGCCCCCTAGACCAGTGAACCACTGGGGCAGCCCACTGCCAGCCAAAAGGCTGGCTGTGGGCAGTGCATGGTGGGACAGGTGCCAACCATGCACTGCTCCTTGTATCGCAAAGGAGTGTTCACACTGGTGAATGCTCCTTTGCAATACAAGAAGCACGTATGCACACATAAAAGCGCTATATTTATAGCGCTTTCCTTGTCCTGCAACAGCTTATTGCGGGACAAGTTTATCGTGTGTACATAGCCTAAGAAGGTGGTGAGACAACAGCTGGATGCAGACAGATGGGGAGGATAAGGAAATGATGAGACAAATACTGTGATTGAACTGATATTGTCATTGAATTGTTGGTCTCAGTCCAGTGCCAGGTGACCACATCACCAGTGCCATAAGTAACACTGCCAGCTACTGTGCTGTGAGCAGTCTCAGCAGGAGAGGCCAATGGCTGACTAGGCCATGAATTGCGCTCTTGCTCTTAGAGGTACTGAGACAGATCAGGGCTGGGGTGTAGTAGCAAGGCTATGGGGAGAGACTTGCAGGGGTCCTGCCTGTGCTGGACCTGTTCAGGGGCCATCAGTCCAGCCCACAGTTGTATACGACTACCGTGTTTACAGCAGAAGGCCAGCAGCATGTGGAGGAGAGAGGAAGGGGTGCAGCAGCATGAGGGGGGAATCTCAGGGGCACTCTAGATGCCTCCATGGGAGGCCGCAGGCTTTCATCTCTCATTGCTGTTCCTGTCTCAGTGTAGAGTCTCCTTCCCAGATGAGCCTAAAGGATGGTGCTGCTAGGAAGGGGTGAATGGAGCACCAGGTATGTACCCATGAGTCCAGCCAGGAGCCAGCCCTTCCACCGTAAGGTGGTGGCAAAAGAGCATCAATCCAGGCCCAGAAGGTGGTTTGGGAGGTGGGCTGCCATGTGGGCCTGGGCTTTGGTTGGGAGGCAGGAACCACAGACCTACACGGGAGCAGCAGCTGGGGGACTGGTAGACTCCTGTCAGCAACGTCTCTGTTCTCTTCAGCATGGTGTATCGTGTTACCATCAGATGACACACCACCGATCGCCATGTCCTGGGGAGCCCCTTTGCATGGTCACTTTGCAACCAAAGGATTTGACCTGTCGTGCTGATTTGAAACAAACAGCTTTGGCGGGAGTCCGTTCCCTTTGTGCTTTGGTTCAGAAGAGCTGCCCTCTTCCTTCCCCGCCCTGGAGAGTAGTAACAGCTGTCTGATTTTTAGCCAGGACTCAGTTGCTCTATGCAAGGTGGTGCTGTCTGACATGCACTGTCACGGAGCTTTGTGTGTGGGCACTCTGATTTCTCAATATTCCCCCCCTTACCCGTATCCCAGCTTTGCATTCATTCGGCAGTTGCTCAGGCCTGCGTGCCCCATCCCTGTGAGGCACAGCATGGACGGCGGTACAGAGTGGGATGAGCCGAGGATGCCATTGGTTTGGGAGCTGGCCTCGAAAGGCTAGCTGTGGTGATTCATGCCAGGCAGTCTGCAGGAACAAAGTCTGCCGCTGGCACTAAGCAGTGCCAAGCTAGAGAAGGGCTCCACGTGAAGGGGTGTTTGGGCACACCTTGAAACAAAACACATCTGTGTCAACAAGGAGGGGAGGGAGTGAAACACACAGAATGATGTGCTGAGAGGAAGGCAAATGAAGAAAGAACAAGTTAGGCAGTGAGGGGCCAGAGCATGGGGACAAAAAGCAAGGAGAGAAGGAGAAATTGCATCTAATGCTGGCTGAGTAGGGCGGGGGTGAGTGCAGTTCTTTCTAGTGAACACTAGAGGGAGCTTAGGGATCAGTAGTAGATTATTAGACAATCATCTGGTGAAGCTGTTTCCATCTGTTAAAATAAAATATCCAGTTGGATCCTGCTCCCTGCCTCCTGCTTAATCCAGCCTCCACTCAGCTAGCGCCGAGAGGGAGCAATTTAGGGCTGGTTTGGACAGAAGTTGCACTGCCTGACCTAAACAAGGTTTCTCAATCAATTGAGCTGAATCAGTGCAAGTCCCTTGCATGGATCATCTTAAACAGGTTTGAGTGGCTAATATTGATTTGATAACAAGCCAATCCAATTATACTGGTGCTGTTTGTATACATGCACAGAGGTTGGGCCTCAGAAACAGTGTCCTAAGAAACAGAAGGATTAAGCAGCAAAAGAGAGGTGAATCAGAGAGAGAGATAGGGTAGAACAGAATCTCTCTGCCAGATCCAGAGGATAGGGTAAGAGGGGGAGAGATCAGGAGCCTGTGTTACAGCTAAATGGAAATGAGTTGCCTTACCAGTCTGTCTTTGCCATGTCATTGACCAGACACACAAGTTGCTCCTTTGGAATCTTTTATTAACGTATAGAAAATGCATTTTAAAAAAAGGAACTATACATAGGCTAAGAGCAGTCAAGACTAAAAATACTAGTTAACAATGGTCAACAAGCGTGGATCCCATTCTCCCAGTTACATTCCAATTACAGGGTTGGGAGGACAGTTACGTTTTTTGCTCCCCACTTCAGTTGTGTAGATTTAGGTTAGTTTGTCCTAGGGATCTTCTGCCTCCTTTCTTCCTTTTCAAATAATAAACACAATTCCAGAGTAATGGATGTACAAAGGGAGGGGGGGCAGAGTTTGTTGTTGATGGTGGGGGGTTTTTTGGTTGCCATCCTCTTGAAAAAAGCGATGGCAGCTAAAGTCTGGAGGGCTCAGAATTTGTCTCCTCAAATCCTATAGTGAGGAAGGTCTATTTCCATGGACTCGCACTGAAAGATGCTGACTTTCCATATCTTTCCTGGCCCCTCTCCTTTCTTTTGAAACAGCAGTGGCTGCAGAATCTTGGCTGCAGCTATATTCCGTAACAGGGGGTGGCAGATTCTGTGGAGTTAAAAGATTAAAAAAATCCACAGAGCACCTTATCCAGACAAGATGGGAAGTCAGCATTGTCAGGCAAGTCTGTGTTAAACAGAGGAAATGTTATTTCCATACCAACCCAGGCATCTGCCTTATTTGTAGGAACACAGATATCATGCTGGGCTGCTGGGGGAATTTCCCTCTGCTTTCACCTGGGAAAGGTGTGTGGAACATAATCCTCTCTGTCCTGCAGTGAATTCACCCCAGATGACAGAGAATCGATGCCTCTAAGCAAATTCCCTTGAAGGCTGTGGAGAGTCTGAAAGATAAGCATTTTATCGGCTGTGTCCGGAATCAGTTACTCATGTGACTGACACCTAGGCTGGTGAACTTGTTTGCTTGTATTCATATGTGTATATCTTCATGTACAGAGGATAAGACAAGAGTCCTCACTGGGATTTAATCAGTTGCACTTCTCCCATCTCCCCACAGAGGCTGCTCTTACTCTGTGCTTTGCTCACCTGAGCCAGTTTTGTTTCTTTAGTGTGGGGGGCTACTTAAGTGGTTTGTTGGCCTTGTTATTTTCTGATTAGTATTTGTCACAGCCAATTGTGCCATTACAGGGCGAGAGGAGTGGGATCAATGGACCAGAGATGCCAAAGGAAATTAAAAGGACATTCTGTCCTTGTGTGCCTCACTGGATAACTGGAGAAGGTGGCCTTAACCTTTAGAGAGCTCGATTGCAGTTTGTGCTACTTGATATTTTAATTCCCAGTTGTCTGGATGTGGTGGATACCATAGCAACCAGTGTTTCAGTCCTGGTAATGCTGTGGTGAAGACGTGACCGCTGACCCATGGTTAATGACCGAGAACCAAGGACTGATGGATGGAACTCATTTGGCTATGTGCATTGAGGGTATCTGCTTAGCTCCAGGGAAGTCAGAGAGGTGCCAGCTCACATTAAGTGAGGATCTGGCTCCTCGTGTGACCTTCAGCTGCCTCATTCCCTATCTTCCCCTTGTCTCCTGGGCCTCAGTTCTCTCTACTCTGAACTGGGGGCAAATAACATTTGAGGGGGGAGGCAAGGGTGAGTTCGTTTATGTTTGCAATGTTATTTGAGACTCTCAGGGTATTTCTGTTACAAACAAGCACAAAAGCAAAGGTGTCTTGTTGAAACTCCCTGTGTAGCAATTAACTCTGACAAACTATCACACCCCTTCCTATGAATATTTTTCTGTCTGCAGGAGAGAACTGGGCCTCCCTTTATCATTAGATACCTCACTTTTACATGCTTTTAGCAAAGCTAGAAAAGGCGGCTCTCCCTTTGAAACAGTTTCTGATTTTTTTTTTTTTTTTAAGGCAATTCTTAAACCACCACAGGATGAAAAACAGGACAGGTGAGCTGGCTGAGATGAAATAGGAATGGAGTTGAGCTTTCCCTTAGAGCTGACCCAAACCCAGACAGAACCTTTGTAGACGGTATGAAAAAGTCCCCTCATAGGCCTTTATGTTTACTATTTAAGCCCCTTTGCATTTGCAGGCATGACCAGAAGCAGAAATGCTGAAATACTCCTGAGGAAAGTTCTTGAACCATCGAGGCCCTGATCTTGGTAGTAGCCTCTAGACACGATGCATATAGGAATAATACCATTTTTTATTTGGTTAGCAGCAGGATGCCCCACAACAGCCTGTTCACAAGAGATTCTGAGCTTGATTTTTGCAGACTCATGGTCTGGGGAAACATCTGACCTTCAGAACACTCTTAGCCAAACCCAAGCCCACCTCCACTCCTTTTGGAGGTTCAGCCACTACCAGAAAAGCTCCAGTCGCCAAGCTGTCACTAAAGCAGCTGGAACAAAGGAAGAGAACAACAAATCCATCCCCACAGCAAGCCTTTCCTCTGCCCAGCACTACTGAACATCGTCTGAAATTTGTTTGAATTCTTTTAAAGAGATATCATCACACTTGGGCATGTTGTCTGACAGCGGACGGGTACTCTGTTGTAAGCATGGGCATCCCTTCCATGATGAGAGGATTCAGTGAGAGGTTAGCCTTCTTCTCAAGGGCAGGAGGGATGCCAAAGTACCCTGGTTTAAAGAGCCACTGTCCAGTGGAATATTGTATACAAAGAACATTCCCTCCCTATATTACTGATAATGCCTTGGCAAAGAATTTTAAAATCCTTCCATGTGCTGAGGGACTTCTGCTCCCATTCCAGTCAGGGCAAGCATCATATTCCTTTCCCACCACTGATGGTGAGAGTTTTCCTTTTTGCACCTCACTCAGGCTGGACCATTATTTTAAATTCACTTCAAGAATTAAATCAAATCCTGGATCTGATGTTGCAGAAACAGTTCCCATTAACCTTAGCGAGGCTTTTGGCTTACTGTGAATTGAAGGCTTGAGCCAGGGCTCACTGTAATCAATGAGTCTCTCCATCCACTTCAGGGAAAGTTTGTAACAGCCCTAGAGAGAAGTCCAGTCTAGAACTCAGTGATCTCTGCAGGCTGGAGCTGGATAAATACGGCAATAGTAAGCCATGACTCTCTCATCAGCATCTGCATAGAGTTTACCTTCACTTGAGTTTGCTCCCTCTTGTTTCTAGTTTCTAATAAACGCTTGTAGGAGCAAAGTTTGTTTCATGGGCATTTTCAAGCCAACATGAGTTTAGCTAATTGGGTGACAAAAGGAAATTTGTTTTGGCTAGAGAAGCAGTTTTATATAAAGGTCAGGTCATCCAGTGAGGGATCAAGAAATGAGGCCATGTTTAAGCGGGTGGCCAATCCCATAGCACCAGTGCTGAATACAGTTTGTGCCTAATCTCTAGTTGAAGTTTTGTTCATCCAAAATATTAATTGAACAAAACTGAGTAGCAAGTATACTTTGAAAAATTGCAGCCTGTTCATGGGCAACTCTGAATGAAGGAAAAGGGCCAGATTTTGCCAGATAGTCATTATTGATTGGTTTCCAAGTATAACCAGGATATCACCAAGGCAACAGAAATGTAACACTCTAAGCATTTCTGCTCTGAGGGTCCTCTGAGAGTCTCATTACATCTTCTGGGACTCTCCTACCATACCCTCCTCCCCCCAGTCTAGCTCTTTTTTGAGGCCTTCTTGTTCCTCCTTGATCTATCTATACCTCGTCCAGTTCATGGTGATTGGCAGAGGCCAGGTCTACACTTACCTTGAAATTCAGCAGCAGTCAACAGGAGTTACGCAAGGTAGCTTGTGTAACTCCCATCAACTTTGTAACTCCTTTTGCACGTGACTTCTTTGCTGTGCTGATGGAAAATGTGTTCCCATTGATACAGTGCTAAGCTGCTTGAGGGGGTGGTTTTAATGCGTCAGGTTCCAGATCGATTGAGCGGGTCTTCACTGACCACTCAGTCGAGCTGGAAAGATTGGTCTGACGGCGGTGCATTTGCTGCCGTCAGTGAAGATGTACTGTCAGGGCCTTCTCCAAAGCCCATTAAAATCAACAGGCGACTTTCTCCTGGTTTCAGCTCAATCTCTACATCTAACACGTGTAGAACTAGCACTCGCCAAGCCCCATGGTCTCACCTACTCACATATTCAATAGGGAGGGATACCCTGAGGTTCAGGACTGAAAGCAAAGCTTAGTGTCTTTATAATGCTGGCCCAATCGGTGCACTTCACTAAAAGAGGCAACTGAGTGTTTGAAGGACAGAGCAGCTGCAGCGCCATTCTACCAGCTCCAACTAGCAACACATGGGGTCCTTTCCCTTGACCTTACAGCTGGAGCAGTCTGAAGTTGAGGGTCGTATCCAATCCTGAACCCAGGGTTAGTTACATTTTTGTGTTCCAATGCATGGCGCAGGAGGACACTGCTTTTCCTGCTAGGCCTCCTGTCTCTCCCTGGGACACAGGCTGGATGGGAGCACATGGGAGTTAGTTGTGCTCCTTGACTCTGTTAAAAAGACTGTCCTGAATGCTTTGTTCCACTCAGATCCTTTTACATGTTCTCTGCAAGTGGGTGTAAAATGCAGTTTAGTACAAAACAGCTGTTAGTGCAAATGAGACTCAGGCCAATTGTCAAATAGTGATAGGCCTTGGCAACCCTTCCTCTGCAGTACGGGGAGCCCCAGCCAAACAGCTTTGGGCTAGGGTATGAGACATAGCAGGGAAAACTGCCTGATCTGTTTTCATTGGACAATTGATTGATTGAAGTGCAGAACAGAAGCAGCATCGATCTTAAGGAGTAAGTTCAGTGTTTGAAAATCACTTTTAATAAATTATAGGTGTTGTTAGTAACAACAGGTAGGGGTGGGAAAAAGTTTTTAAATATCAGGTTTTTAGTAGGGCAGTGCCCCTTAAGGAATGAAAAACATCATGTTTGGAACTTGTATGGGCCTTTCATTCAAGGATCTGAAAGTGCTTTACCAATATGAATTAATTAAGCCTTGCCACAACCCTGTGAGGGAGGAAATTTTCAGTCCCTTAGTTTAGAGTGGGTGGAACTGACTCATTGAGAGATTGTGACTCACCCAAGATCACAGAGGGGGCTGGTGGGAAGAGAACCTCCATTCCTTGACCTACAGGTCTTTTGCCTCTACCACCAGATAATCCGTCCTCCATAGCACCAAGGAACATGAACATGAGGACTAGATTTCACAGCACACAGCTGCAATTTACCCTGTAAGCTTCAGCATGAACTAGAGCCACTTGCCAATTCTTCTGCTCACTTCTCTTCCTCCAATACTCTTTGGTTTAGGATGGATAACAACTATGAGACATGACGTTACCATGTATAAAAATAAGAGGGAAAGGGGAGCCTCAATTCTCTTACTTCAGAATGACAATAAAAGATTCCTAAGAGCTATTTTCTCTGACTCTCCTCTCCTCTGAGCTAGGCCTTATAAGAGTACAACAAAAACTAATCAAAACGTTTATTAAGTCAACACAGAGAGGAGAAGATGGGTCACCACTGTGCCCCAGAAAAAACTGGGCTCACGGGCCCCAGCTCATGTCTATGGGCAGATGCTGTGCACCATTCAGCCAGTGCACCTGCTGTGAATAGGGGGTGGCCATGGCCATGTCAGAAACATCGTGATGGCGCGGTTTATAAGAAGGCAGTTAGCGCTCTAAAGGAAAAGACAGATGGATACAGTGCAGACAAGCATTGCACACACCTTGTGAGATCTGTGACTTGCAGATCCTTGGGACACCATGCCAAACATGAAATTAGCGTTTCCCTACCTTATGCATGTGCACATGCATGTACTGGGCTGCCTGGGATAAGGGACAGTTGCATCACCTTGGCTAACAGAGGAATTGGGCGGGCTGGGTCTTCCTGCCTGTTGTGACAGCGGGTAGAGGTGGGAACTGAGTCCAGTGCATTAGATTTGTTGCCTCTGCGTATGATCAGTTTGTCAGGGCACTGTTTGTGGCCCCTCTTGCCTAGGTGTGACTGTTGCTATGTGCCACCTCAGCTGCAGACCCCCCTCCAACATAACAGACAAAAAGGGAACTGGTGCCACAGCATGGCAGGGCCTGCTTCCATCGGCGCCGCTGGCTTACAGGTCCTGCAGCTCAAAGGAGGCCCTGCTACAGTAGAGATGGGGAAGAGGAGAGCACCTTCAATAGGAACATTTCCTATAGGGTTTGCCTGGGATTTATAGGTCTTTTTAAAAAATACTAAAAATCCATCTCTCTCTTTTCATGTTGGAGGCAGGGGGAGTGGGCATTCTGCATTTCAGGGGAAGAGCCTTCCCTTTCCAAAGCCTACCAGCCATTCAATCACCCCATCCAGGACTCCTTTGAACCAGGTTGCTATTTCAGAGAAGTAGTATCTTTTTCCCTTTTCATATTATAAAATACAAACAAATGACAGAAAAGGTTGGGCGGCTGGGGCGGGGAGGGACAGGATTTCTGCTGGCTCACAGCTGTAGGGACCGTCGTTTCCTCCCCGAGATGTTACGGTGGTTGTAGGGTCGCATCTTCATTTCCACAAAGGGTATGGAGAACTCATGGCCTTTCCAGTGGTACCAGTTAATTCCCTGTGGGCAGGAAGGAGACAAAGACATGGGGTTAAAAAAAAAAGTGTAGAGGGCAGGGGGGAGACAGAAACAAGTGTGAACTCAGAAGATAAGTGGGAAGAAAGTGAAGAGTTTGCTTAATGAAGCAGCTTCTACTATTACGCTGTGAGCAAGGAATGTGTAGTTTTTTCTCTCTGGCTTGTTATATGCTGCCTCTCTCACAAATTTGCCAACTTATTGATTTTCATGTGTCTCCCACTCACATGGCAAGAGGCATTGCTTTAAAGTTTCCCTCTTGAAGCCCTGTGGAACTTGCTCAGTGTAATGAAAGTGAAGGGCCAGGGAAAGGCACCTGAGAAGGGCCACGTTACTGCGGCTTGGTTCTGCATTTACCTGACTGTGCCGGGACTCGCCGTACTTGCCGTTGAGGTTGGTCCGATGGCAGTTCTTGTACCACCAAGCCCCTTTGTATGACATGGCACAGTTTGTAACAGCAACATCGTTGTCTCTGTCCTTGGTGGAGAATGGTCGTCCCTGGTGATAAGTGAGTGAATCTCCTGTAGAGAGAGACAGACTGTGAGGACAGGGTTAGGCTACGCCTGTGGTTTGTAAGCAGGACTCCATGGCAGGCCTAAAACAAGTAAATTAGAATAACATAGTAACATCGTTCATTCTGCAAATCTCCAGCTCCAATAGTTGAAGACTAGCAGAATGCTATGGGAATGAGATTAGTTTGAGTTTCTAACCCTCTGAAGTAATACATGCTGCAGTGGGACCTTATCGATTCTAGATCTGTCTGCTGACATTCTGGGTTGGAGATGGGCCTGAACAAAACCTAGATCCTTGGACCTGTACCCTTCTGGGCTTTGGAGATAGTAAAAACCTGCTGCCAGATCCAGGTCTGAATTTCATGGCTTTAGAAGAGGCTAACGCAATTCCTGGATCCAGACACCCCAGAACTGGAAATCTAGATCTAGGTATGTGGCAAGAGCCAATGACTGCACTGATGAAGTGTTTGTGTTTCCTTCCACTGGCCAAAGAGATCATTTTCTCCCCGTGGCAGGGGAGAGCAAGCCTTCAACCAGCTGGTCCTGGAAACTCAGGCTTGTTTCTTCTCACTGGACAAAAACCATTGGAAGGTTTGCAGCCTCTCGTCCCAGAAGAAACACCTAACCTATCTGTCTCATAGATATTAATAGACTGGGGAGTTCCCTTTTGCCTCCTGGTTTAAAAAGCAGCCAAAGGTAAACAGTTGATTCTTCCTTTAAATATTGGTTCCTTCAAACTGTGACCTGACTGGCTCAGAAAAGAAAGGTTATGAATATGTCCAGAACATAGTGGAAAAACCATGAGACCTGAAGCTACTTCAGGGAGGCCTCCCCTGAGCCCTATTTGGAGGAATGCCAGAAACTCTGATTGGTCAAGAAAACCCAGAGAAAGGCACAGAAACCTGTTGGAGCTACTAACCCCCAGCTGGCTGCTGCTTGGACCCCTGGTCTGCTGCTTCAGCTACTGGCCTGCTTGATTCCAGGTGACCTGCGGGGTGCCTGACCGTGTCTGGTTTGGTTTGTCTAGCTCCTTCCTAACTCCTGGTAACACAGACAGGACCTTCTGGAAGGACGTTGCTAGCTATTAGCCCCAGCTGCCTAAGTCTGTCTCAGACAAACTGCCACTCATCTTGCTATTCATTGAATGTCTAGTCTTATTGGTGGAAGTGAGTTCTCTCCCCAAAGGTGTCCTGCCAAAGTTGTGGTGAGTGAAGCTTAGCGGTATTGTGTCGTCCTAGAAGAGTGACTGTGCTAATGTTCTAGCAAAAGCTGCAAACATTTGGCACACACATCAGGGTACTATAGAGATGATTTCAGATTCTCTGTGCATATGGGAAGCGTGGCGTTAATAGGATGATTGGCTGTTGTGGTGCAAGGCACTAGCGTTCATTATTGATCCAATTAGCTGAACAGCAAAGGGTGTTATATAGGAAAATTCTGTGTGCTGATTAAATGTGCCTTCTGGTAACTACCATCCTGGCTTATTTGAGAACCCACAAGAAACCAAAGAAGACGAAATGCCTCTATCTGGAGGGGCCAGAGTGATAGTAGCCAGGAAGGGAATTAATCCTTTGGGTGCTGGGATTTCCTTACACTGCTCAAGCTCATGCACTGCAGGCGTTTCTGACCCACCAATCCAGAAAGCTTCCTACTGCACTTTAGGTGCTTGTTAGTGATAGTGTGTACCGGAGGTGCCATTGTAGTCTCCTATTCTGAGCTTGTAAAGGCTTCTGGCGTCACTGAGAGAGAACTTGTTGTAATAGGCGTAAGTCGCCTCTTGGCCATCTCGCATGTCTATTCGTAGCTCATAACGTCCCTGTGATGTGATCTTGTGAATGTTATCCAGCCCTGCAGAGACAAGCAGAGGGTTCAAGTGAGATCTGGTACCTAGCAACTCTGGTTCAGGACTCGGTGAAAATGCACAGCAAATAAATGCAGAGGAGGAGGAGAACCTAGAAATCACCAATTCTTTGAAGAAAAGCCACACTCTCTGAATTAATATCTCTGCCCTTAGTGACTAAATCTGGACTCTACACTTACATACGCAACAAGACACAGTTATGTGCTTATTAGAGATGGGATCTGATCACGGAAATCAGATCTGGACCCAGATTTATTTGTTGGGTGTTGGCGTTTCTAAGCTGCAGTAAGTCTCAAGTGTTTGGCTCTGGAGTTTTGGGGTTTGGCTCATTGTAAGAGGAGCTATTTTCAAACTCCATATCTGCCTTCTGATGCCAAACGCCTTACATTTTGGAGGGTGTTTGCTCTTCGGACGCACCTCTAGTATGTACATGCACAAGTCCCGTCCCTGTGTTGCAGCTTTCCAATCTTGAGCAATGCTAAATCATCAATACCCTTTTTGTACGTTTCCTCAGATTCTCACTCGTTAAGGTCAGGGATGAATAACGCCAATTACAGCCATGCATTGAGGGTATTAGTTATACAAGCTTCACTCATGCAGAGCTATGCTAATGCCTCAGCATTCATTCCCCAATTGCCACCATTCTAGGCCTGGGTCGCTTCTGAGAAGAAACTGCCAATCATATTAAATTGCAGAGTGTATTTGTAATGCAGACAAAACCTTCCAGGGGATTGGACAAAGCAGCTAAGTTTCATTCTTTTTGTGACCTAAGGAGATTTTGAAACCAGGTCTCTCTAGGTGAAAGGCCAGTGAAAAAGCCTGCTGTGCCACCTCACAAATCAAGAACTGCTGCATCTTTGTGACTTCCTTTTATGTCACATGTCCTCCACATGACACATCATTAATGATATGAGCATAGACAGAACAAAGGAGGGAACACCGTGGTGAAGAAAGGCAGATCAATAGGGCAGTCCAAGGAAAGCAAGAGCTGGAGACATAACCTCTCTAATGATACACAGACACAGAGGGATGGAAATTAAGCTTGCAGAGATAAGTGTACGATTCAAAGATGCAGAGCATCTAATGATCACAGCGAGGCTGACTGTGTCAGTGACAGACAAAGAAGTGAGGGCATTACCCAGCCAAAACTCGTCCTCTAGGTTTCCAAAGCCAACGCGGTAATCCATCCATTTTCGAAAGAAATCAGTCAGCCCATTTTGCCGTCTCTGGAACACCTACAAAAGGAGAACCAATGAAAGGCACAAGGAAGAGCCTTTGCTCTTTGCAGAAACGATGACAGATCACAAGTGGACTTTGTTACATGTGAAATTAAATGATCATGCCTTGCCTTTCTGTACCACCCTTTGAGTGAGGCGCTCAGAGCGTGGCCGGTTCACGTATTAATTCTTCCTACAGTCCTGGAAGTTAGATGTGTATGACAATGATGGATAAACTCAAGTTAAATGGTGTCCACAGCAAATCAGTTGCAGAGGTGGGAACAGAATCTAGGAATCCTGACGCCAAGTCCTCTGCTCTATCCAACGGACAACACTGCCCACTTTTCAACAGGTGATTCTGTTTTAACTTGCAGTTTCTCTAAGCCCTTCAGCATGAAATCAGATGTGGGGCTTTGAAGTAGGGTGAAAAAGCAGGTTAATGCTTTGGCTAAAGAGTCAACACCCGCAGTGTTAGGAATTTATACTGTGATTTGCAAGGCCCTTTTCCGTCTGCACGTTTACTAGCATTTTTATGTACTAACGTGTGAGAGAGAGAGTGGCACCACAATCCAGTCAGAACAGCAAAGTATTCTCTGCTTATACTGCCAGTTCAGGCTGTGTGTTCTGCTATGTGGCATTTGCCTCTAACGGCACTGGAGAGAGTCATTCCAGCTGACGGCTGACACCACCGTAGGATGAGCTCTGTGAGTGCAAGTCATTTACTTTGACAGCTAGTATCCATTTAATTTCATGTATGGGACAACAGATCAATATCAGCTTCAGTCTACACTTTGTGCTTACAAAAGGAACTGCAAACATTTCAAATCCACCAAAGGGAATTTCTGCATGTGCAGCTCAGGATCCTTCCCCTGAAATGTGGAAAGTAAAGTAAACTGTATTAAGCCTTTTCTGCTTTTCTGGTTGGTGCATTGCTTTGCTGTCTTTCATAGCTTTGTTGCTTTGCCTTCATTTATTATTGGCAAACAGCGTTTCTCTGTTATAGCTCGTAGCCTCACATCTAAAATGGGAGGACTCATCCTAACTCCCAAACCAGGCAGAGCCAGGCTTCGTTTGTTCTTGGATGGGAGATTTTAAGGGGAAACCGCATTGCTGCAGGCTGGTTATTCAGGAAACATCGCTGTTTTTGTTGTGCCAGGGCCCCAGCCTAGAACTGGAACCACGAAGCTATTGGAGGAGTAAGGAAGTGAAGGCCCTATGGCATATTTTGGGGTCATTTGTTTTTTTTTAGCCTTATCCTTTCACAGGGGACGGCGCAGAGCTGCCGTAGGACGCCTTGTGTCTTGAAGACCGACCAACCAGGTTCTCAGGAGTCTGCCAACTGTTCTGCCTTTTCAGGGGATGCGCTACACATTGTCTCGCATTGCTGGCCTGTGCCACTGCTGACACGTGGGAACAGGGACATAGCTCCTTCTTGCCTTTTTTGGGGTTGCCTGTGCCCTAGCGGCTGTTAGGATGGAGCTGTCCTGGTAATCAGAAGAACCCGGGAAGTTTGATTGTGACCATAGTGCAAGGAGTAGGGAGGATTTTTGTGCCTTCACCCTTCTTTGCACAACCACTTAAAGGCCAGCTGCAATTTAATCCTAAATCGGAGTTGTGATGTTAAACCTGGTGTCCCACACAAATTACGCTCTGCCCAGCTGGCTCGTTCCTTCACTTCCAATTGGATAATCTTCCTTCCTGCCCATAACTGTTGCTGTGTGCTGCTAACTGCTGCTGCATTCCACCCCAGAGGTGGCTGCTTTGCTCTTGTGAATGATGTGGCCCTGAATGGTTTCTAAAGCACTGTGGGCAATCCTTTGGAATAGAAGGAAAGTGTTGGGTAACAGAAACCTGTTTTTAGAGCTGTGCAAATAACTGATGGTCCCATTTGCTGTCCAAACTGAGAGTAGAAATTTTTTTTTAACCCTTTCACATTTGCTGTATTGAAATTGAAATAAAATTCAAATGAAAATTATTTTAAATAAAAACAATTCAAATTATTTGAATTCCCGCCCCCCCCCCCCCCCGAATGAAACATTTTGGAAAATTCAGCATAAATTTGCCATGCTTCAGTTGACCTGGAAATGTGCTTTTCAATGGGAAAAACTGTTTTTGTCCTCAAAATGTGCCCCAGCTCTAATTCTGCTGAGTTCTACATGGAGGCTTACAATCCATCCTCCCCCATCTGTGGTCATGTCGCAGTACACCTGCACTCGCTGGCTGAGGTCCCCGTTGATGGTGATGGTGTAAATTCCACTCATGGTATCTCCATTCAACAAATGCTGGGCACAGTCCTGAGGATTAGCGAACACGCGGCCTCCTGTGAAATTAGAAAGGCAAAGCTTCAAAGAGAGCATGGCATCTCCCTGCCTGCATCCATGACGTATATCACACAATGCTGTATCTCACGCTTACTACAATCCAGGAAGGACATGAATTGACCTCCAAAGTTATGAATTAGCCTGGTAGATGGTAACTCCATGAAGTACATCAGCTATCTCCTGGCTTACTTCCACATGTCATACTGCATCATGCAAAAAGTTCATTGCTGGTACCAATTAACTCATTACGTACCACTCAGTAACTCTACTGGATACAATGAATGAGAGTGTGACATCTTGTGATGTTTTTCCACATATCTTGCAATGCCTCAGAAATTAATTGTCCCCAATATACACAGATAATTTGGCAGATACCAATGTTCTTTCATCAGCAGCACTGGTTCTCCAAATGTGTAAGCTGGTGGAGTACAATGGAGTTACTACATCCATGTAAGTGACAGGACAATCCAATTCATGCAGGGATCATCTTCATTAGAAGATTCAGGAGGGTGTACCCAGGGTCCGGCAGATGTGGTACTGAACACAACTGGTTGATGTCTATGCTGACTGCAAAGTGTTGTGGTAGGTAGCATGGTTCTTTGCGGTCATATTCTAGCTTGATGCAATTTTCAGATGAAGATATGCTGACAGAGAGGGGCCTGAGGTAGTTGTTCATTAGTCCTATATGATCTCAACAGATCTGCAGTGTCAGGGACCTGTGTCGGAGTCTTATCTCACAAAAGCTATATACTAGCTTAGCAGTAGCATAAGAATTGTACTAATTTATGCTTTTATAAATGAGAGGAGGAATTTAGCCTATCCAGTGGGGTTACTTGTGATCTAGTGTTACTGCACGAAGAACAGGGCCCAGTGGCCACAGTTGCGGTGAAAAATGTTTATATGGACCAAATTTCATACCTCAAGCAAGATACTGCTTTCATTTGTGCCAGGTGTAAATGAGTAACTCCCCTGAAGTAAGTGGACTTGCACTAGTTTACACTACTGTAAGTGTGAGGAGAATCTGGACTGTGGCACAGGTGGGCACACATTTGTGGTGAAATCTTTGGTCCAGTTTCAACAACAGCTTAAATGGCAGTGTCAATTTACACAGGAAATGGGTGTAAGCTGTATTCACTGGGTGTGCAGGGCCAATGTAAGTTTCACGTGAAAGGGGGTGTGATTTGAAAAGTTGGAAGGCCCTTACGAACCCTGGTTTTGTTGTTTGTTTTTCTATTCAGTCTCCCAACACCCATTCTTGGGGCATGAATACTCAAGGATTTCATTTTGTCCAAAGGGCAAAGAGCCCCTATTTTAGAGTCTGTGCTTTTTAACACAAGAGCCAGTTGAAACAGCAAAGTACAAGTCAGAGACGTATTTGTCTTTTATAGTATCAAATATACAATGAAATATGCCTCAGAGAGACACTTCAAAACCTCAGTATTTTGTGAGCGATATGTTTTTAATTTATATTCCGATCTTTAAAATCAAAACTGTCTCTGAAAGAAGTTTTAAACTACAAATGATAGTGTATCTCCTTTTTCTTTTTGCCATTTGTATACAGTTCCTCCAGAACCTTGTGCAAACATGCAAGAGAACTGAACAGATAGCTATTAATATGCCAGAAAGAATGAAAGACCTGTTGTGTGTGTTATGAACACAAGGAAGAAAAACGTATTGAAAAAAGGTGGCTTTAAAAAAAAATCCAACATAAACAACCTATTATTCTCCTGGAAAGTGCTGAGATATGTTGCTAGAGTAAATGGAATGCTGTGCCCTGGTTCTTAGACAAGGGAATGATGGAGCAACAGCAGTCTACAGATCTTATAGCTTCATTGTCCATCCCCAGATGCTTCTGTTTCACAGATATATTAGAAAAGAAACAGGTTTATTGTGCTTGTTACTAGCTTTTATTTTCACTTAAACCTGCTTCTAACATGTCTCTCAGGGAAGGAGCCATCTTCAGTACGTTCTCTGACTTGATATAGGGTCAGATCCTCAGCTCTTGTAAATTACAGCATAATATCCCTTGCTAGTGGAGCCTCGCTGATTTACACGGGCTGGGAATCTGGACCTATCTGTTTTCACCCTGAACTCGTGATCATCCTCAACAAGTATTTCTATTTTTCCATCCCCTACAGAATATGCTCTAGTTCTTTGTGCCCACTGAAGTTGAGGCAAGAATAAGGTAAGAGCCCTGATCTGATATAGCAGAAAAGAAGGGGTTTTGTTGTTGCTAGCATCTGTTAGCACTTAAAAGCAGGTTACAAGGCCTTCCCATGTGCCTCGACTGGTGCGTATATCTGCAGTGGATTCAAAGGGAGCCCTTTTAATCTAAGTGTGAATACAGAGGAAGTGATTTCAACACTGTAGAATGGACAGCATCTTCAGGCTTTTTGTCATCTCTTTTGAAGTGTCTAGGTACAAATGTAATTGGATTCAGCCCTGCACAGTGTGCATAGTGCCTATTGAGTGCTTCTTTCTGAATAAGCTCTCCCACACTGGATGCTGCACTCTGCCCACATTTTTAACATGAGTGTTTACAACATGCAGTATTTCTGTGCAGACTGCTTCTTGTAAACCCTCTGACAATACGGCCATGGTGGCTGTGAGTCTCAATCCACTTCCTACCACATCCATTCCATTAGGGAAAGATATTTAATAAACAGGACAGCTCTAAATAACAGGGAAAGCACTATATCTGGCCATCATAACATAATAGGGACTGTTTCTCGTCTTGCGCTCATTGGACACCATGGTTTGGCAATTCCATTGACATCGGTGGAGTCATCCTTGACATGGATCAGGATGAGATCAGAATCATGTCCATAGAGTTTAGGTCATTGAGTCAATCCTCCGGTCACTGCAGGAGATATTCTTGAAGTGAATTTTCCAAATCTTTGGAGCACAAGCAAGAATAAGGTAAAAGGGCTTGTTTGAAATAGGTGCTCTCTGTATTAGATGTGGCACCTGCATTCAAATCCCATATCCAAATACCACCTGACTATGGCAGAATTCAGATCTGGGCCCTATCTCTGATTTATGCATTTTGTAGGGAGAAGAGAGGGTAATATCTGATAATGAAAGGTAAGGTAGCACTTAAGTCTTTGTGTGTTCGGGTGAGTTGTGGGGCAGGAGGCCCTCGGACATGAGCAGGTGTGGGGTTTGTGGGGCAGCTGTCTTCCTTAGGAGTGAGAGAGGAATATACAATTTCCATGAGAGGCTCAGCATGGGGCCAAACCTCAGGGGAGGCGGCTGCTAGTGCAGCATGGCACAGCTGGTCAAATGAGGGGTGGAATATACTCCTGACCTGTGATGAAGCTGGTGGAGGTGAATCCACTCCTCATCGCATTCTGGGCCGCCTGCAAACGTACGGTGTATTCTGTAGTCTCTGAAAGCCCCTCTAAGCGGATCCAGGTGTCCTCTGCATCTACTATCAGCTCCTATATGTAGATCACAAAAGAAGATGGATGCCGAGAGCAACAGACTAGAATAGCTACAGTGGACCCATACAACAAATAAAGAGGGGGCAAAAGCCAGAAATTTCTATGGTGCATGCTGTCTGACTGAGGATCTTAAAGCCAGTTACAGGCGGGAAGCTCTCAGCACCCCAGTAGCTAGCTAAGTATTACCAGCCCCATTTCCTCAAAGAACAAATAGAAGGAAAATGATTACCTAAGACCCTGCATGTTGGGGCAAAACTGAGATTGGATTCCCCATTGACTCCTAGGCTTTTCTTTAGCTTCTCAGCCATGATTCCTCTTTGACTGTCAGCCAAGGGGAAGTTTAGGGGACTAGATAGAGCAAATCCTCTAGACCAGGCTGTGATGGGCAGATGCTATTGAAGGTCCCTATGTACATGGATTACTAATTCCCATGGGCCCAGAGAACATGTTTGCAACCTTATTTGAAGGTGACTGAGGCGCCTTATGGGAAAACAAGTGTGTTAAAAAGCCTTTTTAATCCCCAATCATTTAGTGTGAAATTCAGCCCCTGGCAGAGATCTGTGTACCACTTACCCTATCGGGGCCGCGGGGGTGGGGTTAAGTGGTACACAGGCCTTTTCCTGGCTCTCCTCTCAGGAATTTATTTCCTCTTTCCTAAGATACAGTAACCACAACTGGTGGTGTGTTTACTAGACATGCTTTGTACCTCCTGAATTCAGGAAGATGTCTTTCCCCTGAAATGGGGCATCATTCACAGCCAAAGCAGTATAAGGAGTGGAATTGGTCAGCCCTCTTTGTTTAGCAATTCCTAATCTGCTCTCTCTGCTGTTTTAACCTAGCTGGTGTTCAGCCATATCACATGGCTCTTATTGAATTAATGCCAATATTCTACATCTCTTGTGAACCCATAATACTGTCAAAGGAAACGATTAGGCATGTTTGCAATGACCTATATCTGATAAACCCGTGTTCATAGGCAAGTCTCTCCCTTGTTCTCAGATATCGACATGGTCATTAAATGAACAAACATACTGTGCTGTAGGGTGAATTAGTTGCCTGCATCTCTTTCTACTCTCTGTAAAGATAGGTACCACATTAATCTCCTTCCACTGCTCAGGTACCTTTCTCCTGGCTCCAGTGACTAATTTTCAAAGGTTCTGAAACCTTCTCCACTAGTTCTTCCAAACCTCCCAGGTGCATCTTGTCCATTTGGACCTGCAGATGCGAGTACTGATTTTTTGTCACCACTGCCTGACTTATCCCTTGGATTGTGGCCTCTCTGAGCATTGTCTAATAGCAACACCTACGAGGAACCTTTGTCTGTCATCTTGGTCAGCCTGAGCTGCACTATTTATGCAAAACCCTCAGGTACAACAGCTTCCTCTTATTGACTTGGATCACCTCGTTTGAGTCCTCACCCACAACTCCAGTCTCTGATTCTTGTTTTGGCATGATCCCCTTTATCAGTGAAAACTCACCTTCCGGCTTCCATCTGTTGTTCTGTAGGTCATGATGTAGTTCTCAATCTCTGCCATTGGAGGTTGCCATGAAAGAAGGGCACTCCGGCGGGTGACCTCACTGGCAGTCAAGTTAGTTGGGGGATCCAGAACTGCAAAGATCCATAGAAACCCAGGAATTGGAAGTCTGACACACTAGCATTGCTATTACAGCTGTTTGAAACAGCATCTTGGGTCCCTGAATCATGGTGACAGGAGTGCTGGATGAAGCATGGAAGTTTGGAATTTCTCACAATCATTGGTCAGCTCACCCTTCCTTGCCCTCATTCTTCAGACCAGTTTTCCCATTCCTAACTTGGTGCTCCACTCATAGGGCACTAGGAACCAGCCAAATATTCTTCCCATGTACTTTTTTGTAGTGCAAATTGCTCTGAACTGCATGAAACACAATCTCTGTCAGGTAGCTATTTAGTAGTGAAATAGATTCCCTTGTTCTCCTGGAATAGATTCTGGATACAGCCTTATTGTAATGGGCAAGAAAAGGATCTGACAAGGATTTCTTCATGAGGCCATCTGGAAATCTTATCTAGGGGATCAGCAAAACAGAATTGTTGAGTGTTTTGAAAAGCATCTACCTGAACCTGACAGCTCACATATATCATTATTTTCTGGTTCTTGTACTATTCCCGTAATCATGGAATCTCTGTGCCTCCGTGGTCCATGAGCACTTAATACAGAGTAATCAACAGCTTATTTGGTTTCTGTTCCCCGGATGGGTAAAATAAGAACCGCTAAGGAGATGTAGCTGGAGAAGGAAAGAAGTTACCATACGTACGAGTTGTAAAGTTGGTGCTGATGGTCCTGCTAGTGAGAGGCCCACTGGTGGCATACATGGTGACCATGTAGGTGGTACTTGGCATCAGGTTGATAAGCTGGTACTCTTGGTTGGCCCCATCCACTAGAATGGTCTCCCCTGCAACTGAAATCAGATGAAGCTGGCTTGGCTGAATATGGAGCCCTCCTGTCGTTAAAATATGACTAGGAGAGAGCTATTTGAAACAAAAGTCTATCTTGGCTGATTGCCTGGACACAACAGGTGGCATTTTACCATGTCATGTCACCAGCATGCCTCTGCTTTTCGGGTGAATTAAGACCTTATTTGTTCAGATCACAGAAGAATATGAGTGGCTATTTCCCCCACTCCTTACAAAAACCAATGCCAACACCTGGCTTGCATATAGCACTGCCCATCTCCAGAGCTCAAAGCAACTTGCAAAGAGCGTAAGAGCTGTGATCTCCATTTCACAGATGAGGAGTCAGGCAGAGAGAGTTGTGCAAGTCCACAAAGCAAGTCAGTGGGATTAGAACATGACTTCCTCCCATTGGATCATGTTGCTGTTTTACTTGCTACTAATATGTAACCTCACTGCTACAATCTGTGAGCAGAGCAATTTTGTCTGGTGTAGAAGCAGGTTTGGACAGGAGTGTAAGTAAATCATCAGAGGCAAGTAAAGGTCAATTTCAATCACCATGCTAAATCCACGAAACGATATTCATGGGTAACAGTTGGTGGGAATGCAGCCCTCCCCCTCACTTGGCACCTGTAGGTGTTTGGGTGTCGTTGGCCACACCAGGGTAGATAGCCCTGCAGGGCTAGCGGCATCCAATTCTTTGCTTGGGGATGGAGTCATTCAGCAGCAGGGTGGTCCCTCTGTTGTTTGGTGGCTTGCCCTCCTCTTCATAGTCCTGCCCAGGCTGTCTGCTGTGCTGGGCCAGGATCTCAGCCTCTCTAGGACTTTGCCCTCCAACATCTTGGGCTCCTTGACTGTGCGGGGAGCCCCCTTGCCACTCTGCTGTCAGAGCTGCCTTAATCTGAACCCCACTCCCCCCTTTATGTCTCTCAAATGTAAAAATAAAATAGTTTAAAATCGGGGAGGAAAATGTAAACATAAAAATTGATTAATAAACTCACACAAAAAAAATAGGAAACTCTCGCTTTGCACCATTGGCTGCATTCTTCAGACATTTTCCCCTTCTTAATATTGGGGCTAACTGAAGGCCCTACCGTGTTAATGTCTATTTTTGGTGAGCTGGGTTTGCTCTGACGGTGCCTGGATCTCAGATTTCTGGGTCAGCCACAGGATTCCTTGTCCTTGGCATTCAAGCAGGAATAGATATCTGTTTGAAATTCTCGGGTGGCTGGCCCCTCTGTAATACTGTCTCAGCTCCTGTGCTCTAATGGAGTTTAGCTAGAAGTGCTAAAGCCACATGCAAATCTGGCTTTACAGACGTACCTGTGTAATGCGTGAGTACAATGACGTAGTTCTCTACTTCAGAAAGCGGTGGCCTCCATTGAAGCAGGGCTTCTGTAGGGGTGATGTTGGTGGCAGTCAGACCCAGGGGGTGGTCCATGGCTGAGACGGAACCAGACATTCATCAGGCTAAGATGTGAAGAGTAACTCGACTCTTTGGGGAGTGAATGCCAGGTTAAATCTCAGGTAAAACTTCCTAATGTAAGAACAGTTGGATAGTGGAACAGACTGCCTAGGGAAGCCGTGGCAGCTCCTTCAATGGAGGTTTTCAGAAGGAGGCTGAATAGCCACCTGTCCTGGGTGGTTTAGACACACCAAATGCTGCGTGTGCATGTGCGTTTTAATCCCCAGGGCCACTGCTAACTCTATATGGGGTAGAAAACACTTGGAATAGGCAAAATACCTGCAGCCACCTTCCCTATCTGCCAGACTGCTTCTGCACACCTGCCAGAAAGGATGTTTCTGATGACTGATACTTCCCTTGGGCTTGCGCTAAAACATCCTTCCCTATCAACACCATCTTCTCTGGCCAGCCCTCCGCCCACACCACAACTGCTACTTGGACACATTGTTCCCCTCTGCACAAAGGCAGGCAGGCTTCCTAGGGGCTTTCACTGGACACATTTAAAAAGTCCTGTTGTGCCCACAGGCACTGTATAAAGTGAGCACTGGGATCTTGTTCCCTCCATGGTGCATAGCGTAGGCTGGCACATGGTATTTAGAACATTGTGAAGCAATTTCAGTGGGTGAAAATAGCACTAGATCGTGTCCCTCTCCCCGAGCTAGTCACGTGCACCGCAAGTCACAAGGAACAGAAGCTGCAGTTTTGAGTCCAAAACCCCTTTTGGCGCAATAATGAGGTCAGCCTGCAAGTCAGCGGCAGTCCTGGCTCCCTTGCTGGCTCCATGCATCACACCCTGCCATAGAGCCCCGCAGAGCGCAACCCCTGATCTCGGTGTACCTGCGATGGAAACGTCCCCACCTGTGTACGCGACGCTGGAGACACGCTCGCTCTCCTCCCGGCCCCGTATGCTGCTCAGGTTGATCTCGTACTTGGTCGCTGGCTGCAGGCGGCTGAGGGTGTATTCAGTGACATCGCTGGCGATTGCTGTGCTGTCCACTCTCCCTGCAAAGCATGGGCAGAACAAAGAGCTTCATGAAGGCTTATCAAATTGCCTGGCTGTTAGCAGAAGCTCAGGCTGCATGAGAGGAGCAGAGACCCAGGCACAGCTCTAGGGTGCAGATGGGTTAGAGGGGATTAAAAAGCTCTTAGTGGGAGGAGATGCACGCTCATCAATGTGAGCGGCCCTCTGTTTCCTGCCTTGCAAGCCCCAGAGTGGATCGATGATACTAGGGCCAAATTCACTCTTTGTTCTTGCTGGCTTTGACACACGTTGCTGTCTGCTGCTGCCAGTGCACCGTGACTGCATCATTTCCTCCACTGACTTTGGGCACTGCACTGCTCCCTACTCTGGGCATCTCCATGTGGCTCCCATCTCAGGCTCAGCTCCCCTTAAGACCCCAGGGCTGCTCTAGAACTGTTCTAGTGGGTGCAGTCCCTCTGGGTATGTCTGGCAAAGCTGGGAGCATGCCCACGCCAGCTCTGCTTGAGTTACCATGTGAAACAGAGCAGTGGCGGCCATAGGGCCAGGAGGATGGCTCAAGACAGACACCAGAGCATTCACCACTGGGGCTGGGGGGGCTTGTCTTTGGGAAGCTAGTCTGAGTTGCCGGCTACGCCGCTGTGGCCTCACTGCTACAGCTGTGTGCTAGCTCTGGCCGAGCTAGCACCCTGTCAGCTTAGCTTTGCCGGGAAGCGCGCGCTGAGTGGATAGACGCACTCTTAGAGGAAGGGGAGAGACTCAGTTCCTGAGGGATGCTGGCCCCCTGCCCACCCATAGGGCCTGTTCCCAGCGGATGTGGAAGTTAGAGCACCATATGAGTCACCAACCACGTCATGGTGTGCCCCTGGGGGTGCTAACGGATTGCTCCAAGGTTGAACCGACCCTCTTCAATTTGGCCCAAGAACTCAGTGACCCTCACCAGCTGCAGCTCAGCCCGAGGGGAGGCCTGGACTCTGAACTTGCAGCTCGGTGGATGGGAAACGTCTCTGCCAATCAATGGTCTCGCTGTGCCTGGAGTGGAGCACTGGTTTGAGAACTTTCATTGGAAGAGACTCTTGTTTCCATTCACTCTCTCCTCTGTGGGAGGCAGAAAGTGCAAGGGCTGTTCCATAGATTCTTCCCCCTCCTCCCCCGTCCACTTCATTCCCAGCCACTTCCCTCCGCGTTTCCTAGGTCACTCCTCCATCTCCCTTCCCCAAAGCTTCTCTGTTCTTACTCACCTCTGACCTCTCTTAAGCTGGGAGTTGCCCGTCCCCTCTCCCATTCCTACCATGCACTCTGCAGTGCTGACTTCTCCTGCCGTTACCTCCTCCTTTAGTTATGGTCTGCTAGGTGACTGCTTATTATGCTAGGGCAGAAGTGACCCAGAAAAACCCATAGGCTGCTTAGGAGTAGCTTTTAGAGCTGGCAACTGGGTTACCTTGAGCAGATCGGTAGGTTACTCTGTAGTGGTCAAAAGATGCAAGAGGAGGGACCCAGAAGACTGTCACAGAGTCCTTGGTCACGTTGCCAACAGTGAGGTTCTTAGGGGGGTCGATCCCTAGAGGAGACAGGCAGAGGCAAAATAAAGCACACCAAGCAGTCATGGAACACGGATCTCCAGCTTAATCAGAGGCCGATCCTGCCCGACGCTCCTGCACAGAGCACTTCATAGCATGCACCCCAACTGCCAGGGAGAGGTTCTTCCCCTGCAAAGAAAAGCCAGGCTCTGCAGACAGTCCAGCTGTACACAAAGGAGTGAGAGCAGGAAACCCACCAGGGAGCTATTTAAAGAGCCATATTTGATAAGGAATTCTGAATCAACCCCTATTTGGGGGTTCAAAATCCCATGGAGCTCTGAATGGGAGCAGGGGACACAAAAGCTCAGCTAACGAGTCCCACCCACTGACTCCAAAGCAGAGGTGCTGGCCCTAGGGCTGGGTGGGGAGATGTGCAGCTGCACCCCACCGACTTGAAATAGCTTCAATATATACAGGATTTACAGTTCGGTTTAATGGCTCTTGGCACTACACAGCCCCCGCTCTATAAATTGTTGCAGCCCCACTGCTCCAAAGGCAGGTCTGAGCACTCATCCCCCCACTGGAGCACTGCCACATATCTGGAAGTAGGTTAGCTCCCATGTCTCTCAGCCCTCTTTTCTCTGAGCCCCTTACATGTTTCTTTGTGGCTGCTTTACCTAAACTGGAAGGATGACATTGGCTTTACAGGGATTTCAAACCCCAAGCTAAACAAATTCATTGTTTTGGCAGCGGTGGAGATTCCAGGATTAAGGGAGGCTAAATGTTTAATTCCCTTGTATTGTTTTGGATTCTGTTGCCATGTTCAAGACAAAAACAATATGAAACTGAATGTATACTGTGCCACTGTGGGATCCCAAGACGGATTATCTGGCTGCGGAGCTTGCAGAAGAGGAGGCTGGGACAAACATTCTAGCTATGGGGCATGTGGAATTGGAGCCCGAGAGGAATAACCCCTTCAAAATAATGATTTGTAGGACGAACAACTTTTTTATGTAAAGATAAATGATTCTGCTAGCTCCGACGCTGGAGGATGGCTTTGTGCCAGGGGTTTCCATTATCTTAAATGTATGTCTTGGATCTCTTCTCCATCCAGAGACTAGGTGTGAATGTTATACCCCATGGAATGGCTGATGACTTTACCTGTTGTGATGGAGCCCATTATGGGCTCAGAGCTGACCAAGCCATGAACAGCTACCAGTGACACGATATATTCCGTAGATGGCTGCAAGCCAGCCAAGGTGGCGTGTCTCTTGATGGCATCTAGTGTGACTTGCTTAGTCTCCTCCTTATCTCTGGGGTTGTAGTTCAAGATAAACCTGTCTGCCGGAGGGGACGGGTCACTCCAGGTGATGTTCAGACTGGATGAAGTCACATGAGAGAAGTGCAGCTGTGTGATTGGTCGGAAACCTGGAAGCCAAAGAGAGAGTCTTTGCATGTGAAAAGACATCCATCATACATCAGGCAGAAGTAGGGCAAGATGCTAACGCGCAGCTCACTGGGCTATGTTACTATGAGACATGAAGCTACTATAAAATGTTGAGGTTCATTGCCTGCAGAGGGGCCCTCCATTAACTTGAACCAGAGTGGAGAACAAGAGGGCAACTGTGGAAAAAAGAGTGCTTGACGCACAAAATAAGTTCCGCCTACGAGACTCCTCAGACACTCATGGTGAATTGGCCAGATGTTTGAAATCTGATCATGTGTGTTTTCTGGCTCCTTGAGCATGACTTCCACTCCTTGGGCTTTTGCAGATGCTGATGGGAGCTGGAAGCACATTGGGCCTGGCCGCTTTGAGGGAGGAAAAAACGGAGGTGGCGGTACCTCCTGAAGGCCACCCACCCATAAAATGAGACATCCCACACAGTAGCATGGACAGAGCTGTGATTCCCTTTCTTCTTTCTTACAGGCTTTCCTGAGCAATGAAACAGTGAATGATGCTGCTCTTTAAGTTACCGTCACTGGGTATCTCGATTAACCTCACTGAGATGTACGGACAGTTCACCCCCCCTCAGACGAGCTGTTCTAGACTCAGGCAGACATCTCTGCATCAGTTATGCTCCGCTCACCTTTTCTGGGTTTCCTTTGCAACATAACAGCTAGAGACTTTGTTTTTTCTTAATTGAAACTGAGATTTTGGAATCTAAGATGTCAGGTTGGGAGATGTGCCAGTACATTGCACCAGTGTGTTCTGGTCCAATCTGAGCCCACCCCTGGCTGAGTTTGCCTCTGCCCCTACATACCTGTAAATGCATCCACTGTGGTCTCTAAGCTCTGCTGACGGCCTCTCTCGGCAATGACTGAGATGGTGTATTCTGTCCCGGGATCTAGGTCTGAGAGTGTGAGCTCAGACTTGTCCCTGGGTGCAGTCACCTCTGAGGCCATCCCTGAGGCTGGAGTAAAGGTGATGCGGTAGTGGTCAATAGGCCCCTTGGCCTGGGTCCAGGCCAGGGAGATAGACGTTTCTGTGGAGGCTGTCACCATGAGGTCCCGAGGACTGTCGAGCTCTGTGGGAGGGGACAAGCATGAGTTAAATTGTAATGCAAGCCACAGGGCTAAGAGCATGGGAGTTGTGCTGTTTGAATTACGTATGCCACAGCGCAGGACACGAAGAGCCGTGCAGCAGAGCATTGCTGAATGGCCCCCAGCTTTATGGTAACAAGGCTGTTGCTGGTGCATGAACAGGCTGAAAGGGCCAGGAGGGGGAGCTGGCTAGTGCTTTTGGTACGTGAAGTGACATTCCCCTGATTACAAGAGCCAAGCATGCTTAGGAAGACAGTGCTGGGCTAGCTGGTGGGATCCTATAGCAGAGGACACACATTGGCTCGCCATGTCCCGGCACAGGCTGAGACACGATGTGGCTCAAAGGACGCAGTGTGGTGGACTTTGAGAATGGTGCCAGTGCGTACGATACTGTGCACTTTGGTTTGCTTGTTTTATAGGTCTGTGATCTGATGGCTCTTAGAACTCACCAGTCCGAGCATTCATGGTGGCTGGGATGCTCTGCTTGCTATCCAGGACAGCTGATATCCCAACTCCATACTCGGTTCCTGGCACCAGATCTGCCAGCAGACACACACAAAAAAGACAAGTTATGCGTGTGCGTGTGTGTGTGAGAGAGATTCTATGTCCTTTGTTTTGCCTTACTGTCCCCCCAGCCCACCTGCATTCTTTCTTCCCTATCAACCTTGTCATGGCAGCTCCATATTCTCCTGTAGCTGTCTAGGTGCTCATAAAGAGCAGTCTTTATGTTATCCAGGTGCTAAGGTCACTTTTGAAAATTTTTCTAATAAAAGTATTCGGCAGTGCTAAAGTATTTTCTGGGGTACCAAATGACTTCTTCCAAGGCATCTCTAGAGCGAAAGAACTTAGGGAAGTCTTAGGAGAAATTGCACAGGACCGCAGAAAACAACTCCCTATTGTGAGTTCACATAGAGAGCTGCCTGAGGAAGCCATCTGCTGTGCACAGCCATTTCTGATGGTCATCTAAAACCCTGGAAGTGGACCCACGCTACATATTCTTGGTCACCATTTCTGGCACCTTATCTGTTAGCTATTTATATATGTACCCCAGTAACACCTATCACCACTGACTTATTTTGCTTTATCATTTGAGGTGTCCCAGTTTCTTCAGCACAGTTTGGTTGCTCTGAGAGGGATAGGCCTCTAGATTAAAACACAGTGTGCTGTTACAGCAGACTGTCCAGTGTCCTGGGAATCAGGAACTTGGAGTTGTACTCCTGACAGCTGATAGGAAATCTTGGGCAATATATTTAAGACAGAATTTTAAAAAACAGCTGTTCACTTTGTCTCCACCCATTTTTGAAAGCCCAATTTAAGACACTTAGTCTGATTTTTTTTTTTTCCCAGGGTGCTGAGTACGGACAGCCCCCACTGACTACGTATGATATGAAGTTGTGGGTGCTTAGTGTCTCTGAAAGTCAGGCCTTACTTGTCCTAAATTGGGCATCCAACATTAGTGGACACTTTTTAGTTAGGGGTGTGTGTGTGTGTATATCAGATGTACGAATGCAAATCAGGTGTTTACACTTCTTTCCACCCCGATGGGTGTCAAGTTACCCATTTGCTGCATGCAGCACTTGATTTGCACACACACTTCGGTGCTTGCTAAGGATCTGTGTACAAGTGTGCATGGGAAGCTTTGAAAAATCTGGAGATGTATCTATCTGTAAAACATGGGCAGTGATTCTTTCACACCTCACAACAGTATTGCGAGCATGAATTAGTGTGTGGCACGCTAGTACAGGCCAGATTGCTGCAAACTACGTGATTATCTAGACAAGCACCAAGTACCTGTGCAGAGCTTGCTGACATGCTCTGCTAGTTCCTTAGTGCACTCGGATCTATCCCTGTTTCAGAGCAGGATACATCAAAACACACGAGGGAATTGGTAGTGGGCAGCAGCCAGGTCCCCAGGGCAATGAGTGCAGGGAAGATTCACCACCCAGCTTACTATGAAGTAAATGTTTGTGTAGACAAGCCCTGAGATAATATTTTAGACATTGCTTTGAAAATGGAGAGCACTACAAAAGTGCTAAGTACTATTCTTAGAGGTCAGTAAAGCCATTGTAAGTTGTGGCTTGGTTAGAGCTGGCATGGTTCGCTTTTTTGGGAGTCCGGCGCCATGTTAGCTTAGGAAAGTGGATTATTTGAAAAAGACTAAGCAGTATTTTTAAAGCAACTATTGAGCCTGCTGTAAAGAGACAGTAATTCAGAGAGACTCAGCCAGAGAGATGGAAACGATAAACTAGCTTTATTTGTTACCAAATAACATTTAACATTGTCATCTGCATTTAACATTGACGTTTAACATTGTCATCTGCATTTAATATTGACGTTTAACATTGTCATCTGCGTTTCCTATTTCTGAGGCGTAATTGAAATGCTCAATAATTAATGAAGGAGCTATCTTTGCTCTGAGAACTGAAGCAAGCATGTCCTCTGCGGTAGGCACAGTCTGTTGATTTCTGACTCAGGAGATTGAAATCTAGCTAATTTCCCGGGCACCTAGCGCAGATCACTATTTTATCTAGCTGCAATATCTCATGGGTTTGTCTGTCACTTCCCTTTGGTTTCTGATGGGTTTATTTCTCTGCTGCCTGGCCCTTATTGATCTTTCCCATCAAGTTAGATAAAACTAAAAAATAACAGCTAGGTAAAACTCATTTCCACAGAAGTAGCCTTACTAAAATGTGATAGAGCAGCATGCAGGAGTCTCTAGCCATGGATAGTCTCTGGCCCCTCCCTGGTATTCTGCAGGACATACAAAGCTTGACTGCCTTTTCTGGCTGTGTTCCTCCATTCCAAAGTGGGCCAGCTTGTGAAAGGAGCCCAGCTCACATTTCCAGACACAGTGGGAGGAAGTGGAGAGGGTTCTGGGCTAGGAGGCAGGGAAAATAGATTGTATTCATTGCCAGTGACCTGCCCGGAGCTCCTTCAAGTCATATCATCTCTCTGTGTCTCTGTTTTATGTGACACCCTTTGCCTGTCTCATCTGTTTAGACTGTACGTTATCTCTCTCACTGCACGTTTGTGCAGCGGAGCCCTGAATTCAGGTGTGGATTGTCAGTGCTACTCTGATACAAGTCAGTGTCCTAATGGTAGCTGCTGGTGCTGAGCCCTTTGAAAATCTGACCCCAATTCTGGGTGCTGAGCGCTTGGAAATGTGCTCAGAGCTGGTTGGAAAATCTGGCCTACAGTGCTTGCAGGGATCTGCTTCATTGCTACTTGGCCATCTGGTCCTATCAAAGGGAGCAGGGGCTGGTTGCTTTAAGGCTGAGGTTAGTCAGGCGGTCAGGGCTCTGGAGCATCAGTGGGAGAGTGGCATTCTCTCAGGAAATGATGAGCATGCTCCTGGGGGCACCTGTAATCGGGTTACAAACGGCTTCATTCTTTCCTCTGGCCAGCAGCACCAGGATAGTGAAGCTGAGCTGCTAATCTTAAATGCAGAATTAGTGTGGGGTGAACAGGGGATATGGCCAACTATGGGCACTCCACAGGCCACATCCTGTGCACACTCCTTCTCTGCACAATTATGAACAGCGGAACCCAGCTGTGAGCCACCCTTTTAACAGCTGCCGAAAGGCTCGAAACCTTTCCCCTGCTCCCTGTCTCTCCAGCAGAGAGGAGAGCACCGGCCCCCACTAATGTATCCATACCACCAGTCTCCTGACCGGAGTGCTGAAGGACCCACAACTCCTTCCCCGCCTCTTTGCCCCTCTGTGTATACAGAAAAAGGAGACTGCCCTTCAATACACAGGGCCGTGCAAATACCAGGACCAGTGCTGCAAAAGGGAGAGAGGTGTGGATAAGAAATTCAGATGCCCATACCACATCCAAACTCTCCAAACCACTTGGGTCTGCCAAACTGGCCTGGAAATCTGTCCATCTCATGCGATCTCCAATACTACCTGCTACTGGTCATGCTGGAAAAACTCAGAGGTAGCATTTTCTTGTCCTGGTAGGATCCAGGAGGTGTCAATGTACATTATATATATATATATTTTTCACTTTTAACAAATGGAAACCTCTGTCACCACCAGGGTTCTGAATTTCAAGTGCTGCTATGAACTTTAAAGGGGCATCAGAGCACAGCACCCCATAAACCCTATAGAGACTTTAAGGGTAGCAGGCCATAGCTGTGTGAGTAGCAATGGAAGCAGCCTTCTTCATGCTCAGAGACACAGACAAAACAAACACTCGATCCCCTTCTAGGGCAGAACGTCCTTGGCAATGGAATTCAAGGCAACCTGTTTCATGCTTCTCTGTAGCACAGTTGAGACGCAGTACAGACCAGCCACAAAATCTGTGCGGCACCTGAGTGCTGCTTTCCGACGCAGTTAAGCAGAAATGAGTGAAATCTTCTTCCTCGGGGTCCTTCCTTTCTTCAGTTCTCAGGAAAGGCAATCCTCCAAGGATGGGTGTGGTTGTGTATGAGGATGAGTGATAGACAGCAGTTCCATGCCAATCGCAGTCCTACAGCTGGCCAAAGATTTCCAAATGGTCTAGGATGTTTTCGTTCTGCCAGTTTTGAAAAGGAACTTTTTTTTAAAAAAAGGTTCGATTTTGAAATTTTTCATTTTTTCTTCCATCTACCCCCTTTTCCATTTTTGCCAGTGCAAAAGGAAGAAAGAGGCAAAAGGATCACTGGAGATGGATCAAATAAAAAACGTTTGTTTTTCAGTTTCATAGGGGAAAGGACCTTAAAAATTAAACAAAAAAAATTCCTCACAAAAATTTCTGATCTTGAAAAAAGACACTTGTCCAGCTAAAAATTTTAATTCCAAAATGTTTGACTAACTCTATCCAGTACCTGCTCTGCCTATTTGCTAGGGTTATAAAAGTGATCGTCCATCTATTCTACTCCACACCGTTGCCGGGGCCAGATCCTTGTCTGATGTAAAAAGACTTTCATGGAGTCGCATTAGTTTACACCAACTGCGAATCTGCCTTATGCTATAGCAGAGAAGATGGAGTATGTTCTGGATCGTGGTTCATCAGCAGAATAGTTAACTAAGTTCCATTGGCAGAACCTTGATTACTGTGAGGCTTTGCTAGAAAGGAAAAAACACAGCTTGACTTTCAGATCCCAGGGCTTGGGTTCCAGGGATAATAGCTAAGAAGCCCTGCATTCACCTTCAAATGGACCACATCTGGCAGGCATTTTCCTGAGACAATGGCCTGCAGAGATCTGCTTTTCTGCCTGTCACTCTTGAGACAAGCATGATGTAGTTCACTAAACTAGCCGCTTCGTGGCAGTGCTGTTCCACACACTAGAGTTTGCAAAGGCTCTCCCCTATCCCAAGGAAAAGAGCTGGGAAATTACTGGGCACCTTGCCACACATGGCACTGGTATATCAGTATCCAGATGATGGGATGGGCAGTAGCTAAGATTCAGGCCAAAGGCAAAGATCATAAGACTGGGAGACATCCCCAACTCACTGGCCTGACTTTAAGTGTGGGCCAAACAAGTGGCTGCCCACGGCAGTACGATTCAGGAGGCAGGTGTTCTGGCCAGATAGCTTCTTCCTGCAGCTGAAGACCCCATATGCTGTGATCATCTTCCAAAATTGTGCTTTATGAAGAAGCTGAATGGCCAGCAAATAGGACCATCCTCTACCCAAGGGGAGGGAAATGGAAACCAAGGGGATGCAGGAAAAGAGAGACAAGAAGTGAACTTGGCAAGGGAAAGAGATGGTGGGCTGAGAGAGTCCGAAATATGCTTTAGCCAGGTGTCAGCCCATATAGGGCTGATTCCACTGGGGAATGGGGCGCCCTTCACTGGACATGCACATTCTTTCATCACTGCAGCACCCAGCAATATACTAGATAAACTGCGAAGCTCAGTTCTTTCCAGAGAATAATGAAGATAACCCTGTATTCTAGGCATTATGGTCACATGGACTCTCAAGTTCTTAAATAGCTCTGATCTGGTGTGGGAGTGGGGACTGACTGACTGAAGGGCATCAATGGCAACATTACATCTCTCCAAACAACTGCATCACTGATTTCCCTCCAGGGACATCCTACTGCCCTGGGTGTGCTGAGTCTCAGCAGGAGCTGTGACTGTAAGGGGGGTTGGTATCCAAGGGGCTGGGCAGGCTGATAGGGCAGGCAAAGGCACGTGCTCTTACTAGCAGTACAAAACCCGCCCCAGTTCTCTCCCCCTGCTTCCCGCGCAAAACAGGGAAGAGTTGCATTTTGACAGGGCTGGCAAGATATTCCTTGAAAGTCAGTTCTCTCTGCCTACCTCTGAGTGTTTGGTGGCATGAATGCAGGACCACCTCCATATAGCTCTTCACTGAAGCAGAACTTCTTCCCTTCATGCTCTCTGCCATCCGCTTTCACGGCACTCTGACTCCAGTTGCAGGGGTGCCCCCCTTTGTTTCCTGCTGTACTTCCCCAACGGGGGAGAGAAGCAGCGTTAGTCTTGGCCATCGTTTGGCTCAGAGCTCTTTAGGGAAACCTCTGATGCGGAGGAAGTGCTGTTAGATATTCTGTGGATGCTCTGGAGTCAGTGGTGAGTTCCAAGCTGGTGAATAGACCAGCTTCCGGGTTGCACAAAACACCCACGTCCTCCTTGGGTGTGATCACTAAAGATTTCCTCATTGGAAAAAATAGGGATGTTTGCTCTGGAGGCCTGCTCAAATTCCAGCTTGGCTAATTGCCTTCTGCTGACTAAAATTCCTTCTGCATTTTAACTGGATACGGCTAGTCTTCTTGCCGCCCCTTCCTCAGCCATAGCGTGGCTGTGTTGTTAAACAGCTGCCAGATTTCAGTGATGGGGGAAAGTGATTCCTTTCTTCAAGCGATTTCTGTTGTAACAGAGCAATGCTTTGCTATGCTCTAATTATACTGTATTTGTTTTCCTCCTACAGTGCCCTGAGGATTTCAATGGGAGTTGGAAGCTATATTATGATATGATGATGATGATTATGGTGGGAGAAAGTCACTATATAAAAATGAATCACTTACATTGTGTCAGCTTCCAAGTCTATTGAGTTGAGACATGAGAAGGGAGAGTGAGCAAAGAGCTACGGGAAAGAATCATTTCAGAGAGTGCTGAAGGGACAGTCTTCTCTAGGGACAGAAGGTTGGGGAGGTATTGTAGTTTATTGGCCCAGCTGCTGGCGGTGAGAGAGACCAGATTTCCAGCTTGCACAGCATTCTGAGTTTCCCAGACCTGAAGAAGAACTCAGAAGCTTGGCTCTCTCACCAACAGCAGTTGATTCACTAAAAGGCATCACCTCATCCACCCTGTCTCTTAACTATCCTGGAACCGAAACAGGCGCAGCAACAGCGCTCTCTAGGAACTCATTTAAATGGGATCCAGAGGGAAATCTCTTAATACTGTTATAGCAGATTGGGAATGATGGGGACACAGTTGCAGTATGATGCTTAATTCTGGCCTCTGCATTGCGTAAAGGATATCATCAGTACGAGGGACTTGCTAACCAGGGTCTTTCAAAGATCTGGATGGTGTCTTTGGAAAGGCTAGAGAGAGAGATGTGATCCAAGACCCCAGATCTAAACAGCTTTGGGTTTAATGGGAGATTTGAGTACAGACCCAGTTGTTTCAGCTCTGATCCATCTTTGCTAGAGATACTAGATTGGGACTCATGGGAAAGAGTGGATTAACAGGGGACCTTGTGGAAGGAAACACATTTCAGAGGGGAACAGAAAGCATAGCTGCTACTAAACTTCCTATGCTGACCAAAGGAATGCCAGCTAACTCTGGAGACATGAAACACCCTGAAGAATTCCAGCTAAAATTTCTTTATACTGAGCAACTTAAAGGGAGATACTACGTTACTCAGAGCTTTTATGGTATATATAATCCTTTTAGCTGAATCTGTCAATCACTAACATTGTCTTCATTATGGCTATGATCCAAAACTCTCATCGTCCAGTGACAGGATCCTCTGATTTCAATGGGCTACGAATCAGGCCCCCAACTCTATGTAGACTTTGACTTTTGATAGCCTCTCTTTAGTAAAAGGAATAGACACATCATGGCAACAACATGGAAAACTCCTATAAAGAATTTACAAAGAAAAGCTAGAAATGAAATAGACCTGGGATGAGATCCTGGTTCCACTGAACTCCATGGGAATTTTGCAATTTGCTGAAGTGTGTTGTGGGGTGATGAACTTTGGAAAATGTGAGGTGATAGACTTTTGGTGCTTGCTTTTCTTCAGAGTTCGTAATTCCCTGTCTCAGAATCATAGACTGAAAATAGATCTGTCATCTGGGCTCATCCTCTAGTGCGAGCTCATGACTTACGATTTTGACTATTATAAATATTTGCATTGTGGTAACACCTAGACGTTCCAGCTGAGATCAGGGGCTTATTGCCCTAGGTGCTCACAGACGTGTTGACGACATCGGTGCTGCCCCAAAGAACTTAAATCCAAACAGACAAGACAGATGAAAGCGGGGAGAAAAGAAGTGTCATCCTCCACAGTGGACTGTTCTAAGATTTGTCTCCAGTCTAGTCTCAGCTCCCTATAGAGGCCATTTGACACCTCTGCCACCTTGTTCTCTTTCAGCCTGTTACTGGTTCTGCATCATGTGTCTCAAGCCTTCTTTCTGCACAAATGCATGTCTGGGAAACACCTGCTTTCAGTGAAATATTTCAGTAATAGAACCTTGATCTTATTCTTATCCTGAATTTGGCGGCAGTTGACAGGAGCTACGCAAGCTACACAGAGTAGTTTGTGTAGCTCCTGCAAATTCGTAACTCCTTTTCTACGCGGCCTCTTCACTGTGCTGTGCTGACAGGAAACGTGTTCCTGCTGATGCAGTGCTACGCCACTTGAGGGGGTGGTTTTAATGTGTCGACTTCCAGATCCACTGAGCGGGCCCCTACTGACTGCTTACTTGATCTGGAAAGATCAATCTGTCAGCGGCAAATTTGCCACCATCAGTGAAAATGTGCCTACAGCCTGCTCTCATTACATGGAGGCAAATCCAGAGGGGCTCCATGGGTGGATAATATTCACATCAAGGGGGAATAAACCCAAATTTACACCAGTGTATCTCACAGCAGAATTTAGTCCATTTACAGTACTTACATTTCAGGGCTTATCTGGAACAATAGTAAAAGTATGTGAAGAAAGCCAGCAGGAAAGTTAAGCTGGACCCTGGTTTCATAAGTCTGTGATGTCTCCCTCTAATCAAATTCTGCTCCTCAAGGCAGTTCCTCCCATGAAATGTAGAAAAAATTACATCAAATATATTTCTCACTCCTCCCCCCATTGTCACACTCACTGCTCTAATTGCTTTTTGACCCTGAAGTCTTTTCTGTGATTAATGCTGTTATGTGTGCAACTTTCCCAATCTACCAGAGTATGACCTGGACTTACCCCAAAATCACTTGGTTTGCCAGAACCAGGTACTTCAAACCTATGGCGGTTTCAGCAAGGCAAGTGCCAGACATTAGGGTATCAGCTAGATAGGTGAAGTAGGGAACCACAGATAGTGCATGGTCTTGTGTGCAGGGAAAGACCTGGCAGAAGTGTGATCTTGCCATGCTAGCTAAATCAGAGCTACTTGGATGTGTCTGCGGCTGCTGCAATTTTACCTCCTGACTGCTGTGTAGACGTGCCCCAAATCTTCTCACTGTCAAACTGGAAACTCCACTGAACTCAGTGGCATTATAAAAATCAATGTCATGATGTGATGGGAGAATCAGGCCTGAGTTGTCTCATGCCCTCAGTAGTGAGGAGGAAGAAGCTGTACATTATGTGGGTTTATCTCCCTCTAAACTCCTGTACTAATCTCTGAATGTGACCCGATGTGTGGAGAAGAACAGATTGCTCAGCAGCATCAGTGTAGTTCCTTTCATGTCCCCAGAGGGATTTACCTGTGAGGGTGGTCCGGGTCGTCAGACCCTCATTCCGCGGCACCAACACCTCATGGTATTGCTCGCCTGCTAGCGTGCTGTACACCACCTTGTAGTTCTGTACCTCCGCCTCACTGTTGTCCCACTCCAGTTCCAAGCTGGCTGATGTTCGCAAGCCCACCCGGAGGTTCTTGGGTGCATCGATCTCTAGACAACACAGGAAAGCACATATAGGGCTTGCCCAGATCTGCAGTGGGAGCTGAAAAACTGCTTTCACATGTGGGCAAGGAATGCAAGCTGTACTGTTGTGAGCCCATGTATTCTACTGCTGCAGAAACTGATCTAACCATTTTCTCTGAGCCAAACCACACACCAGTCTGCATGGAGCTGCACATACTGTCTGGCTATAAAGGTGTTCATATGATCCCTGGTCACTGGGCCGTTACATTGTCATAGATTTTAGGGACCATTGTGATCATCTAGCCTGACCCCTTGCATAGCACAGGGTAGCAAATGGACAGACACTACAGCATCTCTTTTTAAAAAAAGACACCCAATCTTGACTGAAAAATTTCAATTGATGGTGAATGTACCACATCCCTTGGTAAGTTGTTCCAATGAAGAATTACAATCACTGTTTAAAAAGAAAAAAAGCATGTTGAAAGTCAATCCATCCAACACTTCAATGAAGTATGACATTTTCCATTTTACACATGGGAAAACTGAGGCACAGTTAGACAAAGAAGTTTATGGCAGAGCCAAGATTTGAACCCAGGACAACTCCTGCATGCCTTAACTGCAAGATCTCATGCCTCATCACAGACTTGCATGCAGGTAACATACCTTGTTGTTCACCCCTGCTGCGCATTACTGAACATATTGTACCAATTTCTGCCCTCGTTTAGTCATGCAACCTCACTCTAATTGACAGGAGTGCACAGGAATAGCTGAGGAGAGGATTTGGCGATTTTATATCCAGGTATAGTTATTTTTTGGTTTACAGGTAAAATTATACCCAATAGATTACATCTAAATCCCTCTCTTGTGCTCTCTGTATGCATATATATGGATTTTTTGAATATACCGTAATGTCATATAGAAATAGAACAAGGAAAGCCAAATTCAGCAGATCAATAGCACTGGACATCTCATTCTAAATATATATGGTAGACACATTACAGTTATTCTCATAGAAGCACTAGTATCCACCAGTAATAAATATGACGGCTAATTTATAAACCATAAAATAGCATTGAAATATGCTCTCTATCTTCTCCTTGATGGCACGGTAAATTAAACCTGTTAGCCATCCACAGGCTTAGCATTAATTAAAGTTTTACCGACCGGTTAGCGTATTCGTATAAAGTATAAAAAGATGACACAATTAAAAATGTGGTTACTTTCAGCTGTTTGACTGCAGATTGTCTCAGGTGGTACAGCCTCCCCACCCCTTTTGGACAGATATAGACAGGGCAATTCCCCCTTCTTCCCCCCCCCTCAAAAATGGGTATCTAAAGTTTAGACACCTAAAGTAGTGCCCTTCTTTTCTAAAGTACTGAGCTTCTGAGCTTCCAGTGGGAAGGCTCTTAAATATCAGTTTAGGAGCCTAATTTCCATTTTTGCAAATCTTGAGGATGGGTTTACACTAATCTTCAGAACTAAATCTCCTCTGAATGTGCAGGGCCTGGCTCCTTCCATTATAATAATTGAAACCCATGCCCCTGTGATGGCATACTTACATATTGGGGGGATGTGGGTTGTGTTAAAACATAGGTCTAAAGTTTGGGAAAGCCTAGCATATAGGCATACAACATACACTCATGGAAATGAATTCCTGTTCCTTTTTATATCTTGCAGCAATCAATGATAGAGTGACAAAGCATTACCTTAATGCAATACTTAGTGAGCACCACTGACTTGAGTAGAACTATACCGATTGATACTAGCTGAGAATCTGACCCATTGTATTACACTGCAGAGGTGGGATATTTTTTCCTGCCAAATATATATTGTAAGTAGGACAGACATAAAGATGCTGTAGATAGAAAGACAGACAAGTATATACTGTAAAATATTGGTAGATGTGTATGTACTGTAGAGAAAAACATACCGAGATATCATTCAAATCTGCCAGAGTAGAAAAATCCTTCACCCAAGATGCATTTACCCTGATGTTATGCAGAATCGGAGATTATGCAGTGTCTGCTTATATTAAAAGGCGGCATGAAACAGGGTCTCAGTGTTTGCTCAGGGATGCACATATAAGCAGCAGATGGCAATGGAGGAGTGAAATATTGTGTCTGGTCACTGCTATAGTGAGAGTAGAAGACATTGACCATGAACCTGAAGGAAAGAGGCTCTGCTCCCGTTACAGGGAGAGGAAGTGCATTTAGTGTTGCAGTGTCCGTCTGCAGTCCGTCATTTTAAAACCAGTTACTCACCCAGTCTGTCGGTCCATCAATGGCCAGCCAGCTGAGTGTGTCTGAGTCTGTCAGTTGGCCTGTGTTTTGGCTCAGTTAGGCATAAAGCCTTGACAAGTCTGTCAGAAAGGGACTCAATTGATTTGTGAGATCAGCTGTGCCTCAGCCTGTGTGTCATTGAGTCAAGTCAATCTGTGAATTGGTCATCCAGTATTGCCTTGTTTGTTGTGTGGATCTCTTCACTGCTGGCCATGCACTGGGCTAGACTCTAGCAACTGACTTTTAAATGGCTCTGACATACCTGTTGTGAAGGTGGTGACAGCAGGGTCGCTCTCGTTGGTCCCTCGGACCCCAGAGATGGAGACTTCGTATTGCGAGCCAGGCTTCAGGGCCTGCATTGAGTACTGGCTCAGGGGTGGCTGTAGTCGGAACATGGTCTTCCCCCCTTCTCCATTCACCAGGCCATACTTTAACAGGATGTAGTCCACTTTAGCTCGGGGTGGGGTCCACTCCACGAAGGCCACTGTGTCCGAGACATCTCGCACCAGGATTTGAGTTGGCCCATCAATTACTGGACATCAAAGAAGTTTGTTAGTTGCGGGAGATAAACACAGAGACAGAGAGAGAGAACAGAGAGAACCTGTCAGCTGCAGAGCATCTAGCCCTGAGGAAAGAGAGGGCTCAGTCTCGCTGCATCTGTTCTTTGAAGCGGAGGAAAAGAAACTAATGTGAATTGTGACTCAGGATCCCAGCTCAGAATCCATGGCTTAGAGATCGGCACTCAGGCTATGCCATGCTGATTGGATGAGTTGTTTGTGTCTGCCACTCAGTAGGATGTTGGGGGAAGGGGCATGCTAAAGGGCGGATAATTCTGAATAGATTTTGGGGTTTGGATCTGTTTTAGTGTGCTCATGGGCACCTTCTTTTGATATGCCAATATTCATATGGAATGGGACTAAACCAAGAATAAATGGTATCCCAAAGATTATAAAGCCAGAAGGGACCATTATAATCATTGAGTCTGGCCTTCTGTATAGAACAGGCTAGAGAACTTATTTGAATTAATTTTGTTTGAACTCAAGCATGTATTTTAGGAAAACATCCAATCGAGATTTTAAAATCTCCAGTGATGGAGAATCCATCACAATCCCTCAGTAAATTGTTCCAATTGTTAATTGCCCCCTCTGTTAAAAAAACCAAAAAACCTGTGCATTTTTTTCTAGTTTGAATGTGTCTAGCTTCAACATCTAGCTATTCTATCTTGTCATATCTTTTTTCACTAGGCTGAAGAGTTTCACATGTAAGTACGTCTAGACTGTGGTCAAGTCCCCCCTTAACCTGCTCTTAATTAATCTAAATAGATTTTGCTCCTGTGCAGTTTTTCCACTATAAAGCACGTTTTCCAACCCTTTAACCATTCTCATGACTCTTCAATTTATCAACCTCCGTCTTGAGTTGTGGACACAAGAACTGATGCAGTATTCTAGCAGTGGTCACACCAGGGCTAAATAAAGAGAAAATATCACCGTCCTACTTAATATTCCAAGGAACATGTTAGCCCTTTCTGCCACAGTGTTGCATGCAAAAGTTGGTGTGAAAAGTTTTGTTTGAATTCTATATTGATGCTGTTTTGATTCTAACTGCATATCCTGCCTGCAGGTATTGTATTGATGACAGGAACCAAGCAGCTGTTTATTGATCATGTACTGTAGCAGCATTAACATGCAGAGCCTGCTGCATGGCCAGTTCTGAGACTTATTTTCTCCCTAGGGATCTGAGACCTCTTATCCAGGTTGATATTATGGGGGCTTTTGTTTGTTTGTTTGACTAGAAACAGCCTAAACTGTATTAGGTAACTAGCACTAAATGCGTTGGCCTTGTAAATAAGGGCTGGCTTACTGCAAGTCAAAACCATTATTTTTTAAAGTGCATTTTGTATGTGTCCTCGATTATATCAGATAATAAATATATACTGAATATATAGATATCCAAAGTGGGGCTGTGGCATTTCTACATTGGGTAGCATTTTATTTTGCAGGTGGCCCATGTGGGAGGCAGAATCTGGTCCTAAATTATTTAATATTTTAATGTAGTAACTGACTGTGCAAATTTGCCTCTGTTAAAGAGAGCCTCCTCATTTGGGGCATTTTTTTTTAACTTGAATGTGCTTTTAATTACATACATAAATGGTTGGAAAACCATTCCCAGAGAACAGTTATCAATGGTTCACAGTCAAGTCAAAAGAGCATGTTCAGAGGTGGATCAGGAGCCAGTGGGCCCCGGGCCTCCCCCACAGGTGGTTCCTTCCCACCCTCCCCCAGCTTAGGGCCCTGGGGGTGGCGGGGCTGACTGGCGCACATGGTGCAGCTTCTGGGGCAGCCTGAAGGCCATGCTGGGGGCTGTACTGCATGCTCCAGTCAGCCCTGAGCTGTCATTCCGGGGGGCCAGCCAGCCAGGCTGCAGCCAACCCACCCCACCCCCAGGGGTGGAGCAGCTGGCCTAGGGGTGGGCCAGGAGTGCACAGCTGACCTCTGGGCCGACTGGCCCTGCTCCCCTGAGTCCGTCCCCCCCCCCCGGTACTGGCAGGGTGGACGGCTTCCACATTGTGGTGGGCCTCTGGGCACGGGCCCCTTTGGCCCATGCGTTAATCCACCCCTGAGCATGTTGAGTGAAGTACCACTGCGAGATGTTCTGGGTCCAGTTCTGTTTAATGTTTTCATCAGAGATTTAGATAAAGGCACAGAAAGTACATTTTGAAAGTTTGCGGATGATACCTAACTGGAGGGGTTGCAAGTGCTTTGGAGGATAGGATTAAAATTCAAAATGATCTGGACATACTGGAGAAATGGTCTGAAGTAAATAGGATGAAATTCTACAAAGGCAAATGCAAAGGATTCCACGTAAGAAGGAACACTCAGTTGTACACTTTTCTCTAACAAAATGGTTCCCTAGGAAAGAATATTTCAGAAAGGGATCAGGGGGTTACAGTGAATCACAAGCTAAATGTGAGTCAACAGTGTAACACTGTGTTGTAAAAAAAGGCAAACATTCTTCTGGGATGTATTGTAAGCAAGACACAAGAAGTAATTTTTCAGTTCTACTCCATGCTGATAGTTCTCAACTGTAGTATAGTGTCCTGTTTTAGCCACCGCATTTCAGGAAAGATGTGGAGAAATTGGAGAAAATCCAGAGAAGAGCAACAAAAATTATTAAAGGTCTAGAAAACATGACCTGTGAGGGAAGATTGAAAAAACTGAGTTTTTGTCTGGCAAAGAGAAGACTTATGTTTCCCTTCAGTTTTCAAGTACACAAAAGATTGTTACAAGAAGGAAGGAGAAAAATTATTCTCTGTACCTTGAAGTTGTTAAATCATGCTTTGAGGACTTCAGTAACTCAGTTAGGGATCTATTACAGGGGTGGGTGGGTGAGGTTCTCTGGCCTGTGTTGTGCAGGAGCTCAGACAAGGTGATCATATTGCAGGGCCAGATTAAAACATGCTGAGGGCCTAAGCTACATCAAGATTCAGAGGCCCCATACCATAAAAAATAAAGAGAAAAAAGTGTATTATATTATAACAGCAAGGGTAATGAAAAAATAATTGATAAACTGCTGTATTTGCATATATATGTAGGCAAAGACGCAACAAAAAAAGCAACTAAATAAAACATACATCTTGCAAAAATCCTTATTTGAATTATCCATTTCAATTATGACAAATCATCTTCGATATCTTTGACATATTTAGAGGCCCCTTGTAATGTGAGGCCCTAAGCCACGGCTTACTTAGCTTTTGCCTAAATCCGGCACTCTCATATTGATTCCTTCTGACCTTAAAGTTTACCAGTCTGTGATTCTGTGAAATTCTCTTCTAGTGGAGCCAGGTATAAATCTTGGGCCATGATACAGCACCTACAAGTCCTTCTTGATTTACTGCTCAGTTGAACAACAAATTAGTGACTAAAATATCAAGAATATTTGGCTGTGGAAACTGCTGCTGTGGCTGCAGAAAATGCTGAGCTTGGATTTTCAAAGCTGCCTTAAGAGAGTTAAGTTACAAAACCTCAATGAAATCCAATGGGATTTGGGCACTTAGCTCCCTTATGCACCTTTAACATTCCCAGCCCCTGTGTGAACATTTAATATGTGAATTTTAATGGACTATAACCTGGTAGCTGTCTGTCTAGAATCTGGTAAATTCCTTGTGACCAGAACTGGGCAGTACTTCAGTGAAGAAAGTTTTTAAATTGCACTAGCAAAGGCGTCCAGGTTCCAGCCACACCAACTGGGATCTCTCAAAAGTTGGTTAGCCTATACTGCACAGTGGCTTGGGTGGGAATCCTCTTTCTGCTCAAAACAAGAAAAGTTCTGGCTGTTCCAAATGATTGTCAAGCTGAGACTTTGGGTTCACTGCAACTTAAAACCAAATAGATGGAGTTCTACCCTTCATGAACCAAAACAGTACAGAAAGGCTTGCATTAGAGATGGTCAGACCAAACCTCTGGATCCAAAAATCGTCTGAACTTTGGCTGCAGACTTTTCCAGGTCCAAACTCTGGCTGACCCCTCTCTGTATAATGGGCGAAACCAAACCCCAAGATGCTGGGAAAGCTGGAATCCAGCAGCCTGACTCTATCCTTGTCGTATGAGCCTATCAAGAACCATGTGTTGTTGAGTTTGATGCAGGGATTGTAGGATGAAATTCTTGGCTTGTGTTTTGCTGGAGGTCAGACTAGATGATCCCTGGCCTGAAGACCTTCCTTCTGGCCTGAAGACCAAGGAATCTGCTAATTAGGTTTGCATGAGCCCTTATGAACTGAAACCATTAGGTCTGAGGCTATTCTCCTTGAGACAGCTTCACTAGTTAGGGGAATGCAAACATCTGGGCTCGGCCAGTAGGTGTCTCCGTTAAGCCACATCATGCAAGACACAAGCAAAACAAAACAAAGCAACAGGAAAGAATTTGTATTCGTTTTGCGGTGAGCAAGTCGACTAACATCTGCAGCAGGATTATAGATTCTCTAATGATAGAAAGACCCTCCTGGGCCGACTGTAGCGACCTTTCAGTTTATATGGTGCTTTTTTAGGACAAGTTTCCTAGGAGCCCATTTGTCTCCAACTCCATTAAACCCCTAATTAGCAACCTCATTAGAACATTGTCTCTTTGTAATCTTCAAAGAGCTGTTTAAATGTGCGTTTCTATTTGTTGGGTGCAGGGAGCTACTGGACTGGCTTGCAGTGATTCAGGGTGATGGCAGAATTTGGATATGTGCTCTGCCCAGCCTTACAAATTGGTTCTGGCGAGATCTAGGCTTTTGATTCATTCACTCACTGTGTGACCTGAGTCAATCAATGTGAGTTGGGGGCCTCAGCACCTCCCAAAATTTGGACCTTAATCTGTTAGTTTGTGTGGGTAGTACATGGGTACAAGAACTTTGGAGGAACTAGGAACACAGCCTCCAACCTAAGAAATGTGCCTCAGGAAGATCAGTTGGGGAGTAGTGCAGGAGGGGAGTTTACTTGGACAGACCATAATTGACCTAAGCCTTCACTTAGAACCCAAACTGGTCCTCATTCAAGCTCAGTTAATCTTTCTTCAGGCTTTCCCTGCACATACATCATGAGAGTGGAAGTTGTAGCTAGTGCAGATAGGTACCCAGTCTGTAAGTTTGCTCCAAGGTGGATCTTGTAGTTTTGAGTCCAAGAACTATAATTCCCACTAGGAAGTGTGGGGGAGAAAGAAAGGAAGAAAGTTAGCTCTGTGAAACAGTGAGAGGAATGAATCCTTCCTTTGCTGTTTATCAAGCTTACCCGAGTCATCTTGGGGTGTTTCTGGACCTGGTTTGCAGGCAAAGAGGAACACGAGAGTATGGGATAAGTCTCCAGAGTTCAGGACATTTGTTTAACCTGGATGACCATTCAGTTTAGAAATTCATCCATCATGCGTGTGTATTTGACACTGAAATGGTACATCTCAGTCAGGTATTATCAGCATAGCTGGGCCTGTGTTGCCAAATTCGCATTTGTGTCTGACTCTCCCCGTAGTTCAAAGAGGGAGGGTTTGCTTCTGATGTTCCAGTTCAGAGCTGTCTACCTTCCTGGCAGAAATGATGTAGAGAAGACCAAATTAATCTCTGGTGTAAGACAATAGTATTACCCCATGGATGAATTTGCCCTCTGAGTTTAACTAGCAGAGAGTAAATCCAATGTCGCAAATTACCCTCAACCAAGAGGGTGTGTTTGGATAAAACAATCAGAACCCTTATCTGAACCTCTAAGCAAACCAAAATTGCATCTTCTCAGAGGTTAAAAACATTTCAGTTTTAAGCCAGTGGAGTGATATTGACTTACACCAGCTGAAGATTTGGTCCACTGTTTGACTGTATTGTTGGTGCAGAAACAAAACTCTGGAGACTGGCTTCTTGTTACTCCTGGAACTAGTACAATACTGGTAGCGGAAATGTAACCTACTCTACTCCTGCTTATCAGTGTGCTACTGCCATGGGCTGAGGGGACCGTCTCTAACTGTGAGCTGGGAATTTCGTCTCCACTGCCTAGTCATTCTTTGACCCTGTGCTGAGACTGCCAGTGAGGGGACCCAGGAATGTCAATTGTGATGGCATTTTCTCTGATATGAACACACATTCACTAAGATCTGTATTGAGACCAGCACCTCATTTCACATGGCCACCAAATGATTGTCGCCATCAGGAGATACCAGCCATCGGCCCCCGCTGAACTGGATTAGATGTGAACTGGTGATCTGCTGTTGAAAGGATCCACTCTGCTCTGTGTCCTGTTGTTTGCAACAGTGGGACCTATACCCTCTTTTGGGTCTGAAAATGCAAAGCATCATCAAGGGATAAAGGATGGAGTCACTCACAGGTGGAGACACTATCGGAGGTGGGGGGGCTCCTGGCTTGCTCCTTGAGGGCTACCACATTGACAATGTATTCTTCTCCTGGCTTCAGTCCCGTCTGGTTAAAGGCGGTGACGCTACTAGGCAGCTGGGCAATGACGCCACCTTCATTGTTCTGGAAAGATTAAAAAAGAAATTGGCATGAAAGGTGGTGGTGGGGAGAGTCTGGAATTGGCACTGTATTGAAAGAAGGCTGTAGTCGGAGAAGATGATGGGGTTAGATGGTAGGATGCCACAAGCCCAAATATAGAACATCAGCAATCACTGGGGATAATGTAACCACCTGGGAAAAACTTATGTATGCCTGTATGTCTGTTTCATAAAGAGCTCTTACTCGCAGTGGTGAGAGCTTACTCATTCAGTTATTCCCATTGTTTTCAATGGGCTTGCATGCGTGGGGAAATGCTCAGAAATTTGCATAAGGGCTGGATGGTCTGGCACAAACCATATTATGTGCCTCAGAATGGATGGGCTCTTTTCCCAGGGACCCAACACTCCTCACAGCCAAGCAGTTGCTCATAGAGTCAGATAAATCTCATGCCAGTTGCCCCTCAGTTGTTGCTTCCAGATGGCTGGTGGGCAGACAGCCTTTTTCTTAATCCCTGTATTTTAACTTGTGCATACATGCATGCGTCTACAAGCTGATAGACTCCACATGAGAACAGGCAATGAAAAGGTCCAGAATTCGTTCCTTTCTCTTTGCTGGCACTTCTCGACTGCCAGGTGCGTCTTGTGCTTTATATATAGCTATGAAAGAGCAAGGCCTCTGGTTTTGGCACACAGTGACATCCGTGGGTCTTGGGACAGAGCCATGAACACTAAGTCTGTGCAAACAAGGAATCTGGTGGCACTTCTAAAACTAACAGGTCTGTGCAGTAACTCTAGGGAAGGATGGTGATCCCCACAAAGAAATAGGGTGAGACAGCCCCAGTGCACTTCTGGGACTTGGTTTCTCCATCTTAAACTGAGTATCATAGCTTTTATGTTAATCTTTAAAGAATCCACAATTCTTTTATTGTAAGATTGATAGGATATGCTTGTAGGGAGGTCCCAGATACAATTTGAGTGATAGTTCTACAGTAACTGGGAATAAATATTAACTATAGCATCAATAACAATTTTGTTGTTTTATCTGTGCAAATACAATGTTTGAAATTTAGGGAAACGGTTTCAGTCCCCAACAGTCATTTTTGCATGCACAGATTGTATCTGTTCTACAATTATGGTTACAGTTTTGCAGCAGGAGTTGTTTGTAATTGTGATTTAGGCAGCTGGGAGTCAGAGAGCTACTGAGTGCTCAGTTCTTCTGCAAACCAGGCCACTTATTTTGGGGGCTAAATATGGATTTAGGTGTCGAGCTTTAGACACCTAAGTAGGTTTCTATAATGAGTTTTTAGAGACGGTGATCAAATGCCTCATTTTCACACTGATAAGTTAGAACAGGTGAATCAATCTCAGAATTGTTCAGAAGAGTCTAATCAAAGTTAGGGCAAGAAGGTGGGGTAGAGAGAAGAGAGAGGTATAGGAAAGGAGATGGTGGAAGAGAAGAAGGGAAGAGAGCAAGAGGACGAATAGAGGAAGAAAGGGAAGGGGAGCTAGAGAATCCATTTATTTATATGTAGGATCTTTTTTCTGGAATTTTCTCTATAGGGATGGATGTCCTGTTACAGAGGATCCTGAAAATACTGTTCAGTGCAAAGATGAGATTCACTATTCCAGATGTTTTAATGCTTTTGGGTGGGACAGAGTAGGGGTATTGTTCAGATGGGTTTACCCAGTCGTGCACCATGCCCTGTTCTGTCTGGGTGACTGCTCCTTTAAATAGGAACCTATTGTTCTGATTATCCCACAGAGTTGACTGTGGGTAGCCATCAGTGGCAGGGCAGGGCAGGGCAGGGCAGATGCTGTCATGGTTGACGTGATTGTTACCTTGGGAATGAAGCTGATCTCCCAGCCATCAAAAGAGAAAGAGAAGGGCTCCCACTGCACCTCCACGGTGGTCTCTGTGATCGTCTTGAACTGCAGCCCTTGGGGAGTGGAGAGATCTGGAATGCAGCAATGTGGGTGACATTAGCTACTCTGTGGCTGTTCCTGCTTTAATGATACAAAGCTCCCCACAGCAATGGGACAGGACACCCTGCCTCCCTCACACCCTGTTCTTCTTTGCCTATGTGCATCTAGGGGGAGCAGGTTGGGTAAATCTGACTGCTGGTGCCAAGGGGTATTACAGAGTAGGTCCTGTCAGCTACAGCTGGTGGGGAATATTCTCTTGGAATGAGTTACCAGTGGAAAAGCTTCTGGCTTTCTTTCCCCCCCCCCCCCCCCCCCCCCCTGTTTTTTTTTTTTTTTTTTTTTTCAGAATCAAACTTTTTGGGTGGGGAAATTTCATTTTGCTGAAAAATGTTAATTGTATATTGGGAAAATCCAAATGATTGGTACCCTCTCTACCTGGCTGGGAGGGTCTTGTCAGTGTCATTCTCTCCTGGGAACCCCAGCCAGGCTGGTAGGGAGACGGGAAGTCTGACAGCCGGGGAGGTAGAGACTTGGAGCACTCAGCCTCTGTCAGCCTGTCTGGAGGATTCTTGTCCATTTCACATTCTCCCTGCAGGCAGAAAGTGAAATTGACATGAGCCTTACAAGAGGGCAGATGAGAAGCTGAAGAATTCCCTTTTGATTCTGCCAGAAGAGATTTCTCTGGCATTTCTGCTCTGTGAAAAATTTTGAAGTTTCTTCTTTTCATCCTGCAATTTTTTCCCAAAGCCTCAAAATTTTCCATGGACTGAAATATCATGTTCCAGACAGTTTTACTGTCAGCAATGTCCTCTCTCCTCTGTATTTATGATGGCAGCACATGACAGTTGGCCATTGACAGTGCTACAGACTGAAGCATTATTTCTGGCATCAATTTAATAGAGATAGAAATGAAGTGGGTTTATCTTAACTCTCCTGCTCCAGATTGTTCCTTGTGTCAACTGGAGATCAATGAGGAGGGGAGGAAAGCAATGCTAATAATGAAGAGGGGCAGTTTAATCTTTTAATGAGCCACCCTCACCCTCAGGCACACTGCAGATGTTATCAATGCCACGTGTTTAATATGTCTGTGATACAGAGGAAGAATGTTCCAGTGGGTAGATGCTAGCTTGGAATTTGGAGACCTGGATTCAATTTTTTGCTACAACACAGACACTCTCTTTGTGACCTTGCCTAAGTCATTTAGTCTCTCTGTGCCTCAATTAGCCATCCGTACAATGGGAAAATGGAGATAATGGTATGTCTCCTTCCCTAATTCACAGAGGCACAGGATGAACACACTGAAGATTGTGAGGTGCTCAGATATTATGGTAATAAGGACCATATAAGTACCTCTAATTGATAAAGCTGTGTAAGGAAGGGCCTTACGTAGGAGGGAGCAGCGTTTCAGGGAGTGAGTTTGGATAAGCTTTTGAAAATTAAGAACATAACAGCTATACTGGGTTAGACCACTGGTCCATCTAGCTCAGTGTCCTGTGTTGCACCAGTAGCAGGGTTCAGAAGGAATGAACAGAAGAGGACAATTATTGGGTAATCCATCCCCTATCATCCGGCTTCTGTCAGTTGGAGGTTTAAGGGCAGCCAGAGTATAGGGTTGTGTCCCTGACCATCTTGACTAATGGCTGTTGATGGACCTATCCTCCAGGAATTGTAGAAATTTATTCAAAGCGAACCTGAACTCCTAACATTTGAGGATTTGCTTCTCATTATTAAATTCTAGGGATGGACTGGCTAGGGATAGACACAGACCAACTGTTGGGGATTTAAGTGTAATTTTTGATGCTCGGGTCCATATCTATTATGAAACAGATTTAAAGGAGAATAAACAAGAAAAGGCATCCAGGTATCAGTCCATTGTTCTACGAGGGTAAGATTTCTATCCTGTCTGTGAGAGTGGCTGAGGGGATGCATATGTCTAGGTGGGCAATCTTGCACCAGAATTTTAGTCGCTCTTGACAGCGCTATATGCTTGATCCAAACCCCACTGAAATCAATAGAAAGATGCCCATTAACTCGGTTTGGTTTTTGGATTAGATTCTGTATTAGCAAAGGCATCACTGGTATTCGTTCCACAGGACCATTATGTCAACAGCCAGCTTTAATTCAGGAAGAGTCCTGTATGGTGTTAGCTTTATTTCAGGGATGATCTAAGAGCAAAAATGCATTCTTAATTTACAAGCAGTAGAGCTTGCTGGAAAATGTGCCTCCCCCACTCACAGAAAACTTTAACTTCCCAGTAAAAAAAATTTGAAAGCTGAAAATTTTCATCCATAAACTTTCAGTTTAAAAATGAAACTTTGATTGAAATGTTGCGGTGATGCCTCATGGGAGCTGTATTTCAAGCACTTTGTGTCCCCATTCTCCTCTATGGGCCAAGTTTCCCAGTTGGACTATATTTCATATGATGCATCACAATCTCCAATCTTACTGAGCCACCACCTGCGTGCATCCTGGGAGTCACTGGCCATGGAACAGCATGAGAGATGAGGGAATCCCATCCTAAAGGGGAACGGGCAGGAGGCAGTGTGACAATATTTCCTAATAGAATTATTTTGTTTTGTGCCAAAACCTGAAAGCTTTTTGGTTTTCAGGTGTTCAAGTTTTTGACAAGAAGTTTAAATTTTCTATGGAAAGTGGATCCTTTTTTGTGAAAACATTTTTTTTTTTCAAAACCCCACTTTTCTGTTGAAAAACAGTTTTGACGGAATAATTGGAACCGGCTTTCACAGGCAGTTTTAAATGACAGCAACAATGTGGAGCTGTGTTAGACTGGGAAAGCTGTCTTTCAGGGTCAGGAGGTATAAGAGACCACTCTCCTTTCTAAGCTGGAGAGGTACTCTGGGCAGTGAGGATAGAACGATATGATAGAGAAGCAGTACTTACGGGTAGTCACCTTGGTACTGATGGGGACGCTAAGAACGTCGCTGATGACAGCATAGATGCTGATGTTATATGTGAGGCTTGGTTCCAGCTCCATGATGGTGACAGCACTCCAGTCCCCCGGTACCCGTTGCTGGAGCTGAAGGCCTCCTGGCACCGCTGGCTGGTACGAGATCACATATTCTGTCACTGCCATCGATCCATCCCATTCCAGGTCAATGGACCTGTCGCTGATCCCAGCCACTCGCAGATCCTTGGGCGGGGCAACTAAAGACAGAGGTCGTACACACAGACTGTCAGAGCGTGCATGGTTTATCCATCCTCCAGCTTGCTCCTTCAGGCATGATGACCTTCTTGGTCTAAGGACTAGGATCCAATTTTTAATTGGTATGATGTGAGGTGTATGGGCTCTCTTGAAGCTTTGAATCTCTTCCTTTTAGGAAGCTAGTGTCAATATGTATCTCTGGTGTGGACAGCGTGTTAGTCTGGGTGGGTGCTTGACAACAGGGACTTGACTCCTGTTGGGGCCCCATGGTCCTACAAATAATCAATAATAGTAACCCTCCCAATGGCCCTGCACAACGGGAATCTCTGTCAATAAACAGACGTCAGTGGGACTCTTGTGCGTTTGTGGGGAGGGTGTTAAACTGTCTTTTATCATGGGGCAAACGAGGGAATGACTCACATTTTGAGAACAACAGTTATTCCAAGTCAGTGTTAATAGCACCGAACCTGAGGGGGAGGAACGAATGCAATTTTTCGTATATGTATTTTCAAATAAACACTTTTTAACTATGACTTCACCTAGGGAGTAGACTCTTAACTCAGTGTGCTGGCAGCTTTGGTGCCCTGCCCTGTACTGCTGCCCAGCCTCAGTCACCCACAGGTTAAATTTTCAAGCAAGAATCTTTGTGGTTTCTCCCAGGCTACCCCTCAGGCTTTGGAGGAGCTCCCTGAAAACACAAAGGTACCTCCCCCCCCTCCAAATCTGTCCTTAAAACTCTCCTTTGACATGAGGCCTACAAAAAACTTGACAATAGCTGGTGCTGAGAGTCACTGCCAGTCATGCTGACCCATGTTGGCTCAGTTTTTCATTGTACTCCTCCTCTGTCCATTTCAATCTGTCATTTCACACCTTATGCTTTGACTAGGAGCTCCTTAGCACAGGCACAGTCATCTTTTCTGTTCTCATACAGCACAGAGCATGATGGGGTCTTAGTCTCTGACTAGACCCCTAGGTGCCTTCACAATACATGGAATCAAAGTTAACCAGCTGAGGCTGCCTTCCTGCTTCTGGGAAGTCTTAGAATGCGCTTTGGTGGGAGAGGTCTGATGGCCGAATGCCATGTCGGGGTGTGTAACACTAGTCATGGGAGGAGCAATCAAACAACGATGGCCCTGGTTGTGAAATTCAGATCTGGGCGTGAACATTCCCCCAAGTGGGGGAATCCAGATTTTGTTTCGCCAGTTGCAGAGATGCAACCAACTGTAGATCCCGCTCCAAAGATGAATGACCTCAAAGTTTGAAGACAACAGAGTCCTGTGGCACTTTTAAAGACTAACAGATTTATTTATCGCATGAGCTTTCGCACGAAAGCTCATGCGATAAATAAATCTGTTAGTCTTTAAAAGTGCCACAGGACTCTGTTGTCTTTCTACAATAGACTAACACGGCTACCCCTTTGGAATTTGACTCAAAGTTTGAAGTTACTCATGTGCAGGGATGTGTTTGGCTACAAATGGCTTGGTTTGCCTCCTTGCTGCAGATTAAGTCAATTATTTCTTGTCCGATCTTTAGTGGACATGAAGAACAAGTGTTCACAGTCTCTTTGTAACAGCTCTTAACACATTTGAAGATTATTATCAGCTTCTTCCTCAGCTATCTTTTCTCAGGACTAAATATGCCCATATCTCTAACCTTTCCTCACAGGTCGTTTTCCAAACTTTTAATAATTTTTGTTGCTGTCCTCTGGACTCTCTCCAGTTTGTTCACATTTTTCCCAAAGTATGGTGCCCAGAACCGGACACAGAAATCTAGCTGATGCCTCACTAGTGCTGAGTAGATCTAGACAATTAACCTTGCATGTCTTACAAACAACCTCCCTGTTAAAGATATTAACTTTATTTTGCAACTGTCCCATTGTTGTTTTGTATTCAGTTTGTGATTCACAATAACCCAGGTCCTTTTCAGCTGTACTCACTATTTTGTAGTTGTGCATTTGATTTTTCCTTCCTAAGTGAGGGACTTCACACTTGTGTTTGTTGAATTCAGACCAATTCTCCAACAGGTCAAGATCATTTTGAATTCTAATCTTGTCTTCCAAAGTGTTTGCAACCCCTCCTGGCTTTGTGCCACCTGCAAATTTTATAAGCATACTCTCCTCTCATTATCTACCCAAGTCATTAATGAGAATATTGAATGCTCTTCAACCCAGGACTGACCCCTAGAGGACCCCATTAGGTATACCTCCCAGTTTGACAGGTAACCATTGATAACTACTCTGGGTAAATGAGTTGTGCACCCAACTGATAGTTATTTCATCTAGATCGTATTTATCTAGTTTGCTTATGAGAACGTGAAGTGGAACTGTGCCAAAAGTCAGACTAAAAGCCAGCTCTAACACGACTATTGTTTTCCCCCCATCCACTATGCCAGCAACCCTGTCAAAGAAGGAAATTAGGTTGGTTCGGTATGATTTGTTCTTGTTACACTCATACTGATTTCAGCTTGTAATCCTGCTGTTCTCTAGGTGCTTACAAATTGTTCAGTAATTTCTTGCAGTATCTTTCCAGATATGTTTGCCCTTTTCCAGTCCTCTGGGATCTCACCTGTTCTCAAAGATAATCACTAACAATTCTGAGATTGCTTTAGCCGGTTCCTTAAGCACCCTAGGATGAATTTCATTAGGCTCTGCTTACTTGAACATATCTAATGTTGTCTAAGTGTTCTTTGATTTGTTCTTTCCCTATTTTGGCTTGCATTCCTTCCTCTTTGTTGTTAATGTTAATTGTGCGGTGTATCTAACAAAACAGGCATTAAACACTTGAGCCGCCGTGATGTCATCAGTTATTAGCTCTTCTTCTCTCCTAATTGTTTTTGGCTTTTAATTGCCTTCAATGAAATAAAAATATAAAGATGCCATATGTGACTGAGAGGGAAAGTTGCCTTATTTGGGTGTCTGCATGAAGCTTATAAAAACAGTCCTAAATTACATCCAAAAAATCCTTATTGGATTTCCAATGAGAGGCTGTGCGATATGAAGCAGTATTGAAATAATGGCTTTCTCAACCCTTCCTTCAACTCCCCCAGTCCTGCCCAGACTAGTCACATTATAGTTTTTCTTGTTGATTTGAAAAGCAACGTGCAGCTCCAGCAGGGGGGCTAAGGGAAAGAGTTTTGGCAGCTGTAGGGAACATGGATCCAGGAGAGTAGCCTGTGCAGATACAAGAACAAAAGGGAGGGGAATGGTGAGAAGTACAGGAGCTGGGCAGGCAGCAAAGCAAACAGGGGGTCATGGGATGGAGAAAGGGAGTCTGGAGAAGTGATTGGAAGGGTTGGAACTTGTGGGGAGCCTAGGCCGTAGCAGCAGGGATAAAAGAGAGACTAGTCAAAATTGGGGAGGGAAATCAAATCAGTATCTTAATTGTCTGTATATTAATGCGAGAAGTATGTGGCATAAGCAGAAAGAACTTGAAATGCTAGTAGCTAAACACAACTATGATATAATTGGCATCATAGAGACTTGGTGGGATAATATACGACTGGAATATTAATATAGCAGAGTACAGCTTGCTTAGGAAGGATAGGCAAGGAAAAAAGGGAGGTGGTATTGCCTTGTATATTAAAAATATGTATACTTGGACTGAGGTGGAATTGGAAATAGGAGACAGACATGTTGAAAGTCTCTGGGCAAAAATAAAAGGAATAAAAACTAAGGGTGATGTCATGGTAGAGGTCTACTACAGGCCACCTAACTGGGAAGAAGAGGTGGATGAGGCTTTTTTTCAACAATTAACAAAATTATCCAAAGCACAGCACTTGGTGGTGATGTGGGACTTCATCTACCCAGACATCTGTTGGGAAAATAACACTGAAAGATTGTCCAACAAGTTCTTGGAATGTATAGAAGACATTTTTTTCTTTCAAAAGGTGGAGAAAGCTACTGGGGAAGAGGCCATTCTCGATTTGATTTTGACAAACAGAGAGGAATTAGTTGAGAATTTGAAAGTGGGAGGTAACTTAGGTGAAAGTGATCATGAAATGATAGAGTTCGTGATTCTAAGGAATGGTAGGAGAGAGAACACCAAAATAAAGACGATGGATTTCAAGAAGGCAAACTTTAGCACCCTAAGGGAGTTGGTAGGAGGGGTCCCATGGGAAGCAGGTCTAAGAGGAAAAACAACTGAAGACAGCTGGCAGTTTTTCAGAGACATTATTAAGGGCACAAGAGCAAACTATTCCAATGTGTGGTAAGGAGAGGAAGTATGGCAAGAGACAACCTTGGCTTAACCAGGAAATTTTCAATAATCTAAAAATAGAGTCCTACAAAAAGTGGAAAGTAGGTCAAATCACAAAGGATGACTATAAACAAATAACACAGTTGTATAGGGGAAATATCAGAAAGGCCAAAGCACAAACTGAGATCAAACTAGCTGAAGGCATAAAGCAGAGGCTCCCAATCTTTTCGGCATCACGCCTCCTTTCTAATTTTTGAGAAACCCTCACGCCTCCCCACTTCTCCTTTACCATCATCCAACCCCCTTTTAACAAAAATTCAGTTCATAATTGTACAATTAAAAATAACCACAAATAGGTTTTCTTGATGCAAAAATTTTTCACTACAAAAATTTCACAGCTTTGTGCTCCTTTTGGATTTTTTTCATGCCCCACGCCCCAACCAGGGGGGCACGCCTGCCAGTTTGGGAACCACTGGCGTAAAGGGTAGCAAAAAATCATTTAAAAATACATTAGAAACAAGAGGAAGAACAAGGACAGCGTAGGACTGTTACGCGACAACAAAGGAAAAACAGTAACAAAATGTGGAAATGGCAGAGGAACTAAATGATTTCTTTGTTTTGGTGTTCACCAAGAAGGTGGTGATTGGATGCCGGATGTAGGGGAGAGCAGTAAAAATGGGATAGGATCAGAAGTTAAAATAGGGAAAGAACAAGCTAAAAATTACTTAGACAAGTTAGATGTCTTCAGGTCACCAGAGCCTGATGATATGCATCCTAGAATACTCAAGGAGCTGATGCAGGAGATATCTGAGCTATTGGTTATTATCTATGAAAAATCATGGAAGACTGGAGAGGTCCCAAAGGACAGAAAAAGAGCAAATATAGTGCCCATCTATAAAAAGGGAAATAAGGACAACCCAGGGAATTATAGACCAGTCAGTTTAACCTCTGTACCAGGAAAAATAATGGAGCAAGTAATTAAGGAATAAATTAGTAAACATCTAGACAAGAATACGGTATTATGTGATAGTCAGCATGGATTTGACAAGAACAAATCATGTCAAACCAACCTGATAGCTTTCTATGACAGGATAACAAGCCTTGTGGATAGAGGGAAGCGGTAGATGTGGTATATCTAGACTTCAGTACGGCTTTTGATTCGAACATCATCTTCTCATTAACAAACTAGGGAAGTACAACCTGGATGAAGCTACTATAAGATGCGTGCAAAACTGGTTGGATAACGGCTCCCAGAGAGTAGTTATCAAGGGTTCACAGTTATGCTGGAAGGGCATAATGAACAGGGTACTGCAGGGATCGGTTCTGGGTTCGGTTCTGTTCAATATTTTCATTAGTGATTTAGATGATGGCATACAGAGTACACTTATAAAGTTTTGCTGATGATACCAAGCTGGGAGGGGTTGCAAGTGCTTTGCAGGATAGGATCACAATTCAAAATGATTTGGACAAACTGGTGAAATGGTCTGAGGTTAATAGGATGAAGTTCAATAAAGACAAGTGCCAAGTACTCCACTTAGGAAAGAACAATCCATTGCACACGTACAAAATGGGCAATGACTGCCGAGGAAGGAGTACTGCGGAAAGGGATCTGGATGTCATAGCGGACAACAAGCTAAATATGAGTCAACAGTGTAACACTGTTGCAAAAAAACAAATGTCATTCTGGGACGTATTAACAGGAGTATTCTAAGTAAGACATGAGAAGTAATTGTTCTCCTTAACCACCAATGATAGGACAAGAAGCAATGGGCTTAAATCACGGCAAGGGAGGTTTAGGTTGGACATTAGGAAAAAATTCCCAACTGTCAGGGTATTAACCACTGGAACAAGTTGCCGAGGCAGGTTGCGGAATCTCCATCATTGGAAGTTTTTAAGAGCAGGTTAGACAAACACCTGTCAGGGATGGTTTAAGAGGGTACTTGGTCCTGCCATGAGTGCAGGGGACTGGACTCAATGACCTTTCCTGGTCCCTTCCAGTTTCTCTGGCTATGTCTACACTGGCAAGTTAGTTCAAATTAAGGAAGCTTAATTCGAACTAACTAAAGCCATGTCTACACTAGGCTTTCATTAGTTTGAATTAAGAGCTTCCTTAATTCGAACCAATAAATTCAAATATGCTATTCGAACTAAGGGTTAATTCGAACTAGTTTGTTTGAATTAACCAATGTGGCTATGTTAGTTCGAACTAATTGCTTAGTTCAAACTAACCGGCCCATTGAATTCAATGCAATTCGCTAATTCGAACTAAGCAAGTGCCATGAATGGCACTTGCTTAGTACGAACTAAATTTTTCTAGTTCGAATTAAGTTAATTCAAACTAACTAAAATTAGTTTGAATTAGTTAGTTCGAATTAACTAATTCTAACTAACTTTAGTAAGTGTAGACATAGCCTATGATTTTATGATTGGGTCTCTGGCCAGCACACATGCAGCAGCTTCAGCTGTGGTGCCTATCCTAGAAGGGATCACCTCTGTTTTGGCCATGCACAGCTCAGAAGCCGCAGTGCATGCTGGGGAGGAGTGAAGAGGTTGAGCAATGAGGGAGAGGGATTGCAGAGCCAGCTGTGGGGACCTGGCTCTGCGAGTGGCAAGGTTTGCCCACAGGGAAATACCGTAGCTCTTCCCTTGCTGCTCTGTGACCGACACACCTTTATAACTGGGATGAAAGGGTTAAATTGGATGTACCTTGGCCGCGGGGTGGCTAAAGCAACGGGCAACATGGGCACTCACTGGGGTAAGCACGTCCTGGTTGTCCAGGACTAGGCAGTTAGGTGCCTAAATGTATGTTTTGGGGAGATTGCCACTGAGGTGAACACATGTAAACCTGCATCCATCATGTGTGGGCACGCTGCCTTCTCGTAGAGAGATGGGAAATTTACTGAGGAAAGACATGGCATCTGTTTGGTTGAGATGATGACTTCAATTGCCGACATGGTGCTCCAGAGCCCCCGGGGGCTCCCTAGCAGCTGGAGCATGGTCCCAGCCAGAAAGGAGCTGCAGGGCTCCGTTCTGGCTGGGACTGCTGGGGTCCCGGCAGAAAGGAGCCCTGCGCTCCCTTCTAGCCGGGACCGCCACGGGTTCCAGCAAAAAGGAAGCCATGGCTCCCTTTTTGCTGGGACCACTCGGGTCCCGGGGAGAAAGGAACCGTGGGGCTCCCTTCTAGCCTGGACTGCTGGGACCACTGGGGTCCCGGAGAGAAGGGAGCCCCGTGGCCCCTTCTGGCTGGAACTGCAGGGCTCCCTTCTCCCTGGGACCACTTGGTCCCGGCGAGAAGGGAGCTCCCTGGGAGCGCGGGGCTCCCTTCTGCCTGGGACCTGAGCAGTCCCAGCCAGAAGGGAGCCGAGTGGTCCGGGGCCAGAAAGGCTTGGCTGGGGAGCCGAGGCTCCAAAGGAGCCTCCCTCCCCCTGGACCTAACTAGTCGACTTAGAGTCTAGTGTAGACTCTCTAAGTCAACTTAGTAAAGCCAGGTTTAAGTCAACTTAAGAGTCCTGTGGGGACTCTCTAAGTCGACTTAATAAGGTCGATTTAAAGTCGACTTAGTAAAGTCGACTGGTAAAGTTGAGCTAAATTTCTCAGTGTAGACATAGGCTGTGAAAGCTGGGGCCCAGATCCCCTGCCAGAGCAGAGTGGGGGGACCCTGCTGAGGAAAGGAACTATGACAAGAACACGATGGTATTTTATGTCTCCCTCCCTAAACGAATTACACTGCAAAAAATCACCCCAGCATGTCTGCCAGCTCTGTTCTAGCACAATCCAAATGCAGTGGCCTCACGCCTGACCGTGTGCAGGCCTGAGTCTCAGCGTGTTTTCCTGTCATTGGGGCAAGGAGAGCTTACAGCTGTGCCTGTATGCTAGGCTTGGGCAGGGCCCTGATGGAAAAGGTCGAAGCAACCTCAGGACTGCTGAGTTGCATCTGGCAACCCATGGCTCTGTATGGGCACCAGGGAGCAGAGAACAGCTGTAGTGTGGTGCGTTCCTGTCAATCCAACACATCCTGATGTGCCCTCGAGCCACCCATTTCACAAGCAGGCGGAGAGCGCAGCCTCCTCTAAAGTCTCCTACCTGCTGAGCAGTCCCGTCCGTTGTAACCATCCTCACAGGCGCACAACCCCTCCTGGCAGAAGCCGCGTCCGCTGCAGGCATTCAGGCACCTTAGCTGAGTGCAGTCTTCCCCCACGTAGCCCTCCTGACAGAAACAGGTGCCGTTAGCGCACCTCCCCTTTCCCGAGCAGTCGCTGGGGCACCTCAGCTCACTGCAGTCTTCCCCTGCGTAGCCTTCTTCGCAGACGCACTCCCCGTCCACGCAAAGCCCTCGGGAGCTACAATCCGTCAGGCAGCGGAGTTCAGAGCAATCAGTTCCACTGTAGTCGTTGTCGCAGATGCACTGGCCTTCTATGCAGACGCCCCGGCTGGAACAGCCCATGGGGCAAAGGGGCTCGGAGCAGTTTTTTCCAGCCCAGCCTTCGTTGCAGATGCAGCCACAGGACTCCAGACTGAAGTTCCCGTGCCCACTGCAGTGAGGGATGTAATCTAGCTGCCCTGGAATGAACAAAATCAACAGGTCAGTTATCAGTACGGGCTGTGGGGGGGGGGGGGGGGAAGCACCACAACTGCTGCTGCCCCATTCTAATGACGTCCTCCCAAAAACACATTAGTTTTATATGGCATTAGATGGGGGACTTTAATGCTGATAGCAGGAGGAGCCTGGTTCCACTGTGCTTTATTCTGCATAACCATGGCAGCAGAGATGATGCTGGGGTGGGGTCACATGGGGTCACTCCGCCCCCTCCCCACTTTCTGCCAGGGTTTATATGTCATTCCGCTGAACCCCTGCAGCAAACCACCATAGCCTTTAAACTGTGCCCCTTACTATCAACAGCTGTGCCATTTCCGTCTGCCAGGGCACTTGGATCTTGACCTGTGATGCTCCTCTGCTGTTTCAGTTGTGGACTTGTGCCAGTCACACTGAATTGCCCCCAAGCTGTGCAGTGGTTTTCTGACACAGTTGAAAGTGGTTTTCTGACACAGTTGAAAGGTCCATTTGGAGCTAGTACAAGACGCACTTAATGCAGTTCTCCCTTAGGATTATTCTATGGTATTTAGAAAATCCCAGTCTCAGTCCAGGGTCCCCCAGAAAGGGTTTGGATTTGGCACATGCTATGCAGGCCTAGACAACAATTGCTGGCTGTGGATGGCAGTAGGATAAAAGACTTGAAAGCTGTGATAGCATGAAGCATAGAAAAGCTATTTCTAGAGGATTTTTGTGGCCTCCTGGAACCACGTGCAGCAAGTAGGCCTGCAAGAGGGTGGACTTTAAGGCCCCAACTCTGCACTGGTGGATGGGTCCGTCCACATTAAGCTCGTTACAAGATTCGGGCCTGGGTTTGTGACATTTTTAGGTACAGAACACCTGTGACTGGCTGAATCCCTGGTCCATTCTGGGCCATGGGCAGCTTAAGTGGAAGAGGATGAAAGAGATCTCTGTCAGGTTGATGTAACATGATAGGGCAATGAATAAAAACTTGTTTGAGGTTTGCTCAGGGAGTGGAGTGCATGAGAAGTAGCCCCGGGTGGAGATGGGTTAGGGAGCAAAGGGCAGGTGGGTTGATCAAAGATAAGGGGAAAGTGCAATTATTCCATAGCTCTGCGGCGTGTCATGCAATAAGCATGCTTTACTGTCCACTGGAGTTGGGACAAACCAAACCTAGAAACGTTTTTGTTGGGCTTCAAAATCCATATCTATGTTCCAATATTTTGGTCTGGCCCATCCACGATATATATCTGCTTATGGTTAGATTCAGCTTTCTTCCATCTCATGTTACCCTTCTTAAATTGCATATGCATGAGGAAGCTGCATTGAGATTCCATTGACAATCTTAATTCTAGCATTGCCTAATTTTTGCATGCTTGACTTGGCAATGGTAAAGATCAGTTCATGTCATGTTTTTAGATGAAATTTCTTAATTCTTAAAACAAACAAACAAAAAAAAAAAAACCTGGAAAAAACCCTCCAGAAATTCTACGCTATGGAATCAAAATTCACTTCCAGTGTGGCTCATCCACACGGTTCAGACCTTTAGGCCCACAGCACAGACCGTGGCCATTTGAACGAACAGAGTGACTGATGGCAGAAGCAAGTTGTTCTCTTCTGTGTGGGCCAGCCATCAAAGGAGGATAAGACACTTGGCCAGTGGTTTCGGTCAGCGGAAGAATATAGACTCAGGACACCTGGATTCAATTCCAGATTCTAGAGGGATGAATGCCCTAAGTTACCAACCATTCTGACCCTATGTCCCTATCTATCCCTACGCCTCAATTCTTGGCTCTGACCCATAGCCCTTTGTTCCGATCTAACCTCCCTAGCTCCTGCCTCTATACAACCCCAACTTCTCTCTGCACCTATGTGCCCCTAAACACCTTCTCCTCTTTCTGCCCCTGTTCTTCATGACACTGGTTCCTGTACCTCCACTCTTTCCCACCCCTGGCTCCTGCAACCTCCTCTCTCCTGCAAACTCTTCTCCCAGTTCCTCAGTCCTCTGCACTTCCACTGAGCTGCATCCTTCTCATTCATGTTGCCTGAGGGCCAGCAGTTGGGAGAGAGTCTCCTGGCTCTCAGTTCCTGTGCCTGGCTCCAAAGTAGCCCCTGTTGGAGGTACAATTGCAGGAAAAGTCCAGCTCATTTCTTGCAGGGCAGGGAAAGAGTACACTCAGCTGCTTTGTAGGACTGGTGTATATATAGTCTGGTTAGTATGCAGGAGCTGCACAGGGATGGAGCATGCTGCTCAATGCAGGCAGAATTTTTGGAGAGTTTAGCTGCCAAAACAAGTCTCTGCTTGGTATGTGCAAAGTGAGATTTTTTGGCAGTTTATTGTTTGGCTAAATCTGGGCAAATTTTCACAGGGACAGCAAAAGGCACATCCCTGACCCCAGGGTATTCCTTTTGCCTAATTTCAATCCCTTGCTCCAAAGTATGTGGGTGCTAGAGTTTCTCAGTGAGACGATTGTAAGAATTCTTTGAACACAGGAATACAATGCTTTTCCCACTAAACTCATTCTTGGAAATGACCGAACCATTTGTTTGGAACTTTCTCTAAATATTCAGCCTGATGCAGAAACCTGGTGGGAAAATTTCAATCTGAATGGTTGTAGTTTGGCAAACTTATAAACGACTGAAAGCAAGGTCTGATAGTGGAAAGCTTTAGGCAATCTTAACTCTAGGCAGTGCTACAAGATCCACCTATCATATATACCCTGCTGATCAACAAACAGAAAAGTGATTGTTTATAAACTGTGACAGGCTGATTTAGGTTATATACCAGTATGTCTATTATGGCTGCACACAACAGTGGTCATGTCAGGCTGTTGCCTTCAGATCCCAGACTCTTGGTAAGCTGTCAGTAGATGAGAGAGGATGCCTGAACAGTTGCCAGAAAGTGGAGGATCCTTTGTGGAAAAATCTCATACTAGAGGGGATGACTGATTTTGTTTACACTGGTGTTAATTCAGAGCTACTCCAATGAAGTTAATCAAGTTACTCCAGATCACCCTGGCGTAGTTGAGATTGAACTGGAGGCTCCATAGAGAGATAAATATTTAATAAGTTCATTTGCATATGTTATAAGTAATCCAAATAAGCTCATCACAGTTTACCGCTAACTCCTTTTATGTTTTCTCTCTTGAGTTTTATTACTTGATTTTAAGTCATTATTCAGCACATCAATTTAATGATGGGATAATTTACATTTGATGTTTACTTAATGCAGTTATTAATATGTATGTATGGAGGTAAAGGTATAAATTGGTCTCGCTTGTTTTGGATTTGTGCAGACTTCACCAGATGCCAATCTGACCCATACACATTTCGCTGTGTGTCCCTGCTTTCTCCCTGTATGAGGATGGGGTGTGCATCTTGTCCCCCACTCACACATATATTATGAGCCTGATTCTCTTCCTATCCACTGATATCACTGTTGACGTCAGGGGAGGTGCTTCTGATTTACATTGCTGTGTAATTAAGAGCAGGGTAGGGCCAATGTAATTCTGTATCATGCCAATTACAAGTTACAAAAAGCAGGTAATGTAGGAGAATAACATTTGGTGGCTTTCTTTTTTTTGTGGTAGCCTGTTCCAGTCTTCCCCCATTCACCTGGTCAGTAGCTTTCTGCACCTAGGAATGGCCTTAAATACCTTCCATAAATTGGAATTTTCTTCCCTTGAGGTGTTCTCAGAATCCCCATTAGAACTTCCATTTTCTATGCTTCACCCTGCACAGAGCCCCAGACGCATGTTGTTATGGAGTCAAACAGAAACTCTTTGCGAAAACATGCCTCTGTATGGAGCTCCCTTAGATATAAAAAATTGCCTCGCCTCTTGTTCCTCAGTCTGTTGAAATTCATTGTATCAACAAACCCCTTCATAACCCATCTCATTACAGCGACACGTTATTTCCTTGGTTTTGAAGAACAGCCCTGTAGAGATGATGAACTGTGTCTTTTGAAAGAGTAACCCTAATGGAAGGTTTATAGAAAGCTTCACAAAGCTCACGCGTTATTATTCAGATGGAATACTCTGTTGATAGTTTTGTGCCTTCATTATAAAAGGGGTCTGTTTGTCTTTCATGGGAGCTAATGTTATCCTCTGATTTTTTTTTTTTTTAACTGTGATTTTCATATCCACTCAGTCCTCTGGGCAGAGTATAGAGAACTCATTTATTGCTGACTCCTGTGGGGCTCTATTGCGTGAAGGGACGAAGGAAATCTGAAGCTGTTTCTCTTCTGCCTCTCCCATGAAAAGTTACAAAACTGGCGCCAAGGAGCAGGAGTGTTCAAGACTGACTGCCCCAAGCACCTTGATAGCATCCCACAACTGTTTTTTAACCTGGCTTTAGCTTTGGCTGTGGATGCTTTACCAGTGAAAGGACTCCCTGCAATGATATAAAAACGGCTGCTCTTGGCAGGAATCTCTCTGGATTAACCTTGCTGTTCAGTTCAGTTCCTGTTTAGCTCAGCTCTTTAGAACGCTTGCGCCTCACTAGTAAGATGAGGGAATAGGCCCATATTGGTTCAATGTAGAGCATTAGAGCTAGGTTATGATTTGGACTGCATGGCCAGATATGGAGACAAGGGGATGAAGCATTCCACTTCCCCCCACTCTTCTCAGCATGGCTACCCAGACCCGCTCTGGGATGCAGTGTTCTAGGAAGGGAGCAATCTGGCACGTGTAGGCATGGAGGGGTGAGGAAGGAGTAGAGCCTACTTTCCCACTTCCTGAGCAGAGCCACAGAGCCGGTGCAGGGGATATCATACCTCACTACTTGTAAGGGCTAGTAGCAAAAACCATTCCCTCCCCATGAACAAGCAGGAAGCAGGGAAGGAATTGTGACTCAGCTCCCGAAGGCACATCCCTATTCTAGGGGTGCTGCAGCTTAGACATCACTCCAGTGCCTAAAACACAGATCTAGGTCTTAATCTTTCCACTCATCCAGAGAGAGGTTAATTCTCCAGGCCAGATGCAGTTTATTGAAGAAGCGTGGGGGAGCCTGGGATGGAATGAGTGAGGGGGTTGGATTCCAGTCTCTCTCTAAAAGAGGAAAGTCTTGTAGGTCAGTACAGGAGGTTCAGTGGCAGAAGACTGTATGGCTGGATCATGGTATGGGGCCTTTGGTGGAGCAGAGGAGAGAAGACCAGGATGCAAAGAGCAATGAAGTTCAGCTCTCTTCTCACCTGAGTAGACAGTGATCCCTCCAGGTCACTAGTGAATATATCGAAGAGCTCGGGGAAAGCTCAACAATTCACAAACACAGTTAGAAGAGGGACAGATTCAGTGGTGACGTAGCTGTGTTCATTGCATGTGGGGTATAAGCTAGTCAGCAAATGGGTGCAAGTGCCAAAGGAGCATCTGGTAACTTGCACCAATCCGGCAGTCATCATGAGTGTGCAAAATAGGTGTGAGTGTGACCTATGCCAGTTCAGTTTCTTGTGGGGACCAAAATCAGCCCTTGGTAAGTGTGCCCAGTTCTATTATGTTACATCAGGGGAAATCAGATGTTCTGCTGTAGCCAATAGGAGTTGCGTCTTTGTACAGCCTATGGTTATCTGCTTTTCCTCCACTTTCTGCTTCTTCTGCCATGTAGTTTATACTCGTTGTGCATTTCTGCTGAGTACCAAATTAATGCACTTTGCTGCTTGCACCTTTCTTCTAACCAGCCTGTACCTGATGAGCAACTTACTTCCAGCACCACTTACATCTCATAGACTTTAAGGTCAGAAGGGACCAATATGATCATCTAGTCTGACCTCCCGGACAATGCAGGCCACAAAACCTCACCCACCTGCTCCTGTAATGAACCTCTAACCTATGACTGAGTTATTAAAGTCTTCAAATCCTGATTTAAAGACTTTAAAATACAGAGAATCAACCAGCAAGTGAGCCATGCCCAATGCTACAGAATTTGACCCTGAGACTTCCATTGGAATTGAAACCCCTTTCATCAAGGTGAACTTGGGCCAGCGACTGAATTCCACTGTCCATTTAGAAGAAGATATTGCCCTCATGTATAAACATTGACAAATCCAGGTAGCAGGTTGGGACACTCAAGAATAAATGAACCTGGAGACTGAATCGCTTTCTAGTGGGTGAAGAACCACCACCACACTCCTTTAGGAGTTTTACCAGGGAAGGGAGCCTTAAATTCCAGCAACGGCTCTATAGGAACCATGACAGCTGAAGAAGCTGGGGAGATTCCCTGAATCAGCACGTTTCCTGAATGTTCTGGCCTGCTTCTTCCCAGTCAGTCCCACCCTTTTTCTGAGGTATGCAGGCTTTGGGACTTCCAACTGTTTGGAGACTTGTGTTTTTGTTCCCAGCTCCTGATAGATTTTCTACCTCTCAGAACCTAGCTAATGAACCTTGCCCTCTCTGTTTAGATTGCTGAGTAATATTGACAGTGCTGAGTATACGCACTGTCATGGCATCATTAGCAAATGAAAGATTTCCTCCATTAATCCTCTTCAGTAATGTCCCCACTCTAACAGTTACGCCTTCCTCTCTTGAGACCTTAGTTCCCAGCAAGATCTAACAACATCAGTTACTACCTGTAGCTGCATTTTCTTGGCAGCAATTGGTGTTGCATTGGTCCCGTAGCATGGACACCTCCCTCTCCAGCATCTCAATTCTGCTCTGCAGCTCCTGCATGACTTGGGCAGAGGTGAAGCACTTGCAAGCCTGCTTGGGGAGGTTTATCCTGTGGGTGAAGGTGACCTGGCTCTCGCTGTCTGAGGTCTGCTCCGTGTATTCCGTCATCCTGTCGTCTTCTGAACTCACCTCCTGGTCAGATGACGCCTCGAGCGCTGGTGAGCAGAAGCTGTCCAGGGGCATGTTAATGTTGTACACGTGGTTGAAGATCATTGATTGCTCCTTGATAGGTGGGCTGTAGTTGGCAAAGTTGCCTTCCTCATCCATGGTCTGCCTCCTCAGCCGCTCTGTTGTCACCTCTAACCGGCACTCAAAGGGCTTCAGGACTGATCCCAGCAGGAGCAAGTTAAGACCGATAAGCATGTTCCTCAGGACTAAGTTTTCACTGTCAGCTCCCATTTTCTTGAGCAGGGAAAGCAACTTCTAAGCCAGCCTTGGACAGCAGAGCTGTATGAGAACCTGGAGACCCAGAACAAGAACAAGATTATTAGCCTAAACAGGACAGCCATGTTCAGATCACAAGAGAAGTCTTTTGCAGTGTGGCATAGGGGGCTAGATTTTGCATAGACATAACCCAGTGACGTTCCATTGGCCTCGGTGTGATTGCAAAGGGTGCGAATCAGCCTAGAATCTGGGCCACTGGGGGCAAGGAAATAGCTGTGTATTTTTAAGGAAAGGTCAAATGTGAGTCATCAGCTGTTGAGATGGTGCCATCTAATAATGAATTAATCTTTTGTAGGTGGAGGCCCTAGGTCACAACTGAAGGACCAAATTCTGGCTGCGTGGGGTGTAAATTGGAGCAGAATTTGTCCTGTCATGCACTTGGCCCCTCAGTCCTCACATTCATCTGTATCCTCACTAATCCTGATCTAATGCCCATTGAGGTCAATGGGAATCTTTCAGCGGGCATTGTCTCTGGTCCCAAGAGCTCACCCCTGCAAGGGGCTTAACGCTTCTAAGGTTACACTCAGGACCTTGATAGACCGGGCCAAAGTCAGATGTAGTTTACCAATACTGGAAGCCTTTGCCCATGTGAAAGTCCAGAGATTGGAATAGAAGGGCTATGGCCGTTCCTGGAAGTGGCATGCTTGGAAGCCTTATGTAACCAGCTTGCTCTCTAGTTTGTATTCTATCTCATTTAATCAGACTATCAGTACCTCCCTTTTGGGCACCGACTTATACCCCCAGTGTGGAATCTGTGCCCATGGAAGTCACTGGGTGTTTTGCCATTAAGTTGGATGGGGACAGGATTTCTCTCCAGATGTTTATAGAGAGACATGAACCTTTGCATCTTACTTGGCTGACTTGTCTCTTTTGTAGTGAAATGGCTCATTTGGTAGTAGCACATCATCTCCTCGGTAATATATTTGGGGCATAAATGCCCATATGGGGACCTATTCTGGCTGGGTGCACTAACAAATATAATACTGGAGGGGAAAGAAAGGTTTGAAAGCATGGGTGGTTGTCACATTGTTGTATGGTATCTCAGATGGCATTTTATGCCCCAGAAACTGAACACTACACTGACAGGCTTAATTCTGTGGCTGTAGTAATACTGTTAAATTAGTCTGTACAGTTTGTTTAGGTTTATGCTGCGGCCAGACAAATATCTCCTGTTGAAATCATTTCATCCCCCACCTGTGCCCTGGATTATGGAGTAAAGTGTCTTTATTTGGAACAAGACAACTTTTCATTTTCTCATTGATTTATGGTCTCCAGGTGGCAATCCCAACTCTAAGGGCCACATTTATTCCTGGTATAAATTACTGGTTTGAGTGCAGATGCTCAGGGATAGATTTGGCTCTAGACCTCTTGCTGGGACTATTGTATGTTGACCAACAATTAACTCCAAGTGTTCTGCTTTCAAGAATTGCAGCCTAAAATAATAGAGAGGATGAAGCAGCAGACGGGTAAGACAGCAACTGAGAGCCCAAGGACTTTAATTGCTCCTACTGTAGCAGAGAGGATGATTTGATTGCACATTGATTACCAGCCGCCAATCTGTTTGCTTTGCATTCTGTTTTGTGGGATCATTAGTTTATGGTTTATGTTGTATAGCTGGAGTGCAGTTGTTCGGCGAAAGATGGTGGGGCTGAGATGAGGAATTGCTGCAGTTTATATTGAGTTCTGTCACCATCTTGCTGTGCACACACCTGGGGGGGCAATTCACTAAACCACCTTCTGCCTCATCTTATACAGTTATAAAAGAGGGATGATGATGATGATGATGATAAAGTCGACCAGGAAATTGTTTATCTGATTTTGTGTCCCTTCTCCCCATTTTTTTAACTGGGCAGCTGTAATCATAATGTTTTTCATTACAGCTTGATGGGAGACCTCCCTTCCCCCCATTAAAATCTGATACTGACAAAAATGTTCTCTCTCAAATTGGGACCAAAAGCTGAAATCTTGAACTGTTTTTATGAACCAAATCCAACAAAAGCTTCAGTTGATGTCAATCAAAAAGTTTCATTTCAATAATTTCTGAAGAGTTTGTTTTTATTTTGACTTTTTTTAATGTAATATATTTACTATAATTATAGTTGGTGTGAACTAGAAAATGGGAATTTTTCATTTAGAAAATGTTGCCTCAGAACATTTGGACCATTTCAAAACTTTTTTCCCTCAGGGATATTTTTGAGTAAAAAAACTCTCTTTGAAACAGATCCTGTCCCATGACAAGGTTGGCTTTCAACAGTCAGCATTTGTGGTTGAAAAAATATTTTATCGAACAGTTCCTAACCAACTGAAGTTATTCATCCAACCTCCCAGGGGCTGGTAAGGGCTTGAATTGTTTAACACTGGTAAAATGCTCATGGTTCTTTGTTAAAGGGTGCAATTGAAATGCATATTATTCTTTTTAGCATTGTCTTCTGCAGTAATCACTAAGAATATAAAGTGAGATCAGTGGAAATATGGACAATCAACTGGAGCTCAGCACTGCTCAGGATTGTGGCCTAGTAATGTTTAATATAAAATGTAACATTTTCAAATATTTTTACGTGACCTCGATGTCTTGCTCCCATAGGTGTCAGAATTATAGGCCCTTCTGAAAATTTTGCCCAACTTCTCCCCAATCTGGTCCTTCCTGCTTCCTCTCCACCCTGAGTGAATAACGAGCACTAGGCACATAACTGAAGAGCAGTAAGAAACACAATGTGAAGTATCATAAAATATACAGTATAAAAGCAAATGACTAAAAATGTCAGTGCAACATCACACATGGGAAAAAAAGAAGGAACCAGAGAAGGTACATTTCATGGCAAGTGCACATATGGATCCAAGGGCAGGAAATGGCAACTCTAAGCATGGATGCCATCTGACTGGCCCCCTCTTGTGCGTCAAGATAAAGCTTGATCAGACTCAGATTAGAGGCCTTGTTTCGTTAGAGGGCTGAACTTTGACCTCCTGGGGACAGTGTAGCAGTGAAAGTCAATAGTGCAGCAGCAAAGGTGGCTGTGACAGCAGTAAGCAGCGCCAGAGATGACCAGCAACAGAGAAGGTGTTGCTCGGCCTCCGCCCTTGCAGGATGGGAGCTGGAGACACCCCTGGATTCTGGGAGCTCACTAACTTCAGACAACCAAGTGTGAGTGGAGTGCAGTGGCGGGGAAGGGGAGTGGCATGTAAAAAGAACATTTGTTCACTGGATTTTTAAACTGCAGTATGGGAAACCAAGGCAAAAGACTGCTGTCCAAGGTAGAGAGAGGTGGATGTTTCCTCATTGTTCGCATGCTTTTGAATCATTGTGCAATGTTTTCCCAAATGGATGCTGAGTTCCCTCTCTCTTGTAACAAAATTTTTCTTTTGTTAGGTACATCCTGAAGTTTGGGGATCTTTTGGGTGATTTAGCCTATTCAAGATTAGGGCCACTAGCCAAATTAGACTCTGCATCAAGGTGTTGATATCGAACACCTGCCAAAGTTCCAGGGTTGTTGGGTCTGGCGTTTTGGTTTGTGCCCATCTCTAGTGTCGACAAAATCCTTTGTAGTGCTTTGAGGACCAAATGATCTGAACCTCCTCTAGGCTCTTTCTTATCTCTACTGCCAGCAAGTGGTTGAAGTGCTTTGGTTACCAGCTGAAGGTGATGTTGTGGGTGGTGGCTGAGGGGCAAGCATGCCACTGGGAGGATGGGAGGAGAGGTTTTCTATTATGGGTGAGGCTGGTCTAACTGCAGGAGGGAACGCATGTGAAGGGATGAAGGAGAGAGGGCGATAGCCATCTTACCGCACTCTCGGCTAGGTCTTGCAGGAGGTTAAGGAGTCTGGGAGTGAGTTTGGATCTGGTCTGACAATGCAGAGCTGAGAGAAAAGGATGGGATTTTCTCCCCCCCCCCCCCAAGGAATTGGGGGCTGGGAGCTGAGGATGGGAACAATGGTCCTTAGTCCTCAGTCTAATTTCCCCATCTTCCCTGTTTTAAACCTTGGAATGCCAAGGAACTGAAAATGAGCAGCTGTTGGTTGCTCCCTATGATCTGCCTAGCCCATCGATCAAAGATGTCGCGGCATGCTAGCAAGGGATGGAGACAGAAGCAGCCTTGTGACTCCATTGGGAGTTTGCTGTTCTAGGGATCATGTCTGAGTGTTGTACCCATGGAGACATGGGGGGAAAGGAAGCAGCATATAGATTCATTTGCTGATCCAGACCATGGACTACTATCAAAGTCTAAGCTCTATCAGTAACTGCCAGTGCAGTAATCATGTGAAATTGCCCTACATCATTTATAATTATTTTTGTGCCTTGTACCTTATCTTTGTTTCCCATGGGAATGGCAGCACATATTCTCCCCCCACGCAAATACCTGTTTACTACTTTCTCTCTCTTGCATTACCGTGACATGCCTGAAAACATAACTGCTCAGCTGCCTCTTCAGCATTATGGGGTTATTATCCTGTATTATCGAAATATTTCTCTTGTGCTTTTCCTTCCTGTGCTTGGTGCTTGCTGCCTGTTTCTAGTAAGCATGCACGTGGGAACACCTTGGTATATTTCCTCTCTTTCCTTATCGTCCCTAGAAAAGCAAGAAAAATATGTTTAACTCAGAGCTGATATCTAGCCTCCATGGACAGCTCTAGCCAAATGCCCCAGTGAAAGTCACATCAGATGTATTATTGGCCAGAAAATGGCAGCAAGTGGTATAACTGGCAGAGAGGCTGTATGAACTAGTGGGAAGCATTGGTCTGAGTGACAGAAGGCCTGTTTTCCTCTTCCCAGTGCTGTCAATCACTGGCTATGCAACTGTCAGCAAGTAACTTCTATTTTTGGCTGTTTCCCTTCCCATCCGTTGTCTATTTAGATTGCAAGATCAAAGTAGTGTATCTTGTACCAATTTAGTATTCAATCAGTGTGGAAAATGAACTCAATGCCCAACAATGGCTGTATATTTGCTCACTTACTCTCCATGTGACCTTGCTGGAAATCCACAGGTGAGGAAATGAAGGTAAAATTTTACTACAAGGAGTTGGGTAGGGGAGGTAGCAGCTATAACTGGACACAATTCTCATTGGCTCGCCATTGTGCTTGCTAATATCTGGTTGAATTTGGTTCCCCATTGATCTGAACTTCATCATTGGACGTGACTCCGTCACATTGTTCCCAAGTGGAAGTCCTTATCCTCAAACTTCACAAAAGTTTAGATCTGGGTCCAGACTTCCTGGCTTAGCCTCATATCTAGTGATGAGCAGTGTGTGTTTCCATGGCTGTTCATGTAGAACCAGGATAGTTCAGCATTCAGCACTCCCTTGCACTACACAATGCCTTCTCTTCACTGGGGTCATTTGCTGGGACGCCAATCCCTCTTCTTGATAGCTGATCCCGTACTACCTGTCGTGAGGCCCCACCTTCGACACAATGAGCTCAGGTGCTGCTGGACCTAAGGTACCTGCTACTAATGTGGTGACCGAGCCAACTCCACCTTGACCTGACCCTGGAAAGTGCCCATTGCAGTGGGTTGGAGTTTCCCACCCTCTGGCCTCATTTGATCTCTAACCTCTTTTCCTGGAGTTCTCAGAGACACCTCAAAAGAAAATCAGCACGCTTGATCTCAGCCTCACCACGAGGGAAACTCCCTGGCTTTCCTCTTTTGCTTGAGCTCCACTTCTGTTGTCAACAAGGGGGGTGCTTTTTAAAATCAGTGTGTTATATTTGGGGTGTCTAGTGACTCCACAGTGCTTCACTGATCCTGGGAGAGAACTTTCTTCTCAGACAATGGTGAGGGGATCCTGGAGACTAATCAGTGCTCATTGCCTTTGATGGACTTGTGCCCATTAGAGGCTAACTCCCTGCTCTTTGGCCCTCTCTGCCTTTTGTCGGGAATGGAAGATGCAGAGTGGTAATTGTGGCTCTGAGCCAGTTGCACAAAGTCAAACTGGAATGTCCAATAAAACCTCATTTCAGGATTATAGATATGGCTTAAATATAGGAATATAAAATTCCCCTTCCTCCTCTCTCCAGAACAGAATTCAATCTGGTTCAATAGGAACACAAGAGTTGATTTAGAAGAGAAAACAGAAATCCACCCACTGAGGAAATGAGAGAGAGAGAAGACAGGAAGATAAAAGGTTGCGATATGAAAGAGCAAGGCTAACAGTACAAAGATATAGTGGATGGATAGATTGACACAACGGAGAGAGAACTGATGCAGGACAGAGATTACTAACGAATGACCATAAGCAGGTCAGATAGTTAATGCCTGTATAAGGTAGAGAAAGTGATAGAGTAATTTGATGGACTGATACAGTAGAAATCTCTGCAGCCTCATTGATCCAGTCCTCCTTATCAATATAATTATCACAGCAGACGTCAACAGGCCTGGGATGCTGTCCTGTAGTAATTTATAAGCAGCAGATAATAGGCTCTCCCATAATTCCAATTTAATACAGTGTTAATGAGGCGGATTGGGGGCACGGCAGAGTCAGCAGGATTGCCAGAGCTAGCATGGTTCAGATCACTCCTGCTGAATCCTTGCTGCGTAATGAGACGTGCTTTGCACTGCCCTGTTATCTTTGCCCTTCTCCTCTTGCTTCCTGAAAGCAGCATGCTCTTTCTTTTTCTCCCACAGCGGTTATTTCAAAGGGGAGCAGATAGGCACTTCTCTCTCACCAACTTCATTACGCCAGCAGATGGATGAGCAGGCAAGAACTTTAACACCTGCTAAACCCTAGCACTGAGCCATGTTTCTAGTATGACCTGCCTTTACCATTTGCTGTTCTAGACACTTGGGATCAGATCATGGGGTACAGTGTGTCTGCTTTGCAGCATATTGCCGGCTGAGTTTGGCCTTAGCGTTTAAGCAACCATGGAGGATCGCCCACCATAATAGCTACCCTTCATATCTCCATAGGCCACTGGCATGTAAGATGAATTCCAAAGGGGTTAGCGTGTTAGTCTACTTCTAGTCTAGTTCAGCAAAACAAACAAGGAGTCCTGTGGCACTTTTAAAGACTAACAAATTTATTTATCGCATGAGCTTTCATGGGAGAAAATCCCACTTCGTCAGATGCTTGAAGATGGGGAACTTACAGAATGGGAGGAAAATAAATGCAGGGAAGTGTAAGTCATAAGATCAGGTCAGACTGTAACAGCAAATCCAAGCAGTTGTTTAGATTCAAACACTGGGGAACAGCATACAGAGGAAGGTGCGGCCAAATCATCTGTTGTAATGAGAAAAAATACATAGTCCCTATTTAACCCTGAGGCAACAGTGTCAAATCTACATATAAATTCCAATTCTGCAGTTTCTCTTTGAAGTTGCAATTTGTTATCCATTTGTTTGAGTATGACTATTAACAAGTCATCAATGGAGTGAGCAGGGAGATTGAAGTGTTCCCCTATTGGTTTTTGAATGTTGTGATTTCTCATGTCAGACTTGTGTCCATTTATTCTTTTGTGCAGTGACTCTCCTGTTTGTCCAATATATAAGGTGGGGGAGGAGGGATGCATTTCTGGCACATGATGGCATAAATCACATTGGTAGATGAACAGGTGAATGAGCCCTTGATGGAGTAGGTGGCTTGATTATGTCCTTTGATGGTGTCCTTTGTGCAGATATGTGAGCAAAGTTGGCAACGTGGTTTGTTGCAGGGTTATGTCTGCTTTAATGTTTCTGTTGTTTGGTCTGTAGTTGCTGGTGGGTATCTGTTTAATGTTGTAGGGCTGTCTGTAAGTGAGGAGAGGTCTGTCTCCCAAGGCTTGAGAGAGTGAGGGATGGTCATGTAGAATAGGTTGTAGGTTTTTGATTATGTGCTGTAGAGGTCTGACTTGGGGGTTGTAGGTGATGATCAGTGAAGTTCTGTTGTTTTCTTTCTTGGGCTTCTCCTGTAGTAGTTGACTTCTGGGTACCCATCTGGCTCTGTCAATCTGTTTCTTCACTTCCGCAGATGGGTATTGTAGTTTTAAGAATACCTGTTAAAGATCCTGAAGGTGTCTGTCTCTGTCTGAAGGATTGGAGCAAATGTAGTTATATCTTAGGGCTTGGCTGTAGACAATGGATCGTGTGGTGTGTCTAGGATGAAAGTTAGAGTGTTGGTAACTATAGAAATCAGTAAGTTTTGGGAAAGGGTGGTATTTATGTGTCCATCACTAATTTGCACTGTAGTGTCCAGAAAGTGGATCTCCTGTGTAGTGTGTTCCAGGCTAGGATTTTCTCCCATGAAAGCTCGTGTGATATATAAATTTGTTATTCTTTAAAAGTGCACAGAACTCCTTGTTTGTTTGGCATGTAGGATGTGATCAAAACTAGGGTGGGAATGTCCAGAACGTCCCTGAATGGTGCTGATCCCTGACTGCCACCTTGGCTCTTGGCGAGCCACTGATGTAAGTTGGAGTAACAATTAGCCCGCTCTAATATCTGGGGAGCACACCGCTGGCTCTGAGATGAGTGAACGCATCCCTTTGCACTCTGGGATCTGTGAGGGCAGCCGAGGAAAAGATTTCTAGGTTTTCAAGTAAAAATGCCAAAGGAAACATCATCTTCTGCTTTTTATTTACTTATTTTTATAAATGGGATCATTTAAAAACTGGTTTTCTCCATTTGCTCGACTGCCCTGTCAGGCTGAGCAACCAGATAATTGCAGAGGCTGGGGGTGTAATGCGTTTGCATTGGCCCCATTGTGTCAGCAGAGAGATTTCCATAAGAATCTAGGTCTCTTCTCTCCTCTCTCAACAATGAATGGCCTTCACAGGCCTGTCACATTTCAGAAAAAGCCCAGAGGGCAGGAAATTGCCTGCAGGAAAGGTTCAGCAGTTCAGCCTAAACTGGTTGGAAATGATAGGTAGGGGAATGTACTAAGTTCTAGGGTGCTCCCCCCTGCCATTTCCTGATCTAGCCCCCACTCCTGGAAACATATTGTCAGGCCTGTCAGCAATTCTCTTGACTTCGGTGCAGCTGTAAGTAATAACACGTGAAAAGTCAGAAATGTGGCTGCTGGGTTTGTGGAGAATCAAGCTTGGTCTATAATACAAACTTACCTCGGTTTAACTACCTCACTCAGGGGTGTGGAAACTCCACACCCCTCAGCTCTGCAGCCATAGCAACCTATCTACCAGTGTGGACAGAGCTATGTCAATGGGAGGGTTTCTCTTTGCAACATAGCTACTGCCTCTTAAGGAGGTGGAGCATCTATGCCGTTGGGTGAAGCTCTCCTGTTGTCACAGGTAGCATCTTCACTAAGCACTACAGCTGCACTGGGGTAGCACTGTAAGTGTAGACAGGTCCTGAGTGTGCATATCTTGAGGGTTGAACTCGGTTTCCATCACATGAGCCTGAGTGTGGGATTGCCTGTGCTGCACTGCTAGATCTGGGAACCCTAGGCCCTTAGCTTAGAGCCTCAAACACAGAATTTGGACCTGGCTTCAGATCCCAATTTCAGCTTTTTCACATGGGCCATTGTCTGCTGAGACCCCAAATTTGGCAGCTACAATATATTCACTTTGGGAATTTGGTCACAAAACTCTGTGACCTTCCTTTAAAAAAAAATCAATTAATTTTTATTTACAAAAAAATTCAGCTGAAAATGTAAAACATGAAAATCAGACTGCTGGGGAACACAACAGGACAAAAAATGCTTCGGGATTCACCAAAAATCCCCATTTCCCTCCTCCTCATTCTCCCTCTATCTCTGGTAGGCTCTCTTTGTATCGAGGGTATCTCCAGTTTAAGCTACTGATGCAGCAACTCTAATGCAGACAAGCAAAGGCTAGGTCTCTATTGCATTAAAAAACCCACAGCTGGCCTGAGCCCAAACATCTGCAAGCACATTTAAACAGCCCCGTAGCCCAGTGGTTTTCAAACTTTTTTCCTTGGGGTCCAGTTGGAAAAAAAAATCATTTATGCCAGAAACCCAACAATTACATCTTTGAGCAGTGCATTCCCTGTCTTTTGGTGGGGATAGCAGAGGCCCCACAACCCAGTACCCACGGGTCTGCAACCCAGTACTGGATCCCGACCCTGAGTTTGAAAAGCACTGCTGTAGCCTAAGCCCCATAAGTCTGAATCAGCTGGCATGAGACAGCCGCGGTTTTTAAATGCAGTGTAGACGTACCCGATAAGCCTCAATTTATATCAGAGCGGTTTACCTTGGCTTCGGATAAGTATTTAGTGACTTTGTTTGTGCGTGTGTGGAGATTTGTACAGGAGCAGCTACAATGAAGGCTGGCTGCTGATGGCCGTACCTGGGGCAAATTGCTAGTAGAGGCCAGGTCTAATTAACTGTTGTGTGTTGAGCTGGGGCCGGGGGGAATAACTGGTTTTGTTTGTTTGCTGGCAATTCCAAAAAATCAAAGAAAAAGTTGGTTTTGGGTCAATCTGAAAATGAGATTTTTTTTTTCCCAAAATGCTCAGTAAGTCAAAAGTTGAAAAAAAAAATTAAATTCAGAGCTAAACAAAACTGTTTTAGTTTTGATTTTAGAGCATTTTTAAACGTTTGTTCATTTTAAAAATAAAGCCAAAGGAAACTTGAAAACAAAAAGGCGGTTTGAAATGAAACCCTGAAAGCTTTTAACTTGCAACAAATGATAAGAAACTGACCTGAACTCATGAAACCTTTAGTGGTTACCGAATCTGCATTTTTCACAGGAAAAAAAATGGTGGAAAATTTCCTCCCAGCCCCAGTTGTGAGCTCAACGTAGCTTTCCCAGGACACCAAGCATGTGCTCACACTGGAGCCGCTGGAGAGGGAATTGCTGTACCTGGTCTATGTCTGGTGCAGCAATACCTCTGTGTAGCTAGCCTAGCCGGTATGTTTTGGGAGGGGGGAGAAACCAAAGCACTGTTCAGTTCCTGCCCCATCCTTCTCATTTCGCCCACTTGCCTGGGGCTAGCAGGCAGCCACCTGGCAGAGGCTGCTCTGTCCCCTGCTACCTTTAAGCTGTGAAGCTGTCAGAAGGGTGTATCTTATACTGCCTGGTGTTGCTGGGCCAGCTGGCCCACAATCTAGCACTATCTTTGGGCTCCTCCTTCCAGAAGAGCAGTTTTCTGGCTGCCTGCTTCAACAACTGTCATGCTGATTGTGAAGAAGTTAAGTGGCTGCAAGATAAGGTATGGCAGTAGTGTGTGCGTGCTCACACACACACACACACACACACACAAAAGGCGGGGCGGGGGGGCCCCGAGATCAGGAACCAGTTCTCAGAAGCAGCTGTTCTCCCTTAAAGCTGGATGGATCAAATAATCCAACTCTGGACTTAATAGCTGCATTCATGATTCATCATCTTCCCTCCTCTGCCCCGTCCCAATTCCCCAATCCTTGGAGAAGGAAAAACAATATTTAGCTACAAATCTGTGAACCAAAGCAAATCAAAGGAGAAAGAATCAAAGGCAGCAGAAGAAAGAGTAAATCACTTTACAACATCCATCTGGGGAGGAAGGAAAAGAAAGATGCTTTTAAATGAAAAGAGCTACCTCGAGGATTTCCACCCTAGGGCTGCTACTGAGAGGGGAAATGGCAATAAGTCAGCCCGGCTATGAAGGTGCTACCTGCAGCTAAGGCCCTGGAAGTTAAAGTTCACGTTCAAAGAGATGAGCACAGCAAGGCAGCTGACATATCTTTTATTGGATTTGGATCCACTTCTGTTGAGAGAAACAAGCTTTTGAGCTTGCACAGAGCTCTTCTTCAGGCCTGGGAAAGGTACACAGAGCATCACAGAGAATCAGCATGGAAGTCACACTGCTTAGTGTGGAGATGGCGTTTAACTCATGGCTGGCTATAGCAATGCTGGAAAATAGGGCCTTGTTAATATCTGACAAGATGAACGTGTCCAGGATACATTATCAGTCCAGCAAGCAGTCTGGCTATTACCCAGGGCACTCAATCTTAGAAATTCTTGGGTAATGCAGTGGTGCTGGCTGGTATACTACTGCCCTGGACAGGGCAGAATTTGAACCTCCCAGCATCGTAGATTTTAAGGCCAAAACGGACCATTAGGAACATCTAGTCTGATTTCCTGCATAACACACACCAGAGGCCCTCACCCTGTAAATTCTGCACCACGCCCATAACTTCTGATCATGCCACATTGACTCTTTTGGAAAGAGATCCAGTCCTGAATCAAAGACTTGAAGTGCTGGGGAGTCTCCCCACATCCCTCCACTATTAATCTGTTCCTGACTTCTAGTCTGAGTTTGCTCAGCTTCCAGCCATCAGAGCTGTCTCCTCAACTGAGTCTCCTTTACTTTAGTATGGGTCTCTGTGCTCTGATCCTGCAGACAGTGTGAAGCACTTAGATCCAAGAAGTGAAGCTTAGTAAATTCCAAACTGACTGTGGATCTGACATACTCACTAGAGACCAAATGAGCCCCGTAGAATTCTAAAAATTGTCCATACATCTGTGGCTTTGACTTTCAATTTTATAATACCAATTATTCAGGATTCACAGATTATTTTTTTGCCTAGAAGGTTAAGGCTGTCATGCGTCAAATTCCTCCCACTGATTCCCGCATCAAGCTCGGTAATTTGAAGAGGAACTAGGGTCTAAATTAGCTGTTGCCATTCTAGAAAAAGATCTTGGAGACATTGTGGAAAGTTCTCTGAAAACATTTACTCACTGTGCAGCAGAAGTGAAAAAAAAACAGTCTTTTAGGAATCATTAGGAAAGTGATAGATAATAAAACAGAAAATATCAAGTTGCTTCTTTATAAAATCCATGGTATGCCCACACTTTGAATATTGCATACAGATCTGGTTGCCCCATCTCAAAAAACATGTATTAGAATAGGAAAAGGTACAAAAAAGGGCAACTAACATGATTAGAAGCATGGAACAGCTTCCATATGAGGAGAGATTAATAAGACTGAGACTTTTCAGCTTGGAAAGAGATGACTCGGGGAAGGGGAGAAGGGTGGATATGATCAAGGTCAATAAAATCATGCCTGGTGTGAAGAAAATAAATAATGAAATGTTATTTACAGTTTCGCATAACAAAAACCAAGGGGTCACCAAATGAAAGTAGTAGGTAGCAGGTTTAAAGTGAACAGAAGTATTTCTTCAAACAATGCGTGGTAAACCCGTGGAAGTCTTTGCCAGAGGATGTTGTGAAGGCCAAGACTGTAACAGGGTTAAAAAAAAGAACTAGATAAGTTCATAGAGGTTAAAGCCATCAATGGGTATTTGCCAGGCTGGGCAGGGATGCAAAACTATGTTCTGAAGTGTCCCTAGCCTCTGTTTGCCAGCAGAAAATGAGCAACAGGGGATAGATCATTTGATGATTACCTGTTCTGCTCATTCCCCTTGAAGCATCTGGCATCAGCCATTGTTGGAAGACTTTTATTAACTTTTGGATATGGCTCTTCTCTGAAGTAAAAGTTCAGTAACAAGTTCCCTATCTGACTCTGGTCTTGTTTTGGGTTTAATTTGTTTTTCTGGTGGTTAATTTGCTTTTTCCTTAGGGGCTTTCCTGACCATGATAGGTTTAGGGCTTTGATCCTTCAGATCAAATTGGATGCAGGATCTGAAAGCTGAGGCAAATGGCTTGTCTAAAGGAAGTTAAACCAAATTAACCGAAGGTGTGAGGTGAAAGTACAGTAGTTAAAGGGTGCTAAATTCATTCAGAAGTAGAGTGGCTTTAGTTTGTTTTAGTGAATTAAACTAAAGTGAACTAAATTAATTCAGATTAATGTATGATATAAATGTAAAGCTCTCTGTGAAGATCTCTTCCAGAATAAGAGTGTTGATTCAGAATAAGACACTTGTTCTGGAGTAAGAGCATCCATACATGGAATTAATCAAGAATACTTAATCAGGAAGAGCTATTCTGGAATAACAGTGGTTTACACCTGTTGACCAGTGACTCATGGAGAACCCATGTTGTACCCTTTCTCCACAGCAGCCAGATGCCTGAGGGAACTGCATGCTCTTCCCCTTCAAAGGGTGATATATCTGCCAGTTCCTGCAAACAGTCGGGAATTCTGGCTAAGTCAGTTGGATTTCTTTTGGGGTCTCTGCAGTGCTGCCTCCCCTTCATGTCCCAGTGCCAGCTGAGGTTTAAAGTCACATCAGGGCCGTGCTGTACGGTCCCTTTCTGATCACTGTTGGATTATCCGCTCATTTTTCTCCTTGGGTCTGTCTACACTTGTGAGTGAACATCTGCTTGTAGCACCTGTAGGTCAGACACATACCAATGGTAGCTTTAACTTAGCCAACCCAGGTAACAGCAGTACTGTAGGTGCACCCAGGCTCCTTGGAGGGCCTCTACTTGTACTTGTAACTGTACTTTGTCCAGATGTTTCTTTTGCTACCCTGCCATCTTTTCCCCTTCTCTCAGGCACCTCTGTCCTGTCTGTCTCTTCGCAGCTCACTTTTCAGTCTTTCCTCTATCAGAACTGAGGATGGGTCTTCTGGTCAAGTAATCTTCTCCTGCATTTGCAATCTGTGGTTTTGGTTTGGGCCCACTGTCCTGGTGATCCATTACAGAGGTTCCCTCATTCCTAATAATACTAGCAGTGGTTTACCAAGTCGAGCCGCTTCCCGTGCCTCATTTTATCATTCCACAGGCAAAATCCCTGGAACCACTTATTCAACTAACTGGGCCAGAACGGAGTGTTCTCCCCTCTAGTTACTGATGCTCTATAGGAATGAGCAATAAGTTTATGCTTTCCTTTGGGGATAAAATTAGTAACATTAGCCCCTCCTGAGGTGCAGAGCTTCCCATGAATACTCTTTCATTTTGCATTATTGCTAGGCTTGCCAACATTGTATTTAAAAAATAAGGAAGTGTTTTCTTAGCACCCGTGCCTCACTCTTCCTCCTCATAATAATCAATGAATAATGAGTATTCATTTACTTTCCCAGTGTATTTCTTGCTCCTTTTTGCAGCACTCAGCAACTCCTGATTTTGTACAAAGATGAAAAAATAAGGGATGTCTCTTGTAATAAGCGACTGTTGGCAACTTGAATTATTGCCTTCAACAGCTGGATCCTTTATGAATGATTGAGAAGGTCAAGTTGAGGGAGATCAGCTTGTGGTGCTGCTGCCGTGCTCAGCTTCACTGATCTTTGCCTCATGTGGCTATATTAACAGGCTATGCTGGTATCAGTTTTTCCTCACTTGAGTAGACAAAGGTCAGCCAAAGGTTCGGAATAAACATAGAAGCGAACCTCAAAGGTCAGATCTGTATTGAACTCTCCCAAAGCCATACAGAGATGTTTTTAGAACTTGTTTGGCTTGTTACATAGAGGAGGGCCAGCCAAAATCTTGGCTCCAAATCCAGACTTCTCTGAAGTTCAGCTGCTTGCTTTTGGTTCGTTTCAGAGAAATCAGAGAGTACTTGTCTGAACTATCCCAACCTCTTGTATCTGTAAAACTGGGCTGAAAATGTTACTGATCAAGCAGCAAAGGCAAAGCTGTGTTGATTTCTAAACCTACTATTTCCAGTGGACCCGCTATAGGCACTGTAATTCTTTGTCTTACTGATTTTATTGTCTCTGATTTATTCCCCTCAAGAACAGAGGCGCTAAATCTCCCATGGTTATTTAGGGTTAGTGCTTTTAGTGTAAGGAAACAAAATGAAGTGGTCCTTCCACATGCTTCCTTCATGTACTGCCAGTACTTCACGCCTTGTGGCATCAGAAGGAGAACAGAATAAACCTTGGCTGTATTGACAATTAAAAGGGGGGCAGGTGTACACAGCTAATTTCCATAGAACACTTACGGTTGGCATCAGGATATGGGTGAATCTGTTCTTAGGATCGAGTCACTCCTTTGAGTTGTTTTGTTTTGTATGTGCACTGAGAGTGGCGATTGAAGAGCAGTATGGAGAGTGGGTGGCAGATGAAAGGATGGGGTGATGCGAAAGGGAGAAATAAATGTCTTTTATTTACTCCATTGAGTTGGTGCTGCATGACACTGCAAGTTAGATTTGTCGGCTATTTTGCTGCATCTTCTTATGAGTTTTTTAAACCTGTCAAAGGAATTTGTTCAGTTTTGACTCATACAGAGATTCTTGCTCTCCTATCCATCTGAAGTTAAGATGGCAAACTTCACCTAGGTTTTATCTCGGACGCTAAAGCAATGGGTTATTCTGAAGAAGATACGCGCAAGGCTTTGCACAACCTGATTCAGCTCCATTCAAGCTTCTCAGCTAGAGATGGGAAAATTCACACAGTCATATGTAGAACCCACTTGAAAATCATGGCTTCTGGAGTTAGAACAGGATGGGAAACATTTGAGGTTTGATTTCCAAGTGCCTCTGGCAAAGTGCTAGATGCTTGGATTTATAATTTTATTCCCCAGAGGTCTTAGAAGCTAGGCAAAAATTACTCTCAACAAGTGACTGCATTTCTTGCAAAGCATAAGCTTTCTTCTGCGTGAAAAACATAGCTGATTATTACATTTCCCTAGAAAAATTGTTTAAATGAAAAATGGGCACAAACCAAACTCTCCAGTCTTACCGAAATATGGATCTCGATTCCAGCTAGTTGCACAAAGCTCAGTAAAAAAGCACATAACATGCAACTTGCAAACAATATTCGAGAGCTTTTGCAAAGCCAGTAACAAACCTGGGCTCCCCCGCTCGATTCTGAATGGCTCCTGTGTGCCTGACCACGGTGACTGACCACTGAGGTCAGAGATAGGAAGGACTTAATAAATCACCCCTGCTATACATAGCTTAATTCTTTTGCTTATTATGGGATGTATATGCTTATTAGTTGTATCTTTAATATTGTGAGGGCATAGGCAGCCTATGTTAAGAGATGAAATAAAGAAGTGCACAGAGGAAGCCAATTCTCTTGTCATGATGAGTTCTATTGGCCCTACAAAACCAAGGAACCATGCTTCAAGCTCTTGAGCACTTGAGTAGTTTTGTTGGTTCCTGTTTGCATATATAGACCACTCCCAGTACAGTCCTGGAAGATAAGGATGTGAGATGCCAATCAAGAGACAGGGGTTCTATTGCTCCTCACATTAGTGAGCTTGGGCAAACCACTTCACTGCTCTGTGCCGCAGTCTGTAAAATGAGGGCAATGATAAGTACTGACATTGTAAAGCATTTTGAACTCTACAGCTGTAGAGAGCTATGGGTTGTTAGAGCGTCATGTCATTGGATGAGACTTCGCTGGACACTGCAGTTTTTTGTAGGGCACATCCCATACCTGAAGCAGCCCCCCTCCTTCCAAGCCAGGCTTGCAAGAGATGGAAAATGGCCTAAAAAGTGTGGAGACACCACCAGTAGCTCTGTGACTGTGTACTTACGCTTGCCTTGCAAAGCAGTGGCATTTCGTGAGGCGATGGCTCTGCACCTCAGACATATGCCCACCTGCATATCCTGAATACTGGCTGTGGCTGGCTGAGTTTATGGAGTGGTATCTGCGCCCTTCAAAAGGGGGCACTTTATCAATTTAGCTTTATAAACAAGGAGTCTTGTGGCACCTTAAAGACTAACAAATGTATGTGGGCATAAGCTTTCGTGGGTTAGAACCCACTTCTTCAGATGCATGAAGTAGAAATAGCCGTTTTCTAGGTGTGTGTGTGTGTGTATATATATATATATATATATATATGGACATGCAAGAAGGGTGAGTCCAATTATTATGTGGAGGACCAGTATTAATGAGGACAATTCAAAGAGTGTATATATGGCCCATTGACAACAGTTGATGAGAAGGCAAGAAAGTTTAAAGAGGGAAGATTAGTTTTTATAGTGAGCTAGCCACTTCCAGTCCCTATTCAGACCCACTCTGATTGTGTCAAATTTGCATATGAATTCCAGCTCTGCAATTTCATGCTGAAGTCTGTTTTTTCAAGGATGGGTTTTTCTTTTTTTTTGGATGAAGTATGGTAACCTTTAAGTCTGTTACTGAGTGTCCAGAGAGATTCAAGTGCTCTCTTACTGGTTTTTGAATGTTACCATTCTTAATGTCTGATTTGTGTCCATTTATTCTTTTGTGCAGAGACTGGCCAAATTGGCCAGTGCATAAGGCAGAGGGGCATTGTTGGCTCATGATGGCATATATCACATTGGTGGATGAGCAGAGAATGAGCCGGTGATGGAGTCGCTGATTTGGTTATGTCCTATGATGGTGTCACTTGAGCAGATATGCTGGCAGACCTGGTACCGGGGTCTGTTGTAGAGATAGGTTCCTGGATTAGTGCTTCTGTTGTATGCTGTATAGTTGCTGGTGAGTATTTCCTTCAAGTTGGGGGGGCTGTCTGTAAGTGATTTATATCTTACTCACTGAAATTATTTCACTTTATTTTGCAATTACTTGGTTGTGATTTTTAAAAAGTACTGGTGTTTGGAAGTAGGTACAAGGGGTACTTTTATAATTCACTGCACTTGTCCACACTGAGGTGTGTCTCCTGTTGGTATTACTTAGGCAATCAGTGGTTGTACACATCCGATGCTGTTAAAGCCAGGTAGAAGCATGCCTGTGGCCTAGCATGGTTCCATATAGAGTATAGCACGGGCACTATTATTAGAGTTCCAGTAGTGCCTGGAGATCCCAGCTGACATCATGACCCCCTTGTGGTGAATGCTGTACAGAGCCACAGTGAAAGACTGCCCCAGGCTACAGGGAGTTTGTGGGCTCCTCCAGTGTCAGATGGGAAAGCTATAACAGACTTAGCACTTGAGCCAGCAGCTTAAGCCTGAGACCATGCTTCCACACTAGGTTTCTTTGAGAGAATTGTTGTATATTGGTAGATAAGCAAGCAGCATTTGCAGAAATTGTCTGGTTTGCAGCTAGGTGCATGAAGAGCTGGAGGGGTGAAGAACATAATGAGTGGTTTTTAGCTAGGGGCTGTGGTGATATCGCTTAGTTTATTGTGCTATGTGTTGCAAACACGGTATTGTAATGCCCAGGGGTCTCTGTACTGATCTCGGGGGTGTCTGATTTGGTCCACAGCTTTTTGTATATTCTTTAGCCATGTCTCAACTCTAGGCTTTTCTTTTGGCAGCCGTAGCATGTTGATGACTTTCCTTTTAGCTCCTGCTAATGTTGTGAGTTAATAATGTTGTGTTTGGTACTTATTCAGAGGCTTTTGGGGAGCCCAGAAGACATATTAGGCTTGGGTTTCGATCCAAATGTGTGCCAGACATTTTCTGTAAGTCATCATGAAAATGAACAAACTGGAGAGACTTTTGGAAGCTGTTCATCAGCCTACACATCTTTTCAGACTGCTGTGCCTTACCCCTACAATTATTTATTTATATGTAGAATAAATACCAAAATGACACAATAAATATTTTACTTGCATATGTTCTTTTGCATATGCTGCTCAACACAGATCACCTAAAGTTTACAGAGAAAAGATGCAGAAAACTTGAAAGCAAGAATATGGGAATGTCCATCTCCCTCTTTCCCTTCCCCCACCTGTTGGACTTACTTACCACTCCATAGGAAAAGTGTATCAGGCCTTGATCTCACCTAATAGCCTATCAAGGTGGCTCCAGTGAAGTCGATTCAGAGGTGAATAAAATCTGAATCAGTATAATACTTAGCTCTTTACAGCTGTAGATCTCAAAGTACAGTAGTTATTACTCCCATTTTACAGATAAAGAAACTGAGGCACACAGATGACGTGATTTGCCATGGTCACCCAGCACATCCCTTGTCTCCTGACTAGTGGTCCATCATCCTATCTTTTAGGCCAGAGCATTAGGACAGTACTCTGGATTAGTACAGATGCACGTAGTTAGTTAATTAAGCCCTAGGGGGAAATTTACTTCCCAAAGCCCAGGGATGAATTCTCTAGCCCACAAGACAGTGGCACTAAACCTGCTTGCAGGCAGCATGGTGCCAGACAGGTCCAGATTGCACATACTGAGCAGCTGTTCACTGCCATGGGCCTCAATCCAAAAGATGAAGCCATATGAGAGTTACTTCAGGATGAGCTGTGGTTTTAGTTGCTTATGAGAAGCTTGCATGAGGCTGAAAGAGAGTCCAAGTGGATCTATGGATGCTGTGCAGAAGAAGGCCCAGTTGCTGACCTGTTTATGGTGTTTTGGTTCCTTCAGCAACATGGGATGGTTTTGTTTCTAAAACATAGATTGTTCCTCCTCGGAGGGTCCAAAGATGTTTAGAGTGAAAAGACCTGGGAACCCCAACCCTTGAGGCCTACTGCCTCAGGGTGTTGTCAAGCCCTTCCTCGGGTATCACTGGGTTAAGATGGGCCATGCTAGCAGAAAGGGAGGGTGCGGGGGAGTGGGAGAGGAGGACAGGGTTTTCTGATCATTATGTCAGGAGTTGGATGACTTATTTCTGTTTTAAATGGTGTTATCCTCAGACATTTACACAGTGCTGGCTTCCTGTTTGTTCCCTGGCCCACTGAGTGGGGTCTTGTTCTGTGGCATCAAACATATGGCTGATGGACTCCATTGGATGTGACCTGTGCATTCAGCAGGGGGAGCTGTTGGCCTGGAAAAGATTTGTAGTTGGATATTGAGATGCTTTAAGGCCAACAAACCTGGCCAGGTTGTGTGTCCCATCACCTCCCACTTAGATCATGATTGTCCCTCAGTGTTCCTTGAGTCCTCACTCCTGAGGAATACCACATAACCCCACCCCACCACTGTTCAGCTCCCTACCCCAGCAGGCTGCTGGCACTCCTCAGCCCTACTCCTTTAGAATCACTGCTGCTCCTAGACTTTCAAGCCCTAACAAGCTCCAAAATCCCTGCCTCCTGCTAAGAGCCCTGCCCTTCCAAGCACACGTACCCCTTCACTATGAGACTCCCAGTGTTTGTCCTATTCTTTCTTGTAGAATTATGGGTTTTTGGAAGGAAAGGGGGACTCTTTCCCCATACCCAGAGCTAAGGGAGTAAGAAAGGGTTGAGTGAGGAGGAGTGAAATATGCAGTGCTCTAAAAAGCAACTTGTGAGAGTCAACAGTGAGGCCACTTTCTCACATGGCTGTCCCTTTCCCATCCCAAATGACCCTTGTGTCAGAGGCATGTGGATTTACAAGGGCAATTTTCCTCCCTAGCTTTGAAGATGGATTCCCTTGGCCTCCTGTGGTATTCTCCTGATTCACAGAGGAGCCTGTGCATTTAATCTCTCTGAAGTGGAAGCCTTGGAGAAAGAATGCCATGTGTGTGGGACACTAAATTTAAACCTGCCTTACTTCTTTACACCTTTCAGCTTTGTTTTAAAAAAAAATCTGCTTTGCAGCATCAACTTGGTTTGTGAAACACCAGGGAGCGAGAGGCATAAAACAGGCCAATAAATCATAGCAAGACAAGTCTGTCAGCTTGACTTACTAAGGATTGGCATTGGAGTTGCACCGCAGAAGTAGGCAGAGGTGACTGTTAGCCACCCTGGTCAATATTGATTCATGAGAGAGGAGTGCTGAGACAGCCAAAATTTGAGGGACGTGGGCCCCAGGCTGCAGGTGGATTCAATAACAGGGTACATATTGCTGGTAAAAACTGAGGTGCGTTGGTAGCATTAGCAGGGTAGGCTAGAGGGGAAGCGAGAGAACTATGTGTGAGTTGCACAGGTGAATTAGCAGGGAGATGGTGCCGGTTAGGATTGAGATATATTGGCAGCGTTTTGTGTTAGTGCCTGCCAATGAGCTGCCTCATTCTAGCCACCTCTGTTAAAACAAGCCTGAAAATTAGCAAAACAAGACATGAAAAGGAAATAAGTCTCAGTGGAGATGTGCAAAAATACTTGGGGGAGAGCAGGGAACAGGGGATGCTAGAGTTGTCTTTCTATTCATAAACATGGTTGACATGTTCCAAGGAAACTGAGATAAGGGCTAAATTTAAAACCCTGTGTGTGTGTGTGTGTGTGTGTGTGTGTGTGTGTGTGTGTGTGTG
>ML685794.1:2979744-3006216 GCA_007922175.1 Pelusios castaneus
TGTGTGTGTGTGTGTGTGTGTGTGTGTGTGTGTGTGTGTGTGTGTGAGAGAGAGAGAGAGAGAGAGAGAGAGAGAATGTACGAGCAATCCCTTTCTGAGACATTTTGTGTAAAGTATGCATATGTTTCTGTGTGTAAAAAATGAGCTTTCTTTTGAAAAGCTGCAATAGGTATGCAATGGCTTGTGAAGACAACCACATATTCACCCAATACTGTGTATATTTCTGTGAACATTCCCATGAACAGCCCATAGATCTATTGAGTGTTTATTTTATAGCATGAGAGTGTAAGGATTAAATTATATACACTAATAAAAGTAATTTAGCTGCTTAGGGTATATGCTTCCATTGTGGTGTGCAGTGTTATAGCCCTGTTGGTCCCAGAATATTAGAAAGAAATGTGGCTGAGGGAATACCTTTTTACTAGACCAAATTCTGTTATTGAAGGAGAGTGTAGCTTGAAAGCTTGTTTCTTTCACCAGCAGAAGTTGGTCCAATTAAAGAACTGACCTCCCTCACCTTGTGTCTCTAAGGTATGCACTGGAAGGCTGTTATCCATATACAAACAACAGCACTGTATATTCAGTGTCAGTAAATCTCTCCTAAGTAAAAGAGTTCCCTTTGGGCGAGTGCAGGACTTTTGCTGTTGCCTCCAGAGGAATATTTTGAATCATGTACAAATTGTGTATGAGTTTAAAGTGAATACAGAGCTGGTGAAATGAGACGGACTGAAAGCCTTGCAGATGGGAATCCGCTTTTTTATCCAGAGAGCTGCTCCACTATGGGCTCTATGAATGTAATCCTTCCCCAACCCCGACTGTTCTGTCACTGCACATCCATAGTGACTCAGAGAGAACTTCTCCAGCAATCAATGGAGATTTCAGCATCTATACCTCTGTCAGGTCTAGGCCTGACAATCAAAAAACTTTGCTCCTTTTAAATTAAGGTTACTACTATGTATGTGCACTGTTGAAAATCCCTAAGCAGTTAAAAATAAGAAAGTGTCTGACAAGAAAGATGCACCTTTAAACGCAATCTTGCGTCATACAATCTCTTAAAAAATACACCTGTGAAACATACATATTTCAAAATCAACCTTAGCCCTGCCCCATATAGCTGTCAAGTATTCAAGTCAGAACAAATACTGTGTCCGACACTTTTTAAAATACTGGGCCAGATCCTGAGCTAGTTTAAGTTTACATAGCTCTATGAACTTCAGTGCCGGTTTTTACCTGTTGGGGATATGGCTCTCCTGAATAGGTATGAAAACGTAGTATGTTCTACAGAAATAACTCCATTTGGCAAGGCTGCAGCAGGAAAAACTGGTCTAAGTTGCCACTAGCCCAACCGAGGACAGTTACTACAATTGTTTAATATTTCTATTACACTAACACCTGGAGATCCTAGTCAGGATCAAGTTCCAAAGGGGTAGCTGTGTTAGTATATTGCAGAAAAACAAACAGAGTCCTGTGGCACTTTTAAAGACTAACAGATTTATTTATTGCATGAGCTTTCGTGGGAGAAAATCCCACTTCGTCAGATGCTTTGAAGATGGTAAACTTACAGAATGGGAGGAAATTAAATGCAGGGAAGTGTATGACGTAGGATCAGGTCAGGTTGTAACAGCAAATCAAAACAGGTGTTAGGATTCAAACACTGGGGAACAGCACATAGAGGAAGGTGAGGTCAAATCACCCGTTGTAATGAGAAAAAAATCCTACTGTAGTCCCTGTTTAAACCCAAGGCAATTGAGTCGAATTTGCATATAAATCTGAGTTCTGCAGTTCCTCTTTGAAGCTGTGATTTGTTATTCATCTGTTTCAGCACAGCTATTAGGAAGTCGTCAATGGAGTGAGCAGAGAGATTGAAGTGTTCCTCTGTTGGTTGCCTTGGGGATAAACAGGGACTACAGATTTTTTTCTCATTCCAACAGGTGATTGACCTCGCCTTCCTCTATGTGCTGTTCTCCAGTGTTTGAATGCTAGCATCTATTTTGATTTGCTGTTACAGCCTGACCTGATCCTATGTCATACACTTCCCTGCATTTAATTTCCTCCCATTCTGTAAGTTTCCCATCTTCAAAGCGTCTGATGAAGTGGGATTTTCTCCCACGAAAACTCATGCGATAAATAAATCTCAAAGGGAAATTACTCCACATCCACACCGGACTTTCATTGAGTCGAGTTAAGGGCGTCCTTAAGTCAACCTAGGGCTGGGGGAAGGGAGCTGCAGCTAGGGGAGCCACAGCTCGGGAACAAGGGAGCCGCCAAGCTCCCCGGCCGAAGGGAGTCCCCAGGACTCCCCTGGACAAGGGAGTCACCAGGGCTCTGTGTACAGGGGAGCCCCGGGAAGAGAGCGGCCGGTGCTCCCTGGACAGGTGAACCCCTGGGGCTCCCCTGTCCAGGGAACACCAGCGGCTCTCTTCCCCGGCACTCCCCAGATAGGGGAGCTACGGAGATTACCCTGTCCCAGGAGCACTGGAGAAGACAGTCGCTGGCGCTTCCCGGATAGGGGAGCCTTGGAGGTTTCCCTGTCCCAGGAGCCGCTAGTGGCTGTCTTCTCTGGGGCTCCCCAGAGGGGGGAGCCCCAGCAGCCGGCTTCTCTGGGGCTCCCCTGTCCAGGGAGCCCCGGCAGCTGGCTTCTCCGGGGCCCCCCTGTCTGGGAAGCCCCGGAGGCTCCCTTTTCCGGAGCTGCAGGGCTCGGGGTTGACCTAATGACTGCCTGTGTCCACACAGGCAGTCGACTTAGAGCGTCTTAGTCTTTAAAAGTGCCATATTGCTAGTCAGGATCCGTTTGTGTTAGGTGCTGCATGTATCCAACTAGCGCAACCGAGGACTGTTACTACAATTATTTCATATTTCTATTACATCAACACCTAGAGACCCTAGTCAGGATCAGGTTGTGTTAGGTGCTATATGTACATTGTGTTAGGTGCTGAATGTACAAACATATAGGTAAATACAGTCCATGTCCACTACTTACGCACACCATACAGTACACACAACAGTGTGTAGAAATCTATGACAGTTAATGATTTTACTTATTACTAGCCCTTTGTTTTAAACTACAACCTTTGTGAGAGTTTTTATGGACATTTTAATTCAATCGAAAATTTACAGCAGTGGTGGCAAGTGCTTTTGGGCTAGAGATACACAAAGAAAGATTGGACACAAGTAAACATGTCAAGTCAGGGAAATCTTTTCATAACCTGTCACACAAAAAGAGCCTTAAGCCTTTGGTGGAAAACTCAACTTTGCTAAGCTTTGCAAGTTTCAGCCCAAAACAAGTTTGCTAGCTATAGCACAGGGAGTGCTAAAAATAGGGCTTATAATGGCTGCTGATCTTTGGCAAGTCTCATGGTTCCTGATTCTTAATTGCCGTGCATCTTGTGATGGTATTTATGATTGTGCAAGGTAAATGGGTATAATGGGCAACCATCCGGATTTGTAAGAGGAACAAGGTAATGGCAAATCAGGCCCATTATGGAGGCAGAAATCTCTATCTAGTTCCCTGAACTGACTGTAATTCCTCCAGGTTTAATAATTTATATATGCCATTGTCATTGCTGCTCTGTTACATCTTTCTTTCATTATATATTCTTTTTTTTAAATTAAATGTTCACAGCCTACATCAATAGTTTCTAGATGCTCCCACATGAAAGAAGTCAGTGGCTTAATACAAAGGTTTGAGGTGATACCATTTCATTTGCACCTTAACAGGTAAAGCATGACTCCTGCATGTTTGACTTCAAATCTTCTTACAGTGATATTCAAAATGGGTTGTTGGATCACTGTCTAAAGCTTGTTCCTGTGCGAGACCCAAAGAAATGCTGCTTTATTCTTGTCTATAAATTTCCCCCTATAGGATATTGCCTTTTGATCTTTGTGATGGTGCCACTTGTAATCCAAATCTGTGCTGTCATTTTAGTAGCTCTAAAATGAATGACTTGTGACTTTCCTGGAATAGGAATATGTAAATCTCCACATTGTGTAAATAGAAATTAATTAGCTCCCCTTTCAATTAAGGCCACATTTCTCCATGCAAATTGAAAACTGCCTGCTCAATTTTCTGTTGGAAAATTGCATATGGAGAGTTAAATTTATCCACTGTATATCTGGTATTCAAATGCAGACACTTAATTTAGTGCAGGCAGTAATGCATTGAACACTCAGATCAGCACTTAATCTATGACATACCAGTTGTATTATTATTATATATAATAATAATAATAATGTATTTGTATTACAATAGTACCTGGGAACCTGGATGTAAACCCACTGTGTTTAGTGCTGTACAAAAACAAAACAAAAAGATATCTTCCCCAAACTCTTGCAATCTAATCTAGACATTTAAATTCTGATTTGAGCCTGTGAACACAGAATTTAGTGCTGTAGATTAGGCACTGGAGTCTGAAAACCAGGCTCCCATCACCATCTGTAGTCCGATCCAGGCATGTGCTGAGCGAGCACAACTCCTGATGAGTTTCATGGGAGATGTGGGTGCTCAATCCTTTGAAGATTAGCCGCATTTCATAAGAGTTCAGCATCCATTTATGTTCTTAAATAAGAGGCTAGAGTGGATGCTGAGCTCTTCTGAATGGCTGATTCCAAGGGAGATACTGGCTGCTTTTATAACCTGGCTCTTACATAGGTGCCCAATGCGAAGTGAGTTCTTTTGTGAAAGTAAGTCCCAATTATGTGTGGGTGTCAGAGGGCAGCTGACCTTTGGAAGTGGTCAGCAGTCCAGCCTACTTCTGACAGGCTCCACAAGGTGGAATGAGGCAGCTCAGATTTTCCTAAAAGTATTTAACTCACTGAGTAACTGGGAGGCATCTAAGTAGGCAGGGAAGCATTTGGACATCATAAAAAGTTAAGGAGCTTAGTTTAGAAGGGGGAACACCTGAGGAGAAAAGTGGCAGAGTTAGAGAGAGGTGGATGGTTGGACAAATCAACCCTTCCAGCAGACTGGTGAGAAGCTGCCACAGAAACTGACAAGAGAGGAGGCTGGGGAAGACTACAGAGGTAGGCAGTAACTCAGGGAATAGCAGTGGGCTGAGAAGGACTTGTTCTGGCTGTTCCAAACAAGGGTCCTGAGTTGGAACCTAGTGGAGTGGGCTGACCTGAGTTCCCCTACATAGCCTACCCAAGGGTTTTTAGCAAAGAAACTCCCAGCTTCAAAGCGTCTGACGAAGTGGGATTTTCTCCCACGAAAGCTCATGCGATAAATAAAACTGTTAGTCTTTAAAAGTGCCACAGGACTCTGTTGTTTTTCCAGACCTAGGTGAGCCTAGGGCTGGTTAGCCCCTATTCATCATAGAGGATGGTTGTCTTTCATGGATTCTCTATTTCAAGTTATCTGTGAGTCCACCGGTAAGTGATGAGGCCTATTCTAGAGCCACAGACTCTGCTGCATTGTAGACACATATTTCCAAGCAGGGAGGGTGAGCCTGAGATGTTGGTTCGTGCTCTTTCTCTTGCTCTTGTTTTTCCATTTGATGTAGTCGCAAGTAGTTCTCACAGTGCTTAGTTGACTGCCTGAAGCAATTCCTCACTGTTGGCCCTGGGCTATGCATGACCATGAGTTGATGTCAATGTTGCACTTCCACATGTTAGCCTTAGGCCTTGTACACACTAGAGCATTATTGCGCGATAACAAGCACACCGTACAGACGTGAATGCTCCTTGTTGCGTGACAACAACCCTGTTGCGCAAAGATAAAACCATCTGGATGAGAAGAATAGCAATCAATGCGGAATGGCTGTTGCACGATAGAGGGAGTGTGTACGGTGAAAAAGTTTTATTGCGTGTTAAGCAGCCTCCGGAAATGTCCCAGCATTCCAATCCTGTCCTCTCTGGTCTTCTGCTTGCACTCTATTGCTCTGATGCGACTAGCCCCTCCCTCTTGTAAGTCCTGGGAATTTTTTCCTGTTTGTCTGGTGTGGAGTGCAGCTGTGTTTCCAAGAAGCAATAGCGGCTCAATGCGGCAAATGCTCTCCTGTCTGGACCACAGCTGAGGTGCTGAACTGATCAGCATCTGGAGAGAGTCCGCTGTGCAGGCACAGCTATGTGGCAGCAAGCAGAATTTTGACACCTATGACCAGATTTCTCAGGCCATGTTGGAGAAAGGGTACGAGAGGGACACGCTGAATGCAGAATGAAGGTGAAGGAGCGGAGGATAAGCTACCACAGAGCCAGGGAGGCAAACGGGCGCTCTGGGTCAGCGCCAGCTACATGCCAATTTTACAAGGAGCTGGAAGCCATCCTCTGCGGGGATTTCACATTCACACCACATGTCAGCGACCCCTCAGCCAAAGGATACTGGAGCAGACCAGGATGAGGAGGTGATAGATGAAGTGGAGCTGGAGGGTGACCAGAAGGCTGAAAGCGGTGCAGCGGACATTGGGAGTCAGGAGCTGTTCTCCACCTTTCCTCCTCATCTCTCTCCCCCTGTCTCCCCGAGACATGCAGCCAACAGTCCTTCTCTAGCGGGGCTTCTGACGCAGCAGAGGGGAGCTCTGGTAAGTGTTTTCAAAGGTGATGCTTCTCTGTTTGGGAGCTATGCCTTGTAGCTAAATGAAGTGTGGGTGGGAGCGGGGTGTTTTGGAGTTGATGCAGTTGCATTTGATTTCCCACTGCCCAGGGCATCTACTCTGCATTCATTATCAGTGCATTAATGCATGCAGCGATCCTCACGTAATCCTCTGCGTTGAGCTCACTAAAGGTTTCCTGGATGTACCTGCACAGCCTCTTAGTAACATTGGACGGAAGAGCAAATGTGTTTACATTCTCATAAAAGGACACTCTCCCTCGCCAGTTGCAAAGCATGGTACTGGATACCATGGCTGAGCACAAGCCTGCAGCATATGGTCCCAGCTTGTATTTGCTTGCATGGAGGATAGGTATTCTAGCTTGCAGGAGCACTCTAAGGAGAGAGATATCAGCTTCCATGGCCATGTCCTGCGGAGAATGTTGCCCCAAACTACTGTTAATATTCAGAGTGCACTTTTGTATTTTACCCATCCAAACAACCCTTCCCTGTATCCCTTTAATTCTGATCAAAGCACCGTTCCTGTCGCCCATCAACAACTTACTTTTACAGGTCAGTCAGGGAACCAGAGGATGCACAGTGTGTTGGGCGCAGTAGAATGTGCTTCTCAAACTTTAACATTGGGTTTTTGAGGAATGTGAGAACAATAGCCTTACTCATTGTTTCATTTTCGCTAGAAATGACCTTTGCGGGCCGGTGGTCTTCACCAGTTGACAGATAAGAAAGCAGCCTCGCTGAAGCAAGGAGGATATGTTTCAGGAGCTCATGCAATCCACTGAGACTGCAAGAAGGGAAACTAGACTTTGGAGAGAGGAATGCAGGCAGGACTGCAAAGGGAACTTTTTGAGGAGGCAGAAACAGAAGGATGAGTTGATAAGCATATTGAAGGAGCATACAGAACTGTTAAAGACCATGGTTGGTTTGCAGATGCAGCTGCTTCAGGCTCGCCCACCCCTTCAAACACAGGACCAGTTTATGCCTTCTCCCCGCCCCCCCAGACTCCCACAAAGCATTTCTATGAAGGCCAGGGATCCTCCTGATACAATGAAACATCCACACCTTCAAACAGCTATGGGACCAAACGCCGCACATACACGCACCTATAACACCATTCATAGTCCCTCACAGTGACTGCATGTTGAATGTTTGGCATATATTTTTTTTCTATTAATAAAATTGAAGCTCACGTTGTGCACAATATCTTTATTCGTGCAGAGCCAAGATTCGTTACCTCATGTACAATCTTTATTCATTTGATCACAAGAAAGCCACCCTCTCCCCCCACCCCCTGAGGTGTTGCAGTGCCCTATGGGTTCTCATTACTGAAATGCTCCCTCAGTGCCTCCCTTATATGGATGGTTCCCCCTTGCGCCCCCCCCCCCCCAATACTCCTAAAGTATTAACACTAGAGTCTGGCTGTTCGTACACACCCGACAGGCACTCAGTATCAGCAGCCAACCCTGGGGAAAATCTCTCTTCCCTACTTTCACAAAGATTATGAAGGACACAGCATGCCGCGATCACGGCTAGAATGTTGTCCTCATTCAAGTCCAGCCTCCCATACAAACAGCACCAGCACCCCTTTAAACAGCCGAAGGCACACTCCACAGTCATTCTGCACCTACTCAACCTATAATTGAACGCTCCTTGCTGGGATCCAAGTTGCCAGTGTAGTGCTTCGTGAGCCACGGCATCAGTGGGTAGGCTGGGTCTCCTAGGATCACTGTGGGCATCTCCACATCCCCGACAGTAATTTTTTCATCCAGGAAGAAGGTCCCCACTTGCAACTTCCAGTACAGCCCCGAGTTCCTGAAAATATGAGCATCATGCACCTTTCCCAACCACCCAGCATTGATATCTGTGAAATGCCCCCGGTGATCCACAAGTGCCTACAGCACCATGGAGAAGTAGCCCTTCCTATTTATGTACTCAGTCGTGGGATGGCCCAGAGCCAAACTAGGGAAATATGTGCTGTCTATTGCCCCTCCACAGTTAGGGAATCCCATGGCTGCAAATCAGTCCACAATCTCACACACATTGCCCAATGTCACTGTCCTCCGGAACAGAATACAATTGATGGCTCAGCACACTTGTGACTGTGCTAACCAACGATGGACCTGCCAACTCCAAACTGATTTGCAACCGACTGGTAGCAGTCTGGAGTTGCCAGCTTCCATACAGCAATTGCAATGTGCTTCTCCACAGTGAGGGCAGCTCTCAGTTTGGTGTCTTTGTGTTGCAGGGCAGGGGCAAGCTCTGCGCACAGTTCCATGAAGGTGGCTTTACGCATTCGACAGTTCTGTAGCCACTGCTCATCATCGCACACCTGCACAAGGATACGGTCCCACCACTCTGTGCTTGTCTCTTGTTACCAGAAGTGCTGGTGCACGGTGTGCAGATGCATTGCTGAGTTCTTTCACGAAGCAGCGCTGTTGTTCTGCAAGACATTCAGCAGCCCTAAGTCCTCCGCTTCCTGTTCTGATTCAGAGTTCAATGCATGCTGTGCGACCAGCTGAGATGCATTCATAATGCTGAAGGCGACAGTGGAGATAAGAGCTGGATCCATGTTGTTGGAATTGGGAGTGCCGAGAATTAATGTGGCAGTGTTGTAAAAAGGTGCGAGTTGCTACTAGCAACATGAATGACAACAAGAGAACACAATGCATCATGGGAACCTGAGAATTTACCCATGGTGCTCAGAGCTCTTCTCCTTCTACCCAGGGTTCCTAGCGCTGGCCAAGTGGAATGGTGGGATAGGTGCCCACAATTCAATGCCCCTTCTGGCGAAAATGCAAAGAATAGTGTGGACACTTCTTTCCGTTACAAAGAGCGCAGTGTGTACGCACTCCCGCGCTATAAAAACCACGTGACCATTATAGTGCAACAAGCTTGTTGCACAAGGATTTCCTAGTGTGTACATGGCCTTAGTGTTTTTTTCTGCCTTCCTCTAGCCTGTTTACCTTGGCTGAACTGAGAACAGAAAACTTCTTTCCAGGCTGCCAAAACCTGACCTGACCAGCAAAGTTGAGGATAATGATCACCTCAATGCTCATGATACCTGATTGTGAGAGGACACTGATGTTTGTGCATCTATCAGCCCGTTTAATTAGAAGAATCTTATGCATACAATGTTGATGATACTTCTCCCATGCCTTAAGATGTTTGTTGTCCACGTTTGAGCCTCATAAAATAGAGTGAGGATCACAACGGCTTTGTAAACCATAAGTTTGGTTTTAATTCTGATGTTGCAGTCTTCAAACATTCTTTCTCAAACAACAAAAATCTCAGCTAACACATTTGAGTGGATACTGGATTTCTTCATCATCAGCTGTTTGTGAGAGGAGGCTTCCAAGATAATGAGAAATGCACAACCTTCTCTAGAAGGTTATCATGAAACTGTATTGCTGAGGCTGGGAGTTGTGCAAAACAAGCTTGCCTGACAGAGGACCTTTGTCTTCTGGGTGTTGAATGTCAGTCCCATTTTTATTGTATGCTTCAACAAAGATATTCTCACCTGAAGATCTGTTTTCTAGTGTGCATGCATTACAGCATCATCAGGATACCGAAGTTCAACTACTAACGTCAGCCACGTTTTGGGTCTGGATATGAAAAGGCCCAGGTTGAACAGCTCACCATCCACTTGATAGTTCAGCTGCATTCTGCCAGGTTCTTGTCAGTGATCAAATAGAGCATCACAGCAAGGAAGATGGAGAAGTGTGTTGGCGCAATGATACAGCCCTGCTTAATGCCTGTCAACCTTAAAATGAGCTGTAGTAGATCTCTTACAAAGGATCACTGCTTCCATATTTCAGAAGGATTTTCCACAGTGCTTCCCAGTTGATGTAGTTTAAAGGCTTTCGCCAGGTCAATGAATGTGGAGACCCACCAATAGCAGTGTATCGATCCAGGCCCATGATCTGTACACTTGGGAGAAGGAATAGTTAAAGGGTAACTAAAGGACAAGAACTCGATGTGAGAAAAATAGCTGAGGCGTGGGAAATCAAGGAACCAGCCTGGTAAACAAAAACACGGCGCACCCGCGTGCCAAGGAACTGTAGCCAAATGACCGGGTCAGGGACTGAAGAAAAAATTGCTGACTTGGATGTGAGCCTGGTGATATGGAAAGCTACTGAGTACACAATTTGTAGGGTATAATAATGGCTGTAACCTGCTAATAAAATGATTTCGTGCACACCTTAGCCGGAGTCCGTGCCTTCATACACCACAAATGGCGCCCAACCAGGGACTTGCAGTCGTTGCGTGATCGACAGTTCCTGTGGTGTACCTGCGGCTGGACGGAGGATCTATTGTCGCAAGGAGCTCCTGAAATTGTTAGACATCACCATTCGCAGGATGAACAGGTGAGCAGCCGTGGGAAAAGTAACGACATGGGGCAATCCGCCACAAAGGAGCAGAAGCTGCAGCTAGAAATTTTGCAGCGCATTTTGAAGGAGCAGGGGTTTAAGGTTCCCCCGGTACAGTTGGTACAACTTCTAGTTTGGATACGGGACCACTGCCCATGGTTCCCAGAAGCGGGTTCCTATGAGCTCGCAATGTGGCAGAAAGTGAGCAAGGAACTACAAATTTGTGAACATTCAGCATTGTCCATCCCAAAAGGGGTAATAGCCACTTGGTGGACTGTTTATACAGTGATACGGACACTGCATCCTGCTGAGCAAATCTTGCAGGAAGCATCAGCGGCGTTTGACCCTAGAGCGTACCAGGGTCCGGGGGGTGCCTTGCTTCCTGCAGGCACCCCTCCGGAAGAGAACTCTGAGCCGGTATATGCCACAGTCCCCGAGCCTCCGGACCCTGAGGATTTGTATCAGGCAGCAGAAGGCAACGCGCCCAACGATCCCTTTGACCCAGGGGTGACGGACTTAGAAAGAAAGCCTAGCAAGCCCGAACGAACGCGCTGCCAGAGAATCAGCCAGACAACGAAGGGATGGATCGTCATGAAAGACCGTTCGGACCTGCACTCGTCATTGTATGGAGCCTGCTAAGTGCTTTCTGTTTACCCACAATGGGGGAGCATTTGTATTGGGCACACATCCTTGACCCACCACTGTTTAAACCCGTCACATGGTGGGACCCTTCGCCTCCCATGGGTAATAATGATACTGCCTGGATCGCTGGGGTGTGGTTACCCCCGTCGGGAGATCAGGAGACTGAGTCCTTTAATGTTAATAGTTCCCAATTTATAACTGATCTCCCGCCACCGTGCTTCACTCAACACAATAATACAGGGTGTGTGCTAGTAACACAACAGTTACACCTAATAGCACAAGAGGACAAGGAAGTAATGACTTACACCTTAATAGGTATACCGGGGATGCGTGGGAGACACGATGTGATTAGTAATACTCTGATAGACTCTTATACCCCGGACCTACCCCGTTGTGTGTTGCAGAAGTTGTCCGGTGGCGCACAAGTGACATGGCACGCATGCCGCGGCATCCGTCCCCTCAGTCAGGATACCAGCATTGGCACAATTGTGGATTGGGGCCCCCACGGCGTATTGTGGGACAGAGTTGAAAACCACAGTGTCCCCTTTGGTTTACATAACCATAGCCTCGCGTGGGGGCGGTTTAGCCGGACCTGTTTTACGGTTTCTTGAACATAATAACAATACGGCTTCCACGTTACATAATGAGGCCTGGCGGTTGGGTTTTGCATTTTTAAATAGGAGCCTAGGACGCTTGTATATGTCAAATATTACAGCTAATTATTGTAATCTGCAAGAAGATGTTGTTATGATTTGCACCTCCCACCCATATGTATTTGCATTAGCAGAACACGCCACTATTGAACCATGTAATCACTCTTATTGTATTAATATGTCTAATGTATGGTATAAGACATGTACTTCTTCGAAGCGACCACATTCGCTATAATTCTTCATTTATATTTCCCTTACGCAGACGCCCAGAATTGTGGCTGCCCGTTAATCTCACACGGGAGTGGGAGGGGGATAGCGGCCTTGGCCACTTTGCGTGCATATTACACGGTGAGGTTGACCTCGCCCGTAAGCGATCAAGGAGGTTTTTGGGATGGTTGATTTTTGCAATTGTTTCAGCTATAATTATTCTTGTGTCTGCTACTGTTGCTGTTGCCTCTCTGGCTCAATCAGTGCAGACGGCAAAGACGGTGAGGGACGCCTTGCTCAATGTTACACAGGAACTTCAAACACAGGAACATATTGATGAACAAATATTGGCACGGCTTAATGCCTTGGAGGCTGCTGTAATTTGGCTTGCGGATAGACAGACGGCCTTAAAGACACGGTTGTCGTTACATTGTGATTGGGAACATACCGCTGGAGGTCTCTGTGTTACATCCCTTCCCTGGAATAGCTCGGTGCATGAATGGAATCTTGTGAAGAGTCACCTTCAAGGTGCCTTTGATATGTCTTTACAACGTAACATTGTGTCCCTTCATTATCAATTAAAGTCCCAGATTTTGCGGTTGCAGGAGCTAACCACCCAAAGTGTCTTTGCCACCTTGCAGGCTGATATGTCCTGGCTTAATCCCAGTACCTGGTTCTCTGGACTGAATCTGCGTGTTTGGGTGTTTGCTGGCCTCACGGGCCTATTTCTGTTGTTCTTTTTTATCATTTTTATATGATTTGTTTTTTAATTTGCTCCTCTCGGCAGGTTGAAGCTCGGGTTATGGCCACATTACTCATTAACGGTCTCGTGCTAAATAAAAAGGGGGGAGATGTGGAGACCCACCAATAGCAGTGTATCGATCCAGGCCCATGATCTGTACACTTGGGAGAAGGAATAGTTAAAGGGTAACTAAAGGACAAGAACTTGATGTGAGAAAAATAGCTGAGGCATGGGAAATCAAGGAACCAGCCTGGTAAACAAAAACACGGCGCGCCCGCGTGCCAAGGAACTGTAGCCAAATGACCGGGTCAGGGACTGAAGAAAAAATTGCTGACTTGGATGTGAGCCTGGTGATATGGAAAGCTACTGAGTACACAATTTGTAGGGTATAATAATGGCTGTAACCTGCTAATAAAATGATTTCGTGCACACCTTAGCCGGAGTCCATGCCTTCATACACCACAAATGAACACCAGATATAACATTCTGTATTGTTGTCATTTTTCCTGCATATGGCGAGCAATAAAGATAATGTCATTAGTACCTCTAGATGGGCTAAACCCACACTGAGGTTCAGGAAGAATCTCTCTGGCAAGAGGAAGAAGACTGTTCAGGAGAAATCTAGCAAGGACCTTTCTTGAAGGTACTAGCAGAGAGATTCCTCTTTAATTTCCACAGTTGGATGCATCTTCTTTCTCAAAGATTGTCACAATCATAGCATTTCTAAGTTCATCTGGAAATTTTCTCATGGTTCCAGATTTTCAAAATAAAAGTGTATATCTGTAAGGAAAATTCTGCTCCCCATTGCTTATAGATTTCTGCAGGGAATCCACCAACTCCAAGCGCTTTCTTGTTCTTCATCTGTTTCTTAGCTCTACCCACTTCTTCCAGGGTTGGAGGTATTCCGAGTTCCTCTCTGATCAGGTGTTGTGAGATGAACGCAAAGACCTTGTCATCAACAGCAGAGCCCCGATTGAGGAGATCTTTGAATGTTCTTTCCTTTGTTCTCCATTGATAACCTGCTGTAGTTACATTCTGAGGCCTGCCTCTGATGTGCAAAGGGCTGGAGAGAAAGGATGTTCTTGTGTTTACAGCAGGAAAGTTGATGTTGTTTCCCAGCTCTGCCACAGATGCCCTGTATGATCTTGACCAAGTCACTTATTCTCTCTGTGCCTCAGTCTTTAATATGGCTTTGTCTGTTTAGGCCTTGATTCTGCAAAGACATGCTTCTGGACTCTAATTAGCACTTCAGTTTTCAGAGTATCAGGAAACTCATGTCTGATCCACTTCAGGCTTTGTAGAAAAATCCTGTCTTGCCTTCACATCCCAGCTATCAGTTGTGAGGCCAATATGGCATTATTGGGTGGATTTTACGAGGGAGAGGTAATGGAAAATTCCAAGAGGAGCCAAGAAGCAACTGTCTTCGCTCCATGATACTTTTACTGAATTGGTGTCATTGCTCCTGTAACAGTCTCTGTGCTGCATACAAGTCATAAGAATCAGTAATGCTTTGGGTATACTGAAGATGCTGGCCAGGAGGCAATGCCTGCTTATCAGTGGCTGATAGCTGCTACTGCTCTTGTTGAAGATGTGTAGTTGTGCATGCTCATTGCTTATTTTTTCAGTTCTCCTGCTGCTTGTGTTTGCTGCTGAGTGTTCTTATCTCTGCATCTTGTGGCCTATATCCAATCATAGATGGCTGATGCCTCTCTCACTTAATGCATAGCAGACAAAATCATTCACTCGTTATTTACTGCTGTTGACCTAGAGAGGCAAGTGGGTAAGGTACATTCATTCCACAATGAATGTACATGTGCACTAGCATCCAGCCAGGTGACTACATGTATGTCAGTAGCCACATCTCTTTTTAGGGGAAAAAGCTTGTCTGGGGAGAGGGAAGTCAGTCGCAGCCAGTGGCATTATTGATTCATCCCTTTCTTTGGGCCAGCAGTGCCCAAAAGAAAAATGTCAGAGTCACTGTGGAGTAGATCCATAAAAGGGCTTAAGGCTGTGGAGAGAGCTGTCACTCTAAAGACACCTACTGGAGTGGCGCCCACAGGTGAGGTAGGTGGTGGACTACCTAGGTTGAAGATCCCATCGGGTTTGAGTGAGAGTGTGCCTAGACTCAGGGACTCTGTGCATACCGACTGCTAGAAACGGAGATGTCTACTAGGCGTTAACAGTAGAAATGTAGGTGCCTAGGGATGTTAGGCAACAGTCTGAGTGGTGGTTTTGAGGATCTCAGCGGTGCCTAAATGTTGGACTTAAGTACCTGTGTTATCTCTGTGCAAGATTTTAACAGTACAAAAGTTCAGGCAAAACCTGTGTGTGTGTGTGTGTGTGTGTGTGTGTGTGTGGGGGGGGCAATAAAATAACCACTCATCTGAAATGTCACTGTGACAAGCTGCCATGGGGTTCCTCCTTTTTGCCTACCATCCCCTCTTCCTCTGGAGGCAACAAAAAGACTCTCAGATGCTTTTCACTGTGCTTAACCTGTACTCTTTTATATACAGTGCAGAGTACAGTCCATAAACCCCAAACAAACCCTTCCCTACCTCTCACTAGGTCCTGAGGCCTTGGTCAACCAACAAAGAGGTAAAGAGCCACAATTCTCCTACCCTCCTGCTTGGCTAGCCTTTTCTGCCTTCTTCTCAGCCAGTTTATAAACCTCACCTCAGCTAGGGAGACAGCTGTTCCCTAATCAGGCCCAGCTCTCTGGGCTCTCATTAGTGCATGCAGCTGCAGGACCTGGCTGGCTCCCTCTTTCCCCAGCCCCGGTAGCTGGGAGAAAGTGGGTTAGCAGAGGCATAGAGGGGCCCTACCCCTGCCACTCTGCTACAGTCACTGAAAAATCAACTTTCAGCTGCACTACTGGCTAGAACGAAATGGCCATAATTTTTATAAGAAAGTCATGGAAACCATTCTACTACTTTGCTCAAGGCTACTAAGTGCAGACTATCACATTGGTTGCAACACGTATCTAACGTCTTATCATTCCAAGGCACGTCTAGTCAATAAGAACACATCAGCAAGTTAGCCTGCATGAATACTTGATGCAATAGTAACCTACTGAGGTGAATTTTTCAGATGTGCTTATCTCCCTTTGCGACAAAGTCAATGAGATAGTATCTTTTATGGTCCAATAAAAGATATTCCCTCATCCATCTTGTCTCCCTATTACTCTGGGACCAACACTGCAACAATGACAGAAGTTTCCTTCCAGTGTTTTGGACACCTTGTTCCTTAATTACTGCATTTAAACTGCGCAGTCCACATGTCTGAAGACAAAAGTGTTGCTACTGGCCAAGGCTGGTGCTAGGATCACAGTCTTGATGGACCTATGGCATGATCTGAGGCTGATCTGAAGGGGAAAGGTGTCCAAGACAGCTGGCTGTATTTTAAAGAAACCCTGTTAAAGGCACAGGAAGATAACATTCCGATGTGCAGAAAGAACAGCAAATATGTACGGCGACCAGCGTGGCTTAGCAGGGAACTCTGCGGGGAGCTGAAACATAAAAGGGAAGCTTACAAGAAGTGGAAGCTTGGACAGATGACAAGGGAGGCATATAAAGATATTGCTTGGGACTGCAGGGAAAAATCAGAAAGGCCAAAGGACAATTGGAGTTGCAGCTAGCAAGAGATGTGAAAGATAACAGAAAGGGGTTCTATAAGTATATCAGCAACAAAAAAAGGATCAGAAGTGGTGTAGGTCCCTTACTGAATGAGGCAGGCATCCTTGTGGAGGATGATGCGGAAAAGGCTGAAGTACTCAATGCTTTTTTTACTTCAGTCTTCACAGGGAGGGCCAGCTCCCAGGCTACTACACGGGGTAACGCGGAATGGAGAGAAGAGCGGCCCTCGGTGATGGAAAGTCAGGTTAGGGAACACTTAATGAAATTGGATGTGTACAAGTCCATGGGGCCGGATGAACTGCATCCGAGGGTGCTGAGGGAGTTGGGGGAAGTGATTGCAGAGCCACTGGCCATTATCTTTGAGAACTCGTGGCGAATGGGGGTGCTCCCGGAGGATTGGAAAAAGGCAAATATAGTACCTATCTTTCAGAAAGGGAAAAAGGAGGATCCGGGGAACTACAGACTGATCAGCCTCACCTCAATCCCTGGGAAAATCATGGAGCAGGTCCTCAAGGAATCCATCCTGAAACACTTGGAGGAAAATAGAGTGATCAGGAACAGTCAGCATGGATTCACCAAGGGCAAATCGTGCCTGACCAACCTGATTTCCTTCTATGATGAGATGACTGGATTTGTGGATGCGGGAAGAGCCGTTGACGTGGTATACCTTGACTTTAGCAAGGCTTTTGATATGGTTTCCCACAGCATTCTCATCGGCAAGTTAAGGAAATATGGGTTGGACGAGTGGACCGTAAGGTGGATCGAAAACTGGTTAGATCAACGGGCTCAGCAGGTAGGAATCAATGGCTCGATGTCTGGTTGGCAACCGGTAATGAGTGGCGTGCCCCGGGGTCGGTCCTGGGGCCGGTTCTATTCAACATCTTCATTAATGATCTTGGTAATGGAATAGACTGTGTGCTTAGTAAGTTTGCGGATGACACCAAGTTGGGGGGAATGGTAGATACTCTGAAGGGCAGGGACAGGATCCAGGGAGACTTGGACAAATTGGAACACTGGGCCGAAAGAAACCTCATGAGGTTCAACAAAGACAAATGCAAAGTCCTGCACTTAGGACGGAAAAATCCCATGCACTGCTACAGGCTGGGGACCGATCGGCTAAGTAGCAGCGCTGTAGAAAAGGACCTGGGGGTTATGGTGGACGGGAAGATGAATATGAGCCAACAGTGTGCCCTTGTTGCCAAAAAGGCCAATGGCATATTAGGCTGCATCAGTAGGAGTATTGCCAGCAGATCGAGGGATGTGATAATTCCCCTCTATTCGACACTGGTCAGGCTGCATCTGGAATACTGTGTCCAGTTTTGGGCTCCCCACTACAGAAAGGATGTGGACAAATTAGAAAGAGTCCAGAGGAGGGCAACAAAAATGATGAGGGGGCTGGGGCACATGACTTATGAGGAGAGACTGAAGGAACTAGGCTTATTTAGTCTACAGAAGAGAAGACTGAGGGTGGATTTGATAGCAACCTTCAACTACTTGAAGGGTTGATCCAAAGAGGAGGGAGCTAGGCTGTTCTCGAAGGTAACAGAGGACAGAACAAGGAGCAATGGTTTCAAATTACAGCTGGGGAGGTCAAGGTTGGATATTAGGAAAAACTTTCTCACTAGGAGGGTGGTGAAGCATTGGAATGGGCTATCTAGGTAGGTGGTAGAATCTCCATCTTTGGAGATTTTTAAGGCTCGGTTAGACAAAACCCTGGCTGGGGTGATTTAGGGGGAGTGGTCCTGCTTTTTAGCAGGGGGTTGTACTAGATGATCTCGTGAGGTCCCTTCCAACCCTATTATTCTATGATTCTATGATCTGGTGTGGAAAATCCTATGTTCCTATGTTTAACCTAATATAGCTTAGTCAACAGTACTCTGAAGTCACAAAGGAAGAATTAACAGTAATTATGGTAAGTCACAGGGCATAAACACCCTGCAAATCCTCTTTAATTATGTGGTAGAAGTTGATTATTTAATTACATGGCAAGTAAAATGTAAGTACAAAAATAAATACAATTTTTTTTATCCTCACCAGGGGGCTGTGTGTACATGATAATTAATTTGTGGGTAACATTGCCTAATAAAATACAGACACATGTAATTACCACGTAGCTACTCTACAAATGATGGTACAACTTGGAGGCATTGCAAAATGGTCTGACCTTCGAGGACAGAGCCAGGGGCCTTGTGTAAGATGTGCAGCTCTCTGTCTTGTATGCACTTCTATGTCTTCCTGTTAGACTAGTATCTGAGCACCTTACAATCTTTAATTTACCTTCACAACACCCCAGTGAGGTAGGGCAGTGCTATAATCTCCATTGCATAGATGGGAAACTGAGGCATACTGGCTATGTCTACACTGGGGAATTAAGGTCGACTTTAAAAAGTCGACTTTAATAAGTTGACTTTGTCGACCTTACTAAGTCGACTTAGAGAGTCTACACTGGACTCTCTAAGTCAACTTGTTGGGTTCAGGGAGAGCCAGCCCCATACGGGGCTGGCTCTCCCCAGGGCAGCAAGCCCCTGAGCGGTCCAGGGGAGAAGGGAGTGAGGAGCTCCCTTCTGCCCCAGACCACTTGGCTCCTTCTGCTCGGGACTTCCCACGTCCCGGGCAGAAGGGAACCCTCCTAGCCTGGACCACTCGGGTCCCGGCGACAACTTCCCTGGACCCAAGTGGTCCGGGCCAGGAGGAAGAGCCGGAGTCCCGCACTCCAGCTGCTCAACAGCAGGCAGCTGGAGCGCGGGTCCCGGGGAGAAGGGACCGCGGGGCTTCCTTCTCGCTGGGACCGCTCAGGTTCCGGGGAGAAGGGACCGCGGGACTTTCTTCTCGCCAGGACAGGACCCGGCGAGAAGGAAGCCCCGTGGTCCCTTCTTGCTGGGACCTGAGTGGTCCCGGCAAGAAGGGAGCCCCGAGGTCCCTTCTTGGTGGGATCCCCACTCCAACTGCCCACTGCTGAGCAGCGGGCAGCTGGAGCGCAGGTCTCCAGCTCTCCCTCCTCGTCGGGACCACAGAGTCCTGGCTAGGAGGGAGCGTGGGGAGCATGGGGCTTCCTTCTCCCCAGGGTCCACGCTCCAGCTGCTCAGCCGCTGGAGCATGGGTCCTGGGGAGAAGGAAGCGAGCCCCGCAGTCCCTTCTTGCCGGGACCTGAGTGGTCCTGGCGAGAAGGGACCCATGCCCTAAGTCGACTAAGTTGACTTAGGGCTACCCCACGTCTAGACTCACCCACCGAGACCTAGTGATTTGCCAAGATTGCATAGGAAGTCTGTGACAGAGCACAAATCTGAATCTGGGTCTGCTGATTCCAGACCAATGTCATAACTCTTGACCAACCTTCTTGCCTCACCCCTTTTCATCTTCAGCTTCACAGCAAGAGACTCAAAAATGTTCTAAATACTGAAACCTATGGACTTCTTACATTAAAATAAAACAATAGTCTATTTAATTACAGTTATAGATAGGTGCCCACATATTTGACCTCTGGGGAGGGTGGTAGGGCTTCCAAAAAGGCCCAGCCTCAAAGAAAAACAATGGCTGCCCAATCAGGTTCTCCCTTTGCGGTAAAGAAAGATAATATCTGTGATTGTCTGTCCTGTAGCAGACAATGTTGTTAGCTGCTGCTTAGTTCGATAAAACAAATGGCCTTTTAATGGTTGTATTCCTCACGCTTGTCTGATTTGGCTGTCCTAATGGATTTCAGCAGTAAACTGCCCAATAGGATCTGATGTACAGACTGCAGATCCTATGGACGCAGGATCAACACTTGAGGGTTTTGAGTTGGGCAGAAGAACTCCAGCAAGGAGGTCTCTCTAAATCTCATGGTTAGCACTTCAGTTAAGTCCAATGCAAGAGGGTGGAGTGTTAGTGGATCTGCTTATTTCACCCCTGAAATGAAGTGAAACTCAGGGGTTCCAATGTCAGCTGGTGGTAAGGAACCACTCTTGTGATGTGGCTGTGTGTGTGTAATGGCTCCTCCATCAACCTCACTTCACAAAGCCCAGCTCTTCCTCTGATCTTGCAATAGAATGATTCTCCTTCTCTGAATATTGCCTCATTTCCTTGTGCACCACCTCCTTGGCCTCTCCTCAGCCTTCTGTGATCTCTTGTTCATCAGTGTCCATGACTTTTCTGCATCTCTTAATCTCCTCTTCATTGCTCTCTTCTCCACTGAATCAAGAGAAGATTCACCCCACTCCACCACCACTCACTGCTATCAGTTAGCCTATCCCACCAATTCTCAACCTTGGTTCACCCACATTTGTTTCTGCTGCTGCTACTTCTCCATGGCCACTGAATGCCTCATATGGGCATCTTCTGATATAGAGTCACTCTCTAAATTTAGTTTTGCCATCTACTTGCTCCAGCACTTCTCTACTTCCAATGACTCTATGGCCACATTCTCAGCTGACCAGTCATCGCCTTCACTCCCTCTGAAAACTCATCCAAAAGCCCCTTCTGTGTCTGTCACCTCTCCGAGCAGGGCCTTGCTGACTTTTTCAAAGGGAAGTGCAACAAGATTTGATATGTCAGCCCTGTATTATAAGCCTTGATGGAAACTAAACACAAGTACTTGAGGCTATGGCCAGTGTCAATCTATTACTATGTGTATACACACCAAATGCTGATAGGTACCTGCCTGTACCTATGTGAATCCTTTGCCCTTGAGAGCTTTACCATGGCACTGTGCCTTCCTTCCCCTTTTACTACTCCTTTCGTGCTAAAAGAATAACACAATATATCATATCATATCAATAATTGCTGTGCTATAACATATTGCTATATCATAGCAATAATTTATGATTTTATTTTTAATGTAGTACTGGTGAAGGATGCTGGACTATTAGTCCTGGAAAGCAGAGCCCTCCACCAACACATCAGGAAGAGAATGGTCAGCAGAAGTCCAAATGTCCCCACACTGACTTGTCCATTCTCCTTCCACCTGGACCACGGTGAGAGGAGTACTCTTTCTCCATGCCCACCTGAATCTTGGTATCTGCTGACATTCCTGGTTCCCACCTGTCCTCTGGGAACTGGGTTGAGACCATCAAAACTCAGTCCACAGAGGCCACTTTCTGTCCATCAGATGACAGTTAATTTTGGTCACTATCAACCTGAGCTGGGCATCTGAGTATTTTTTTACTCAATCAAGCTCATTCAACTGAGATGAAACGGAGAGCGGCTGTGTGCCCTTGCATCTAACACATAGTTGTCATGTTTCATTAGAATCTTGGAGGCCATGTAGACCTCCTTGGGGCCTTTTCACTTAACTCAGTGTGCTTTTTGTTAGAGGAAAATTACATAGCTTGGGATGCCGCCTTTCAGACACCATCAAAACGCTGTCATCTATTAGTCACGTGCACAGCATGTGCTGTATCAGTTCAGATCTATTGCATATCTTGGATTTTTTTCCCTTTAATTGCAACAAGGTATAAAATAGATTAAAGATACTGGAAATAGGGCTAGTTTCTGGGCTAAATGTAAAAGAGATGAAAAGATCAGACAACTTTAGGGTGCACTTTAAAAAGGGTATTGTACACGATGGCCCTGCCGTCCTCCTCACCACCACCTCACCCAAACAATTCTTTCCACGCAGAACCACATGGAAACATAAACTTAATCAACCATATTAGTAGTTTTGAAGCAGCAGAATGTGAAGTTTGAGAAATTAAACTAAACCCATAGAGCAGGGGTCAGCAACCTCTGCTGACCCCTCCTCCTTGACCCTCAGCTGGTGCTGACGACCCACTCGTGGAAAGAAGCCACCTGGAGGGGCTCCTCTCGGCAGCGTGCCTGGGGACCCCTATCCCCAGGCACGCCATGGAAAGAAGTTGTCTGGAGTGACTCCTTTTGGCGGCGGGACACCACAGAGAGGAGCTGATCTGGGTGGCTTCTTTACACAGTATGCCTGGGCATGGACATGGCAGGGACCTCCGCACTGCAGCCGCCCTGGAAAGAAGCCACTAGGAGTGTCTTTCGGTGGCAGGAGTGGCAATGTCTGTGGTGCCACAGAGGATGCTGAGTGCCGCTCCGAATGGGCTCGTGTGCCACTGTTGGCACGCGTGCCGGGGGTTGCCTACACCTGCCATAGAGCTTTTAGTTCTCCAGGTTGTAGAGGACCAGGATGTGTTGTATCGGTGGGGCTTCAAAAAGTGATGCATCTTGGGTAGCAGGCCAATAGAAAGTTGGTCAGCTGGTTTAGTAGGAGCCAATACCCTCTCCCATCTCCATTACCAGCCACACAGTCCCCCTGTAAGACCTTCAGAGCTTCATCAGTGTGCTCCTCTTGTGGTGGGGTTTCCATCACATCAGGAGGAGAGGAGATAAAATACTTTGGGGTTCAGCTCCCTGCTTTTGTGTGTATTGGCCAGAACAGTCCAGTATTTAAGCCTGTGTCGGTGATGCTCTGACCCCATTTAACACTACAAGCACCATGAAATGGAGCCAGTGTAACAATATTTTAAGTAGAGGCACTGCAAACCAGTTATCAAGAGGGTTCCTATTACCATAATTGTCCTGTTACTGAGGAACAGGAAGAATCTGGGGATAACTGCCCTGAGAGGGCTAAACATTGAAATTGTATTGTTTTAGTCATGTTCTGAAGTCTTTACCCAGGCAAAACACCCATGGGAGTTGATTTTAACTTGCCTTTCACCCTGCGTAGTCATTTAAACCTTGGCAGCGGGTGTAAAATACTGACTTGTGTGAAGTGAAGATTCTGAGTGCATTTTGAATTCATTTTACACAGTCATGAATTTCTACATGTGTGCATAGCAAAGGAAAATCTGGCCCAATATGATTATAGCATCAGACCAAATGCATGTTCTGTAAGTTGTTGTGTATAGTCCCCATGTGGGAAAAATTCTTTTTTTTCTCAAAATACACATTTATTGTTTTGTATGCACGTCTTTGGTATGAAGCAGACTGTTTGAATTCTACAGAACTTAGGTTTGTTTTGTTTTTTATTAATCTTTCCATTGTAATTATTACTGTTTCCTTTGAAATTGTTGAATGTCATTTTAAGAGTTTGTAATAAGAGACCATCTTATCTAGGATGACCAGAGGGTAGGGGATAATAGGTGCCTATATAAGACAAAACCTCAGATACTGGGACTGTTTCTAGAAAATCAGGACATCTGGTCACCTTAGTTTTCCTAGTCAGTGGATGAAGTGCATACCTCCACTGCAATGTCTAAATCCTGTGGAATTGTGTTGGGATGTAAGAATTGAACAGATAGTGCTGCAAAAGCATCAGATTCCTCTTTCTCTGTTCCAGATATTTTGGAGACATGATTTAAGGTTGAGTTGATTGAAAGGCGTTGATTTGGTGGAGAAGCAATACTAGACTGTATTGGAAGTAATGGTGTGTCAGCATAGTGAGGCCCTTGGCCTGACCTTTTTATAGCCTTGGATTCACTCACTGTAGAGTCATTTCAGTTATTCAGCGTAGAATCATTCTCAGTCTCTCTCTCTGGGATGTCGGAGGAAAATATGCAATCCCTCCAGCAGGAAAGTCCTGGCTACCCCCACACAGGGGGTCTCCTTTTGGTGTTTCCTTCTGTCTGGAACGTGGGTGGAATACGCGCCACCATCCCCCTGCGGAGATGCTGGCAAGTTGTTCTTGTTTCCTGACGCTATGGCTCCGAGATACCTTCCGCAGGAAGGAGCAGGCTTCCTGTGGCCAAGGGCGTGATCCAAAGCCTATTGAAGCCAGTAGATGCCAATGAGCTTTCATGATTCTTCTCTCTTTCATGACAGCACAGCTCCCTCAAGAGTACTTCTAGCATGGGCTCTGAGCCACGATAGCTCACCCACTTGGGGTGTGTGGGGGTGGGGGAGGCAGTTGCTGTTCTGATCAGCAGTAACTTCTAGGTTACCACCTGGGGTAGAATCCTCCCCCCATTTCAGCCTGTGAAAAAGCTCCCATTGATTTCCACAGAGTCAGGATTTGACCCCATCCCTGCATTACCTGGATGCTGTTCGAAGCTGCAGTGACCAGACTCCATAGAGGGGCTTTTGCTCTGTCATAGGAGTTGGGGGCTGCACGGGAAACACTGTGCCTGGAGGCCTGCAGAATTAAGGAGTTATCAGGTGTTGCTGGCCAGCTCTGTGTAGTGGCAAGTGGCCCTAATACCATTTAAAGCCTGGCTGGTACCCAAAGTCTACCCAACCTATCCTGGATACAGTTCCTAACCTGTGTCTCCTAGGGCTGGCATTAAACTATAATCCTTCTAAGGACGTGCTTGTATTACAATTTCCTTTAACTATTTTCCCCCATCAGTGAGGGTGGATTAATTCCTACAACTAAACAGGCACATGTGCTATTTTGGCACTTCTGGTCCTGCCTGGAATCAACGGCAGCAGCAAATGTGAAAATAATAAGGAAGAAGGGAAACATATCCAAACTTTTTGGGTTCTTGGGACAAAAGTTGTTGGCTTTGAGGGTTAGATAAAGGTGTCAGCTAGTTCTTGTTCTGCCAGAACTAAGGGGACCTTCCCTCTCTGATCAGATGATCTCAAACCACCAGTTTAGGATCTCGATTCTGAAAGCCCACAAAGTTTGAGGTTGTTCACGTCTGATTGATTAAGCCAGTCTCATCGTTACATATCTGTAGTGTCAAAAGCTCGGGCAGCGGGCACTGGACTGTAAGTGCACAACATTGTAAGTTGTGATGATAGTTGCAGGGGAGATTCTGTGAAACTTAATTGGAAATGATGCCTGGATCCATTCAAATATCAAACTTTCCCCTGGAGAAAAAGGCTTCTCCACTCAACCTCCCCAGAGCAGATTTTTGCCTCCCTTCAACTCCTGAGTCATTCATCCCCTCCTTTCATCTGAGGCAGCAAATCTCATTTTAACAAGTAGTTGGCTGGTCTCAGTCACCGGTGTCCTGTGCTGCTTCCTGTTATCTCTGGCTCTCTGCCCTAAAGTGCCTCTGACCATGGATTCTGCCTTTCGGAGAGGTCAACCAGGATGTGCCAGTTCGCTCACTCCAGGCATTTCCCCTGGTTCATCTCCCTGTTCTGACACAGCCATGGATGCTGCATGTGTAATGTCCACAAAGAGTCCATAAATGGCTTCTTTTATCATCTTTTGAAACAACAGAGAATGAGAGAGCACGCTGGGGAGAGTGAAAATGAATTGTATTTGTGCTTCAGAGACTTCATTTGATAAATAATAGAGAGAGAGCTTGCAGTAATAACTGCTTTTTTTCTGATTCAGCCAGCTCAGTTGAGTTTTTGACACATACTGTATGTATTCTTCACAGACGTGAATGATTGAAGCCTGCTCCTGTGTTAGGAAGGGAAGAAGCAGGCTATTAACATTCTGTGTTGTGGCAGATAGGTTAATCCGGCATTCACCTGAGACAGTGAGGCTGGCACAGGAGTTCTGTTAACTGGAGGGAAAGAAGGGGGCATGTGTAAGGGCTAGGCATTTTGGAAAGACCATCAGATTAATACATGCCATCAGGACAGTATGGCTGAATGGCAAAGGGGAGGAAGCCTTGGGATGTGTCAGACTGTGCCCGTGTCACTTGAATGATCCCAAGGTTCAAAGCTGGAACTGTGGAGTGCTGGTCAGCAAATTAGGATTGACTCATCTCTAAGGCTTAGATCAGCTCAAAGAAGCTTTGGTGGTGTCTTTAATTCTTCCTTCTGCAGTTCAATCCAGTCTAAGGTTCCAAAGTGG
>ML685794.1:3006226-3081756 GCA_007922175.1 Pelusios castaneus
ACTAGATGATCATATTGGTCCCTTCTGTCCTTAGAGTCCATGAGTCCCTCAGGATCACAGATTGTGTTAGCCAGTAGATGTGGGGAAACCACTAAGATCTCAGACTGCCCAACAAGCCAAAGAAAAGTGATGGAGCATGGTACTGGGACCCAGGGGACTTTGATTCTATTCCTAGTTCTGCTTCTGGCTTGCTAGATGACTTTGGGCAAGTCGTTTCCTTTTTCTATGCCTCAGTTTCCCCATCTGTAAAATGAGGGTACTGATGCTGAACTTCTTTGTAAAGAGCATTGAGATCTACCACAATATAAAACCAAGGTGATAGTATAATTATTCCTTATTCGCTACACTGAAGACCGGCCTGTGCATTGTAATCAGAGAGAAAAGTACATCTCTGGCTGGGATCTTCCATTAAAATCGCATTCATGGTTAAAAGCATGTGAAATTTGGCTTTCTTTATAAAAGGCATGTGAAATTCTCCCTGCTTTATTGCCTTCTGCGGACCACAACCTGACTGTAGCAAAGAAATTGGTGACATACTTTTAGAGGGAAAATGGGGTATTTTAGAAAGCAACCTAAATAATGCCTCTTTTGTTTGTATTAACTGCTCAGCCTAGAGTCGTCTTCCTTATCTCATGCCGTAATATGTGCGAAGCAAGGGGCATTCATAATGGACAGCTTTCCTGCTTCTACAATGTACTGTTCCTTTGACTCTAAGGTGAGGAAAAATTAAAAAGCCACCTTTATACTTGATGCTTATTATTTCACCATGCAGAGGAGCCAAAGAGCAGGCCAGGATCTGTCCCCAAATCTCCAAGAGTATAGCTCTACTTTCCATGTGAACCACTTATATACTTGCAGCTGAAAAACTCTTTAGATTCTCTTAGATGTGAGAATCAGGTGATCGAGGTTCTACCCATTCCATATGTTAAAGAGAGGCAAGAAGCTATTCAATTGCAAATACATGAAAAATACTAGCCTGGCATTTGAACTAAAATGACCTTAATCAAGGCGGGCTGAAGGGCATGTCCTGAAATCATTTTTTTGTTGCTGACGTCTACAGCTTTTTGTTGGAGCTATTGGTTAAAAAAACCCTGTTTGTTCCTGATAGACTTTGGTCACCCTATAGCCCAGAGCAACTGGGAAACTGAATTAATCCATCCACATTTGTAGTGCTGTATAACAGTTAGAAACAAACTTGGTGCTTTAGAGAGTATCAGATCCATAGTGGCTGTAAAGCACCAAAATCAGGGGAGCTATCCTGATTTACATCAGCTGTGGATCTGAAGCAGCACTTATCCACATGTGTTGAAACATAAGAATGTAAATAAGCAGTACAGATACATTTGCAACATAATTGCATTGAGCCTGGAGCTCGGAAGGGATGAGGGCGTTTGGAAGCCAATATACTGGTTTGCCAGGTATTTCCTAGGCAAAGTTTTTATTCGCTTACTCTACTCGAGAACTCTGGATGGTATCATAGTAATGGATACCAAACACTTTCCATGTGAACAACTGGAAACCTTTCCTGTATTTTCTTTTATGCTAAAAAATACAGGACGTTCTGAGCCACTGGCTAGATAAATAATGATAAATAATAAACTCTGGCCTTGAAAGTGCAGTTTGCTGAACTGAGAAATTATACAACTTGTGTGCAATTGTACACTTGTGGAAAATGGGAAATAGCAAACGATATTTTTACTGCTGGAGTTCAGTAATGTAAAAGCTAGGGATGAATGACTGTCGTACTCCATAGAAATCACTGAGAAAACACCTTGATTTCAGTGGGAGCTGGCTACAGTTCTAAGAGTGAAGGGTGAATGCTGGTATTTCCTGAGTGGGTGACATTTAGAATCACAGAATCATAGAAACTGGAAGGGACCATGAGAGGTCATCAAGTCCAGTCCCCTGCACTCATAACAGGACCAAGTCTCCTCTTAAGCCATCCCTGACAGGTGTTTGTCTAATCTGCTTTTAAAAATTTCCAATGATGGAGATTCCACAACCTGCCTAGGCAACTTATTCCAGTGGTTAATCACCCTGACAGTTAGGAATTTTTTCCTGATGTACAACCTAAACCTCCCTTGCTGTAATTTAAGCCCATTGCTTCTTGTCTTCTCATCAGCGGTTAAGGAGACAATTTTCTAACAATCTTGTAACAACCTTTTAGATACTTGAAAACTGTTATCATGTCCCCTCTCAGTCTTCTCTTTCCAGACTGAATAAACCCAGCTCTTTCAATCTTCCCTCATAAGTCACATGTTCTAGATCTTGCTCTTCTCTGGACTTTCTCCAATTTGTCCACATCTTCCCTGAAATGAGGTGTCCAGGAACTGCACATAATACTCCAGTTGAGGCCTAATCAGTTGGGAGTAGAGCGGAAGATTTGAGCTGTGTCAGAAATCTTCATGATGAAATTGGCCACTGCCACCTACGTACCCTGAATATTACAGTAGTGATCGGTGTAACTGCCTTTCACTGAAAGTCAGAAGAGTTAGGTGCCTGTGAAAACCTCTCCCTGATGGTTTGAAACACAGGGCGGTTCCCGCAGGGGACGCCATGTGGAGATGCTAGAAGATCATGCTTAAGGCATGCAGGCTGACCAGACTTTCAAAGTGAAAATATTGGACTACTTTCATAAAAAAGGGGGGTGGGGTTGAAGGCACAGAAAGGATGTTATGGACAGGCAGCAAAAAGCTGTTTAAGGACAGATGAGAGAGAAAGAGAAGGCCACCTACTTGACCCCTCCCTCGCAGCTCAGAGACACCTTGCTTCCCTATCAAACAATGGTCAAGATTTTCAGAAGTGTCCAGTGCCTTTGGGTACTTCAGTCTGTGGTTGACTAACTTGAGATCCTTGAAAGGGATCTGATTTTCAAAATGTGCCAAGCACCAGCCTTCTGAAAATCCATCCTCCTTAAGATGTCTGAAACTAAGCTTCCAAAATCAATAAACACTTCAAACATCGTGGCCTGGTGATGCAACTATATGATAATAGATGCCAGGGGTGTGCTCCTCAAGGAGCATCAATTCATCAGCTCCTCTTTAGGGGGCCAGCCCTACCAAGATCTATGACGCTGGGAACAAAAATCCTGCTCTAAAACTGATAGAGCACAGAGGCAAACCTTGAGAACAGTGATATTCTCCATTTTCAGAGGTCATCAAATCCTCGAAGATATGGGTTAGAAGGGACCTCAGGAGGACGTATATAGTTCAACCCCCTGATCAAAGCAGGACCAATCCCAACTAAATTACACAAGCCAGGCCTTAAAGACCTCTAAGGATGGAGATTCCACCCCTCCCTAGGAAACCCATTCCAGTGCTTCACCACTCTTAGTGAAAAAGATTTTCCTAATACCAAATCTAGATTTCCCCAACTGGAACTTGAGACCATTGCTCCTTATTCAGTCATCTACTACCACTGAAAACAACCTAGATCCATCCTTCTTGGAATCCCCCTTCAGGTGGTTGCATGCCACAATCAAATCCCCCTCCCTACCACCTCAGACTCCTTCTCTGCAGACTAAAGAAACCTAGCTTCCTCAGCCTCTTCTCATAACTTACATGCTCCAGCTCCCTAGTTATTTTTGTTGCCCTGCACTGGATGCTCTCCAATTTGTCCTCATCGTTACTGTAGTGGGGGCCCCAAAACTGGACACAGTACTCCAAATGTGGCCTCACCAGTGCCGAATAGAGGTGAAATCAGTTCCCTCGATCCACTGGCTATCACTAATGCAGCCCAATATGCTGTTTGCCTTCGTGGCAACAAGGGCATGCTAGTGACTCATATCCAGCTTCTTGTCCACTGTAACCCCCAGGTCCTTTTCTACAGCACTGCTGCCTAGCCAGTTGGTCCCCAGTCTGCAGTAGTGCATGGGAGTCTTCCACCCGAGTGCCGGACTGCACTGCTCCTTGTTGAATGTCATCAAATTTCTTTTGTGTATAGGTTGTGACGTAGCAGTGCTCCATTTGGCACTGTGAAGGGAAAATTATTTCATAAAAAAAAACCAAATACATTGGCAGCCACACGTGAGCTCAGTAAGAAGGGTAGGCAGCTCTTGTAGAGTGGGAGGTGCCATGAAGCTCCCATGCCTGAGTATTTTGCACAGGCTGTTCAAATTCAGAGTGATTCTTTTTCCTGTGTGATTGAATGCCTGGGGCATCATCAGTCCCTTCCTGAGGCAGTGGGGCCCAATCACTACAGCATGGTACTGGACATCACTAACTGTGCATTCAGTTACTAGCTTGAATGCGGAGCTTCTGGGTGACCTTAGACCAGTCTCTTCACTGCCTTCTGCCTCACTTTCCCCATCAGTAAAATGGGGATAACCTAGCCATATCCACTTTTGTAAAGCACATTGAGATCTACAGGTGAAAATATAACAACAACGTTTATAGAATGAAATTCACGTCTGTGCAGTCTATTTTGTAGTCTTAACTGAGTGGTATGTGGCCCATTATCCTTATTCAGGTTCTGCACATGGAAGTAAATGTCATCTGTAGGCCCCTTTTGTTTGCCAACCTTACATTTTAGCTTTTACTGACATGAAGAGTCAAAGTTGATTTTTTTTTTAACTGACATGGTAAACTTTCTACTGAAGCACTATAAACAATACAACAGCATCATTATAATGTTGCAATAATGAAACACTTTGGGACGCACGGTAAGATGTGATGGGGAAGGCTGGGTGGGGGGGCAGCCAGGATCCTGCCACAGGCAGGATTGGGGCCCAGGGACAAATCAAAGCAGTTGTTTTGATTCTAACAGTGGAGAACAGCAATTAGAGGGAGGTGAAGTTAGAAGGCAAAAATCACCTGTTATAATAAGAAAAGAAATTCAAATTGCTATTTAATGCGTATTTGCCTTCGTTTTACCTATACAATGGCTTTGATTTTCTGTAACAGTCTGACCTGATCCTATGACTTACACCTCCCTGCATTTATTTTCCTCCCATTCTATAAGTTCTCCTTCTTCAAGCATTTGACAAAGCAGGAATTTCTCCCATAAAAGCTCATGCAATAAATAAATTTGTTAGTGTTTGAAAGTGCCACAAGATTTCTTGTTTGTTTTGCTGAACTAGACTAACATGGCTACCCCTTTGGAACTGCTGTGCTTCCTCTCCCACTAGTTCTCTGTCTAAATCTGAGCCCCTTCCCAGCTGTCTGTTAAGCAGTCTCCCTCGGCCCCCTCCCACTGCCTAGGCCAGTGCCTGGGGGCCAGACAGGAGCTGATGGCTGGCATAGCAGGCAGCTGGTAGGCAGCTGCTGGCTGAATGAGGAAGAGATTCTTACTGAAATTTCCTTTAATTATGGACTCATGGAGAGCAAGAAATTTGCATCCTTTTTTTTTTTTTTTTAAACAGATTGTCTGTTGATTTATGGAAGGTCGGCATTGTTCACAGATCTCAAAATTCCCTAACGTACAACCTCTGAGCTATGAAGACGGAAAGCCACCTAGAAGACCTACTGGATGTAGGGACATGGTTTAGCAGAGGCAGGGAGACAAAAGAGGGGGGTTTCATATCTCAACTATTAAAATGGCCAGTTTTGAGATCAGTGTCAAAGTTTAGGTGGGTACTTATATCTCCACTGGCCTGCCCATCCCTAATCGGTTGTCTAGCTAGTCTCTGAAAGGTAAGACTGAACCTCAGTGCCTTTGATATCTCATCTGCTTTTATGTGTAAAATAGGGAACCTGGGAGAGAAAGCTCTTTTGATAGGCAATCTGTGCGGGAAGATCAGTAGCAGCTTAACATGCAATTTTGTCTAATATGTGTGGTGCAGGGCTTTGTAATAAAAACGGTGCCTTTCATGCAGTGCATTGGGATGACACGCTCCATCACCAAGTTGTGTACTTTCATCACAATGACCTCTCATTGAGCTGTCAGCAGTAAGCATGTTGCGGGAGGATGGGAGAGGAGGCACATTACTTTAGTCACTGAAAATATTCCTCCACCATTGCAAAACATCAGCCATTTGTAAGAGGGTCTGCATGTCTGTTTATTTTACCTGAAGTGGAGTGGACAAAATCTTCAGCTGCTGTAAATCTGGGTAGTGCCTTTGAAGTTGATGATGATTGTCCATTGTGTCGCCTACGCATTGTTTTGGGTTTTAACAGGTGTTAACAAAGAAAGATTTAATATAAGATTTGAACATGTGTTTTAGAAATCATTTTAAAAGATCAGCAGTCAAAGAGAGAGTTGCCATGATTATCTTCTGGTAATTCAGGCTAGCGTCTGTCTCTCATACTGTTCAGAGAATCAGAGCTTTCCAAAAATCTGGGAAGGGAAGTTCTATTTTGTTCTTAAATACTAGGCTGAGGACCTTAATTAATTTACCTAGAGGAAATGTGATTATGGCAGGAGATTGAGACGCTCGGGCTGTTTCTGGCTCTGACCCCAACTTACTATGTTGGTAACTACCTGAGGCTGAAAGCATCCCCTGGTTTCGGCTGACTGGGTGTTTGGGTAGCCATGATCATAGAATCCGAGGCCAGACAGGACTGTGTGACCATCTTGTCCAACCTCCTGTACAAGACAGGACATGAACGCACCTCAAAATAATTGCGAGCACAGCTCTCTTAGAAAAAAATATCCCATCTTGATTTAGAAATGGTCAGTGATGGGGATTCCACCACAGCCCTTGGTAAATTGAGCCAACGGTTAATTACTCTGACCATTAAAAATGTACGTCTTATTTCCAGTGTGAATTTGTCTAGCTTCAGTTGCCATACATTGGACAGTTGTTATAACTTTCTCTGCTAAGTTAAAGAGCCCAGTAGCAAATATTTCTGTTCCCCACAGACTGCGATAAAGTCACCCCTTAGCCTTTTTTTTTACGCTAATTGTTTAAGGGCCTTGAGTCTATCACTCTAAAGCATGTTTTCTCGAGACTCTTCTCTTAACCCTCTCTAATTCATCAGTATTGTCTGTGAATTGTGAATGCCAGAATGGGATACAGTAGCTCAACAGCCATCAAACCAGTGCAGAATTAATATAACCTCTCTATTCCTCCTGTTTATATGTCCAAGAATCATGTTAGCCCTTTTATCCACATTGGAAGCTCATGTTCAGCTGATTATCCACCCCATGCACCCCACATTTTCTTCTGCATCACTTCTTCCCAGGATAATCCTCAGTCCCGTAAGTATGGCCAACATGCTTTCTACCTAGATGTATACATTTCTATTTAGCCATATTAAAACGCATACTGTTTGCTTGTGCACAGTTTACCAAGCAGTCAATGTGCTGCCATATCACTGAGCTGTGCTCTTCCTTATTTACTGCTCTAGGATTTGTGTCATCTGCAAACTTTATCATTTGTGATTTTATGTTGTCTTCAAGGTCATTGATAAAAATATTAAATTATGTAGGACCAACAACCAGTCCTGAAACATATCCACTTGATGACTCCACATTTACAACTATATTTTGAGACCTAACAGTTAGCTGCTTTTAATCCATTCAGTACGTGCCGTCTTAATTTTATATCAGCCTAGATTTTAACCAAATCTCGTGTGGTCCCAAGCATCAACATTATTAACGTTAGCAACCAAATTTGTAATCCCATGAACAAAAAAAGATACCATGTTAGTTTGGTCTATTTTCCATAAATATTTTCCATGTTGATTAGCATTAATTATATTACCCTTCTTTAATTCTTTATTAATCAAGTCTCATAGCAGCTGCTCCTTTATCTTGCCTGAGATTGATGTCAGATTGATGGACATATACTTACCTGGGGTCACCCCATTTACTCTCTTTAAATATTGGCGCATTAGCTTTCTGGAACTTCCCCAGTGTTTCAAGGCTTCATGAAAAATCAACAATAATTGGTTCAGCCAGCTCTTTTAAAACTCTTGGATGCAAGTCATCTGGATCTGCTGTTTTTAAAATGTCTACCTTTAGTAGCTGCTGTTCTCTTGTGACTAGGTGCACCCTAGGTTCTGATTTTCAGAGACACAGATCAATGCAATTTCCACTGATTTCCGATGGAGTTGTGGGAGCTGAGCATCTCTCGAAATAAGGTGCTAGATGTCTCAGGTTGGATACCTGAACATTTGAAAACATTGGCGTTTACCATATTGGTTCCTCAATGGCCTGGCCACAAGATGCTGTTTCCAATACACCTCCCTGGGTGGTTTATGCTTAGGCGTGACAGAATTTCATTTTTAATTTTTATAATTTTGACAGCTAATATTGATGTATATTTTGAAGCTTTTTAAAGCTTTTTTTATTATTTTAAATGTTCCCAGTTGCATGAAATTACGCGAGGCAGAGGGGAAGAGAAAATGATTTAATGCAAATAGATTTTGAGATTCAAAAAGTTGAAGCTATGTAAGCATTAAAACCTACATTGTCAACTTCACATCTGAAAGTAAATAACCGTAACCCAACAAACCATATTGGTTTAACTGTTTGATCACTAGCGCATTTGTAACAAGCACTGCAGCATAGACACTACCTACGCTGATGAGTGAGGTTCTCCTGTCACTGTAGGTATTCAAGCCAGCGCCCTGAGAAGCTGTAGCTAGTTCAATGGAGGAATTCTTCTGACGACCTAGTGCTGTTTACACCACGGGTCAGGTTGGCATAGCTAAGTCTCTCAGGGCAAGACGAATCCACCCCCATGAGGCCACGTCTGCACTGATGGCAGCAAATTCGCTGCCATCAGATCAATCTTTCCAGGTCAATCTAGTGGTCAGTTAAGACCTGTTAAGTTGGCCTGGAAATCGGTTGAATAAAACCACTCCCTCAAGTGGCATCGTGTTGGGTCAACAGAAATGCATTTCCCATCAGTGCAGTGAAGATTCTTGGCTGAAGGGGAGCTAGGATATCAACAGAAGTTGTGCAAGCTACTCTGCATAGCCTGCATAACTCTTGGTGACTGCTGCTGATTTTGTTACCAGTGGAGAGCTTGCCTGAGAGAATGCGTTACACTAATGCAAGTTCTTAGTGGAGACCAGCCTTCTTACATTGCTGGATTTTAAGTTCTCAAGCAGGATTTTTCTCACTCTGCCTGTCTGCAAAGTTTGATGATTATTGATGGAAATATATTTTCGTTGTGTACAGTAAAATCAAAATGTACCAACATTTACCCATCAAAACCTAATCCTCCCAAGATGAGTCATGAAGCTTAATTCACTCAGGTTTGTAAAGCACTCAGAAGGCCTCTGATGGAAGGGTCTGTGTAAGTATGAAGTATCATCTTCCTAATTTATGACTAGACTTCTTGGCAGGAGGGCCAGTCTCCTAGAAACACGCATGCCATTCACTGAAAGTACGCAAGGCCTTTCTAATACTAGTTCTGAAATTCGTCTTTTAAACATACTTCTATTTCAGATACACTGGGTATGTAGCTCTTCATGATATTGTAGCTAATTATGTAGTGCACCAGCATTCACAGGAATCAGCCCAACTCCTCCATTGCTCTAAATCAGCATAGCTCTGTTCTCATCAACCCTGATTTACACCAGCTGGGGATCTGGCCCATTTCAGAACTTAAGAGCAATGCCAGAGTGCTGGGAATAAGGTGTGGTGGCTGAGTGGTAAAAGTGCTTGACTACAAGTATGAAGGTTGGGGGTGGCGGGAGGGTCAAGCTTTCCATGATCTCCAGCTGTAAGGCTTCTTTTGTTTCACCAAACTGCAAAATGGGTACCCCCTCCATCAGGTTGGGGCAGGCAAAGGTGGCTGGCCTTGATGTTGGTCCCGTATCTCCCTTGTGTATAGTTGTGTGTGAAACTGTCCCATTGGCTCAGAAATTTTGTGTTGGGAACGGTGAGGGGCAACAGTGGGTTAGAAGGCGCACGATGGGTGGGGAATGGTATTTGGAACTGGGTAAAGAATCACTGTTTTTCTGGGGAAGGTATTTTTTTTAAATGAGTCGGAGAGTAAGTAAAATAAATCCCTTCATCATCTTGTGGGGACTGGGACAATCTTTAAAATGGAGAATTGCCCATTTCATGGATGGGGGAAAGTCAGGTACCATTGGTTGCTCAGTGTTTCCTTCCAAAAGAAGGAGCAAAGTTAAGAGTTTGTTATGGTGGAAATAGCAGGAAACTCTGAGACTTTTTTTCTGGAGCATAATGTTGCTTGGTGGCCAGTCCATCTGGGAATCTGCACGGAGAATGGAACTGACCAAGTGGCAGTCTCCCGGCAGGAGAACTTTAGGGAGCATGGGGGCTGTTGGAAACATGATCGGTTCTCCAAAGAGTAGCTCATGATGGTAGGGAGGCCAGGCTGTCCTCAAGTGAAATACTGTAAGATATCTATCCTATCGCTGTGTCAAGCTAGCAGTTAACGTAAAATGAACTCACTCCTGCAACTCCAGGAAAACGCCCTTTGAAGTGGAGAAGTTGAGCAGGGTAGGCCGGGTGCCTTTTCACTTTCTGCCACTGTTCTAGGAGCGGAGGTAGGGGTTTGGCTGTCATTGGAATGGGACCCTCCATCTCCTGACCAACAAGCCTGGCATAATGTAGCACATACAGCTTTTGGGACTGCTGCGCTTACCTGTGAGCCTGGTCAGCACTGCAGCTTAATCAGGATCCAGACTTTTCAAAAAGCCATCCCTACAATTTCCCAGTGCCAGTTGTACCTCTTCACCCAAACCACTTGGGAGAAGGAGAGTGTGCCAAGTAATCAGTTGGGTAATCTCCTATTAAGCAGCTTCACCCATTCCTTTTGTTCCTGTTCAGATCTGTCACGCACCATGGAGTTATGGTCCCAGCATCTTGAGTTCAGTTACAATTTTTTGCAGACTTTATAAACACAGTCTCATTTATCTAGGTGTCTGTATGTCTCTCATTACAGCTCGGCTGTATATTTCTATGTGCAGTGAACATCTACAGTTGTTGGCGTGAACTGTGTTGGGATGTTGGACACACTCTACAACTGATTTACAGATGACTTATGTAAGGAGTTCTCTTTTGTATTTGTAATGGGTTTTTTTTTTAATTAATTTTTCCTCTATCCCAAGAAATGTTTTTTTTAATACTGTTTTTCAAACCTCCTTCAGAGCTGACTCATGACATTGCACCAGAGCGCAATGGTGGTGGTGGTGTTAAAGCAGGGCTGGCCAGCACGATTTGACTTGTGAGGGGGTATGACCGGGACTCCCCTCCTAGAACATCTGCTTGATCATCTGTACATAGCTTTAAAATTGCTGGATGATTTTCCAGCAGTGGCCTGAGTAGGGAAGGCACACATGTATATGTGGTGTATTTTAGTACAGGTAAGAAGCCGGTAGTTATATAGGTGGGATTTTTCAAAACCGCCTAAATCACTTAGGAGCATAAATCTTGTTCATTTGGTCTCTTAAATTGATATGCATTTGAAAATCCCAGTTTTACACTGGGATGCAAAGTATCTTTTGGGAAACTTCTGCATGCAGTTAGATGTTCTTTCTATGCAAAAGCCAAGGACCCAACTGATTTTAAAAGAGAGATGGTTCACTCTGGTTTTAAGACTCAGCCAGTAAGTCAGGGGTCTCTGAAGTTACTGAATTGTACAGTGCTAAGATGGGAGACACTGAAAGATGGAGTAGCCACTGAGTTTGAGGACTTCAGCGTATCCCATAAGACTTTTTAGAGAGCGCAAGAAACACAGTTTGGTTTTGTTGTTTGGGTTCTCCCCCACCCTCACCCCACCCCAGTTGTTATCTTCCAGAACTGAGGCCAGGTTGAAAAAATAATAGGAAGCCAACTGAGATTTGGAATGGCTCTGAAAGGCGGCTTTAGTGCAGTCCTCCTGTAGCCATAGCACCTCCCAGTGAGCATGTAAACTTATCCTGGTAGGTGCTTGGCTGGGAGACCTGAATGGAAAATCTGGACTGTGAGTTCAATAGATGGTACTCTCCCCTACACCAGTAGCATACACTTAAGGGCCTTCATTATTGGTTTCTGTTTTTAAATACATTGCCTGGGAATTTATCAGTGTTTATTTTAAAAATGAGTGAACATAAAAAAAACTCAGCAGTCCAGGGGATGGGTGCTCACTACATAGCAGTAGGGTGGTTTTGGCTGGCTCCCTGCCTATCTTGTTCCACCACAGCACAGAGCAAGCAGACAGGGCCAGCAGGGGAGCAGAAAGCTGCACCCTGTGAGGTCTGTATTGACCACAGTCCTTTTGCATGGTCCCATCTTCCTCCTGGGGCCATGCTGAAGAGCTGTGGCCAGGAGGGCCTCCGTTCAGGGTGAGAAGCAGATGAGGCTACGTGCAGGACTGCCTTGTCCTGGCTGCCCAGATGCAGCACCCTGCCAGTTTTGGGTCCCCAGGCACCTCTGTCCATTTGCCCTGCTGGCCAGAGACCCCTTCCGACCCAAGGCATCCAACATGGCTTCTTCTGCTTCCTTTGCAAAAAATTCAAGGGTCCCAAATAAGCCAAATTGGAGTGAAAATCATTAAAACCGGAATACTGGCTTTTTGAAAACCCGGGATTGTCTCCAAACAACTTCATAAATGCCTAAAACTAAGGGCCTTGTGTGCACACTGTTCTGCTGAACATTCGGGCTTTTTGACAGGAGGTAAAACCTAGGTCCTTATCGCTTTTGCCCATGAGAGAGGCTGTGGCACTTTTCGCTGTCCAAATTCCTTTTGGCACACTGACATTTTGCTTACCTAACAAGGTCTGTACAGTTCCTTACTGGTACACCATTGTGCTTCCTTTCGTTTCTTAAACTAGTTGATAAAGTTCTGCTCATACAGCTGATGGATTCCACCCCAGAGGAGCAGCATTTCAAGAGGACTTATATTGTTGTTTTGTTTTTAAAGCACTTTTGGAACCTTTGACATTAAAAACACCAACTTGTATATAATATAGAATTTTAGTATTATGAATCCAGCTCTGGAAAAGCTTTGAAATTGATTTATTGGTGGGTGGGTTGTGCGTGCTGGCTCCGGAGACCCAGAAATTAAGGAGAGTCATTATTGGATTTTTGCAGTATTGCTTGAAAGACAATGCTTCTCTCTTTCACTGTAACAAATGGCTCTGGGTTTCTGCTCACGCAGCCAAGAAAAGAGGGCACAAGAAAGAAAGAAGGGTTACTCTTTTTGTTTTTGCACTGGAGTTATTTCACATATTGCTTTTGAATATTGTGTGCATGTATGTATGTGATACTTCACATCAAGAAACTCATTTAAAAGTACATTGTGTTTAGAGCTGAGTGAAAATAAGAATTTCCATTCTGCAAGAAATTGTGACTTTCCAACATTTGTTTTTCCCTAAATCAGGAGAAAAAAAATTAAAATATCAAATGATTTCTCAGGACAAAAAATTTCCCCAAACTGCTGCTTTGGAAACGGTGAAACATTTCTTTGTGGTCTTTTCGATTGAAACAAAACAATTTGATACTTCTGCTTTGAAGTGTTTCATTTTAGTTTATTGAATTGACCCAAAAGATTTCATTTTGAATTGTCAGTATTAAAAAAACTGCGCTGCTCTGTGGTGGCATATTGCTTCATGGAAGCTGCAGTTCAGGTTCCTGAGGTCCCTCATTTTCTCCTTTGGGTGAGGCTCCCTGGCCAGTCTACATCTCCTGTGATGCACTTGCAGCTATCTGACTATCATGGTGCACCATATTCCTGGGGAGGGAATTCTGTTGCATCACGGGAAATGTAGTTCACCCAGAGGGGTCTAGCTTACTTATAGGGCAGAATGAGGAGGCATCAGATACCCCAAATTAACAGTTCCCAAGAGGCAAACTGGCACTATAATGAAATGCAGTTTAATGTTGAACTGACTCTACCAAAACATTTTAGATGAGTTCAACAAACACAAATATTTTGACTTCCATTGACAATAGTGAGCTTTGAGTCAGACCCTTAAGTTATTCTGGAGCTGGATCAGCAGTATTAAACACCTACAGCTGTCCACATCTGGCACACAGGTGTTTAATTATGATCTTGTTAGCTGGCAAAATGATTTTTGTGGTGAAGGAGATGGGAAATCACCTACTGTTCTTACCCATATCCCTTGAGACTTATATAATTTAACACAGCAGCATGCTTATAAATCAAAGCTTAAATACTCATAAAAATCTTGCAGTTACACACTTTCTAAGGGGTGTGGTGAAGGAAAAAAAGCCCAAGATCTTGATACTAGGGTATTTTGATGATAAAATGTGGGAAGAGACAAAAGAAGGGAAAAAACAAAGACAATGTATTTGAGTACAACAATTCATCTACAACTATGTGAAAGGTATGAACATTGGGACTCAATTTGTCTCTCAGCGACACTGCTATAGAGGCAGAATGACTGATTTCAGTGGAGTTACTGGGGCTTTTACATTAGTTAACTGAGAGAACTTTGTGCTAAGGAGGAATTGTTCTAGAGAAGGCCTGGGGAAAGAACTATGTGTAAATGGATGAAAATTAAAGGAAAATATAGGCTGGAGAGTATTCCTGACTGTCAGGTCTATTAGATTGTGGGCTAGTCTCCCAAAGGCAAGAAAGAAAACCCAGTCATTTGGGATATTTAAAATTATATTGGAGAAAACACTGTAATGCACAATCCTTTGTGGGATGGGGAATGGACAGACTAACTGAATATGTTGTTTCCACCTCTAGGTTCTATGACTCTGTCTTAGAGAGAGAGAAAGAGGAATTTGCTAAGCAAGCACAGTCTCTGGCAGTTTTTGGACAAAATTATTTTAAATCAAGAATGTCAATACGGTTGATTGAAATGTTTCATGAATTTGTGTCAAATTAGCTTACTTGGTTTGGCTGGAAAAAGACCTGGGGGGGGGGGGGGGGGGCAAATCAAAGTTTCATTCTGACAGTTTTGATTGTTGCAAATGAAAAAAATTTTGGTTTACTATAATTTTTTTTTTTAAGTGCTGGGGCGGGGGGGGAATGATAAATAACTCTTAAAGCCATAATGCAGCATTACATCTTGGGTTGAACAAAAGTTTGAAAACACTTCATTGCAGGTTGATCCAATATGAACCCCTCCACTCCCAACAATTTTTTCAGTTGGGCCAGTGAATGGAAAACCAGTTATTCATCCAGATCTATGCAGGAGTAAGCTGGCTGGCTTGGCATTGGCTGTAGGGGCTGCTGGTAGCTGTCTAGAAGCAGGTCCACCTGGCACTAGATCTGCCCATTCAGGAGCAGCACTAGCAGCCCTACTAGCCCATAACCAGCTTGTGAGGCATGTGCCAGATGCATGTGGCTCCAGAACTCCTCCTCCACCTCTCAGCTGCTGTTGGATTGTCTCCTGCTTTCTCTCAGTCTCCCCAGCCCTTCAGGTGCTGCAGCTGGGGATGCAGGCGAGGAGCCTGTGTGCTCTAGATTTCCCTGGACACAGGTGGCACTGGCAGCTGCAAGTTCTTTTAGTTCTGGTTCGTAACCAGCCAAGATTTTTTTTAAATAGTCAGCAGGGAAGGGCTCAGGGCCTGAATGTTGATTCAGGCTGGGAGGGTGGCATGGTCTCTCATCTGACTCCAGACTGCTAGCCTCAGGGATCCCCCTTCTCAGTCACCAGCAGTGCTTAACTGGGCATTTTAATTTCAAAGGCATGAGGGGCCAGGCCCCCCTGTGGGCCCTGTGCTAGGTGCAGGGCAGAGGTGGCCTTTGGCTATTGGGGGCCCTAGGCAAAGGTCCATTGTGGTGCCCCCTATAGGCCTACAGGCGTCCCCCTGCCTCCGGCTCCAGCCGCAGGGTCCAGCTCCTCCTCCTGCTGCCGACAGAGACAGACACTGCTTTTGGGGTAGGTGAAGCAGGAGACGGGGCCCCTTACTGCTCGGGGCCCTAGGTGTGCGCCTGCTTCGCCTACCCCAAAAGCCACCTCTGGTGCAGGGGGATGAGAAAAGACAGCTCTCTTTCTACCCAGAAGCCTCTCTCTCTTCCTGGCTCTGTGAGCGCAGCTGGCACCAGACATTGCTCCAGGGGAATGACTTGCTCAGTTGCCACTGTGCTTTTGTGGAGTGAGAGGGGAAGAAAAAGCAATGGAGAACCGTGGGGGCTGCTGTGAAGAGCTCCCATCTTTTCTCAGTCCTGTGAATTCTCTCTTAGCCCCCTTCACCTTGGGATGACCGGGAGCCCTGGCTGTGCAGGTGCACACATGTGTGTGTGTCTCGGTGTTCCTTGTGGCGTATATGTTGGTCACATACCTCTGGCGTGTGTCTTGGACTGTGAGTACATCTATCTGTGTTTGTGCCTCAGGGTGTGAGCGGCTGTCTGTGCATCTGTTTTCTTCTGGCATGACTGTGTCAGGAGGATGGCTGCCTGCCCTGAAATCTACACTTGCTATCTAACTAGTGACTCAGCAACCACTAATGGATTGCAATAAATTGATCTGAGGACTAAGAGCCAGGACAAACCTCCCACAGCGTGGAAGAGTGATTAACTGCTCTGTGCACTGCAAGCCTCAGAAGCATCCTCCTGTGCCTTGGCCAACTTTGGCTGGAGAGTCCTTTTTTTAAACAAGGCAGGGCTATGTTTGTTGCAAACCAGATGCCTCTGACCTGAGCCTTTCAGTGGAAAATAAATGACCGAAACCCACTGTTCTACAGAATGGTGTAGGACTGCCAGGGATGCAGCAGATTACATCAAAACCAAGTGATACAGGCACAGAAAAGAGAATTTACAGCCAAACACATTGTATTACATGTCATTTTTACATTGAAATTCAGAGCTCTTTCATGCTTCATGGCTGCTGCCCTGATTCTCTCATCTGATTGCCATTTACTAGTAAGTAGATAAGCTCTAGGAAATGTCACTTCCCTGAGCAGCCTTCCAATGTCTCTCCTTACTAGGCAGATGTTTCTATACCCAGCAGATGTATACAGATACCAACTGCTAGTGTGACTGGAGCTGTGCCTAGGAATCCATTGGGATCTGGATTGCAATTATCTCAGAGTTTGGGGGTGTTCACATCAGAGGGGTGGGGGTGGGTAGGGCCCATTCTGGGCTTTTGGGCCAGGACGTTTCTGTCAGTGTGCGTAAGAGATCATCCAGCTGTCCCAGAGTATTCAGCCAGTTCTGTAATACTGCCAAATTCTTTGATAGTGCTTTTGTCAGCAGATATTAAAACACTTTACAAAAGAGGCCAGTATCGGCCCCATTTACAAATGGGGAAACTGAGGCACAGAGCAAGATGAAGTGAGTTGCTTGAGGTCACCCAGCAGGCAAAGGGCAGAGTAGAGAACAGAAGCTAGTGCAATGCTGTACCTGCTCAGCCACACAGAGAGGCTCCGCTGGCTAATTTCACATCCAGATTTGTCTCCCGCCAAGTTCAGAGCTGTTTGGGGTTCTGGCTTTGGTCTAACTCTGATCCAGAGAGTGTATAATGGACTCCACCAGTGTCAGGAGAATGCTTCCCATCCCTTCGCCCCAGGCAAACAACCCCTTCGTTGGCCACGTTCTGGGACAAGAGCGACTCCGCTACTGGATGTTGCACAGCATAGGTCCAGAGGTGACTGGCAGCTCTGGTCTCAGTTCAGACACAGCGGAGTCCTGGAGACATGAAGACAGTAGAGGCCAGTTTGGGATTGGGGACTAGACACCCCAGTACTGGGCCAAAAGCAGCCTTAATGTTTGCTCTTCCATGGGCCAATGCCCCGCTGTGCAGTGACTGTTGAGGAGGTCAGGTTGCTCACTTCCATGGGGCCCTGCACTGCCAGGCGAAGAATGTCAGGTCCAAGAACTTCACTGTGGCCGATGCGATCCCAGCCCTTTCCCTATTAGTGGAGAACACTATGAAGCAGTGTCCTGTAGGGGCTGGCGCCCCATGGGACAGGGATGCAGTGCCCCCCCAAAACTGCTGCCAGCTACTTATTTTGCAACAGCTGCTTTCTAAGCATGGGCCAACCTCCCCTGTACAATAAACAAGCTAAGGGTCCTTCACAATCCCCTGGAGGGCTGCCGACAGCCTCCTTGGCTTATCTGCCTTTATCAGTAGCAGTGTGACAGAGAGCTCCTCTTTCAGCTATCGAGACTCCTGTCCTTCCTTAACGCAGCTCTCCCCCACCCACGTCTCTCAGATGGCTGGTGTTTTGTATTCAGGAAGCCCCTCTAGCAGCTGGATGGCTTCCTTTACATTACAGAGAGGAGGCTGTCCCTGCCAGAGATTACTCCTGAAATATTTATCAGGCTTTCACAGGCAGGAGGAACGAATGAATGACTGACAGGCTGCTTGGCCTTAATCTTGCTAAGTGGGTCCAAACGAGCATTGTCAAACTAGACTGCAGAACAGCTTCTGCTAAGTGTGTGTTCTCATTCCCTATATGCACAGGGACACGTGCGGTTCCTGGTTGCAAATGAGGCCAGCCGGGATTCAGGATTTCCCACTCCATTCTGCGGCAGCAATGGGAGCCCCCAGGTATATTTAGCCTGGGCTTCCCTGGTCGGATCTAGGCTTCTTGTCCAGCCCAAGAAAAACTAGAAGAAGACACAAACTTCAGCCTCTTGCACACTGAATTGTAATTTATGTCTGGGCTTTTCACCCTCCCCTTGCTCACTCCATTTAATAGCAATCACTTCCTCTGCTACTGCTGGTAACCTAGGGGCTGGCAATCTCCTTTAATGCTTCGGCACACGCATACACGTGCATCTAATTATGGCCCTGGACATTGGCAGCAATTGAATCCAGGACCTCTGGATCTAAAAGCACAAGCTGCAGCTAAAGGCCCAAGGCTGGGCTCCACAACGGGGCTCAGGCATTGCCCTGCTGAGTGTCTCAGCACTGAATGTTTAGGTGCTTAGAAAATCACAGGAATGCTGCAATCCATGCAGCCTGTGCTAAGCATGAGGTCTCCCTACAGTGAATGGGCTGCCTTTTGTGGATCACTTTGTAAGCCAGGGGTTCGCAACATTTTCTGTGCGACACAGTTGGCAACGTGGCTGACTGTGCACGACACAGAAGCCTCCTCTGCTGAAAGAAACAGCCACCACTGACATTTTCAGCAGCAGCTCAAGACCACACAGCCCTCCCCACTCACCCCACCCACTGCCAGAAGAAGCTGTGGTTGGTGGTACTTTTGGCAGCACTTCAACAAAGAACACCCCCCGCCCCCTCCCAGATGGCACGTTGGACAGTGCTGCAATAAAGCAAAGTCCCACTGCTGAAAACAGTTGCCACCGATGGTGGGTTCAGGAGCGGCATGAAACCAAGTGCCCTGCTGCCCACAACTCTTGTGTTGTGCCACAGACCCACTGGTCTCCGGCGCCTTAGCTGGCAGGTGGCGATGCTGACCAGAGAGGTGTGCACTGAACCCTTGGAGCTAAGTACGTCAGTCTGGTGCAGCAAGGCCCCACGTTCGCCTTAGAGATCTACGAACGGGAACCTGCAGGCACGCGGCTTTGGTCCCTAAGCCACTTTCTGAGGAAATGAGTTATGCACCTGCCTTGCTCCACACAACCCAGCCAGTGCTCAATTAGAGCACGCAGTGTGAATGTTAATCCCCAGGCTCAATGCCACCCTTTCTGCAGGGAGAGAGGCGGCAAAGCGGTGGGGTGCCCACCTCCTAGGAGAGTGCTCAAATGCGTGACGTGGGGGCTCCCTCAACCACTCCTGTTGAGGCTGTTCCACACTGGATACGTAATGAGAGCCATTGTACGTATCCGACAACTCTTATTTACAGAGCACCTTGCTTCCTAGAACAAGTTACATGTTGAGGGCTCACCTAGAATTGGAGGCAGCCGCTGTAATTCAGAAAGGAGAGTGCACCCAGCCAAGTCACTAACACCACTGCCTGAAGGTGGCTGTTTCTGATAGCTCTGCCTTCCAAATTATAACTAGATCCAGCCCTGATTCACTTATAAGTCTGACAACGGCACAGCTTGAGGGGTGCTGGCTGCAGGCCGAACTGCAGCAGCACTTGGCTCAGGTCTTTGCTACATCATTTTGTCCATTTCTCTTTCAACAGGAGACTGAGCAATTTAATGTGACTTAATGACAACACGCAGGTCTGATATCGGTGGCAAATCGCAAAGGGTTTCATCATATGGATGTGATTGTTTCTGCATGGTCTAGTGGGCAGACTGAAGACCATGCCCTCCCCAATATATTGCACATGATGTATTCAGTGATTACTACAGTCTGATTAAAGAACAAGGCTACGTTCACGCTTGTAGGAGGCAGAGTGCTGCCTGGCTGACTGAGCTGCTGGGGATTTTTATACTGAGCTAGGCTTCAGGCCAGCATCTCATGAGCTTTCACTGAGTGATTATAATAGGTGTAAAAACATCTTTTTCTAGGTCGCTCAAGCGATGTCTGGGCTAGAGGCAGGGCGCCTCATGAATTACCCCTCTGACCTTGAAGCAAGGCTGTGCAGATGTGCCAGTGTTTAAAGGAAAAGGCCAGGAGCAAAAACTCCAGCCTTAGAGTTTGGTGGGTATCTATATAATTGCAGAGCAGAAGTTCAAATAGGAGGAGGATTCCTGCCCATCTGCTGTGGGGCTTTTCATTCCGGACAGCCGTTTTAGATGCGGTGACCAGGTTAGACTCATGATGCTTTGCCTCCTGCAGACTCTACATTTGTTCTTCCTTGGTGTGTTGCTTTTCTTCACATACAATAAAAGCCCTCCAGTCTGAAAGCCCAGACCTGCTCTTTGTGTGTTGAAAAACCGCAGTGCCAGACATCTATGAGAGCAATGAACATTGTTGCAGCCTTTAAAGCACTGCAGCATGCAGAACTCAAGGGGTAAATGGTCTCACAACAGTTGAACTTTTCTATATTGGGCTCGTGGGAGCGAGAGGTGATTAAGCTACTTCGTAACAGCAAAGAACTTGGTGTTCACATAGCAGTGAGAAAAGCCGCAAGGGCCTCTCAGCAGTAACGAAGCGAGTGATTTGAAGTCTTTAAATGGGGGAGTGAGGCTATGTCTATACTGCAGGCGGCAAATTCGCCACCCTCAGTATGTCCTTACATGTTCGATTGAGCGGTCTGTTAAGACACGCTCCATTGAACACGGAACCGAAGCTGTAACTCCAGCCCCGTAACTGGAGTAGAGCTATGCTGACCGGATGCCACTTGCGTTCAGCTTAGCTCCGTGTGTAAGGGGCTGTTAGGAAGCCTTGGGGAGATACGCAAGGTATTTTACGTACATTGCGTATCTCCTGTTGACTGCCGCCGAAAAGTGCGGCAAGTGTAGAGTAGGGGTGCGTGCGTGTGTTTTGGGTGGCTGGAGTTTGATACAAAGTCATTTTGGCTTTTTTCTGCCAGTCCGAGGTGCTGCTACTGTGTGTGGTGTCAAAACTTACAACGTAGGAAAAATGGCAGAAGCCACGCACGCAGGAGCGCTGTTTTGCTGCCCCACTGATTGATGCCATGGAGACACATGATGGCAGCCGCTCGTACCATAAGCATTGCCAATGTAGGGGGAGTGGGCACCCTGCAAGGGAGACTGGCCCAAAGAAAAAGATGTTCTCGTCCTGACATACGGGCCTCTCCCTCAACTTCATGGTACAAGATACAGCTAGAAGGCTGCGGGGAAGAGAGGGGCTTGTCTGCCCCCAGCTACTAGAAGAGTGTTGGTGTATACCTGTCTTCCAGTGGCTGAGGAAACAGATGCAGAGCAAGGCAGGAAGCAATGATGGATGGATCTAATGTGGATCACATAGAGTTACTAGTGGCGGGCGCCTGTAGACTGGATGGAAGCACGTACGCAGAGCTGCACCTGTCTGTTCCATTATATGCATGGTAAAGCACTGTTACTGAAGAGAAGCAGTGTGGATTAGTGGTTAGTGCAGCAGGTTGGGCTTGAGGAGGCCTGGCTTCTAGGCCTGGCTCTGGCCTATTGGGTGACCTTTAGCAAGTCACTTCTTTTCTCTGTGCCTGTTTCTCCCTCTAACATGGAGAGAATTGCCCTCCTGGCGATTGAAGAGCCAGATATTACATTTATTATTAATCTTGAAATCCACAGTTCGACTTGCCACGCCACTGCACCAGAGGCACCCGACGAGCTGATATCTGACGTGCCAAATCCCATCTCTTGCTGATTAACGTAGGCATCCCACAGCAATGGGCTTGTCTTGATCTGAGCTGTGCACCTCTGTCTGGGCTGGTTTCACATCATTCTGGCCCATTTCTCACAGTGGGCCAGCAATGAGTGATTGCCTGTTTCCTGATCTTGGTGTCCATTACTGTGGTTGTACTGCAGGAAATGTGCCATGGCGCTTGGCCCTGTGCTGTCTGATCCTCCACTGGCGGTAGCATTTTTAAAGGGGATTTGGGTGGCCTGGCACTCTGTTTTCATCTTTGTATCTTCTTCCCCCCCCCCCCGATGGTTTGTTTGCTCCCTGGGCAAGGCTGTCTTCCCTGTCTAGTAGTTGTAGTGGGCTTGCTGGGAAGGACCTCTCTTTTTTATGGGCCTGATCCAAGACCCATTGCAGGCAGTGGGAGCCTCTCCAATGATTTCAGGGAGCTGGCTCAGGCTCTGTGGCTCTCTCTTTGCAATCAGAAGATGTCTGGCTCCTTTGTCAGGTTTCTATAAGCATTCCAGTTGCAAGGTAATGGCGACATCACAAACGTTAGCAAAATTTAGTGCCAGTTTTAAGGCTGGCCCTAAAATCTGTAATGGAGCCACCTGGAAGACATCAAATCCAAACATCCCTGCCAGGATCAATACTATTGCATTGGTTAATGGCAAAAATTAAACCCTGTCTCTATACGCACTGCCCTGCCTTCCATTTTGATTAGTCAATAGAGTCCACAGATGTATGTGGCTATTAATTTTTTGGCCTATCCTGCGCTATTGAATCTGATGAGCATTTTTTTATTGCCTGCACTGCACACACGGGTATTTATGGCTAAGTTGCTTCTGAAATTGGGCAGGGTTTTTCCTCACATGTTTTGGGGTGACTTGTTGCAAAAATTTCTCTTTTCAGTGAAGTTTTAAGTGGCAACTGGCCAGCAAGTGAACTGCCAATTGCTTTGTCCTTTGGTATGGTAGGTTATTTGGACTTCACTTTTTTGTTTGTTTGTTTGTAAAACTGATTAATGAAGTCCCTTCTGTGCTTGCAAATGGATTTTTGGTGATAAAAGTATGTTTCCCAGGTTATCTTGGAGGAAAGTGCAATCTACTGTATTCTTCTCTTTCCAGTTTGTCTCCATTTCGTTGATTTTGTTAGCTCTTATCTTCCATTCTTTATTTCACAGTTGCCTGAGCATTAAAGGACATTTATTCTTCTCTTCAGGCATGTGGATCCAGCACCTTAAACCTCTGCACATTCAAATATTGGCATCCAGCAGACTGGGACAGAAATGCTCTGTAGGCGCTGAGTGAAATGGCCAGCTTAGGTTCATATCACACCGTATCATCTGACCCAGACCGCAATGACCTACAGTTCAAGACTCCCACTCCCCATGATCTGGATCAACTCTAAGGCCTGATCATGCATCAGAGCCTGATCCGATATTCCCTGTAGCATGTAGAGCCTTTCCATTGACATCAGTGCCAAATGACAGTGACCCTTACTGGCTTTGCTGGTGGGAATTGGTGACCATCCTCATGGTTGTTAGAACTACCATTGCCAAAAATGAGCTGCAGGGAGCTTGCTTTTCTGCCAGGGTCAGGTGTTAAAGGACAGCAAAGTATACAGATATGTCTGGTTACCTGGGGGAAGAGGGTTCAGATTTTCAGAGAAGCCAAGCACTTCCAACTCCAAGTGATTTAAGAGGACGCAGCAGGTGCTCCCCCCCTCTGAGAACCAGACTGCTTATTTAGGTACCAAAATATGAATCCAGATGCTTACCTTGAAAGGCTCCCACCTCTGAAGATGCTGGCCAGGGCATCGGGGGCAAGGATGCATCGTGTGGTGCTGGCGGCCATTTCAGTCGCTCTTATAGAGTCAATAGAAATAATCCTGCTGATAGGCCTGCAAATGCTCTAGTTCTCTACAAGGGAATGGAGAGCTCTCAGCACATCACGGGTGCTTGAGCAGGGAAAAACAGACTTGCTGTGCCTGAGGCACTTGCTGTCCATGCAGTTTGCCTAAAATAGTCATGCATGGAGCACTTTTATCTTAGTGAAACGCATGTGGCATGAGCCAGCACTTACTTAGAGCATAAATAAACCCTTCCAACCAACCTATGGAATAATAATACACACCCTGTACTGAACATTGGGGTAAAGACATGGGTTAGGAGAGAATAGCAGGACTTTCCTTCTTAGGTTGGAACCCCGCAGGGCTAATATTTATTCCCTAAGTGTAACATGGATGCTGAATGTTCTTGGGTGTAGACATCAAACCATGATACCTAGCAAAAAAGTGATTCAGTTCTATGTCTTGCGTGTATTTGATGTTCCAATTAAATGAGTGTTCAGAGGCTATGATGGTGTGGTCAGGACTTGTACAGAAGAGAACAGAGCCCGTTCTGTGATATACTGGAGGTCATTTTGGGCCCACTTGAATCATCATGACCGCAGGACTTTGGTACTTCAAGTTTGTGCTGTAATGCACGTTTCTATTTGGAGCTGTCATTCTTCTGCTGTCCCTCCTAATTTCCCTTCGATCCAGAATCACCATATTTTTTTTCCTTATTCTTGAGAGGTGAAACAGATAGTCTTTTTCAAGATCCCCATAAAGAATAAGCTTCATAGATACCACCAACCATGAAAAATGTGGCCCATCTTTATTGCCTCATTTGTGTCCTCCCATGGTCTTAGTATACCAACCCAGAGGTGGCTTCCCAGTGCATCATCCATCTGGCAGTCCCCATGCTCTGGCCTGGGTGTACCTGGTCTTCTACAAATGCTACTGTGAAGGTTAATTGTGGTATGTGGTTTCCAACTGAGACAGAATAACATTTTTCCTCATAGGGCTGAAATACTAAAGCCATTATCTGTATCATTGCCATCACTGTAGCCCTTGTATTCCCATTGATTTCTTGGTATTTACATACATTTTCATCCCATTCAGTCATTGATCAACTCTTGCAATGTTAAATTGTGACCTCTCAGCAAACATCCTTACTGTTTCCATGAGACTTATCTCTGTCACATCATCGTTGACTAGTTACAGTCATAGTCCTCTTCGCTGCAGTCACCCACAATCTCTTACCACCATTTCGCATCAACGCCCATCTTCATTATCATCACTGTTATCAGCACAACGCTCATCTTCATCATTCCAACTGCAGTCATTAGCAAAGTTTCCCAAGTACCCTGGCCATGCTGCGTTCCAGACTCCAAAGGGCAGCTTTCCCTTAACACATCCAGCACTACAACCATCACCTGGGTCATCTAATGTAGTGGTTCTTAACTTGGGGTCCATGGACTATGTCCAAGAGGGCCACAAAAGATGTAGATTGAAAACTGACTGAACAGAATTCAACTATATACACAGACAATCAATTTCCAAAGGAATTGGCATTGCCATTTGGACTTATCAAGGGGATCTGCAAATAAAAAAGGTTGCAAACCACTGACTGTGTCCCTATCAAAAATCATATCTCCCTCCAGTGGAGCTCTGAACAGCACTACAGTGATCTGGACTTCTCTTGTATTTCCAGTAATACAGTCCCCCCGTCTTTCTCTCACTTTCATTTTTGTTTCAGCAATTGACAACTTCAGTGCATCCATTCTTCATTATCCTCATAGTCCCCTCCACTACCCCTTGTTATCAATATAATGCTCGCAGTCCTCTTTGCTTCCATTACAACAATAATCTGCTTTAGCATTGTATTCACTACCTCATTATAAATCCATTCCTTTTTAGCATCATCTCCATTATAGCTCCATTACCTTGAACAACAACTCCATTCCAAGTCCAATCCATTATCCTCCTTATCTTTTTACTATATGTATCTGCACCTCCTTCTTTATATCTATCACCTCCTCAATTACAACTCCATTATCTTTATTACTAACCCTGTTAAAGTCATAATTATTCCTTTTACAGTTTTGATATCTGCCTCTCTACTGATCCAGTTCCATATCTCCATCTGTTATCAGCAACAGCACAGTATTACAACTCAGTTATCTTCATTGATCCCATTAGCTAATTCAGTTATCGTCACCATCACCAACTTTATTATAGTCATAATGATCTCCATACTGATTTTCATATTTTAATTATTTTTCCCTTACAGATTTATTGTCTTTCATTATCACACTCTTGATCAGTCAAACGCTTTCCCACTCCAGTGTCAGGGGCCAGATTATTAGCTGATAGAAAGTGACGTTGAAGTCAATGGAGAGCTGCGATTGACATTAGATGACGATATGGCCTGGTATTTCATCATTGTTATCTCTGTAATAGATATCCCATCCCTTCCAGTTCACTGCCACTATCTTCACCAACCCCATCTCTATTACAATGCCATCATCTCCCCTTCTGTGACAGTCATAATTATCTCCATTACACTTCCATAAGCCTCACATTTATTTCCACAGCAGATTTTATGATCATCATGACCTGCTCCTCCACAGTCATACACATCCTTAGCACTGCTCCCTTCCCTTCAGCGATGTTAGAAACACACCATCTCCTCCATTACAGTACTATTATCTTAACTGTAATTTCTGCACCAGCCATTACAGCTCCATTCTTTTCATTATTGCCTTGATTACAGTGAGAAGTGCTCCCATTACAATGCAACTCTTTCGATTCATTTGTCTAGCACGAGCCCACCCACACATCATAAGTCTATTGTCTCCAACAGCTCAGTTAGTTTCATCACACACCTGCTGCAGCCACTCAGCGCTGACGGTGCTACTGTAATGGTCTGCTTTCAACCACCTGCATTTCCATTTACCTTCATCTCTTGGAGTCATCTTTCCTACCTGTGGCATGCTTAAGGGCAGAACGTACCAATGACAATAGGCCTATTTTCCATAGCATGCAGCGTGTAAATGGAAGATGTCGAAAGGCACGATGCTGACATGATGTGTGGTGGGGAAAATCTGTGCAGCAACTTCGAGGTGGTTCTCTTCATTGTATCAACCCTCGTCCAGGAAAAGAGGGCACCTAACAGAGAAGGTGTGCACTGCTGGTGACCCACCCCATTAACTTCCTGAGCAGATATACAGATCTCAAATTTGTGCCAGCCTCCCTCCGGTGTCACTGAGAAAGAGCCTGAGCTAACGTCTACTACAGCCAATGTGAAGCTTTCTATTGAGCACAATGGATCAGGTCCCCAAAGACAGTCCTGTGGCATGCTGCCTGTTGCTCTCCCACCAAGACTGTGTACTTATTTATCCCGTCCACCAGCAGTCGTTGCTGTAGAAATTGGTGGCTTTTCCTAAGAGAGCAGGCTCTACATCTAAGCTTCTGCTTGACTCCACCCAATTCCAATGGAGCACCTAAATGCATTTTGTCTGTAGGAAGGGCTCTAAGCAGATGGGGGAGGGAAAGGACACATCCCACCTTATCCACCTTTCCCTGATGCTAATCTTTCTCCAATTTCCATGCAAATTTTCTGCCTTCCATGCTCTGCATCTTTGTTCTGGACTCTCAGGTCTAATAGGTTCAGGTGTTAAAACTGAGCTGTTGTTCCCCTTAGAACCACAGACATGTTGGGCTGGAAGGGAGTGTGAGAGGTCGTGTACTCCAGCCCTGCACTTAGACCATCCCTCACAGGTATCTCCTAACCTGCCCTTAAAAACCTCTAACATCAGGAATGTCCGTGTGTTGGGGTGTCTGCCCTGCAGTAGCCAATAAGGAATTAATAGCGCTCTAGGGATGCTATGTGAAAAACAGCCAATAAGAGAGGCTCTGAGAGGAGGAGCCAGTCAGCGGCTAGAGCCCATATCAGAAGAGCTGTAGGACAAACCAGAGGCTGTAGCTGCGTAGAGCTGAAGCAGGGAGGCTGCGTGGAGTAGACAGCCCTATGGCATTAAAGTGGCTTAAATCTGCACCCTTTGTAAAGGCGGAGCGTTTTCACATCCTGCACTTACATCGTTACAGCTGCAGTATCTTGCGTCCACTGTGAATCTGTGCTGTGCACTAGGTCAAGTATGCAGAGGGGCATTAGGCAATTGGGGGCCCTAGGTGAAGGCCCCTTGCAGGGCCCCCTAAAGGTTCCCCCCCAGCTCACCTCTGCAGTTCCAGCTCCCTATCACCACCCTCACCCTCTGGCCCTGGTCTCCTCCTTTGGCCCTGGCTCCCTGCTGCTGACCCCAGCTCCTCCCTCCGAGGCCCTGGCTCCCTGCTGCTGACCCAGGCAGATGCAGCTTTTGGGGTAGGCGAAGCAGGTGCTGGGGCCCCTTACTGCGCGGGGCCCTAGACGTGTGCCTGCTTCACATACCCCAAATGCCGCTTCTGCAAGTATGCCCAGGAGCCTCAACACAGCAGGGCACAGTTCTCATTCCCATAACCAGGCCTATGAATTCACTGGGACCAGTGTTACTGTCTGGCTGTAGAATTGCCATTCACCAAACCTTGTCCCCAAGCAGTAATCCACATGCTTTTTCCCATACTAGCTGTGCGCATGTGGAGGCACAGCTTATTTTTGTAACTGCGCTAGATAAACTGCTCAGTAACGGTAAGCGCGTTTACCACCTGCTTCGCCATTATCAGCTGGGCAGTGTTTTGTCGGCATCGGTTACAGCTCTTCCCTCACTCAATGAAGCTGCGTGATGTCACTGTCGCATCAGAACAAGGGCCAGAGATTAAGTAACAAAATACCCAGGACCTTGCTGGCGGCCTCAGGCTGCTGATGTGCACCGATTCCTTCATATTAGAAACTCTTCTGGCTAACTGGTACCTGTCTTTTAGTTTGACAGATGCCCACAAATCTTACCAGATTTCTAAGTGTAGCTGGTGGAATACTTTAAAGTCTGGCTGAGATTGTGACCATTTTTATTTGCTGTTCATTAAATCTGTTTGTCTGTTTTTAAAACGAAGCGAATACATTTTCATGAAAAATCTCTTTCCCGAGTTTATAAAAGGAATGTTTTTACAGATTTTTCATCCAGACTTTTCAAAGGGAAACCTGTAAGCCCAACTGTCCTTCTAAAAAACCCAGAGGGCCACCACTGGAGAACCTTGTAATAGAAGTAACACCTTTCACCAATGGAGGAGTTGATCCACTGACATCAATGGTGTTTTGCACCAGTTGGGAATCTGGCCCAGAAACTTTATTCTTTGATAAACATGAGCAAAGGCTCTTTGGAAAGCAGACAGAAGGGGAAGAATAAAATATCACCGCCAATAACTCTTTCTTAGAAGAGTTTTGCACTGTCTGGTTCTTTATGCACCATGTGACAAAAAAAATGAGATCACCTGGAAATCTTTGGAATTAAAAGGAAACATGAGTTTTCCTTCCACATCAGAAAGAGTTATGGTGAATGCTAAAGGGATGTGGAGATGTTTTATTATAGGCTTTGAAGCAGTGGACATTTTCAGTTAGGTTAGTAAATAATTCAAAAAATGATTTGTGCTGGCCCATCTCAGCTCAGGTATTGTGGGAATAAAGAACAAACCGCTGGCCTCACTGAGCACAGTAATACACTTTTATTACCGGCCACATAATCGCTAGCTTCCTGAAGTGCATTATTAAAAACAAGGTTAGTACTAGCTGCTACAGCCCCCATCAGTCCTGAGCGCAGCTTGTGAGGCATCCACTAAATAAAGTACCATTTGGGGCTATTTCATGATGGCTGTGGCAGCCAGGCATGAAGCTGAGTGCTGCCTGGGCTATCAGCAAAGCCCCGAAGGACAATTAACCCCATCAGAGAGCTGGAAATTTGGGTGTGATGGGAAAGCACACAGTAAGAAGGTCTGGTACCTGCTGGAGTAGATGGTTTGTTTTCTCCCCTCCCTGGCAGCGCTCCAGGATCCAGTTCTCAAAAGGAAGCAGCCTGTTTATCGAGGTGTTAGGCTGTGGCCACCTGCAGAGAGAAAAGAATGAGAGGTTATCTTTTTGTCTCAAGACAGAGGCAGGGGCCAGCTTTCAGTGACACAAACATTTCTAGCTGAAGTTCCAAAGGGGTAGTCGTGTTAGTCTACTGCAGAAAAACAACAGAGTCCTGTGGCACTTTTAAAGACTAACAAACACTTACTTACAGCAAGGGGGTGGCACACCTTGGCTAGTCTCCCTCCCTCTCTGTTAACTCTTTATGCTCCCAGCCACCTGTAGCAGGTCTGTGCTGTTTCACATGGCCATACATTGTCAAAGATAGGGTTGAAACAGCCTGTAATTTGGAAAGCAGTACTCAGCTATACAGCTATTACAGGACTTAGAATGCGGGTCTGGTTTTTCATTGTGTTAGCCAGCACCCATTGTTCTCAAAATAGGACATAGGGTTCCCTAGGGCAGGGCTGGCAGCCCAGAAGGCATGGAAATCCTCCACCCCTGCATTTTGTTTTGCTGCATCATTGCCAAGCAGCAAAACCAGAACACGCTCTTGCCCATGGACTATTCATGCCGCATCCCAAATATACTCTGCTGCAGTACATGAGCCCCAGCAAAAGTGAAATAATTCTGATTATTCTGATCAGGTTCCTATGGAGTCACTGAAATTAGAAATGGAAATGGGCTGCTACACTCCAACATGCTAATATAATTGCAGTTGGTCACCCAAAGGTTTTAGAAACTTGAATTAAGCTGGACAAGCCCTCTGTGACGTTTACAAATACTGTTATCCCCATCTGGCAGGTGGGCAAACTGAGGCACGGAGTGAGCACGCACGTTCTGCAAGGTCATCCAATGGCTCAGTGATAGAATCCAGATTGCCTTTAGGTTTACTTCCACCTTTAAAGCAATGCAACGGGGTAGATTATGCCCAGTGGCAAATTCCCCAGTGGATGGGAATGCCGCGCTGGTATAAAGCTGTCTCAGCCAGCTCCTGGGTCAGTTGCTCTGTTGACCCCCCCCCCAGCATAAGGGATATACTTGTGGGGCAAAGCAGAGGTAGGTGCTCGGCAGAGCGCCACTCTGCTCCACTGGTCCCCTAATTGTGTAAGGTCCCTTAGTGTTGGTGAGAACAGACCATAATATCAGAGCTCAGCTCTGGGTGAGCTGAGGCCACAGGTGCGCTGTCACTGGTGTGAGCGCTGGAAGAGTTGCTCTTTGGTGTGGTGCCTCAGTGTACAGTCACAGAGTGGGCACGTGTTTGGAGACTGATCCGGTACTGCTGCTAGCTCACGAACTGGCCTGGTGAGACTCCAGCTCATGTGGGGATGGGAGGAACCGCTCATCCAGTCAGCTGTTCTTATGGTTTCATACATGATCACACCCTGAATCAGACAGGTGGTCGCTGGAGTTTGGATCTGGTCTGAAGCCGAAAGGCAAAGCAGAGGGGTTGGTTTAAATCTGGAGCACTGAACGGATCCTCTCCGCCCAGGTGAAACGGTTTGGACCAAAGGCTTCCAGCCCTCCAAAGGGCATGATCTTGGACACCATATCGCAGTGGAATCCAATTCACTGCCCACGCTCACCCATAAATCGCTGCCATGTTCCTGGGCCCCATCCTGACCATTCCTTGTGTGGGATGGAGAGAAGTGCCTGTTGGCTATACCCCTCCATACAGCGGCATACCCTCGGGAGCGGGGTTTGCCCAGCAGCTGTATGCCCTATATCTGTCTGGGGGTAGCCTAGCTCCCAGCACCCCTCGCTCAGGGCTACTGTATTGACTCAGTCTTGCGGCCGATATCTGCCTTTTAATGAATACTTGGCCCAAAGCATCTGCCCCAGCTGATCACATGCACTGGCACTACACATCTGCACTGAAACGACGTATCTGAGCAGTAGTTCCTCTAAGGGAGGAGTGGGATCACAGATGTGCCTTTGGATCGTTTTCTCCTGTACTTCCAGTATTAAGCTTCTGTTTTATGGATGGCATCACACAGCATTATTTCCTCTTTATGTGCCTAGCTCCTATCATCCGCCCCATGTATTATTTCCTCTATCCTCACCAATATTTGCAACACCGCCCAATTTAGCATCAGCTGTACACTGCAGAAACCGCCTGTTCACTGGCTTCCCACTGTCTGACGCTCTTCAATGAAATGGGGCCTACCATTAATCCCTGCCGTGGCACCCAGCTAGGCAGCTCCCACAGCTCACTCTTCATCACTGCCCCGTCTCGGTGGTGCTCCAGCCAGTTTGCAGGCCACAGCAGCATGCTCAGCTCCACCCCAGGAATGAATTATTCAGGGACGCTTGCGAGGCTTTACCGTGTTCTAAATACATTACACGGCCATCGCCTTTCCTTCATGCGTTCATTTGGCAATCCGTTAAAAAGTTAATTAATTTTAATGTCTGGCTTTCTGTTCTGATGCCTGGAATGGGCTTTAAAAATAAACCACATCCAAATCGTCTGAGCCAGTCACACAGGGGGACTTGGCTCTCTCGCAGAGGCAGTCTGTGTGGTTTCAGATGGAGGTATTGTGCCTCTTGAGCTGCACTAGTGAGCTGCTAAAATAGTCTTGGGATCAGCTTCAGAGGTGGCTGGATTCCAGAACCGTGATGCGTACGAGTTGGAAAATTTGAAACCCTGCAGTGGGTAAAATATTCAAAAGTGCCTACGTCCCATTTTCAAACATGAGTTGGGAGCCTAAGGGGCACCTTGCAAGCCAATGGGTCTTTGATATAATTTGGGCACCTAAAGTTACTTCAGGGACAGCTGAACAAAGCCCCATTGAATCCATGGACGCCACCTATGGGCTGAGGCTTTTCCACCATGACTTCACTCACTGATGAAGGCTGGGACATTGTGCTCCAGATCTGAAATCTGAACCCACCCTTCAAAATTCTGGGGCATCCATAGTCTTTGAAAGATTTTAAGGTCAGACAGGCCTATTCTGGCCCTCTAATTTGTCTTGCTGAATAACAAACTGTAGACCATCGCCCAGCACACTGAGCAGCACGCCATCCATTACTTCCTGCACTGAGCAGCCGCCTGGAAGATTTCAGGCTAAGGCCAAGTTGGCCAAAGTGACCTCCAAATATGGCCATGCAATCATTTTGTGTGCGCAAGAACCCGCACATTGGCCCCCAGTTCAGGACGGCCCTTAAAATTAAGCTCCTGGTTAAGTCCCGCTGACGTCAATGCAATTTATGTTAGTGCTTAAAGTTAAGCCTCTGCTTAAGTGCTGGGTGGAGTAGGGCTGCTTTCCCCATTGGGGCCATCATATGCAGAAATAGTATTTGATTTGAATCAGCTTCTTTCAAACGCCTGCTGTCTGCTTTCGGCATGTTTGACGTATTTCCTCACCACGTTGTTCAGCCCTCCAGCCCCAAATGGCGGGCTACTCCCATGTGTCCAGTGAGCTAATCCATCAGGTCCCACAGTGGGGGACTTGTGAGATCGGTCTCCTTCCAGGTCAGCCCATAGCAGGTTCCATCTCACCAGACCCCCACAAGGCAGCATTGCACGGGGAACGGCGCTGGAGCTGGTATCCCAGGCAGCCAGCTCCCATTGGTATGCATACATTCAATGTGGGGAAGAGCAGGGACCATGAATTTGCAGGCTCAAATTTTGCATCTGATCCTGAGAAGCATTGAGTGCCTCGTAGGTGGTGCAGAGCACCTGCAGTTCCCTCTGGAATTCAAGGTTGCCGAGTGCAAGATCCGTCCCTGTAGGTCCTGCTGAGGGCCTTTGAGAATCATGCCACTTATTGTAACAGCCAAAATCATTACCTTGTGCACTCCCCAGCTGCTTGCTGTACCTGTTATAAGCGCTTTGCAAGCAGGGACCATTACGTGCGTTCCATGTCTAGCACAAAGGGTCCTCCAGAAATCCCCAGAATACTCATAAACAAGAGAAACTAAATATAAACTTTCTGTTTATAAAAAAGGAAGGTTCAGCTACTCTCCTCCTCGCTCTGTGGATGGCAGGGATCTAGTCTGGGTGTTTGGCAGACTTTGACTAGGGCTGGTGGGTGCCCCCTAGGAACGGGCAATTGCCATTATACACAGATGACTGCGGACTGGAAATAACTCATTACCGTCTCTTTGGGAGCTTAAATGGGCTCTCTGCTCGGTGGAGCAGTTTCTGTAATCTGCCTGCACAAACTTGCCGGTCTGCCAGGTCCATTCCACTGGCTTAGCCGCAGCTACAGCCCCACTGGCTGGCCACTGCTCAGGGGACATTGTTAAACCAGGACGTTCTTCCAGCCTTCTGGTGCTCCGTTGCTTGATGGGGAATAGCCACTCGACTAAAACCCTGCCAGCCCTGGCATGAGCTGCTGACAAAAGGGGATTCAGTGGCTTTCTTTACGCCCTCTGATTTTGACACATTCTCCAGTATTAAAAGGCCTCTGGCGCATACTGGTTAAGAGATAAAATGTGAAACGTTACACTGAAAAGGGCGCACCTTGGAGAGCTCTTCAATGTAGCTTAATTACATTAGTTCTACACCAATCGAGGGGGTAATTTAGCATCTTGAGACATATGTTTAGCTCACTAAAATGAGAGAAAACCCAAAGTGAACACAGACTCGGTGTGTGCTGCCGTGTCCCTAGGACCTGGGGAGGCTACTGTCTCCAGCCCTGTCTGACAGTGAAAGATGCAATATCTATAGTGCCCTAAATATGCAAACATCTCATGTCCTGTACAGCTGGAGCGTGATATCTGTACGGACAGGGTGTGAGCGGCAGGACCAGCAAGACCTACATACCTTTAAAAACCTGGGGTTCAGCTCTTTGGAGCAAGCTCTGTCTCTCATCATCTCTTTTCACGGCACCTAGTATAAAATTTCCTTTGAATCTTGGAGCCAGCCCAAAAATTAAGGAGCCAGATGAACGCCGGGGAGCGGACTCAGGAGCAGCCCCCCTTTCCTGTGGCAGAAACAGTGAGAAGCAGGCCCTGCAGCATGTTGGGAGCAGATGCAGGAGCAGCCCTCTTTCCTGCGGCATGTCATGGGCGGCGGGGAGCTGACTCTGCTGCAGGGTCCACCCCCCCCCCCCGCTCTGCTGGAAAGGGAGTTGCTTGTGGTTCTGCTCCCCACTGCTGACATGCCGTGGAGTGACTCAGGAGCAGCCACCTTTCCCACGGTGGGGAGAGCTACCCACTGCCACCGACATGCCACAGGAAAGAGGGTGAGAGCCAACAAATCCCAGCCACCAGGATGAAATTTCTAGGCACCAGGGTGACCTGGGATTTGTCGAGCCCTGGGCTAGACGCTATCGCAATGCAAATTGTAATCCTGACACGTTGTCCTTCACAAGTGCATAGGATTACTGATGGGAGTGAGGCAAAAGGGAGCAAGGCCCCAGCCTGCATTATTTCATAAAGGAAAATCAAGAGTCTCTGAAACAGGAATTTTTCAATAATTTTGAAAGATGGCAACAGCCCAGCCCAATATCTGAGTCCACAACAGTGTCTGTCCTCCTCCTGGATAGGAGCCAAAGCTCAGCTCCTTGAAGGTATATAAGCACCTAAATCCCACAGATTTCCTGCCTCGTTTTGGGAGACAGAGCCTTCCCAGAGTCACTGATGAAGCAATGAGCAATGGGACAGAAATTGTTGGGAGAAAGATTTTTTTTGCAGGGTGGTGGTTTCTGTGTAGGAAAGCAGCAACAGCTGCTTCATTTGATGCCCGTGACTATTTGCTGGAGTTGATGAGTGGATTTCATATTTTATGCTGGATTAGTCTCTTTTGGCAGTTGACAGTATAGTAAAGCCCAGCGCCACCTCCTTGAATGGCCCCATCCTGCTGGGCCTGAAGCACAGATTCAGATCTGGATTTCTGACACCCCCACATTTTGCAATGTTTGGATCTGGCATCAGTCCTTTATAGAAATAGACGTCAATTCCAAAATCAGCTCTGAATCCAGAGTTTAGAGATGATTCAGAGTAAGATGTTGGGCTCAGCTGTCTCTCTAATTTGTATGGTCGCTTACTGCACACAGTAAAGGCTAATTAGGGGAAGAGAAAGAGGCACCCTCTATATTGTACATTTATTTATTAATCTAAGCAAAAAATCAGCTCTGACTGACAGGCGGTGGCCAAATTCCCAGCCTATTTTCACGCAGCACGTGTGCTTGTTAATGACGTACCTGGCTCTCCTGCCAGCTGCTGAACATACAGGCAACTCAGTCCAACCTCCCAGCTGCCAAACCTGCCCACAACTCCACAGCAAGCACGCCTGCTGAATCCTGGACACCAAATCTCTTTGCAACCCTCCACCTGAAAATAAACGCTGCACGTCCTGCCTGCTCCACGGCACAGATTTGGCGCCTGCAGTGCTGAATGTCACTGCAAATTGTAAGTAGGGCAGAGGCACGTGTCTGACAAGCCAGGCAAACAACTTTATCTCAAGGTCTGCCTCCACTTCAGTCAGCTGGTGTGAGTGCACCACGGTTTGATCTACCAAGAACAAAGCTAGCTTGGGTAACAAGAGTTGTGAAGTCGCAGCTGCCTGGAAGTCTGCATGTCCAGCACCCTAGGTACAGGCCCTAGGTACAGCATATCAGCACCAGTGCTATCGTGGCTTCAGGAAGCTTGCATTTCTCTTGCGAGATACGGGTGTGGGTCTAGATAGCGACATGCAAACACACCTCCCCATTGCAGTTCAGACAGACCAGCGGTGCGGCAGAGATTGGGTTCGGGGACAGTTCCTCAGCTTGAAATCAATAGAGCAGCATCAGTTTACACCCGCTGAGAACCTGGACACCCTCAGGACCCAGGCATGCCCCACCAACTCACTAATGTGCAGTAGCAGGTGGAGGCTACTGAGAAGAGAGGCTACCAGGGTGAACAACAGTAAGATGCACAGGGCTGTGTTAGTTCTGTTCTTTGAGCCTGAACCCCAGTTATGTGAAAAGGTTACTGCAGCAGCATCCCAGCCTACAATCTGGTGCTGTTCAGCAGTGCTAAATTCATCACCAATAGAAATAAATAAATGAAACGCCTCCTAATTAAATACAGAGAAACCCACTGAAAACTATGTACATAGTGAGAACAAATACATGATTAAATAACATCTCTAACAGTATTTCTGTTTAAATTCCCCTCTCTAAATAACATGATGTGAAAGAGGCATCAAGTGCTGATTAACCTTGGCGCAGAAAGATCATTTTTATCACCTCATTATGGCCAGCTGATTAAAAATGAATTAATGCCTGCAGAACACCATTTCCAACCATGGCCTTGTCTCATAAATTCAGCACACGCACAAAAATTAATCTTGGTAACATTAAAGAGTGCACACAGCCCTAAATCACTATAAAATCAAGCACCTTAGACCACACGCCCAAGAACTCAAACAGCTGCAAACACACTGAAAGAGCTATGGGTATCAGTAATAATAATATTCGTCAGTGGCTCTCAAAGCCCTTGAGAAAAAGAGCGGTATCGTTAGCCCCATTTTAGAGAGGGGGAAACTGAGGCACAGGAAGTGACTTGTCCAAGGTCACCTAGTAGCAGCCTCAGGAATAGACCCCCCCACAGCTCATAAATTCCAGTCTAGTACCACAGCCATTAGACGACACTAGTTAGGGAATGGGGAGCCCAATAAGAGAAATAAAAAACACTCTGAAATGTCACCCCACTCAAACCAAACTATTTTCAGAGGAACAAATCAACTAAGTTAGTTTTGTGTTTAACCAAACACCTCTGCCCTCGCACATTGGGGATGGGAACCAAAGACAATCGTATGATTAAAACACAGGCTGGGCAGCCCTGAGATGTGGCTCCCACTCCTCACTCTGTCAACAGACTTCCTGCAAGACCTAAGGCAACTCCCTCAACCAATTCTGTGGCTCAGTTTCCCCCTCAGTATAATGGAGCTAACGTTTAGTTTCTTTCCGAGGAGTCCATGAGGCACAAGTCACTGATCTTGCAACGTGCTTTGGGAGTTTTTGCTGAAAGGTACTATAGAAGAGCAGAAGTGCTCAAAGCACCAAATCAGTAAGAAAGCTGCTCTGGTGGTATTTCTAGCTGGGAACTCTTGCAGGAAAGTCAGGTCTCAACAGATGTCCACCAAAAAGAAGCCTCAGTAAATATTCATTTTTCCTATATCCACATGCAACCCAAAGAACAATTCCAGTGTGCTCACAGGGATTGCCTGAGAGCATTGGAGAACAGAAAGGGCTTTGGGCCACTGTGTGAGAGATAACATCCTTGCGGCTGTCACATGTTCATGGGATTATGAAGTTTGGGGAAGTCAGGAACAGCCTCCGCCAGGCTGTATCAGGATGCAAAAGATGGTTCTTCAGTAGGATTTCCATTTGCTGATGGGCTGACAGTCACAATGTGCTTTGGGTGACTATTCATGTTTAAAAGTCACTTGTGCTGGGTATGTGCACGAGCAAAGTGCAAGTGCGTGAATGGTCAAGGACTGCAAACCAACACTTTCAGGAATAAAGTAGCATCAAAAAGTGTATTTGAATTCAAGTGATGAGTCTAGCTCTGGCTAGCAAAAGGAGCCAAACACCTTCTTCCCTTCCTGGCCTTAAATTTTCTTTTGTCTTCCTCCCCTTTCTCCCATAATGCTGAGCTCACCTCCCTAGACACCAGATGATCCAAAGGGGGCAAGCCTCACCACATGTCCCAGCAGGCTGGCTGCGTTTGTTGCCATATTTGCTAATTGTTCTAGCTCTTTGCTCCCTAGGTCCCAGCCTATCTTCTGCTCTGTGACGGGGCATATCGGCTCCGCACTCGTAAGGAAGGGGTTAAAGAAACCTTCCAGGCTGAAGGTGCCCTGCGCACCGGCATCTGCTGGGCGTGCTCAAGGTATAAAAGCCAGCAACACAGCTCAGTCAGGGCAGACTGCCGACCTGGAAGGGAGCACACTGCTGGTACTCCCCAGGCCAGCACTCATCCGCCCAGCAGAGACTCAGGCTGTGGGGCCCCAATACCCCGAAGCAGAAGAGTGGCTGTAGAGACCCCGGACGCTAGGCCTCACTAACCCGGAGCAGAGAAACATCTACAGAGGCTCTAACCACTAGGTCACCCTGACCAACGCCTGGGAGCGAGTCCTGAGGACCCGACAGCCTCACCCATACCCCGACTCCCGAGAAGGTGTAGTGCCAGAGGTCACCTTCGAAGCCGAAACGCCCGGCTTGTTACCTAACACCGGCGCACAATGGACCCACCGCCCGGTGGAGCATGGCGGCCCGTGACATGCTCCTATTCAGTTAAAGGTCCAGTCAGAATGCAGGATTTTTTATATCAAAATCAGCTTTGTGGCCCAGCATGTAGTGTTGTAAATGCAGGGTTCTGAATTTATAACTTCACTGCAGGATGGAGAAGGAAGAAACGCTGGGCTGTGAGAGAGAAAACCCTGTTTCGGAATACAATGGAGGCCAGCAAAAATGATGGGAAAATAGGCTTCTTTGTGTATAATCCTTCCCCTATCTGGAGGGAAGGTCTCAAAAATGCTCTGAAAAAGAGGCCTGCCCAGCATGGCATTTTGCATGTACATTAGGGAGTCCTGAAGTATTTGGTAGTAAAGGTTAGATGAGCCATTAGTTTGATGAACTATAAAATATTGAGTCTGTTTCACCTGGCTGCGCACAGAACATCTAAAACCATTTCTGAATGATGACAAGTCATTTATCCTCATCTTCCCCCTCCTCATAGCAGCTGACATCCCTCAAGGTCCTGTCTTTAGCTCCTTATCGTCTCCATGTACACTCTCAGCTTATTCATCTAGTACCTCTTCAAGGCCAATTACCAAACTTCTCTCCCCTCCCCTGCCTGTCTCTCATTGCACACCTCCAGCTTTCTCTCAGGCCTGGTCTACACCACAGAGGTAGGACAACAGAAAGCAGCTTAACTAACTCTGGAAGGGTACGTCTACACTGGAGGCTCTGTTAAGTCAACTTACCCACGGTTGACTTAAAGTCGACCTTGTTAAGTCGACTTAAGAGAGTCCACAGCCCTGTGTCCACTCTGGCAGGTGCTAGGTCGACGGAGGAATGGCCAGGAACTCTGCGAGGGGGCCTGGAGGCCAATTAGGTCAACTTAAGGGCTATCCCCGTCTCCACTGGCTTAAGTCGACTTAATAAGGTTGACGTAAGCCTTAAATCGACCTGAAGAGGTGGTGGTATTAAGTCGACTTAAGGAAGTGCTTAAGTCTACTTAATAAGCGCCCAGCGTGGATGCAGTGGTCTGTAGGTCGACTTAACTGTCCTTAAGTCGACCTAAGGCTCCAGTGTGGATGTACGAGAAGTGTCTACAATGTTCCTCCTGCCAATTTAACTCACCTGCTCCGTTGACGAAATAACTCCACCTCTGCAAAAGGCGTAACGCTTAGGTCGATATAGTTAGCTCAATGCCATGTCAGGGTTGCGTACATTGCCACCCCGGGGCTGACGGCCTGGGGCTCTAGCTAACAGCCCTGAATGGTGGCGGGGCTCCAGCAATCAGTTACCCAAAATGCCTCACTTCAGCGCGCCTGGTGAGGGCATGCACCACTGACAGAAGGAGCACAGTGTGGATGCAAACAGCTGATTTAATGACTGCAGTGGCTACAGATTAACATAACTTAAGTCAACTTAATTTTATAGTGTAGGTATGCCCGCAGACATCTGCAGATGTCCCACCACCATCTCAAACAGGGCTTCTCCTTTTACTCCTCAGCCAGCTCCTTTCTCTGTCAGCTCTACCATTCTACCAGAGTCATCTCTATACCCATCACTATCTTTCTGCTCCATACCTCAGTGAGTCCTGACCGTTCTTCCACTCATATTATCAAAATCTGCCCTTCCCATTGCTAACCTTATGGTATTAGTTGTAAAAGGACAAAGCCATTAGAGTACACACAACAGGCAGGTTTAAGCCAGTGTAAATAGGAAATAAAGTCAGTCTTGTATTTACTTCCGCTACGGTGTCCTGAGTTGCTGTAAAGTCCACATTGCATCAGACCAGGATAGAATAAAGACCAAAATATCAAAGAGCATCCATGCAAAAGGGAAGGAGAGAGAAAAAAAAATAGACAAGCAATCCTCCGCCCTAGCCAGGAAAGCTGGAAAGAGGCACAGAGTTGACAGTAAAACCAGCAGAGAAGCCAAGACACAAAGAGAGCCCAAAGCTGTAAAAGGGAGTGATAAGAGAATATGAAATACTGAAGCTACGGCTAGCCCCACTGTAACACCTGTTTGTTTCACTATACTGCCTTACATCTCCCAAAGAGCAAGATCTATAACTGCTAAAACATCAGAGATGGCTGTATCTGAGCTAGCCTTTTTCCAACTACCACTCCATCAGAGCTGGATTCCCAGCACACTGAGGGGTGGCCATTCTGGGAATCAACTTCCAGAGATTTTGTCCAACTTCCGGTTTGGCTCAGCAGTCAGAAGAGAAACAAGTAAGCACCCTGCTCTGTGCCATGGAACCTGCAGCAGAGGACATTATTAGAACCCTGAAAATCCACGGATATCCGCATTATATCCACAGATATCCACATCGGTGGATACAATGTGGATATTTGCAGACCCATTTCTTAAAGATGCAGATCGGATACAGATCCACATATTTTTATCTGTGCATGGCTAGAGCCCTGCAAATACGCAGATATCCGCTTTATATCTGCATCCACGGATACAGCACGGATATCCATGGACCATTTCTTGCAGATGCAGATCAGATGTGGATTCACATATTTGCATCCACACAGGGCTCTAGACATTATCCTTTCCCGAAGCCTCACGGCTGCTCAGATTAGACAGTTCAGTACAGGTAAAGATGTTTGGACAAACATTTCATGCCATCTGACAATGTAATGTTGGAAAGACGATGGCGCCCACTGCAAAAACAAGGGAAGGTGGAGTTGGTGACTGGTTCATAATAGCCCTGTACATCCCAGTCCACAGGTGGGCAAACTAAGGTACCTGGACCAGATGCAGCCACAGGAGCCTTTCATTCGGCCCTCCAACTGGGCCTGGCTGGATCCCGGCACCTGCTCCCCCCCTCCTGGCCTCACCCCTTCTCAACACCCCTCTCCCCACCTTGTGCAGTAGCAGTGTGTTGGCTGAGCGGCACTGCCCTTCTCCCACTACGTGGACCCAGCTGGAGCACAGCAACTGCCCCCCCCCCCCCAGTGGCACCTTGGCCCGAGCACAGCAGCCACTCCCCTGCCTTCCCATCACCACATGGGCCCAGCAGTGCCCTGGCTGAAGCACAGTGGTCCCCACCTCTCCCAGGCCCACCTCTTCCCCTCTCTGGCCCACCTACGTGACGATCTGGCCCTCAGGCCAAGAAATTTGCCCACCCTGTCATCGTCCATCATTGTGGCTACAGAGAGCTAGGTGTAGAACTTAACAGAGACAGGTGACGACTGAGGGCTGAGGACAGCCAGCTATCTGACACACTCCAAAATACTCCTAACCTCACACTAGAGATAGCTGAGAACACAGTCATTGTATGTAAGGGAGCAGTAGTGTTTCCTCAGCAATAACTTTGAGGAGCGGGGCCCAGTGTAGAAGCTACGGATATGGGAAAGAAAATAACTCAGGCTACCAAGAAACAATATTCCGCCTGACCAGTGCAAGTGAAAAGGGATCCAGAGAGAGAGATGCAAACATGGAACAAAGAAAGAGAACCAGAACAGGAGCATGAAAGATTGCCCGTGGTGTGGAAAATCACCACACAGCATATGTCTTTCTCCAGCAAAGGACTCTGAGTGCACAAAATATCTGCAAAGAGGATATCATACAGCCATCCACTGGTCTAAATGCCATAGTTCAAGAAGACCTAAGTTATCTTGAGATTGCAGACCTTGCTGCCATAGGAGGAGAACACAACGAACCACCATGGGTCACCATGATCATCTAGGGGAAGTATGAAAGAGACTTTAAAACAGACACATATGCCGATGTAACAGTGATTCCAGGATCACTTCATAGGAGGATGAATGTACCAAAACCTCAAGAGCCAAAAAAGATATTAAAAGGCCCATTAAAGAGAAAGGAAAAATTTTGACCATTCTGAAAGCAGCAGAGACGACTATGTCCCATGATATCTATGTTGAAGATTGCATATGCACTGCTCTACTGGGTCACCCAACACTCACAGCCATAGGCCTAGCAATAAGGATAGAACCCATTACCATTAATCAAAAACCCAAGATTAAGAAGGGTTTCCTGAAATTGTTTCATGTACTGAGGAAACCAGAGGGAGAATACCACACTAAACTCCGACCAAATGCAAACCACTGGTTCTGTCAACACCTAGATGAGTTTCCCTCCCTTTACTGCTTAGGAGGAAAGCAGACTCATCCACATGGAGCAGAGAGTGTCATTTCCAGGACAGACACCGCAACAGAATTGTGTGAATGGAAGGTAGTGCTCCCTAATCCAAACAACTAGGTTTGGATCCATGTAGACCTCACGGGTCAGAATGGCTGTAGAGAGCAACATGTACTCCCTTCAACAGAACACACCCTCCAATCACATAGTGAAGCACTGTTCTTACAAAATTGGATTTTTCAGTCTGGATTCTGGCAGATACAGAATTGGCACAGCTAACCACCTTCAATCAAAGCACCTTTTGGAAGGTTTTGTTTCAATTGATTACCATTTGGCATATCATCTGCTCCTAAACATTTCCAGAGGTAAATGTCAACTCCTGGAGTGTCTGGAAGGGGCTCTCTGCCAAATGGATGACACCCTTATTTATGGATCAACTCAAACATGCCCAGAGTCTCTTTGCAGTTCTGAAGCAACTTGAGAAGTCAGGCATGGAACTCAGTGACAAGTGTGAATTCTCAAAAGACAAAATTAAGTTTCCAGGTGAGATCACTGATGATCTAGTGTCAACTGCTGGGCCAAGAGAAAGTGCAAGCAGTTACCCACAGGAAGGAGCCACAGAATGAGATATGTCAACTCATGGGTATAGTAGCACACCTGGTGGAATTCCTACCACTCCTAGCAGAGAAGAAATCTTCTGAGCCAACAAAATTCCTGGTATGCGGGAGCTAGACAGAGTCAGGAATTCAGAGAAACCAAAAAAGACCACTTGTGGGCCTAAAATTCCATGTGTAAACTGATCATAAACCACCAATCAGTATCCTAGGTTAAAAAAACCTAGATGAGTTACCATCTTGGCCATGTTTTCCAGTGAGACTCATGCATGTCAGGTTTCAATTACTCTTGCTCTGGGGAAGAATCTTATTACTGCTGATACGCTCTCCAGGGCCCAAGCCCAGATGCAGCACGGCAAGAGGGTTAACAGGACCTGCTGCTCATGGAAGGTTTTGCAGATGCAATATTTATTACTTTACCCATCAGGGAAGAACACCTCCAAAAGCGAAAAAGACTCAATAAGCAGATGTTGTACTGGCTGAATCAGAAAACATTTCAGAGAGGGTTGGACAATCCCAAAAAAGTCAGAAACCTCCATGCACCCATATTGGGCAGTGTCCAAGGACTTTACCACAAACCAAATCTGACATTCTCTGGTGCCACCCAGACCAGTGAGAGGCTGAGACACCCTGGCCCTGCACTCTGGGCTGCCTCACAATGCACTGCTACTGTAGCTCTCACTTGGGCTGCTCACAAACAGCCTCCAGTATGGAGCTCACAATCGGAGGTCTGAGTATAGTCACAGTATTGGTTCAGCAGCTATGACCCCAGCCATCTATCAGCAAACACTAGACACATTCTGCTTCCAGCTGCCTTAGTTACTGTTTGCAGAGTGACCACAACATGCTCCATGTCTTGAATTTCTCCCCAATGTGTTTTCTGCACTGTCCAGTCCTCTCCTGGGCAATCCAGATATAGTAAGTCATAGCCTTTTGCAGGCAGTGTAACATGGAGTTATCCACACAGTTCACAACATTGGATTGGTTTTGAGGTTAGAATAAAACAAGTTTATTTAACTTCTAGGAGAAGGGTGTTAAGTGAATACAGGTATAAAGCATAAAAGTTAGAAATAGTTACGAGAGAATTAAAGATAAAGTGCTTCTTATTGCTAAAGCTTAACAAGCTAGACTTGGTTCAAGCTAAAATCCTTACTATGTTCTTTCAGCAATAGAGCTGAGCAAGTTACAGGTCAGGATCTGCTCCCAAAATACAATGGCTGTTTCATTTGTCTTCTTAGGTAAGAGACTGAGAGACGGCTAGGGAGAGAGAATTTGGAGTGTTTTTGCCCCTGATTTTATAGTTCAGTCCCTCCTTGAAATGCTTTTTCCTGAGGATTACCCCTAGATAAAATTCATTCCCAGTGTGAGGCTTCAGTCATGGAGTCTCATGCTATTGTTTGCTAAGATTCAGGTCTGTTCTTTACTGCTCCCCTTCCTTGCCAGGCGGTGGCCCATCAACTCTGATGACACCTGGCTAGAGGCATCAGCTTGTCCTTTGTCTTTGAGAAACTGGTTTATCCTCTCCCCAGACTCATGAGATAAACACATTTCAGATTGAATTTCATCTTATGTTCATAACTTTACATATAATGTTGCTACATACATTTTACCATGATATCATTGACCTGTGAGTTATTGGTAGGTCCCTACCAAATTCACGGTCCATTCTAGTTAATTTCATGGCCATAGGATTTGAAAATTGGTCAATTTCACGATTTCAGATGTTTTCATCTGAAATTTCACAGTGTTGTAACTGCAGAAGTCCTGACCCAAAATTAGGTTATGGTGTGTTGCAAACCTGTTGTGTGGGGGTAGCAGGATTGCCACCCTCCTTTCTGTGCTGCCTTCAGATTTGAGGTCTGAAGGCAGCAGGAAGGTGAGCCTGATCTCCCCGATGGTGCTGGGAGCACCCCTGCCTGACTAGGACTGGCAGCTAGGGGTCCCTGGCTGGGGGGCACCCAACAGCATGGGGGAAATCAGATTTCATGGGGAAGTGCTTATTTCACAGTCTGTGACAGTTTTTCATAGCCATGAAATTGGTAGGACCCTAGTTAGTTTTGAATACAGTGGTGCATTCGGTCACAGCATGGTCTTTTGATAGAGTCCAGATTGGTTATAGGAAATCCTTGGTAGACTGCAGGAGGGACCCCAAGGAATTACAATATGCAGAGAGAGAGAACTAAATAGTGTGGTTGGAGGCCTGGACTGAGCAAACAACCACAACAAAGAGTCAGGAAATGAGATATTTGCAATTTCATGAGAACCAACCTATTGGAACTGTTACTACCATGGCCCAGACAGACTGTGGCAGACGACTGAGACTGACCTTGCCGTCTGGATAATACAACCTGTCTTTTGAAAACTGATGTATTGATGTTGCTAAGTTGCTCAACACTGCATCAGGTGGAGTTGTGGAAAAGATAAAACCCATTTTTGCTCGTGTAGGTAATCCCACAGAAGTAGTTCCTAACGTGGCCCCAATTTTCCATGGAAACTTTTAAGAGGTTCTGGAGACTTTCAGTTTCAATCACATCACATCCAGTTTCCTGTTCCTCCAGAAAAATGGTGAAACAAAACTCATAGTAAAGCCTCCAAAACAATTTGTCATGCTGGTCAACATCTGTAGCAAATGGCATCACATCTGCAGAGTTGTGGATGGGAAGAAAGCCTGCCTTCTCAACAAAATCCTTGTTGGCCTGACCTCCCAAGACTACAGAAGAATGAAGAACAATATAAAACTTGCCAGAAGACAGACTCTGATAGGTGCCGTACAATACAGTCTTTGAGTACCGAATCCAGGAGTTTATGTTTGGGTGAAAGACTCTCAAGAAAAAGGACCAATGCAGGGATGTGCCAGAATCCCTTGATCCTACTTTGTTAGTGTGTTAGTGGGATTCATCCATCAGAACTGCAATCATTTTGTTTAGTCACCCCAGGAACCCCCAATACAATCTGATCCCTACCCCAAAATAGAACCTATGAACAATGCCCTGCCTGCCCAAATAGAATGACCAGCATGTCCTCTAGATCCTCTCCCTGCAAGAGAAAGAGATTCCAGGAGAATTACCTAAAACCATGAGAATCCAAGAAAGTCAGAAGACTAATAGCCGAATGTCATAAAAGGGCAGAATAGATTTCTGATGCAAGGCTGAATGTTTGGACAATCTTACTCATCCTTCCTAGGGTAGTTTATTTTTCTTTGCATTGCAGTTTTGTTTAGTTATACATTGTTTTTTAATGAAAAGTTGGGATAAAGATTTATCACCCGTCCTCAGAAAGGGGGATGTGGTGGTAGTTGTGAAAAGAAAGAAACACTAAGGGGCATAAAGTAGAGAAGTATAAGCCTGTGTAAACCAGAAATAAAGTCAGTCTCCTCACACCCACCATGATGTTGTGGGTCTCTGTAAACTCCACGAAGTTCATATCCACACTTTGGGCATCTTTTGGGATGGATACTGCAGTCTGCTCTTGCCAGGCCTCTCCCCATCCACTCAGTGGACAAGTCTGCTGTCAAAGCCTCTATCTTTTCCCTGTAGCTCTAATCATGTGATATCAAGTCTTGGATCCCTTTTTGAGCTTCCATGCTTTTTACGAACCACATTTCAGTTCCTTCTCACCCTCAAGCTCCTACATAATCTTGCCCTCACTCACATCTCTACTCTCACGTGCTCCTGCTCCACTCTTCTCCTCCTTCTCTCCTTATTGGACTCACATTTTGCTTCTTTTCTTGTCTGCTTTCTTTATTCTTTCATACCATCCCCTGGGCTTGGAAGGATCTCTCAGTTCTTGTTGGCCATACCCCCTTCAAACCATCTCCTAAGGATTCCTTCCTGCCTTGTTCTCCTTCCCAGTAGCCTCCCTGCCTCTTCTGTAAGCAAACCACCGTCTTACAGCTTTGTTATGTCTCAGAGGATGGTCTTCAACCTTTAGGATTTGGCCCTTAGACCATATCTTCTTTGGGGCCTATTTGATGTTCTGTAAATTGCCACGAGCATTTGTGTAAGAGCTGGATTCTATCCGGTCCTTATGAGTGTGTCCAGCAGGGCTGGGAGCGAGAGTGTACTTCACTTTGACTGAGTAAGAACAGAGTGGCTCAGCACCAACAGGGATTGGCAGAGCAGAGTGACTCCCTGCTCTCAGGTGGCACCTGGCCCCGAGGTAATGTGGGGAACGACTGAGAGGCAGCGAAAGCCATGGCTTCGCCCATTATGCACCAACCAGTGTAGCTTAGCCTGCTGTCAGTGGGGGAGTGCCCTGCAGCCCCCTTTGGTGTGCACTACCTGAGAGGCACTCTGCTGCCCCATTGACACCTGTTCGCCACAGGCTTTGCAAATGTAAGCCAGCAACTTTGGATCCTAGGTGTTGGCAGATGCTGAGTTGAGAGTTCAGTCGTTCCCGACAATCTAAACTCAACCTAGAGGGAATGTGTGACCAGTAGGACAGGAAGGTTCCCTGTGCCCCTTCTCTGTTGTGAATCCATGTGAGGCCAGCATCAGCCTGATCCTTACCAAGCTGCTGAACAAGGTACACATAGGGGCCACTTCCTCCAACTGCAGCAAGCAAAGCAGCAGCTGTCTGGTGGTGCACAGCAGCTTGGCAGAGAGCACCGTAGGAAATTAGGTAAGCAGAATGTAATGATCTTAGCTGGAATTTAGCAGGATGTCAGAGCAAAGTCTCATCCCCTGGGCAGAAATGCCTTGCCTTCTATAATGCCCAGTCATTTGGTTTTATGGCTTCTTTGAAGGCTGCGCAGTGCCCCCCAACCCCAAAAGAACATGATGCACTCAGTTACTGCTCCCTGGGTGCTTCTTGGTGGTCCCTGCCCCCTGAGATACACGGCGAAATCACAGCACAAACCATGATGGCTGCAGGCATTGTTCTGACATCTTATTAGAAATTGCTACTCCCAGATATTTTAATTTCCCGTCCAGCCATTTTGATAAGTGTCGACAAAAATGTACAAGTGTAATAATCCTCCGGTATCTTATTATCCTCTGCTGCAAGTCACCGGCTGCTGCTAACAACCGTTGGAAAATAACACGCTGGCTTTGATCCGCCAACAAATCCCCAGCACGCTCTCCCCTTGTTTCTAATGATCAGGGTTTGTGCATTAATTAAAGCAGAAGCAGAGCCATGGTTCACATCTTTTTGGAAGCAGTTTCAATCATAAACCCCTCCAAAAGGAAAAAAAAAAAGAAAGAAAAAGCAGCATCTGAGCTGATTAGTTCGAGCTAGACTCTGCAGACGAACTCCGCACAGATATTAGGGTTTCACGGCAAAGATGAGTAGAGACATACTCCTAAAGGGCTATTGGAATTGGTGTACTTCCTCTGGGAAGGGTAGGGAATGCGCTTCCTGAGACTTGGGTCTCAGTTATGCCTTCTCCCTGCTAAAGCAGAGCATGGGAGGAGCCAAGCTATTGGGAAGCCAAAGCTTGGAGATTTGCCAGGCCTGATTCTTCATCGTGCCACCACTTGTTTCCTATGCCAGTAGAGGGATGCCCCTGGGGGAGGGAGCAGATTTGCAGTGGGTCCCCGGCTGAACCTGAGGGCTGAATTAGTCCTGCCTGTATCCTGGCACATTAGAAGTGGCAGACAGCACAGGGTGTCTCCCCTTCCATCCAACAGCGCCGAGGCAGCGAACAGACACAACCTGTTGGGCAGGGGCAAGGGAGGGAAGCGGCAAATGCCTGCATGGGCCTGACTCCAGAAGAGCAGAGTAGGCAGGAGAGGATGCCCAGGCTGCTGTAGACATATCCATTCTGCAACGTGCTGCCCTCCCCCATGCCAAAGCATATGGCCACCTGTGCCTCGGGGGACCTTGGTGTAAAGTGGTGTCACTGGGCCAAGAGGAGAACTGGGAAAGGGCGGCTTTTTGCCCTCAGTTCGCTCAGTGACTCCGGAGGGGCAGGCCAATGGTGCTCAGCATGTCTCCAGTGGCTGGTCCTCCTCGGCATGCGGCTCGGCCTCGCACAGGATGGAACTGAACTCACAGTCTGTCGGTGCCACAGCCGCGGTCCAGTGCTATTCAGGGCGGTGGGCCCTATAGACCGGCCTGAGGCAGCTTAACCCAGCCCCTTACAGGGGAGTGCAGTGCGGGGGGGCTCCTGTGGAGCGCCGGCTGTCATCTCATGCGACCTCCTAGTGAGCTGATGAGCCCGACAGGCTGCCACATTTCATAAGTGCTGAGACTAAAGATGGGCCAATTTGTTCCCTGAGTGTTCTTCAAATCCCAGAGGGGGGATGTGGCCTTTTCACAGATCTTCAGAGGTTGCCACACGCACTTGTCTCACTTCAGTTTGTTTCTCCGTTCCCGGGGGAGGAGAGGCAGCTTGGTGAACGAAGACTGCCATGCTGAGCAAAGGAGAGGGTAGCTTCCAGATTTCAGCAGCACAGCCACTACTTGCATTGGTGCGTGGCCTCCTGCTCCTGGTGGCTCTCACAGAAAGCATGCAAGAAGTAGCTTTTCGTTGTCTTTTTTTAATTCAAATGGCACAAGAGGCAGGCAAAGGCTGTGTGCTCCCATGGCCTTGGTAGCTGGAAAGGGCATGTGCACACACATGGCAGGCAGAGGCTTCTGTAGCACTTTTTCTTGTTCTTTCATCTGCTGCTCAGTATACGCTTGGGGCCAGACTGGGCTGTGTTAGTTAAGGGATTGTCCTGTACACATGAGAGGGGACCCCTTCTGTCTGCCAGAGCTGTCTGATCAGACACACTATGGCAAGGAGAAGCAGGGGTAAGTCAGAGAAGTTACACGTCTTCCCGTGACTCTGACCCAACCTGACCACCATATACATTTTTCATGCCCAAAGTCTCATGCCAGGCAGACTCTCCTCACCCTCCCTTCCTACACAGGTGCGCAAGCAAAGACTAGTGGCCATCCCAGTAAGAGGCGGCTCCTTGCCCTTCCAGTCTGGTGAGCAGAGCACGCCTCTCTTCCCCTTCTAGTTATAGGAGAGGTTGAAAAGCCTTTCACCTCTAGGGATCACATCCATTCCATCTGTTGCTGCATCGCTGAGCTCAGCCTTTTGGGATTCAAAGAGAAGCTGTTCTTTCCTGGCTTTTCACAGCCCCCCGAGCCTAGCCATGTGCCTGGAAATACCAGTCCACTTCTCTCCCTTTCTGTCAGGGATGACTCTAAACTGGAGCCAAATGCCCATAATCTGTGTGGGTTTGAAGCGGCACCTGCACTTCCCCGCTTGGGCACCTCTACCAGGGCCTTGAACTGGAGTCTGAACATGCTGAGCTTTGAACACAGTTGAGTTAGGATCCGAGTCTAGATCATGGTTTGTACCCATCTTTGCTTCCTATGTAACAACTCAGACACATTCATAGGCTTTTGGAGAAGCCTCAGACATAGCCAATGATCCTCGAACTAAGCAGGTGCCTTTAGGTCTACTGAACAGCGGGAGTTCGATAACGGAGAGACCTACTACAATGGAAACAAACTGAAATCCGATAGCTACATGTACAGTATTGAGCCAGGGACTGCAGAGAGCAGCATTCTCTTCCAGGGAGAAAGGTTACAAAGCTGCTGAGAAAAGCAAGCTGGGACTGGCATATTATGGCATATCCGAATCCAGTTTACTCTCTTCTAACAAGTTGTGGTTTCTCCTGGGGAAATCTACTACCTCCCATTGCACAGGGGACAGGGCAATTCTGATGAGGTGGCACTGAACTGTTTGGAGGTAACAATTTCAAGCTTCTCCCCCTTTCAGAGCCCTTTTCAAAATCTGCCACTTTAAAAAAAAACACAAAGAAAAATGCACAGAGTTTAACAGCCAGCATCTGCTTATGTGAGCAGCAAGGACTGAAGGGTTGTTGCATCGAATCTAATCTATTTAATGTATCCATAAATGCAGCACTGTGATAGTGTATCTGGGAGACAGTATAAAAAAGCTACAGTCATAAAGGCTCACACTCTGTGCCAATCACTGATGCTTTGCTTGTCTGCCACTGAAATCTGTGCTGAATCTGAAATCAGCATTGACAGCAGCGCGGACGGAGCTGGAGACTTCTGGATCCAAAACCATAAAAGCCTGCTGAATGTGACTAGCAAAAAAGGCTGCAGAGTCTTCCACCCCTTTGCTATCCAGCCACTGGAGGACATCAGAGAGCAGCACTGGGTAAGCATGCGTCCCAGCACTGCACAGCTTTGGGCTCCATCTAGCAGCGCCTCCATTTGCAAACATGGGGCGAATCCAGCCCCAATTTACAAGGCCATGGAGGGTCCCCTGGCAGTGGAATGCGTGCAGCGCTGCCGTGCAAGAAGGGAAGAACTGAGTGTGGGGGGTGGGGGGGAAGGCTGTGCAGGGAGAGTGCACCGCGTAAGGCATGCAGTGGGCTCTCTGACTGGCTGTGCTCAGGGACAGGTGGGCTACATTAGGGGAAGGATGGCAGGGCCGTCCCGTGGGGGGAGGGGGCCAGGGGCCCAAGGCCAACTGGCCTAGGCGGGGCCCGCCCCGTGCCACCCCCGCTGGAGGGGAGGCAGACTGCTCCACCCCCCCAGGGAGCCAGCCCGGGCGGGGAGGCTGAGGCTGCCGGTGGGGAGCCGGCTCTGGCCAAGGGCACCCTGCCAGGAAGGGATGGCCCTGGAAGCATGGGGCAGGCCGCAGCAGGCCGGCCCAGAAGCAGGCCCTGGCCACTGCCCCGCCCCTGGGCCTGCCTGCCTGCTCCGCCTGGGGGGCGGGGAGGGCTAGCCCAGAGGCCGGACTTAGTGCTCCCAGCCTGAAGGCAGTGTGGAGCAGAAAAGAGTGTGGCCGTGGGGAGGGGAGTGCGGGGCCCGCGTGACCGCAGGGCCCAGTTCGCCCCCCGCAGGGACGGCCCTGAAGGACAGAATGCACTACTGCACGCTCTAGTCCTCGAACCCAGAGGTTTTCAAAAAATTTTTCTCGGGACCCAGTTGAAAAAAATCATTGTCTGCAACCCAACAATTACATCTTTCAGCAATGCATTCCAATCTTTCAGTGGTGCCGCAACCCAGTGTCTGAATGTCTGTGACCCAGTACTGGGCCCTGACCCATGGTCTGAAAACCACTGCTCTAGCCAAGGCTGGGGGTGCATACAGACTGAATGGGGCTGCTTCAGTCAGTACCATGGAGGTTTCTGCCACTGTCCCACAGCCTGGAGGAAGCAGTCCATTTCCCACATGGCCAGGAAGTGGCCCATAAGGAGACCGATGAAGGAAAGACCCTTGTAGGCAACCAGATTCCAATTTCATTCTTTAAAAAAAGGCTTTGTCATTATTTATTTATTTTACAGAACACTGTAAAGCTCCTGAGCTCCTCTCATGACCCCCTGGGCCCTTCCCTGATTTCTCTTGCTGCATAATACATAACATCACACAACATTAAAGAACATGGAGGGATGTCTGTTTGGGAGAAGACACAGACTCGTCTTTTGCAGGGATTCCCCACAGAACCATCCTTGGGGCTAGTGGAATTTCCATCACACTTCAGTAGTTGTTGTTTTAGAGAACCCCATAATATATGTATGAAGCCAGCATTTTCTATATGACAGCCCAGGCAACTGTTGATCTGTAATACATGTTCCTGGTGTTTGGGTTATTTTTAAATTCAATAAATCAGTGAAGTTTCCTTTTAATTGCTCATTTTGTGTTGGGAAAGTTGTCCAATACGTTTCTCACACATTTTGGTGGTTCTAATTTTCTTACCCATTACCTCAGTAATTGCATTATAAGCATGAGTAACAAACTGAGGTACATCAGGGGCAGTTAGCATAAAGTATTCTCTTCCATTAGTGAAAGAGATGCATTTCCCTCTCTCTGAATGGCAGTTACACAATCCCATACATACTGTTACAAATTTAGGATCAGAAGAGAAAAGCGGGTCGTGAGTTGCAGGAAGGATTTAAAACAATTTGATTCACAAAAGTGGCATGCAATATTAATGCCCCCGGCCTTCTGTCCCTTGAAATCCAGTCGACTGGGAAAAAGGCATATAAAGGCTTGCCTCACATCTGGAATTCAGGCGACCACCCTGGCATGGTTAGAAAGTGCCTGTGTATACATGGAGAGATCTGATGACTTTGAAATCCTGAAGCCCGATTCTGCTCTGACATAAAATGATGACGTGTAATAACTCTATTATTGTTACTGACATTACAATAGTGCTCCTTTATCACAGGATGGTAGAGTTAAAGCCCAGAGGGATGGCCAAGATCATCACTTAGACTGTAAAATCTTTGTGGCAGGCACTGTTTCATACTGTGTGCTCACAAAGAGCCTAACACAGCACAGCTCATCATGACTGACGCCTCCAGGCGCTACTGTAATATAAATTAAGATAATATTTCGGCTCCAAAAAGGGCCCTGCCAAACAACAACGCTGCAGAGGCTCTAGGGGCCCCAATATGCAGCCAGATCTTCTGATCGTGCCTCTTGGGCACACAGGGGACAACTGGCTGTGTTAGCTGGGTCCCCAGCCTATTAATTTTAGGGTGGGGCTTACTGGTCTGTATTATGCAGGAGGTCACACTGGATGAGCATCATGGTCCCTTCTGGCTGCTTAAAAATTATGAATCTGTGAGCCAAGAGAAGAGTGCTGCTTCTGGGCCACACGCCATTTCTGTCTGGGGGAAAAGAAACCCCTACTTGTGCCTGCTCCCACACCAGGGCCCAGCAGGCAGTCAACACATGCAGCCCTAAATGAAAAGCTGCTTGTTTGTAGATCTACCTGAGAAAGAAACGTTACCTACCTGTAACTGGTGTTCTTCGAGATGTGTTGCTCATGTACATTCCAACTCAGGTGTGCACGCGCTGCGTGCACGGGTCGCCGGAAAGTCTTCCCCTAGCTTACCCGCAGGGATGGCTGCGGCCACCAGGGGGCGCCCAACCACCCCTGCATATATAGCCCAGCCGTCCCTGCTTCCCTCCAGTTCCTTCTTGCAGAATTCCCTCTGAGGGGAGGAGGGCGGGTGTTGGAATGTACACGAGCAACACATCTCGAAGAACACCAGTTACGGGTAGGTAACCGTTTCTTCTTCTTCGAGTGATTGCTCCTGTCACTCCAACTCAGGTGATTCCCAAGCCTTACCTTGGAGGAGTGCGGAATTCTATAACTTGGCCGACTGCAGCACGGCTCTGCTGACCGCTGCGTCCTCTCTTGCCTGCTGGGTAAGCGCATAGTGGGCCGAAAAGGTGCGTACGGACGACCACGTCGCTGCCTTACAGGTGTCCACGATGGGGACATGCGCTAGGAATGCGTGCACACGCGTGGAATGGGCTGTCAGCTTTGGGGGCGGCACCCCTGCCAGCAGGGAGCACTGCTTGATGCCTGCTGTGATCCAGGACGAGAGGCACTGGGTTGATACTGGTTCCCCTTTCATCCTATCTGCCACCGCTACAAAGAGCTGGGATGATTTCCTAAAAGGTTTTGTGCATTCTCTGTAAAAGGCTAGTGCCCCTCTAACGTCCAGGGTATGGAGGTGCCTCTCCCTTTCTGACGCGTGTGGCTTGGGGTAAGATACTGGAAGGAAAATGTCCTGTGCGGTATGAAAGGGGGACACTACTTTTGGCAAAAAAGCCGGGTGCGGCCGCAGTTACTTGTCCTTAAAGAAGAGTGTGTATGGAGGTTCCGATGTCAACGCTCGTATCTCTGACACTCTTCTGGCCAACGTAATTGCCACTAAGAAAACCGTTTTCCATGAAAGGTATAGTAGGGAGCAGGATGCTAAAGGCTCAAAGGGTGCTCCCGACAGTCTGGAAAGGACCAGGTTTAAATCCCATTGAGCCAGCGGGGACCTGCTGCACGGGAAGGCTCTGTCCACACCCTTTAGGAACCGTTTCACCATCGGATCTGAAAACAACGCCCCCTTGGGGTGCCTTCCGTGGAAGGCTGAGATGGCGGCTAGGTGCACTTTTACTGTGGAGCTTGCAAGGCCCAATTGTTTCAGGGACAGGAGGTAGTCCAATATCACTGGGATCGTGGCCGAGTCTGCCTGCATCTTGTTTGCCTTTGCCCACTCTGAGAACCTCTTCCACTCCGCCTGATAGGTGAGCCTCGTAGCGGGCTTTCTGCTACTTAGTAAGATATCTTGTACCTGCGCTGAGCATTGTAGCTCCTCTTTGTTCAGCCACTGAGTAGCCATGCCCTGACATGCAGCACCTCTGGATTGGGGTGCCTCAGGTTTCCTTGGTTCTGTGATATCAGGTCCGGGAAGAGGGGCAACGAAATGGGGGTTTCTTTCAATAGGTTCCTTAGCATTGAGAACCAGTGTTGGCGGGGCCACTCGGGTGCTATGAGAACGACCTTCGACTTGTCCTGTTTCAATTTGACCAGTACCCTGTGGATGAGGGGCGTCGGTGGGAATGCATAGTGCAGGCAGTATGACCAGCGGATCGTGAACGTGTCTGCCCGTGACCCTGGGTCACGGTTCCGGAAGGAGCAGAAGGTTTCGCATTTCTTGTTGATCGCCGAAGCGAACAAGTCTATCTGGGGAACTCCCCACTTGCGGAAAATACTCATTACCACATCCTCTCAGAGTGACCATTTGTACGTCATGAAATGCCTGCTGAGGTTGTCCACAATCACATTCTGGCGACTGGGCAGGTATGCTGCCACCAAGTGGATCGAGTGTTCTATACAGAAGTTCCATAGATCGAGGGCTTCCTTGCACAGGGGAGAGGAGCGAGCTCCACCCTGTTTGTTCATATAATACATGGTGGTGGTGTTGTCCGTCTGCACCATCACTGTCCTGCCCTTCAGTTCGTCCCAGAAGGCCTGGCAGGCAAGGCGTACAGCTCTCAACTCTTTCAGGTTGATGTACAGGCGGACCTCTGACCGATCCCATTTCCCTTGGGTCTCGAAGTTGCCCAGGTGGGCTCCCCACCCCAGGTCCGAGGCGTCTGTGACCAGAGTCACCAAAGGAGCTGGTTCCTGGAAGGAGAGACCTTCGCCCACATTGTTCCCAGCGCACCACCACGAGAGTGTATCCCGAACATGTTGGGGCACGTATACCATGGAATCCAGCGAGTCTCTTGCTGGTCGGTAAACCTGGGCCAGCCATGCCTGCAGTGGCCTCATCCGAAGGTGGGCATGCCTCACTACATACGTGCACATACATATGGCCTAGGAGCCTCAAGCAGGCCCTGACCGTGGTCATGGGGTGGTTGATCAGGTCTCCGACTAGTTCCCTTATTTTTTGGAATCTGGTCTGCGGTAGGAAGGCTTGAGCCTTCCTCGAGTCCAACACCGCTCCAATAAACTCTATGCGCTGAGTTGGGACCAGCGTGGATTTCTTTTCGTTGACCAGGAGACCAAGGTTGTTGAAAGTTGACCTGACCACCTCGAGGTGTGACTTGATCTCTTGTGGGGAATGGCCTTTTAGGAGCCAGTCGTCTAAGTACGGGAATACCTGGAAGTTCCGTCTTCTCAGGTGGGCCGACACTACCGCCAGGCACTTCATAAATACCCGAGGAGCTGCTGCTAAGCTGAAGGGCAGGACAGCAAACTGGAAATGGTGCTGCCCCACCATGAACCGAAGGAAGCGTCTGTGTCTCGGTAGGATTGCAATGTGAAAGTACACATCCTTTAAATCGAGGGCGGCGTACCAAACTCCCGGATCCAGGGACAGGATGATGGAGGCTAGTGAGGTCATTGGGAATTTCTTCTTTAAAAGAAACCTGTTGAGACCTCGAAGGTCTAGGATGGGGCGTAGTCTCCCTTTTGGTTTGGGGATCAGGAAATATCGGGAGTAAAACCCTTTCCCCCTTCTGTCTTTTGGAACCTCCTCTACTGCGCCTGATGTCAGAAGTGATTCTATCTCGGTGTTGAGGAGGTGTTTGTGAGAGGGGTCCCCGAAGGGGGGCTGGGAAGGGCAGGGAGGGTGGGAAGGTGGTGTAACTGAAAATTGGAGCGAATAACCATGCTTGACTGTGTGCAGGACCCATTGGTCCGATGTAATGCTGGACCATGCACGGTAGAACCGAGCTAATCTGGTGCTAAAAAGTGGGGGGAGGGGGAGGATCTGGTCTAAGAATGCTACATCGTCCCCGGGTGTATTTTCAAAAGTTCTTTCTATGTCTTGGCTGGTTACGGGAGCGGTTCCTAGATTGGGTCTGAAGGTCTTTGGCCTGACCGGCGGCTATTACATCCCCCGTGCCTGGCCGAGTCCCCCCTGGCTTGGAAAGGTCTTTGGGAGGGTTGCGGGTGGAACAGGCGTCTCCGAGTGGCTGGGGTGTGCAGGCCCAAGGATTTCAACATGGCCCATGAGTCTTTTAGGGTCTGCAATCTGGCGTCTGTTTGGGATGAAAATAGGTCTTGTCCGTCAAAGGGAAGGTCCTGAATGGTCATTTGGACCTTGTGTGGTAGCCCAGACACCTGGAGCCAGGCACTTCGTCTCATTGTGACGCCTGACGCCATTGCTTTAGTCGCTGCATCTGCTGCGTCTAGGGCCAATTGGAGGAGGGCTCTAGACACAACCTTTCCCTTCTTCACCATTGCCGAGAGGTCTGCCTTCGAGTCCTAGGGCACCACAGCCGAGAATTTTTCCAGGGCTGACCAGGAGTTGAATGTGTAATGGCTAAGGATAGCCTGCTGGTTTGCTATCCTTAGCTGTAGGCCCCCGGTTGAATAGATCTTCCTCCCGAATAGATCTTGCTTTTTTGTGTCCCTTGACTTGGAGGAGGGACCCTGGTGCCCTTGGCACTCTTTTTCATTGGCTGCTGCCACAACCAACGAGCCTGGTGACGGGTGGGTGTAAAAGTGTCCATGCCCCTTAGTGGTGACGAAGTATTTCCGCTCCACTCTTTTGGCGGTGGGAGGGATTGAAGCCGGGGTTTGCCACAGGGTCCTTGTGGTATTTCTTATGGTTTTGATCAGGGGCAGGGCCACTCTGGAGGGGCCTTCTGGCATTAGAATGTCCATCATCGGGTCCGCCTCTTCCGTCACCTCCTCTGCTTGTAGGCCCATGTTCTTAGCCACCCTCCTGAGGAGCTCCTGGTGGGTCCTGCTGTCGTCAGGGGGTGACGCCGGGGGTAGTGCCTGCTACCGCCTCGTCTGGTGCGGAGGAGGAAGATTCCCCTTGGGTTTCCTCCAGGGACCGGCGCTCGGCTATGGACTCCCGGGTGCTCTCTGTCATGCGGCTCTCTGTTCCTACGGAGTTTGCATCTGAGTCCCCCCCAAGTCCGGAGGGGCGCTTGCTGTTTGCGATGGTAGAGCTTGGGGGCCTTTTGAGCGGGAGCAGCCTGACTATGAGCTTTGTGACTGGTGGTAGGCCCATGGGGTCCAGAAGGGCCACTGGGGGGGGGGCATTTGCCACTGGGGCCACTGCTGGGAGGAGCGCCTCTGTCATTTACTGGCACCCGATTCCTCCTCTGACCCTGAGGAAAAGTGGCTATGGGGAGACCATGGTGGGGCGGAGTCGGTCGGCGCCGGGGAGCGGTGTTGTGCCCTGTCCGGAGCAGGGCATTTTATGCCCGCCCCGATGGTTCTTGGTGCCGCGGGGATCAGTACTGCGGGGCTCCTGCCGCTGCCACGATCATCGGCGGTACTGGGGAGCAGTGCGGTGAACCTCCCGATCGCGTCGGGGGCCGGCACCTGTCTTGCTGGTGCCGGTGAGCGGTGCTGTGCCGGGGAGCGGTGTTGGGCCGGGGAGCGGTGTTGGGCCGGGGAGCGGTACCGAGGAGGGGGAATCAGTGGTGTCGGTTTCCCCCTCAAGGAGACGGAGGACCTCCGTGATGGCGCTGGTGCCGGCCTCGCTCTAGAGGGAGGCGTCGGTGCCGTGTGCTCAATCAGATCCCTGGCCGCCTCGAAAGTCTCGGGGGTGGAGGGGAGCTGGAGGTCCTCCTCCAGGATGTCTTGTGTCAGGGAGGGCTCAGATACGGGACTCGGCGGCCCCTGCTCTGGGGCCGGAGTCGACGGTGCTGCTGAGCATGGTGCCTGGGTCGAGTGTCCCACCTCGGGCCACACTTTTGACCCTGCCTTGGGCGGCTTGAGCAACGGCGAGGGATCCCCTTCCCCTTTTCTTCTCTTTGCCGGTACTGGGGAGCGAGACCGGTGCCGGCGGTGCCCTCCTGCCATAGCAGACAGTGCCGCGGGATGGCGGTGCCGGGACTCTTTGTCAGAGTCCTTGCTCCTTGCCGCTACAGGGGTACCGTGCAACGACTCGGACCTGCCGGCACTGGAGTCCCCGGTTTCCGTCGGGTGGAGGGCTTCCTCCATCATCAGAAGCTTCAGTCTCTGCTCCCTTTCCTTTTGAGTCCGGGACTTGAAGCTTTTGCAAATTCTGCACTTGTCCCTCAAATGGGACTCACCCAGGCACCTCAAAACACAAAGACTGCGGGTTGTCCTTGGGCATGAATTTGCTACATGAAAGGCAGGCCTTGAAGCCAGGCATGCCCCGCTATGGGGCCCTAGGCCTGGGTAACTTCTAATTCTTATCCTAATGTGACTTTTCTAACTAACTAAGGAACTATATACAATAACTGACTAAAGGGAGAGCTGGCTGCACGACCCAGCAAGTTGTTCCAGCGACCACCAGGGCGGTAAGAAGGAACTGGCGGGAAGCAGGGACGGCTGGGCTATATATGCAGGAGCTGTGGGCGCCCCTAGTGGCCATAGCCGGCCCTGCAGGGGACTAGGGGAAAACTTTCTGCCGATCTGTGCATGTGGCGCGTGCACACCTGAGTGGGAATTGACATGAGCAATCACTCGAAGAAGAATTGGTAATTCACACAGGGCTGTGTGCCCATAGAGAGAATTCATTACAGCAATGTTTCTTTAAAGGAAAACTGCAGTGTAATGTGAAAGCAATTCTAATCACTACATCTAATTACAAAGGAGAATAAATCACCTAGTTTTTTTAGTGTCTTAAATACAATAAAAAAGAATAATTAACAATCAAAGGGGAAACAGCCCTCTTGACACATTCATGACAGACACTATTTTGAGACACCAAAAATGCAATTCAGCATTTCAGTCTCTGAGAATGGCAGGCAGCTGTAAATGTTGTCACCAGGAAAGCTCTTTGTGGATGTTGCTGGTTTTTTATGCCATCTAAACTTTTAAAATATGTGGCTCAAAGCATCCTCGTATTGATGAGAATTGGATATCCAACTCCCCTGGGCAACTATGAAAATCTCAGTTTCAAAGACTACGAGCCAGATTCTGGCCCCTGGTTTGTTTTCTTTGCGCAGCTCAAGAGTGCACAGCAAGCAGAGAACTGGCTTAGCAGGCCAGTTGGAGATGTTTCCAGTGTAGGAAATCTCCCAGTGTGCCCAGAACTGGCTCCATGCCACCTTTCCAAATGAAGCTCAGAGCATGCTCCAGTGGCCCTAGGCAGCTGGAAAAACCTCCTTGGAGCCATAGGCAGAATTTAGAGCGGGTCTCATGGCTGCTCTAAGCCATGCACAGGATTGAACTGCCCACTGACCTCCCTTGGTCCTGCACCAAATACAGCTTGGTGCCCCAGAGCACCCAGCCCTGAATTTAGGAAAAACCATTTTGGCTGAATGGATAAAAGTTTAATTAAATGTGTCCCGACAAAGTAATGGCATTTGGAATATTCTGCCTTTCCCTGTGCTGCATACTGTGCCCACTCAGAGTTCACAGCAAGAGGAGATCTCCACTCAAATGCCCAGACATCTGCTGCTTGAACAAAAGGAGGGTCATGATTAGTTGCTCAATAGTTCTGGTTCATTCCAGGAGATGACAGTGAGAAACTCGCGCACACACAAGAGACACACACAAAGCAGCCAGTCCATTACAATATTAAATTGTAAGAAAGAAACCACTTGGCAGGTGTGGCTTATCTATAAATGATGAGGTCATCGTATGGTAGTTCCATTAAAACGCTTCACACTCTGCCCTGCAGGCCTTCTGTAACCGTGATCTCATCCTGGACTTAGCTTAGCACTTCCCATGATTCCATACCACTGCAGAGCCGCAAGCAGTGAGTTTTGGACAGGTGGCCACAGCCTGTGAGAACACACACTGCATGTTGTAGAGGAGGCCCCTTCTGGCAGGTGGTGGTGCCAGGGAGGGACTAAGGAGGTGTGAAGCTGAAAGATGAAAATAAATGAAAAAGGGTACAGGAAAAGCAGAAACCAGAAATAGGGAGTCACAAGTGAGCGTGAATTCTTTGCGCACACCGAACTCCTACTGATATCACCATGACTCATGTATACAAGGGTACAGGTGCAGGCTTTAACAAGCTAACAGAATCCAAGTTGATTGGCTTAGCCAAAGATGGTGGTTTTTTCCTAGCTGATTGAACTGGGAATGACGAGTACACCCGAAACCCCATACACACTCCTAGCCGCACTGACTCACGTACAGCCTGTGCTGGATGACAATGATTACGGCAGCCCAGGCACTGAAAGGCTATGTCTACACTTAAAAAGTTAAGTCAACTTTATGAAATTAATAAGGTTGACTTTAAGTCGACTTAAAGTGGACCTTATTAAGCCAACTTAACAGAAGTGGACTTAACTTTTCAAGTGTAGACGTGGCCCCTTTTTGACCTTATTAAATCAACTTAACATTTTAAGTTGACTTAAAAATGTCCAGCTAGGCACTACTCCACATCTCCACTGGCTTAAGTTGATTTAATAAAGTCGACTTAAGCACTAGTTCGAATTAAAATGAGGTGTTATTAATTCGAACTAACTTTTCCTTAATTCGACTTAAGGAGCAGCTTAAATCAACTTAAGGAAAGGCCAGTGTAGATGAGGAGTAAATTAAGTCGACTTAAGCCTCCTTAAGTCGACTTAATTTGTAAGTGTAGATGCACCCAAAGAGACAGTCCTTGATCAGAGGAGCTGACCATCTAAATGTGAATGAAGGGGCTAAAGAGCAAAATATAGCTTCACGGAAATCTTTGCCCCAAAGTACCATCAGGCAGGGGCTGGATTTTAGACCTTAACAGCTAATTGGTGTTTAAAAGTCCAATGAAGAGTCTTGCCCATGCCATTTAACCCAAATGGCTGGAGGAGAGTATAAAACTTACCATGTCTCTCCTTTCCTGCTGTCAAAGAACTCAAATAATTAATGGGTTTGGTTGGTTTCAGGAAGCCACATAAGATCAGTTACGACGGAGGACCTGTAAAGGAGATACACTTTGATTGGAAGCTCTTTGAGGCAGGCACCATTTTTCTGGTTGGTTTGAACACAGGCAAGCTCAATGGACCTGGCTCTGCTACTGCAGTGTACATACTCAAAGAAAAGGATAAGAAGATTGGACTCATCCCCTTTTCTGGTGCTTTGTAGAGAAGGCCTGATGAGGATTTTGGGGGGTTGATTTTTTTTCCCCTGCTTCTTTTGACACGGGACAGTCAGGTCCTGTTGACGCTGGAAGATTCCATAGCAACGGGAAACCCCAGAAGGGAGGGAAGGAGAGACTGGTGAGGCTGTTTGAGATTTGTTGGGCCCAATGTTTCTCCTTTGATCCAAACACAGAGGAAATCAGCTGCCTTCTGCAGCAGCACCCTTCTTTCTCCAGAGCCTGAGGAGAGCTCCTCACAACTCTGTGTAGTGTGGAGTGGCAGGCCAGGATAGCTTTTATCTTCCCTTCTCTGCCACACACCTTTAAAGGGGGTGCGGGGAACAGCTCCTGGGCTGGGAAGCTCAGTAGTGTGGTTCCAGTGGAGCTGTACTGCTGGATACTGGGGGTAGGAGGCCGCTGGAAATAGAGTAATTGATTCTGGAGATCCATGGGACTTGAGAGACTGTTCTGTTCAAGTGCAACCCCCTACCCATGAGGACAACATTATAGATCTCCACCAGCAACCTCCCTTGTGTTTTCCAAAGGAAGGGGGTGACAAAATCCTTCTATTTTGTTAACACCTATTTAACACCAGCCCCTTACGGACACTTGGGAGAAAACACATCTCAATTAAAAATGTGACACCCTGCCCCTTCCAGTAAGATACAATAGCTCACAAGGCACAGCTCCACAGGCCTCCGGGAAGGAAAATCAGAGGTAAGCAGATGTGACGTTCCTGCTACAGCTAAAGTAAGAAAACAGGCCCAAAAAATCTTCTGTAAAGAAGAAGAAACAGGAGATGCCTGGCAGGCATTCCCTAGCCATCACATGGAAGCCAAACCTGAGCCCAATTTCAAACAAAAGCATCTCCACGTCCGTGTTAAGATGACAATATTCATCAGTCTGCTAGTCTGGCCAGTGGCAATCATGCTGAAGCTGTCAAAATGACTGCATGGTGGGTTGTTCCGGAACAGCGTCCAGGGGACAAATGCAGCGGTTCACCAAGCCACTATGTGCCAGATGAATCAAAGTTTCCTTGCCTGCAGAAGAGGCTCAAACCATAGGGTAGCTTGAAGAATCCAAGAGGGATGAAATGACAGCAGTTTAATGATCTAGGAGGTAGTAGGTAACTTGTTCACGGTACAGTCCACCTCCACTAACATGCAAGGTCCTGAACAACAAAAAGTAGCCATATTTCCTGGCCACAGAATTTACCATCTCAATAAGAAACAAACAAACAAACAAAGAAAAAGGACTACAAAGTGATTGCAGTGCCTCAGTGTGTCCGCAATTCACAATTTTAACATGGAGGCATAGGAGCACCCAGCATGATGCTCAGCTGGGGCAGGATCGTACCCCTTTGAGCACTGTGTTTGAGAAATGCTGTACAAGGGAAAGTTCTATCTCCCCATCAGTGAGCGTGGGGCTGAGAAATGAGCAGCACACAAGGGAGGGAACATGGTGGGAGCTGCAGAGAACTGCTCTGCACAGCTCGATCGACAGCTGTTCTCAAGGGCTTGCCAAAGGAAGAGGCCTGCAGGTTGGTGCTATCTCCTGAGAGTGGCAGGAAACAGTTCTGCTGTCTACTCCCTGGGTCACAAACACCTGAGGTAAAGGGGAAGCCTGTAACAGCAACCCCTTCGGCTGATAGAGGTCTGGTCTATACTACGGGGCTAAGTCGGCAGGAGATACAACTTAGTTACTCTTGCTTATTGCGCCATCTTCACTTGGCTGCATTGACTTGAAGCGCTCTCTGGTTAAGACAGCCTTACTCCCCTTGGAGGGGTGGAGTTATTGAGTCGACTGGAGAGTGCTTCTGGGGTTGATAGAGCGGGTCTACGCTGCCCACTCAATTGATCAACGCAGTTTTTTAAGTGCAGATAAGGCCAGAGAGAGGGAGAATCATAGAATCCGGAAGAGACCATGAGAGGTCATTGAGTCCAGTCCCCTGCACTCATGGCAGGACCAAGTACCCTCTAAACCATCCCTGACAGGTGCTTGTCTAACCTGCTCTTAAAACTTCCAATGATGGAGATTCCCCAACCTGCCTAGGCAACTTATTCCAGTGGTTAATACCCTGACAGTTGGGAATTTTTTCCTAATGTCCAACCTAAACCTCCCTTGCCGTAATTTAAGAGAAGAGAACATCCACATAGCTTCCCAGAGAATAAAGAAAATCTTCCCTCTTTTCCACCCCCAGAGAGCTGAGGAAAGCAGCAAGGCTGCTGAGTGACTTAAGAAGGCTGAACCCCAAGGAAATGCAGACACGTCCATTATTGTTAGCAATGCACAGCGGACTCTGTGCTAGGCACTACACACATGGTAACCGCTGGGCCCTGCCTGAAGCGCTTACACGCTAACTAGACGAGCTGGACAACAGGTAGGAGAGAAAACTGAGGCACAGGGAGAGGCAGTGACTTTCACAGAATCCCCCAGCAAATCAGTAGCAGATCCAGGAGGCCTGTGGTCTCCTAAGTCCTAGGCCAGTCCCCTAACCACTGTACCACACTGTCTTTCACATCAGCACTCCAGAACTGCCTTTATGTCCACCCCCAAAGTGGGGTCTCAGACCCCAACACATCCAGACCTTTACTGAGGTTTCCCTGACTGGAGGGCACACCCCTCTAGCCACCCAAATTTGCCTTTTGTTCCTGCCCTCTGGGTGCCCTGCCCAACATGTTCAAATTCACCTTTCCTACCACTGCCTGGGTTTAGTCCTTTCCCTGCACCAGAACTTGATTTTTGATATAAAACACTAGGGCCCCACATCACACCTGAAGCATCTGATCCCAGACTTGGGGTGAATGGCTGTTACAACAGCTCACTGCCAGCCAGGCATCCCGTGGAGCCCGGACACGCTGACTAGCCTGCTCTACATTTAGCTTCACCCCGTGATGTGCTGGAGACCGAGCCTGTGATAGCCCCCACCCCACCTCCAGCGGGCTCCCACCATTGGTACGGGGCCTCCCAGCCTTGGCACAAGCCAGCATGTGCCCTAGCATAACGACACCAGGCATAAGGTCCTTCAACCTCAGAAGCAGGGGGCGTATTGCAAACTGGCAGGTATCCCCATTGCCGGAGTGATTGGAAAATGCACGGTTTCCCTGTCCTGTAGGGGCAGGAAGAACAGAGAATTCATTTCAGAATAGGGGAAAGGACAGCTGCCCACGGAGGAGTGCTAAGGAATATTGGCCCACACAACACCTGTTACACACATCCAGCTGCTGTACAGACCCAGCTGTGCCCTTGTGCCCCCCCAAGCTGAGAGACATACCAGAGCAATGATTGATCATAACGGGCTAACCCGAGGGAGACATTACCAGTTAGAGCGCGTGGCACGAATCCTGTTGCTAATAACGTTAGAGGGCACACGTCCACCTTTATTCCCCCAGCAGCTGTGTGAGGGTTATCGCTTCCATTATTTATACCTGATGCTGTGTGAAACCTGTGAATAGATCCTTTTAGGCATTTGCTCCTGCCACATGTGGGGAGAGCTTCTCCCAGGCTCTCTGGGAGAAGGCAGCCTTTGCCCTCGGCAGCGTCTTCAGCAATAGTCATAAACAAGAGCATCTGGCTGACTGTCACAGAACAAAAGCAGTTCTTCCTGGTACTGGGAGGGGCTCAGCAACTCTCCTCCTTTGAAAGACTATGCAATTAACAGGAAGGCCTCTTTGCAGGCTGTGTGTGGAGTGGAGGCAGCCGGAGGGGGCCTCATTAATTTGAGGGGAGAAAAATCCTGGGATTTGTTTATGGAAGCTTTCCACTGTGGGAAATGAGCTCCTACTCATAGCTTGCTTTTCTGAGAAATATATCTTTGGGTGTGGGCTGCAACAGTGGTTAAAGTATAATTTGACGGGCCCCGGAACTCTCCTAATCTCCGGGCCCCCTTCCTGTATTGTCTGGGCCCCCTTCATGCATGTGTGGTCCCCAGCCCAGGTAGGCATTTGCAACCACTTCTCAGTACCACATGCATCAGTTATCGCTCCCTAAAAATATTTATAATTTTATATGGCATTTATGTCTATAGCAATTATTGTCACAAAGTAACAAACACTGCATACCACAATAAGTATTGTGGTGGGGTGTAGGACCTGCCAGCAGCCAGAGCAGGGCGGAACATGAGTTCTGCTGGATTTTTCTATTTTTAGGGGCCCCGGAACTCTGGCTCCTCAAATTTGTGGGCCCCAGAACTGCATTCTGGTGCGTTCCCCCTTACTTTAACCTCTGGGCTGCAACATTCAAGTGACAATGGCTGCTGGTGAAACTGAAAAGCCACATGAAGTCATTGTGAGCTTGGCTGGGGAGTAGAGATGAGCTGGGTCCTTTTCCTCTGTTCCTTGTGAGGAGCACCATTCTGAGAGTGAAAAGCTGTCCCTAACCCCGCGAGAAATGGCATCGCTCTACCGAGCAACCTTCCATGAACCAGGAACAGAGATTTGGACAAAAAAGGTATCGGGGATCAAGCATCAGACACAGCATGTTGCCCATACAGGGCATCTGGAGATACCAGAAAAGTTGTCTCTTTCTGATCCTTTAGCAACACTTGCAGAGCTTGCCACACCAATCAGGTCTCATGACGCTAGTGATTGACGGCTCTTGTGATTGTAGTGGTATGTGCAGAACACACTGCAACAGCAAACCTGGAAGGCATGACTGGACATACAGTCTAAGCACAGAAATCCAAGCGTTTCCTTTGAGCACGAAGAATTAGAGCAGTGCAGGGAAGGACAAAGCCATTTCATGAAAAACTTTGGAATTTCAAATTGTGGTTTTGTTCATATTTGGGATGAAAGCCAAATAGATTCCCCGCGAGCCAGAGTCTGAAAATGTTTGTTACGAAAACCCCAAAATGTTTTGTTTTAATGAAATTCTGCCTGGTGGGCAGAAGGGGAGCTGGAGCCTGGGACCTTTGAGAGCTTGGAGCCAGCATCCCGGCTCCCCATCACCTTGCCAGGGGAGCCAAGAGCCTGGAATTGTGGGCTGCCGAACCATCCAGGCTAGGGTCTGTTGGAGCCCTGACTAGGTTCTGTCTGCCTTCTACTGAACCATCTCCATGATACATTTTGATTTCGACTTCATGAATTTTCCATCGGGAAAATCGCTCCAGAGGGGCCTTTCTGACCTGCTCTACTCAGAACTGTATGTTACCTCAATGGAGTATTGTGGCTGGAGCAACATTTCCTCGTGTGAGTAAGACTGACTGAGAAGATATATATATTGCACACTGGGAGTGAATGAAACCAAGAAAGTTCCAAGGCTGCAAGGCTCAGCGCAGTCATCTGTATTCACTCTTATGTGTTGCTCCTTTAACAAGACACAGAGCTTGTGCAAGAGCTGCATGCAGGTACTAAAGTGCTCCCTAACCTGCCCTGCAATTGCTCAGCATGGCAGTCGGTTTTCAAGGATGCCCCTCATGGCTAGCTTTAGGAGAGAGGCCCATTAATCTTTAATTAGCCCATAGGGATCATTTAGCTCAAGCCAATTGAAACATTTGGTGATGATTTTATCCCTAATTCCTTGCAACCAGGTTTGCAAAAGACCGTTGTTGTGGTGCAGGAACAATAATACAGCTGTGTCCTCTCCCTGGCCACTCAACAACCATTCAAATGGGGAGATGAACTGAAGGCATAAAGCAGCAGCCTCAAATAAGCACAAGTCAACTTAAAAGCGCTGCCCCCCCCTTGATCTCTCAACATAGCAACTGCTTCCAGTGGGAGGCTGTCAAGGCAGGAGCACCACACTCTGGATGCACTTGACTCAACGGGGCGAATGAGAGAATCAGACCCCATCGGGGAAGTTTTTACATAAACAACACAGTGGCTAAGCAGTTCGTAGATTTCCTTCTCACGGCCTGCCCCACACAATGGGTCCTCGGTACCACCTCTGCATGTCCCCAACCTTTGATTCATTCAGCGAGCTGCTTGATGAGACCCTAATTACTATGCTGGTTCTGATTGAAGATTCTCTCAGTGATGAGCCTGGGGAAGGCAACCAAATCCCAACATGGCTTCCGTGTGTTTTCCGTTCTGCTCCAGGGATCTCATTGTTAAACCACATTGCCACAGCCACCGGGGACTGGATTCCTCTAGCTGAAAACTGTTAACTAATGGTGCTAAAACCCGACACTTTTCTACCGTTCAGTGTCTTTCTTTATAGTCCTCATCCCTCTGCCGTGCTTTCTAATCCTCTCTGGAGTCCTATCTCCTGGTTCTGTTCTCTATCTGTCTTGCTGTTTATTTATCCACCTTGCTTTTTCTCTTTACACAATGTCACTTTCATAGTCTATATTTATCTATCCCTCTGGCTATTTCAGCCCCTCTGTTTTCTCTGCCTGCTATTTCCTACATACCTCTTCTCTTTATAGTCCTTCCTATTTGTATTCTTCATCTTTGCTGAGTTTCCCATCTTGCTAGTCCAGATATCAATCGCGTTTATTCCCCTCCATCAATCTGTTCATCATGCTTCCATTATCCAGCGAGTTCAGATGACCCATCTTCCCCCATCTCCACGTTCAGCCATTACCCAGATCAGATGTACATCCCACCAGAGACGTTGTTACTTTCCAAGAGATCTACTCAGTTCCCAGCAGAGTCAGCACTGAAGGGAGAGCACAACAGCCTTTCTGAGCCCTGCCAGTGCAATGCAGAAGAATGGGAGGCACATGCTTAGCATCAGATGGCACAGGAATCCTTTCCTTTGGCAGGAGATTATCATCGCAGGAGTAACATGAGGGCTCCTTGCCCAGAACTCTCACTGCATAGGACAAAACTCCCGGGAGAGTGGCAGAGCTGCTGCTGTCGCTGAGTGTTACTTCCCTTCACCTGTGCAATTACTAATGGACCTGTAGAGCTCCTGAGAGCTCTGGGGAAGAGTTGGAGAGAGTCCCTCCCTAGGAGCATGCAGCTGGCAAGGGCTAAGGAGCGTTCCCCCACAGCCCTGGAACCCTGGTGAGACCTGAGAGCATCTCTGCCTGTGGGAAGCTGGGAGAGATTGTGAGTGAGAGGAGAGAAAAATGGGAAGGCAAACTAGAGAGAGGAGAAGGGGGCCTGGCTCTGACAGCAGCAGCCCTCCTATGGCCAGTACTGCAGGGTTGCTGATATTTCACTTTTTTTTTTTATTGCCCCAGCTCCTGGAGTCAGGTGATTACATGAGGCTTTCATTTTTAAAAGGTGCATGTCTAGCCCTTGCGGAGAAAAGCTTGAAAACAGGGCTCTTCAGACTCAGAAACCAGAAGACAAATAAAAAATGCCCCATTTTATTACTTTTAAAGATCTCATGATATTTCAGACACCCGTGTGATTTATTTTGAAGCCTGACTTATGGGCAGTACTTTAATGTCTCCTTTATTAGCATTTAGCCTTTGCCCTGTTTGTGACAAATATTCCCTAGTTAGTTACAGTGTGGCAGTTGTTAGCCCCTGTCTCAAACTGTCCACTTGGATTCGTGTCTTGTCTCAACTGGAAGTTACTTCCTATGATTTGTCTCTGCTGCAGCTAGTGAAATCTTCTCACACCTGTGGAATATTCTGCAGGAGATTTAATGATCTCCCGCCATGCAATTATAACACCTGCTCCCCAGATCTGAGGAGACAGACAGAAGGGGAGAGTGCTAAAGGTTAAGTGTGGATATTGCATTGGTGTCGGTGGCAATCGGAGTCTATTGACGAAAATGCCTGTGATCTGAGCTCTCAGTAATGACTGAGGTGGTACCTTGGTGAACTGGATGGTGCAAAGAATGAGATCCTGCTGTCTAAGCCTGAGGCTGAGAAACCATTGAGCCCAGTGAATAGGATGCTAGAATGGCTCTGCCCTTGCCCTGCTGTGTGATGTAAGTCATCTCACAGCTCTACGTCTCAGTTTCCCCTCTCACCCTATGTCTATGTCTGTTTAAACTGTAATCTTTTTGAGGTAGGGACTGTCTCTCACTGCATGTGTGTTCAGTGCCTAAAACAACAGGGCCCTGATCTGAACTGGGACCTCAGGCTGCTATGGATTACTAATCATAAAGAGTATGATCTGCCAATGAGAATTTGGTCAGATGCTATAATGATTCTGACGTGGCTTGGTGTGGGTTGTCTCTAGATACCCTAAATCTCGTCTTGTCCAACAGGCTATGTCTACACAGAAATTAAACACCTAGGTCAGGGGATTTGGGCTCGCTATGGCTGTGCTGCAGACCTTTTATTACAGTGTAGACGTACCCTTAAGGAGCTTAGCTTGTTTGACCTAGTCAAACAATGGCTGAGATAAGCTATGATTGCTGTCTATGAAAACATCAGAGGGCAAACACCAGGGATGGAGTGGAGTTATTTAAGCTAAGGTCCAATGTTGGCACCAGAATAAAAGGATATAAATTGTCCATCAACAAATATAGATTTGAAGTTAGATGATGGTTTCTAACCATCAGAGAAGCGATGTTCTGGACCAGCTTCCAAGGGGAACAGTGGGGGGCCATCTACAACTGCTATTAGCAAGCATCTCTGATGGCTGGAGACAGGGCACTAGTTGAGCAAAACTCTGAGTTGCTTCAGTGAATTCTTTCACAGGTGTCTGGCTGGTGGGTCTCCCCCACATACTCAGGGTCTATTTGGGGTCAGAAAGCTCTCTTCCAGCTCAAATTGGCAGAGACCCTGGGCAGGAGTGTATGTGTATGGCTTTGGCCTTCCTCTCAGCATGGGACATGGGGCACTTGCTGGTTTGAATGAGAGTAAACGGTGGCTTCTCTGTAACTTCAAGTCTTTAGTTCAAGATTTGAGGACTTCACTAACTCAGCCCGAGGTTATGGGTCTATTACAGAAGTGGGTGGGTTAGGTTCTGTGCCCTGCAACATTCAGAAGATCAGACTAGATTATCATGATGGTCCTGTCTGAGACGGTGCAGGAATTAGCTTTCTTTGGCATTTCACAACTCATTTTCTCTACTGTGTCCCATTCAGTTCAATTCTTACTAATGAATTTTCTGTAACATCTGGTGACTCCAAGTGGTGATCATTCCAAAGCCAACATTGGTCTCATCCTAGTCTGGGGGTCATTTACAGCAACCATATCACAAAGCATGGGGCTGGCTCTGCTGAGAAAACACTCCGCAACAGAGAAGCATAGATTCGTGAAGATCAGTACCGAGACACATTGACAGGGCTGGCTAGGTGGGGCCAGATTCAGAAACAGGGGGAGTGGCTGACCTATGGGGAGCCAATGTATATTTGATGTAGTTTATACTGTAGGGCTGGCCCAGCCCAGGGCTTAAGTTTAGATGGGAGTGCCCTTAAGGTGGCTTAATGCCTCTTTTCCATCTTCCTTCCAGAACTGCCCCAAGCATGCAGCCTAGGATGCAGGCCAAGGCCTTTAACAGAGACACTCTTGCTTGTGGCAGTGTTGTTCCTCAACACAGGTTCACCCTCTTGTGCCACCTCCACAACATCCCTATGGGGCAGCACCTGAGCAATACAGTGCCTGACCTCTCAGGGGACTTATTAACACAATGAGTAAATGAACAGGAAGAGACGACTGACTTGGTCTGTCACACATAAACACCCCCCCCCAAAAAAAAATGAAGGCAGAACATGTCCCTGACCTATGGCCCTGTCCAAGAGTGATCCTGCCTGCTTTTCAGCTCCTTTTGAGTCCTTCAGACTTCTGAACAGAGTCATCAGTCCCAGGAGAGAGGGGTTATTCTGCCTTTGAACATTGCTGGGCCTTGCATTGTATGTTTAGCCAAGGATGGTTAAAAGGGAATGAAAGGATCCTGTCTTTAGGATTCCCACTTGATCTGGGTACAGCTATGAAAGATGTAGAGACAACAGACACACACTGCAATACCTGCATGGTTCATGAGGGCGAAGTTAAGGAAAACAGAAGGATGGGGGATGTTAGGTTCCTGTCTTCACCTGCCTCTCTAACGGAGACTGCAGTTGGAGACAGATAAAGCTATTGAGTTTTACCACCTTTTGTAACTCGTTAAATAGCAGCCAGTGCAAGGATGGGAGTGGCCATTTGAAGATGAGATCGCTTGCACAGGAATGCCCACGGAGCCTGTGCTGTACAGTCAGAGCTCTTTAAACTATTCTGTGAGCAATGGATAAGCTTGTTATGGAGAGGGGAAGGATGATCCACTCAAAGCTATTAGTTTCAAGGCAAACCCCAGTGATTTCTCTAGCACCACACCTAAATCGACACAAAGCCCAGCCTTTTTAGAAAGAGACTCTGAGCTAGCCTGGGCCGATGTCCATGAGTGCTTGGCTGCAGCGTAATTCAACAGGAGCGGAGTGTGCTCAACAGCTTTGACAATCAGGCCCAATTATATCAAGTTGGGCACCCTGGCACCCAAAGTCAGGGGTTACATTCGTACAAGTTGGCTGGAATGTTTTGTTAGCTGAGGTGGTGGGAGATACCCTGGCGTTTTCTTTTCAGTATGCAAGCTGCGATTCTGCTTTCTTCTTCCTAACAAGGGTATCTGCAATTCATGAATTTTGAACCAGAAGAGAAAGAAATGTAGGATTTGTGAACATTTTCTTATTGTAAGATATAAGGGATCTTAACAGCTTCATGGATAAATAGAAGCAACCCACAGCCAGGCATATTAAGCACTGGCTTGTTGCAAGCCAAGGTAGAGTGCACCTGCCTGCTTCTGGACATTCTAGATACAGCCAGGTGAAGCTTACCTGCCTGGCTCCTGAATGGCCCAGGTACATGTAGGTGGAATTCACCACCCTTTCCTGGGTCGTGTTCCATTCATTTTAGCAGAAGGCTGGTGGTTGAAGGCAGCACAGCAGGGGCGTTGCTGGATAGCAAAAAGATCCAGGGCTGTGGCCCCCAGCCCACTCCCTGCTAGCCCCACCCCCAGGCCACACCCCCAGACTCCACCCCCAGCTAGGCCCCACCCCCTGGTCAAGCCACTAGGCCCCTCCCCCAGTTCCCAAACAGCCCCCCCCACACAGAAACAAACCCACACCCTATGCTCCTCCCCATGCTGGGTTGCAATACAACTCCTTCGTACTCATCTGTATTAAGAATTATAACAGAAGCAATCTTTCTTAAAAAGTCAGACCATGTCAGAAGGACACACAAAATGTGTCTCCCTGTCTGACAAGGCACAACATTCCCCATCTCCTCCAAGTTCCCATGGCTGAATATAAGGAGCCAGGGACCTCAGCAAACAGGAGTGGGAAGGAGGGTGGTGGAGCAGGAGAGTGGGGAGAAGGGGAAGGGTGGCAGGGGAGCAGTGCAGCTGGATGGTGGGCACCAGGAAAGGCAGCACAGTAGCTGCATTTTCCCATGCTCTGTTCCAGCCCTGGGCCACACACCTGAGCATGCCGCAAGGCAGGAAATTGAAAAAGGCTCTAGCCGGGTCCCAGCTTTCAGGTGCATACAAACCAGGTGGAGGAAGTTGGGGAATTCACAAGGCAAGCAGGTAGACTGCCTGGGGCTTCCAGTGTGGTGCCATGAGCGGTGTCACACCGAACTAGCAGACCCAGCCAGCCAGGCTGCCGGCCTTGTGCCTCCCCTGCAAATAGCCAAAGAGAAGACAACAGAGTGAACTGAAGAAAAGGCAGAGAAGGCTACTGTACTGTTCCCTACTCTCACCTCACAGCTCCTGCCAGGCTCCCAATCCTGGGGAGACAAAGCAGAAAGGACAACAGCCAAAACTGAGAAAGCTCGTTCTTATAGGAAAGGAAAGGCAGAGTCCAAACTAAAAATGCAGCATTATTGGGCTGACAGTAATGGGGACAGAACTGAGGGGACAGATCCTGCACCAGGGGCCAAAATCACCTTTTCCAGTACCTGTCAGAGAGAGGGCAATCCTAAATTGTCACATACTCACACCCTAGGATGGGCAGGGGGAACTCAAACATCAACTCCATTTCCTCCAGTTACCCTCCACCCCCTGCTTAACAAACAAACAAACAAACCACATTTCAAAGCACAGAATAAATTTTAGGCACATCATATGGTCTGCAGAAGTCATAAATAGGGTCATCATTGGCACTCCTGACTGGGGGACGATCCCCAAGCCACCCACCCCTCAGCTGACCTCACTGTACAGTCTGGTGGTGACCAGTCCCCACCTGACACCCTGGAGAAGGGGGGGGGGGGGAGGAAAACAATCCCAAACCTACAATTTGCTGCTGCTCTGGCTGGTCACCAACCTAGGGGCAGGGGATGATCCCCAGCCTGCTCCCCAGACCCACTGGACTGACCTGGGGATTGATCCCCTGCTCCTAACACCCCCACCTTCAGGTTCCCCCTCTCCACACACACAGTACTTACTGGTGCTGTGTAGAAGAAGCTGCTCCTAAATAAAACAAGGTGCAGAGGAGTCAGCTGCAGTGCTGCCTGGCTGAGCTGGTGCAGCAGGGGAGAGAGGATTTAAACTTCCCTCTTCTCTCCCTGCTAGTGACTGAGCTACACTGCAGCCGTCTTGTTCCCAGCTTAGCTCCGCCTCCCCTGCAAACAGGCTGTCTGATCATGTGCCTGCTGGGGAAAATAGATCCGGGGCTCAAGCTAATTTACCCGGGGCCCACGCCCTGTGAGCCCAACAGCAACGACGCCTCTGCAGCACAGTAGGGAAGATGAACAAGGAGCACCAAGTGGGGTTAAAATTCATTGCCAAGTAAAAAACAATGAGAGTCCTGTGGCACCTTATAGACTAACAGATTTTCTTCGGCAACACATCTGACGAAGTGGG
>ML685794.1:3086756-3113587 GCA_007922175.1 Pelusios castaneus
GCCTGGGGAGGGGTGGAGGGAACAAGGAGACTGGTGGGGGCTGGGGAGGGGTGGAGGAGGTTGGGGGACGAGTGGGGGCTAGGGACGGAGGGGCCTGGGGAGGTGTGGAGGGGGTTTGGGGCTGAAGGGGGGGGTGGAGTGAAGATGGGGGAAGCTGGGGAGTTAGGAGGGCTGGAGTGGGGGTTTGGGGGCAGGGGTGGGCTGGGGGCCACAGCCCTGGATCTTTTTGCTATCCAGCAACACCCCTGCTCCTGGGTACAGAGGTTGAAATGGCTGAGCATCACCAGTTAAGCAGTTACTCCTCAGGGAGGAGTCCTGGGGGAAAACTGGGTTGTGAAGCAGTTGAAACCCTCTTCCCTATTGAGGAAGCCCACCTAATGTCACCCACTTATCAGCTGTGCCTCACTGGGAATGCAGACCAGTGAAATGCTTATGTGGCACCTGCCTGGCTTAAAGGTTTGTTGTATCACACGTATGAGCACAGTGGAGCTTGATGCTCCTCTTATGCTGGTGTCAATCAGAAATAACTTCACTAGCTTTTCAGGAGTGAAACCTGTGTGAGAGGAGGTCAAGCCCAATGAGATGTGTGATATTTTGCCTGTTGAAGCTCCCACTTGTACTGTAGTACCCTCGGAAGCAAGGTAAAATGGGCTAATGGCTTTTGGGCAGGCCTGAGGGCCGGGAACGCCTTAGCTCTAACCCCTCCTCTAACAGTCTCTCTGCAGCCTTGGGCAAGTTACTGAGCCCCACTGCTTCAGTTTCCCCACCTGTAAAATGGGACTGATAATATTCATTGTGCTCACCTAGGCAAACCTAGGAAGTTTGATCTCTTTATCTGTGTTGTGCTATGTAACTGTGGGTCCTGTGTACTGTGCCAGCCAGAGTTGGACTACGGGTGTCAGTGAGTCACACCGGATGGGAAGTACTGCTTTGTCATTACAGGAAATCTGCCTTTGGGGAGATACGGTTCTACTGAACTCCCTCTCTACAGAGATGATGGCTCTGCTAGCCTTCTGAAGCTGGTTACACAGCTTGGGACTATCCTTGGTCCTGAAAATATGCCTTGTGCTCTCAGGAGATGGGGGGAGCTGAAGTACAAATTCTGTGTTCACCGGAACACAGCATCTTGTACCAGCAAAACTCAATCTGCACCCCTCTACGGGACTGCTATTGGTTTGACAGCCCATGTGCAAAGTGTTGTGTACATGTGGAAAACTGTCCCAGAGTCAGCCCAAGGTAGCTTCCATAGTGAGCAGTGAAGGAGGCTGACTTGTGAGGTATACACAAGAGATCTCCTGGCTGGGCAGGACAGAGCCCACCTATAGCTTTGGTTCCTTTAGGAGAACTGTTTTCCCACTCCATGGAACTGCTGCCCAGCTGTGCACCGTGTGGAATAAGAGAGACACATTGTGGCAACAGAGGAGATCTTTAGGCTCTTAAAGTGAATGCCTTCTCCTGCCTTGGGATTCTATCCCCATGTCCCCATCTGTCAGAAGAATGATAAAGGTGAAAAAGTTCCACAAAGAGATTGTTCCTGCCTACACAAGGACTATATCCCCCATGCCAGGATCAGAAGGAAACGCAGACCTTGATTGTATCGCAATTATAGAATGGATTTCACCGGGAGATAATGGAACTGCTCATAAGTCACAAGCTGTAGTCAAAAAGTGACAATGCAATTTAAACTGGTGCCTGGAGCTGTGTGGTAATTCATTCCAGATGAGACAATCTGCACACGCACATGCACACACCACAATACAATTGGCTGACTCAAGATCATGTGACCCAGAACAGTTTTGCAGTTACTTTCCTAGTCAGTCAATACATGAGGAGGAAAGCAGGAAGGTTGGAGACACAGGAGCGCTTATTTCTGGGGCCTCTGTCACAGGACATAGCTGTGCTTAATTGGTAATGAAAAAGGAGCTGGGGCTCATGCAATTTTTTTACTTTCATAACTTATGCGGAAGCCGAGGTGCTGGGGCTAAGAACTGCCAACCCTAGAGTTCCTGGGGCTCGGTCCTGACACAGATTAAGCACAAAATGGCTACAATCCCCTTTCACTGACTTCCATGGCTACTGTTACAGAAGAGACTGAAGCCAAACACTGTTGCTCAAGAAGTCATTGGCTAAATGAGGGGCAGGTGAGCCTAAGATACTAAGTACAGAAACCTCAACACAGGATAAATCTGAAGCCACAGGACCTCAAGGGGAAAGAGATAGTTAAGTGTGTTTCTCAGGGGCAAAAGTGTGCATTGTAGCAGGGAGGAGAAAGGATTTGGTTGCAGCAAGTCCATAGCTGAGTCTTTATTTCAGCTGCCAGATAAGGACAGACCCTGGACGTTCTTCTTCAGTGTGACATGAAGCCCAAGCTTCTTCATCCAGAAAATTGGTTTGGAACCCCCTGTGCCATGAATTACAACTGACCCACCTATTCAGAGAGTCTGGGCTGTGTCTGGCAGCCTCAGTGAAAAATCCTTTTTATACTGATTTCAGAGGCCAATCTCTGTTCTAATAGAAGGAACTCCATGAGGCATTTGGATATCATAGGATGGGTGTAATAAATACATATAGCCCACTGGCCATAGGTGGTCTTAGACCCCAGCATGCCACTTGTGTAGGCACCAATAGGAGCTTCTTGAAAACTGCAGTCACCATATTACCAAGGAGATATTGACAAACAAGTGAGAGTTGAGTGAGAAGCAAAAAGGATGGGGGCCTAGAGGCTGTGTGAACAGTCTACAAATATCTGAATGGCTGCTACACCTAGTAACGATGCATGGGAAAAGGGAATTCTAGAAAAAAATAGGCTGAATATGAAGGAAACTTCACTGATGTGTTGAAATATATTCAGCCATCTAGTGTCCCTATGGAAGTGATGAAGCCACACGGTTTGGGCCATTTAAAAGAGTGGAGTGCAAACATCAGGACATGGAGAGGGTGACATCCTAGGTTGTCTCCCTTCATCTACGGTTCTACAAGAGAGATTCTGGCTCAGCTCAAAGGCAGCATATGACGCATGAGGAAGGCACTTGGGTGGCAAGTCCTGGCTCTTGTACTGCTTTATTGGCTTCTCAGATTGACATCAGGACAGTGAACCTTGGGGAGAAAATGACTGGAGAATGGCACAAAGCAAGGAAATTAGAATCCTTCACTGGGGCCCCACAAACTCAGGGGCAGGATGGCCTTGGTGGTGGTGCTCAGAAGATCTGGGTTCAATCCTAGCTCTGCCACAAGGGTGACCTTGGGCAAGTCCCATAAGCTGCCTGGGCTTCAACTTCCCATCTGGGATAATGACTTTCTCCCAGGTTGGCTGCTTGGCCTTGAGCTCTTCTAGACAGGGAGTCCCTCTCACTGAATCTTTATACATAACACAACGAGGGTCTGAGCTCACATGGGCCTCACGGCAGCTCCTAATGAAATTGCAAAGGGAAAGAGCTCCCTGGACCCATTCTGTTGGCTGAGAAAATTTCATGGCTCACTGAGCTCTCACCACTGGGGGACGGAGGCTAGACATGTTTTGGGAAGGACTTGCTGAAAGATGGAACTGTAGATATGTACATACTCCCTGCTGGGATTCTCAAAGGAGCCTAATTCCAATGGGAGTTGGGTACCTAACTCTCTTAGGAAGCTTTGAAAATCTCTGCCTTACCCTACTGGGTATAGGCTTTATTGTTTATGTAAATTGATGCTTCTATTTAACAGAAAATGGTTATTTACTTGTACGGCAGCAGTAGCACCCCTTGTGCTAGGTATGGTACAAACACAGAGCAAAACGACAGCCTGAAGAGCTTAAAACCCTAACCATTACCCCTTGGATTTATAGGGGGACTGGCATGTCCAGCTCTGCTGCTGTGAGGCCTCTCTCCCAGGGGAGGGCCAACTGCTTGCTTTCTCTCATGGTGGATCATCATTGATCCTGCTGCTGTAACACAAGGTTCATCCAATGAACAGAAAGCAATCCCATCCTGCAAGGCATCCTATCTTCATGAGAATCAGGGGCTGGGGGTGTGACCAGTCAAGTGAATTAATTGGGTGATAGGACTTTAAGAGCTCTGTAATGAGAAACAGAGATGCCCTCTGCAACCAGGAAGAAGAGTGAGAGATCCCAGGAATACACTGTTGTGGGTAACCAGGGCCAAGACACCGGCAAATTGACTCCTTGTGTGGGGTCATGCAAGAGCCGAAAAAGGAGAAGACCTTTTTTGTTTGAAACCTGAAAAATTAAGGAGGGATTAGCTAGCGCTCTCCTCTGACTTGACAGCAAGCAGGCTGTGCTCCCCAGCAGTACGTCTATGCTAATTATCTCTCACTCCAACTGGGAGCAAGTATTGGATTCACACGGCTTTCTCTCTTTCTCCACAGCAGAGCAGAGCAGAGCAGCCTCTCTCCTCACTCGTGTCCCATCGAGGGAGTGCAAAAGGCACTAGCAAAGATGAACGCCCTTCTCCTCCCTGAGGAGGAGCAGAGGCTGATGAACATTTAAACATCTCTGCTCAGGTTAAGGCCTCATTCCCATCTGCCAACCATCAGGGGTTTCTGCCTCATGCCATTAGTGTACAGGGATCAGAAGTGTGGCTGGATTGGGCCAGCTCTGACAGCTACAATCTGCATTCACATTCACCAGGGGCTCTCAGAGAAGCTAGCCAGCACCACGTGGGCAAGGGGCAGGGCAGGGGTCTGTTTGTAGTCACTGTTTCACCAATCGTACCTGTACTGCACTCTGCCTATGTACTTATATGGTCTCTGTCACAACAGTAATCAAGCACTTCATGATTAACGTGTCCTCATGAGGTAGGGACAGGATATTATCACCATTTTATGTGAGGGAAACTAAGGCAAAAAGGGATTATCTGGGATTTTCAGAATCATTCAGCAGTGACCTAATTCTGTTCCCCTCGACATCAATGGGAGCGTCACCACTGACTTCATTGCGAGCAGCGTGAGGCCAGTGCCTAGCACACAGGACAATTTCACCCTCAGTGATTTGCTCAAGGAGGCTGTGATGGACTTGAACTCAGATAGAATCATAGAATAATAGGGATGGAAGGGACCTCACGAGGTCATCTAGTCCAACCCCTCCTAAAAAGCAGGATCACTCCCACTAAATCACCCCAGCCAGGGTTTTGTCTAACCAGGCCTCCAGAGATCTCTGGAGTCATCCCCACTCCCCCACATTCAGTGCTTCTGCTCAGCAAACAGAGGCCTGTCTACATTAGACAGTCCTGATCCAAACACCACATCTGAACTCAAACTCTTGCCAGAAGTGACAGAGTCTGGAGCCAAATTTCACAGCTGGCCCTTACCTCGGTAACAGGCTGAACCCAAACATCCGACACAGGGACGCCTGCACTGGAGTTTGGGATTCAAAGCTGGGCTCAGATTCACATTTCACAGAGTCCCCTGTGCTCTAGAACAGACTGAAATGAAGCCTCAGATCCCAAAACTTTGAACGTTGGGTTTTTCTGAATCTTGCACCATGGGGCTATTTCTGACTACCCGCGCAGAAACCCCTGTCTGAACATGCCAATATGAGAGTGTGGGCACGTGGGTATATGCAAATGTTATGGTTGCATTCATGCCCTTAACTTTCAGGGAGAGAGAGTGCTGAACCTCACAGCCAGCCTTCCTGTGTTCAGTGACCAATTAAATACATCCACATGGCTTCTTGTACAGTTTTTGTTTGCCTTCACTACTAGCCAAGTGATTTTCACTAGTCCCAAGGGCAGTCACTTAAAGCAGAATTCAATGAACATGGCTCTGAAGGAATTTCCAGTCTGGTCTGATTGACTGATTGAATATGGTGCCTGATAATTCCTCATTGCTATAGTAATCCCTGTCAATCAGCTCCCTCTGATAAACAGCGAAGTCAGTTTCCTCCCACACCACTCTCCTATCCACCAAAGCCATCAGAGTTTCTGAGAGTCAGTCTTAACCTTTCCTATGTCAGCTAGTCTGTTGTCTAGCTCAGTAGTAAACTGGGTGTTAGGACAGACAGAGAATAGAAGGGCTTATCTGCTTCTCAGCTTGCTTTGCTAACCTAGGAGGATTTCACTTTTTTAGGTTGTATTGACACTTGGCGCTGGGTGTGGGAAGGTGATCCCCAGTTTGAGCAGACATACTTGCCCTAGCTGACTAAGAATAGTAGGGTAAAGCATGGGTTCACAGACAGTGGCCACACGGGCGAGTTGCCCCAAACATGTACCCACAAGGTGTGGGGAAGTTTATACTCAGCATGTCTCCCCAAACTGGGGAATCGCACACCCACCTTCAAGCATAGACATAGTATGAAATAGATAATAATTCATTGGATGGGGTTTGCCATTTATTTCATAGCTCAGGGGACTACAGATTTTTTGTACTTCAGGATCTGTCAAAATGCATCATCTCCAGATGTCCTGCTCCAGCAGCTAAGTTGTGTCATGTTAGCGGCTGCATTCATCTCCTTCTGCTGCACAGCACAGCACAGAGTTAGCAGTGGAGTCCCCACCCTGCCCAAGATGTAGGACAATTTAAGTTGTGGGCTATGTGAATGTGTTATCACCACACAGGGAGGGGATTCCCGGCCTGGGAGAGAAATTCTCCTCGAGTCCCTGCACCACTCCATGCCACTAAACTACATATTAGAAAAAAAACCCAGTTCTACTAATGTTGCTTATTCAGGTCAATAAACTATACCCTGGAACTCGCTCAAAACCATTACGTTCACTTGTCTGCTCAGAGATTTTAATCCTGGAGGCTAGCAACACCCTGGGCCAAAGCTGAGACCTTTCTAGAAATGGTCCAAAGGGGTAGCCATGTTAGTCTATTGCAGAAAAACAACAGAGTCCTGTGGCATGTTTAAAGACTAACAGATTTATTTATTGCATGAGCTTTCATGGGGATTTTCTCCCATGAAAGCTCATGCAATAAATAAATCTCTTAGTCTTTAAAAGTACCACAGGACTCTGTTGTCTTTCTAGAAATGTTAGCGAGAGGCTCCAGCCAAAATCAAGGCCATGTGGACGTGGTGCTGCCAAACACATGTTAAGAGCAAGCCCCTGGCCTGAAGATCTTTGAATCCAAATAAAGGGTGGGCAAAAGTTAGCTCCATTTTATAAATGGCTCACTAATACACAGAGGTACTTAGCTACCTAACTTCTATTGATATCAATGGGAGTTAAGCACTTGAGTAGCTTCGTGACTCCTACCCAGAGAAATGAGGACTCAGATCCCCCAAGTCTACAGGCACTTAACTCCCATTGTGGGCTCTACAGACAGCTTTGTAGAGTGACTTGCATGGATTGTGCTGCTGGCTTCACCGTTCCTTTTTTATTTTGGAAGAAACCTTTGCTAGTCAAAGAATACACTGACACAACAATTGGATTAGGAGTAATGATGCCGTGGAAGCCTCGCCAGCATCCCTTTAATCTTTCAGGGTGTCTCTCAAAATCCCATATTGCTGATGAGTTTAGAGAGAAAGAAATCTACAAATGGTGTCTAATCTCTCCCTTTACATGGCTGTCTTAAACACAGCAGGATCCCATTATGTCCATACAAATGTGTTTCCTTGAGCCAAGGCGTAATCCATGCTGGCCCCACTGAGGTCTGTGTGACCCCATTGATTTCCAGGGGTTTACTCAGATGCAATTAAAATCTTCACTTAGAGCACAGTGTGGCTTAATGGAGAGAGTTAGGAGGGAAGCGGGCTAAACCCAGCTTTGTCGCTTACTCTGTGACCTGGGAAAAATCCCATAGGGCTCCTTTGTGCCTGGCCAGTGTGGGAAAGAAGGAAGGAGCCATCATGTATCCTCGTGCAAGGGCCAGGCACAATCAAAGTCCCTTCAGGGAAAAACAGGGGCTGTTCCCTCCTACCATCCCCAGGGAAACAAGCCTTTCCGAAGGCCACGGCCATGTTTCCTCCACCCAATCCCACCCTGCACAAGGGAGAGCTGGATGGCCAATTAAGTTGATTTGTTAAGTCGACCTAAAGACGGTGTGGCTGCCGTGGGTCAACTTATTCTATAAGTCAACCTAGGGCGCCCCAGGACCCTGCGGATCCCAGCGAGAAGGGAGCTGCGGCTCCTTTCTCCCTGGGACCTGTAGGTCCCGTCCCAGAAAGAAGGGACCCGCGGGTCCTGGCAAAAAGGGAGCATGAGGCTCCCTTCTCCCAGGGACCTGAGCGGGTTCTGGACCAGAAGGGAGCCCCGCGCTCCCTTCTCCCGGGGACCCGAGTGGGTGCCAGCCAGAAAGGAGCCCCGCGCTCCCTTCTCCTGGGGACTCATGGGGGTGTGGGCCAGAAAGGAGCCCTGTGCTCCCTTCTCCTGGGGACTCATGGGGGTGCGGGCCAGAAAGGAGCCCTGCGCTCCCTTCTCCTGGGGACCCATGGGGGTGCGGGCAAAAAGGGAGTGGCGCTCCCTGGACAGGGGATCCCCGGAGGTTTCCCTGTCAGCTGGAGCACAGGGTTGGCAGCTTCCAGCGCTCCAGCTGACAGGGGTTCCCCAGCACGACCAGTTTCTCTACCTTGGTTTGCTTTTTAAGGGGATTTTGAAAAGCTTTCTTCCTGCTCAGCTCTGCACTTGGAATCCGGGCTCTGCAACTCTTTATTCCACTGCGCACAAGGGAAACAAAGCAATGATCTGTGTTTTCTTAGACCACCTTACTTAGCCGTTAGAGATGTTGTTATGTAGCAACAAATGCAGATCCAGGCCAGATCTGCAGCTGGTGTAAAGCAATGCAGCTCCACAGCCTGCAGTGGGCATACATCCATGTACACTTGCTGGGGATAAAGCCCAGAGACAGATGTTCAAGTGTTGGCAGGTGAATGAAGGAGAAGATTTCTATTCTGTTTCAGAGTCATAACATAAAAGTCTGCATGCTCATGTAAGGACTATGTATTATAACTGGGAAGGGGGGGGAGGTAGGAGGGGGAGATGTATTTTAATAGTGACTTGGCACCTCAGTTTTGGGCCCAGCAATAAATTCTGCTCCAGAAGCAAACTGCAATCCACATCAATTACAGCATTGCTGCGGACACTCACTGTCATTCATTTCGACAGACTCCATCAATGCTTCACCAATTAACTTCCCTTGGATGTTTTACTGCAGACAGAGGTGCAGAGGGAAAGCAATTTTTTTTCTGCATCAGTTCTGTTCTGCAACCACAGCCTCGTGTTCTGCGTGAGTTATGATAGCCCCTTTGCAGCATGATGCTAGAAGCACTTCCCAGATGCAGGTGTTCTATGCTGACTTTGGGTCTGGAAAGAAAAGTGACACTGGACGTGGCTCGGTGATGCTCTAGATCAATATAGCTGCCCTTCCACCTTAAGAGACGTAGCTTCAAATACTGAGTTAACCACACAGGGCAAACTCACCTTTATATTATGAACCCAGAGTTCAGCTGGCAGTCTCTGCTCAACAGATGTACATGGGAGTGGAATAGAAAGGGGATATTTCCTTAGAGATCAGAGTGGAAGTACATTGGCCAGCCTGAGGAGGCCCAAGCCTAAATTAAAGGGAAGACCCCTGCCAGAAGTGCCCGAAAGCACGTGACTGTCGTAGCAGGTCAAGCATGAAGCACATTTGCAGATGTGGTAGCCTAACAAGCTGGCGTCACGAGAAGAGCACAGGCCTCACAAGTACACGAACTGCAACTCAGGCGTGTGGTACATTGGCGGCATGACTGGTTCCTAGATTAGAAGCTGGCAGAGAGCATTAGGAACATCTAGACTGACCTCCTGTAGAACACAGGCCTGCTCTGAATTAATTCCTGTGTGAATTAGAGCAGATCTTTTAGAAAATCATCCAGTGATCGCAATCCCACCACAATCCTTGGTGTATTGTTCACTGTTAAAAATTTGCACCTTATTGCCAGCCTGAATTTGACTAGGTTCAACTTCCAGCCACTGGACCCTGAGATACCTTTGTCTGCTAGACTAAAGAGTCCAGGATGCAGTTTTTGTTCCCTCTGGAGCACAACATTGTGGTGGAAGGCACAGGATGAGAATAGCACAGGTCCTACAGGTCAGGATTGGGGTGCAGTGGCACACCCACATGGGGCACTGGAAAAGGAGAGCACAGCATGCGTGTCGGTAACAAAGAATGAGAATACCATGGGTGCTGCAGATGAGGATGAACGGGGCTCGGCTGTACAGCACAAGGGGATCTTGCATTGCCACTGCCTGTCTCAACCAAGTGCTATTCACCCCTCACTAAGCTCTCGCCCCAAGGAAGAAATAAACAACTGTAAACATGACATCTCAGCAGGCCACATTCATTCTTCAGACCTGGCTCCCACATCATAGTAGTTCAGTTTCTGCATGGAAAGAAAAGGGTTTTTCCTTGTCTGCCAGCACTGCAGCTCAGTCCCAGTATCTGGAAATCAAATTGTGTTTTCTTGACTTTGAACATCAGCCCTGACGCTATCGTGGAATCAGAGCAGAGGATGCAGTTCTCTGCTCTTCACCAGCTGTTACTGGCTCGGCATTGCACGTAGGAGTAACTACCCTATGTAGGAGTAACTTCCCCTGTCAGAGAACTAAACAGATGGGACTGAGTGGAGGATGAACACCCAGGAAGCAGGTGTTGGACCTGATCTGCAGTCCATACATGAACCTTGTCTTCAGGGGGACTTTTGGATGGAACAAAGGCTGCAGGACTGGGGCTGGGAGGAGTAAAAAAAGTGCCGTATTGTGTATTGCTAACCAAACCCCTCTCTCTTTACATTGCAGGAGACAGATCTCTCAGGAGAGCTCTTTCCATGCCAGGTAACTATTTACTGCTTAATTGGGTGGCATCAGACAGGAGAAGCCTGAGGATAATTAGAGGGTAACTAGCCCTGCAATAACAAAGCCAGCATGGTTTTCACCCTTTCTCCTACACCACAGTGCAAATTGCAGGGAAATTGCTTTTAGACTCAGCTGAAGTGTGATCATTACCAAATATCAAGAGGCACCTGTGATTAGGCTGTAGTAAGGAAAGGCTTTGGAGCGTAATAGCATTGTAGCTACCATGTAATTAAAGAGCAATGATGGCCAATTAGAACTTGGACCCTATAATTTAAAGTGACGGCATTTGAACCCTCCTCCTTTGGAGCAACCATTCATTGCAATGCTGTGCTGGGCCCCGAGACCCAGTTACCATATTCCTTTGCTTGGGACTGAAATGGATTGTATAGATGTGACAGAGCAGTGCTCAATCCAAATCAAGGAGAAATTGTACCACCCCGCCCCATAACCTGGGGTCACTTTATAATGTCTTGCCATTGTAGTCTCCAACCAGGACCACTCACAAAGAGCCACCAGCATGCAAATCACTCCCAGCTATGTCTGTTTGCCGCAGCCAGCCAGCCACACCTTGGCTCTCACCAGCCTTAGAGATTACCACAAGGTGACCCAACACAATCCCATTTCCAGATTTCCCCCCTCCAGAAATGTCTGTCTGTATTGTCCAGCACCCTCCGAGATGGTACAAATATATTCAAATTTGTTAGTCTTTAAGGTGCTGTGGGACTTTCGTTGTTTTATCCCAAATGGAGTTACCCACCCAGACACTTCAACCTGAACATGCAGGATTAAATAAAACAGTTAAACAAGTTTATTCACTGCAAAGAGAGAGATTTTAAGTGAATACAGGTAATGAGGAATAAAAGAGTCAGATATGGTTGCAAGAAGAAAAAAAGATAAATCATTTACTAATGCCTAACTTAAACTCTATTAGATTCAAGCAAAATTTCTTATCACATGCTTCCAGCAGTTTTACTGATCAAACCCCTCCCCTAGCATCCCTTGTGTTTTCAGGTGCAGAGAATGCCATGGAAAGGGAAGGAGAGAGGGGAGTGTCTGCCCCTTCGTTTTATAGTTCTGTAGTTTTATAGTTGGATAGCTCCTGAGCTCCCAACGTGCTGGGGACAGCCAGTGGTCAGTCCAACTCACAATTTTGGCTAGAGCAGCCTCAGGGCTTCTTTAATTTTTTCTCTTCTTTTCATGGCCTCCTTTTGGCTCTGGGCAGTAAAGAGTAGCCATAGAGCAGTGCAGTCCACCCACATCCTCTCCTGACCCACATGCTGGGGGCTGTGAGCAGGACTTGTATAGAGCCCTTATTCAGTGTTACCCAGCTGAGGTGGCCCCCTGAACCTGGGTATTCTCAGGGAGCCATTTCCACTCCCTTCTAGGGTCTTTTGTGCTGCCAGAGCAGCAAGAAAGTCTCAGAGCATGCCAGAGAGCCAGGTCCCATATTTTCAGCACACACTCCATCTTCTCAAGCTTTACGTCGGCTGCTGTTTATTTCCCATGCACTCAGAATCCTATAAGATTGGGGTTAGAAGGGAGCTGAGGGGGTCATCTAGTCCAGTCCCCCTGCTCAAAGCAGGACCAACTCCAACCACATCACCCCAGCCAGCAGTTTGTCAAGCCACACCTTAAAAAACCTCTGGGGATGGAGATTCCATCACCTCCCTAGGTAGCCCATTCCAATGCTTCACCATCCTCCTAGTGAGAAAGTTTTTCCTAATTTCCAACCTAGGCCTTCCCTACTGCAACTTGAGACCATTGGTCCTAGTTCTGTCGTCTGCCACTACTGACAACAACTTCGGTCCATCCTCCCTGGAATCCCGCTCAGGCAGTTCAAGGCTGCTATTAAATCCCCGCTCACTCTTCTCTTCTGTGGAAGAAACAAGGCTAATTCTCTCAGTCTCTCCTCTTAAGTCACATGCTCCAGTCTCTCTTCAATTTGTCCACATCCTTTCTGTAGTGGGGGTGGGGGGAAGGGGACCAAAACTGGACACAATACTCCAAATGCGGTCTTACTAGTGCTGAATACAGGGGAATAATCACTTCCCTCAATCTGCTGGCAATGCTCATACTAATGCAGCCCAATATGCCATTATCAGTAGAGCCCTGCGCGGATACAAATATGTGGATCCGTATCCGATCTGCCTCTGCAAGATATGGTCTGCGGATATCCGCGCTGTATCTGCAGATGTGTATATGATGCGGATATCCGCGGATATCCATGTATTTGCAGGATTCTAGCCCTGCACAGATAAAAATATGTGGATCCATATCTGATCTGCATCTGCAAGAAATGATCTGCGGATATCTGCACTGTATCCACAGATGCAGATATCTACAGATATAATGCAGATATCCGCGGATTTGCAGCATTCTAATCGTGTGCCCTTATTGCCAAGAAGGCTGATTCATATCCAGCTTCTTGTCCACTGAACCTCCAGGTCCTTTTCTGCAGAACTGCTGCCTAGCCAGTCAGTCCCCCGTCTGTAGTAGTGTATGGGATTCTTCTATCCTAAATGCAGGACTCTGCATTTGTCCTTGTTGATTCTCATCAGATTTTTTTTTGGCTGAATTCTCTGATTTGTCTAGCTCACTCTGTACCAAATCCCTATCCTCTAGGGTATCAAGCATTCCCCCCAGCATAGGATCATCTGCAAATTTGCTAAGGGTGCAATCCACCCCATCCTCCAGATCATTAATGAATTTCATATAGAATACAATTAATGAATTGCATATATGAATGAATTTCATATCACTAGTAAATTGCATACAGGGGGAAAACAGGCAAGGTAAATAAACCCTGTCAAGTGTGCCCATCCTCTGCAGAAAGAGGCAGATTAAAAAGAAGCTGGAGAGGGTGAATATGGAGAAGCTGGGTATTGAGGAAAAGAAGGTGGATCAGAAAGGGAGCTGGGCAAATCCAAAACAAGGGTCACCTAGCACCCTGGGCTGGCCAAACTTGAGGATTTGAAGAGCCATGTCCATGTTCAACTCCCTCAGTGACTCCTACTGTCAGCAGGTCTAGATGTACAAGTCTGAATGCACAGAGAAGGCTGGGTGTATAGTTAAGGCCACGGATAGTACTCTTGGCTCTGCCATGGACTCCTCGGGTGGTGAATTTGACTCTGTGCCTCAATTCCCCCACCTGTAAAATGGGGGTGACAATCCTTCCTTTCTCCCCCCCCCCCTTTGTTATGTCTATTTAGCCTGTTCAGGGCAGGGCATCTCCCTCCCGCTGTGTGCAGTGCCTCGCACATGGCAGCCCTGGTCTCAGCTGGGGCTATTATGTGCTACTGTCATACAAATCATAATTTGCTGGGGACACCACTTCTTGTGGTGATGGATACATTTGTTTAGTCTCTATTAGGCCTTTAATTGGCATTCTGCTTGCTCGCTCCCTAACTGCTCCCACTCCGAGCGACGAGATCGAGCGTGATAGCAGGTTTGCACAGCGAGGCTGGGGGGAGGCAGTTCATTGATGAATATATCTGTCATTTTAAACTGACAGCCACATCCCTGATCCTTTGGAGAAGGAGTCCCAAAACTCAGTGCAGCCCAGGGGCACGGTTCAGTGCAAATTTAACTTCCTACCAAGCATATCAATTGCCCTGGGATGGAGGTGCCTTTAGGAGCCAAGTCATTTACTCCTCTCTGTTCATATGTCCTTGTTCTCTCTCTGCTCACCCCCATCTGTGGTTAGACAGTAAAGGTGAGCGTGGAAGACTTCCTATGCTTGGATCCCAGTCCCTTTGCCAAGGATGATGCACAGCTGTAGTCAGTGATTCACAAAGCACATCTGCCTCCACAGGCGCTTAACACTTAGAAAAACAAGGAGGGCTATTTAGAGCCAACCCTGCATTATCACAAAGCAAACAGCTGTGAGGAGCCCAATTCAGCAATGGGAAACAAGAAGTTAAAACTTGGTGACATGTAAACTAGCTGTTGAGAAGAAGGCCTCTGTTGCTAATTGCAACCCCCTACCTCCGTCTGACCCTAGCCACAGACTCAGAGAGCTGAAAATTTGGCTTTGGAGTGGTCCCCATGGTAATTCTTTTGCTAAATAACTTACAGCTGTGAAAAACAGTCTCTCTCCTCTCCTTCCGTCACAGTGAATGAGTTGTTTCTCAGTGCCAACAGATGAAAGCAGGAGCAGATGCAGAGGTCTGAGCCTAGGGCCCAGGATTGGGAATCGGATTGTCAAGCGGAACTTGTTAACGCCAACTCCGGGGGGCGTACAGGGAGGCTGGGAAATTGGAACATAACAAATCCCTTCTTGGTAACACAAGTAGCTTTCTGCTGTAAAGCACTAAGACGGGGCGTCAGTCATGTGCTGGAGGGGACTGTGCACAACTCCCCTTATTCAAATACTACCAGGAAATGAACGGAAAGGGGAGGCATCTGGGTACTCCTGAACCCAGCTTACCCCAGGGATGCCTAGAAATCCCCCTGCAAAGCAAAGTGGGATGCACCAAGTGCCAGGTGTTCTTCAAATAGCTTCACTGGAAGATGAGTTCCCTGAACACCCCAAGAGAGTCACCCCTCCTCCCATTTCAATTGACTATCAATATATGTGGGCAATACATACAATTCCAAAGACAATGTTGAAAAGTTCCAGGGAAATGCAGTTGCTCAAAGTTTGTTTGTTGTGTCCTGTCACTTCCCGGTTCAAGAAGAGCGTTTTTGTGTTTAAAGGTGGAAAGAAATAAGTCTCTCTCGCACACTGCAGCACATGTTCCCCTCGCGCAGGAGGGAATGCAGGTGAAGGTAGGACTTAGTTCTTGATCTCGTTAAAATATTGGTAGCACGCTGTTGCTTGGAATGCTAATGACTGCAATTAGCCAGGCTGGTGGGAACTGTAGGATATCAGATTGGGAGGGAGCACTCTGCTACTGCACTTCCAGCCTTTCCCAGCAGGAGGCATAAGAGGGAACGTGGGAGGCATGAGCATGTTACTACTAGCTTGGTAAGGAAGGCTGTTGGGGAGCTCCTCAGAGTTCACAGTGGAGGAACACTAGGTGCAAACAGTCAAAAGAGGAAAGGGATAGATAATAAGACTGAAAATTATCATAATGCCACCATATAAATCCATGGTACGCCGGCACCCTGTCCCTGAGTACTGCAGCAGCTCTAGGCACTCTCTCTGAAAGCAGATATACTAAAATTGGAAATGATACAGAGAAGGGCAACAAAACTGATTAGGAGAATGAAACAGCTTCCATATGAGGAGAGATTAAAAAGACTGGGAGTTTTGGGAGAAGAGGCGTCTAAGGTGATTCATGATAGGGGTCTATAAAAATCATGAATGACATGGAGAAAGGGAATAATGAAGTGTTATTTATCCATTCACATAACACAAGAACCAGAAGTCACCCAATGAAATTAATAGACAGGAGGTTTAAAACAAACAAACAAAAGTATTTCTTAACGCAATGCACAGTCAACCTGTGGAACTCACTGCCAGGGGATGTTGTGAAGGCTATAAGTATAATGGGTTCAAAACAGAACTAGAGAAGTTGATGGAGGATAGGTCCATCAAAGGCTATCAACTAAGATGATCAGAGATACAACTTTATGCTCTGGGTTTCCCTAAGGCTAACTCTATACTGATGGCATGAAATTCGCCATTGTCAGTTTGATTTTCCGGGTTCGATTAAGCGGTAAGTCCAGACCCACTCAATTGATCTGGAGTTTGATTTAGTAACTCCAGCTGTGGAAGAAGAATAGCACTGAGTCAAAGGGACGGCATTTCCCTTCGACTCAGCACAGCAGACAGGGAGGTAAGTGAGCGTTAGAGAGTTGAAGGGAGATACACACGTTATTTTACATAGCTTGCGTATCTCCCTCTGACTGCCACCAAAAATGGCAGGAATGTAGACAAAGCCTAAGCCTCTGACTGCCAGATGCTTGGACTGGATGACAAGGGATGGATCATTTGATAATTGCTCTTTTCTGTTCTTTCCCGGTGAAGCACCTGGCATTGGCCACTGTCTGAAGACAGGATACTGGGTGAGATGGACCACTGCTCTTACCTACTGTAGCTGTTCTTATGTTATGTAGAGGGGTAAGGGTATCTGCTCCTCTCTCTTTCTACAGAAAGCACTATAGGAACTGGTGCAAGACTGCTGGTGGCTCACACTGTCTGCAGTCCCAGACTCTTCCAGCAGGAGTCACTGTGAGAAATAGATTAGGATGTAGTGCTGACTGGGAGTAGCTTGTATCTACTCCTGATGCAGTCTTCCCTGAGGATGCCTGACTGTAAAGGAGGGATGGACTACTCTAGCCATGGCTTCCTGCTGTAGCAGGCACTGGCTGTGTGCCCGAGCAACCAATTAATTTAATCTGTGTGTCCCATCTCCGATTTCATTTACCCTGTGGAGAAAGCGTGTTGGTGGTATCGGGTCTGGCGTATAATAGCCCAGTTTGAGTGGATCAGATTGGATTTTCAATAGCGCTGCTCCCCGCCCCAAGTGAGCCTGGTCCTTGTCTGCACCTGGGAGGATGGGAGACTCAGACACCGGGGGAGACCATTCTGATACCACGCTCTCTGTCTGCTTCCACTGACTCATCCTGTCGGGGTTGCTGGAATGCAGGGTCAAGAGAACCGTGACGCTGTTGGTACCTCGCCGGCTTGGAGAAAAGGATCCGCTGCAGGTTTTCTGGGTTCGCTGCATGCTGGGGCTGCCAGCGTTGTGCAGGGAAAGCTGACTCACAGGGAAGGGGGGGAACGGTTCCTGTTCTGGGGCTTTGTTTCGCTTCATTCTTCCCCATTCACAAAGGGCCCCATCTTGTGTAAAGTGGCACTGCTCCACTGAAGTAGTGCAGATGCGAGCTGGCCCAGTGGTGTTGACCTGGAGCGTAACTCTGGTGGAGAAATCTACAAGCACACAGGCAACAAGGCAGCACTGGGGTAGCCTGAGGCCTTCTAAGGGGACGGGTGAGAGGAACTGATTCTTCACGGGGATGAAGCCCCCCTCAATGCTGCTTTGAAGGAGGTGCAAATGAGGTGTCATGGGAGAGAAGGCTCCCCTGAGCACCATGATGAGAACTGGGCCTTCCAGCACCTCGGAATGGGGTGGGGTCACTGATTCATCTGCTCCTCCAGCAAGCTGTGAGTAAAGGGGAAAGGGCTAGTCTAGACGGGGATTCCCCCCACACACCCTCAATTCAGACATGGATGGGTCTTGGGGAGAACCTGATTCCCAGAATCTCTGAATAGGGGGCACAGATGCATATTTGGGGACAACAGCCCCACCCATCTCTGCTTGGTTTGGTGGGATGGGGGCTGAGGACTCCTAAGTTTATCTGAATAGGGGCACATATCCATTCTAAAGGTGCAGCCCTCCTTACCCTGGAAGCAGTTCTGAGTAGCATGGATGGGAGGTATATTTAGCGCTGAGTTCTCTCTCCTCCATGGCTGTGGGAAAACCTGGGCTCCATTTCACATACACCCTCTTTGAAGGCTTACAGGCTCTCATTCCCACTGTTGCATTTATCTTCACTGTCAGCCCTTCTTTTAATAAATAAAACATGACCCATATAGCTGTCAGGGCTATTTCACACTGAATTTACCTGTGATGCTAACTCTCTCCGAATAGCCTGCTGGGCTCACTAACAGGAGCCAGCTTAGCCTCTGTGCTCACTTGCTATCGGACCTGCACCAAGACCGCAGGGGTCTGTTAAAAGAAGGGGCTCTTGTTCAGTCCACCAGCCCCTATGTCTATCAGCTTCTTAAGATCTTGGAGAGAGAAATGGTCACTCTTGAAATGAGTGGCTAATAGCCCATGGCTAGAGATAGTCATGTGACACTGAGAGCCCCTCTGAAAATTTTCTCTACAATAGCAAGCTGACGCACTTCTAACCTAACCTGAGTCCTCAGCTATCACAGATCCGACCTCTCCAGCCCTGCCAACGCCTCTCTTTGTATTTATGCCCCTGCTACAAGAGCAGAGTTCCCCTGCAGCTCTGCCAGAGCCCCTCTAACCTGGCCGGCAGCAAACCGTGCCATCCGCTGGCTGTGGCTCTAGTCCTGGGTGCACACAGCTCTGCCAAAACACTGCTGTCCTGATCTTCAACACCCCCAGGACTCTCCACTGTCTCTGTCAATGTGCCCCCACCTTGATGAGACTTGCCGTGCTATTCCAATCCCACCCCAGTGTGCGCAACACACCTTGGTCTACAATACACCTGCAGCATTCTCCAAACGACCTTCCCCCCACTCCTCCAAGAAGAGCCTGTGTCACAGCCTGGCGGAGTTCTGTGGTGCTCACAGATTTCCATCAGAGTCCGGACAATGACCAGAAATCTCCCCGCACTACTCTTTGCTAGCCAAGCCAGGTTCATCCAGGGGTGCGAGGCTCGCTGGCGAGCTCAGAATGGGCTGTGGTTAGATTGCTGACTCAAAGGCAGCTGGTCCACATTTGCATCACAATGTGATGTAGCTATGGAGGTCTGGGGCGGCTGACTCTCAGTTTTTTTCCGGACCATGAAGGCAGGCTCACCTGTGCTGCTTGGCCTGCTGCCATGCTCTTCTCTCAACGCTTAGCCCTGCATGAGTCAGATCTTAACAGGCAGAAATTAGTAGCACTCCACTGAAGTCAATGGGCTTAGCCCTGCTTTACAGTAGGTATGGATCTGGCCGCCTCTCTTCAAAGTGCTTTACATATGTTCACTTCCTTGGGAGGAGGGGCTGGTGTTAAGAGCCAACATTCTACAGATGGGGAAACTGAGGCACAGAGTACAAGTGTCCTGCCCCAGAGCTGGGATTGGAACTCGGACTTACTGGCTCCTAGTCCCAGGAACAAGACCATAGAGAGAGCCTGGGCTCTGCATCTGTGGTGTTTACTGTACGGCTGCTCTGGGAAGGCAGATGAGAGCATCATTCCGGTTCAATTAATGCATTGCTCCTCTGCCCCGTGTGACCAGCCGATCTAGCCCACCACAGCCTGCTTGTGCCTTCCAGCAGCCTGTATTCTCCCGCCCAGTGAGCGTTCATTTTTAGGAGGGTTTTATGTAGTCCAGTAGAGCACAGGGAACTGTAAACAACAATGACTCACATAACTTCAGCCTCAGTCCAGTGTGTTCCTCCAACAGGTTTAACCCTGGGTCGTCTGATGGGAGTTTGGGAGAGAAGAGATAGAGGCAGCTGGAGGCCTGGGAAGCACTCACTGTAATTGGAAGGTTGCAGAGCCATCTGGCTTGTTCAAGCCCTGTGGGAGTGAGAGGCTTTTGACCTGAAGATGGGCAGGGAGCATGTGGAATAGGAAGCCAGTTGCCCCCCAACCCAGCCATGCTCTAAGCAGAAGAGCCAGTGGCTCTGGGCAGGGTGAGCTTGAGGAGTGGCATAGCAGATTCAATTGACCCTTTGCATGTCTTAAAGGGGAGCGGGAGGGGACAACACTTCCTTCCCTCTTGTCCAGAGACTATCAGTTCTTCGGGACCAGGACTGCCTCTCACTGTGTATGTCAGGGGGCCCTGAGCTCCTTCAGTGCCTCTAGACACCACCACCACAAATAGCTGTGTCCGCTTCCCATTGTGTGTGCCGGAGAAAGAGACCTGTTCACTGCAAGCCACCAAGGCTCAGAACTCCTAGCTGCGTGCTTCCCTAGCAGTGTGATCCAAGGCGAACTGCATGGCCATAAGTGCCAGTCATGTCCCTATTTTGGGTTACAGGCTCCAGGCCACAGGAAAACAGAAACATTCACTTCACACAAGCCTCTGAATAGCCACCTGTCCCTCTGCAGTGGGGTCCTGTTTGAGCATGGATTGCTGATAGCCTCAATCCAGCGGCTTTCATTTGACGTCAGGCTGCTATTGAATAGGCTTTCCCTGATTGGAAATCATTTTCCTTCTGGGGGGATCAGGGTCCAGTTTCCTCTGCTCCACAGCTCTGCTGCTGGGTTCATCAAGCCCCTCTCCATCTCCTCTATACACACCAGAGGGAGGAGAAGAAAAGTGTACACTGGGGCAGTGATCCAGCCGGTGATAAATGGGAGGCTTGCTAGGATAGCATGGGTAATTACAATTCATTAAACATTCTGTCGTCCCAATTATTTAATTACCAGGGCTTCCCCACAGTAGCAGAGTTGATTTAATCAGGCCAGCTATAAAAATTAGAAACGCTGCAAATGGGATCTTCTCGCCTTGCACATTTATTTAAATAAACTGTTTTGCATGAAAAGAGATGAGCAGGGAGGGGTGGAAAGCAGCTGCCGCCCTGGATTGACATGAAGCTCATGTGAGGGGAGTGCAGGAGGAAGTAATCAGCCAAGTCTCTATGAAGGTGTCAGCCATGGCACCATAGCATGTAAATTACCAGCAGGTTGCTGTAAAAAGCGCTAGGATGGGGAATGGCAGCTCATTATTGCGGTTTTCATCAGGGTTGAGGTGCTGGGTCTCTTTGAGCCAATTTGTGAGTCAATTGAGCCCGACTTGAAACTCAGCATAACCCGAGCAGGGCGTAAGGGCAGCACCTGAAGAAAAAGAAGCCCCTGGAAAGACGTGCTAATGCTACACTCCGCACTAGGCTCTATCTTGTAGGGACTGGCAAGCGACCGAGAGCCTTTCACTTCTAGATTCCAGGAGAGGGCCCGGATGGGCTCACTCTTAGGAGACCTTGACTCAGTGTCTGGCTTTACCCTAGTCACCTCATGTGACCTTGGGCTGGTCACTTAACCTCTCCTTGTTTCAGCTCCTGCCCCGTAAACTAGTGGTAAGAGACCTTTTCTCCCACTCTCTGTAAGAACAAGGACCCCTCCTGGTTGGGGCTTCAAGACACTAGTGTAATGGAAACAATAAAGGGAAAAATCCTGCCTAAGTACATCATGGCCCACCATTGTCACCATCTACCACTTGTTTGCTGGCCTGTGCAAACAGGATTGGTTGCTTCAAGCCAGTTTCCAAGTACCCCTTTCAAAACACCCTGTCACACCTTCTCCCTTGTGGCAGGCTCAGCAAAGAGCAAAGGATGGAATCTCTCATCCCAAGAGATGGTCCCACCACACATGGGCAGGACAGTGCGAGGAGGAAGCTTACACTGCTGTAGCCCTGAGGTTTTACAAACAGAGGACTTAAGGCTACTTTCATCCCGTGGCACTGAAGAATGTGCACCTCATGTACTAAGATGCAAAGAACTATCCTTGGGGGAGAGCATGGTGCTACCGAGAAGTGACACAGCTCAGTCAATAGATCTGGACTGCCAATCCCACCCTCCATACCATGCACTATTATTTTGGAAGTGACATTGCACCCCTCTCTCTGCATCCATCGATAAGCACAGGACAAGGGTCCAGTCAAAGGTGTGGGGAAGATAGGCTGAGATGGGGAAGGGGGAAATGGAGAGGGATGGCTCCCTCTCATGACTCACAGCTAGATTGCTACCGTTCTGATGGCCCTGCCCATCTGCATTCTGATTTGATCTACATAATACTCATGAAAAATGTGACCCGCTCTGAATAGGTCAACCCCAGATATATCTGTATACAAATATCAGAGAATCTATGACATCTATGCCAAGAGATTAGCAGGATCCTAGCAAGGATTAGCCATTGATATGGATAATAAGAACATCCTTCGTTTACATTAGAGGATAAAAATGCATAAAGGACAAAAGCCCTCATGCGTCAGGGCACAAGTCAAGTACTAGCTGCCCTGGATTAGAGAGAAACTCCCCTTATGGAAGGGTTATTTATGGTATAAGTTACCCTCAATGAGGGATTTATACTTTTTCTCCGACTCTTCTATTACCAGAATAGATGAACTATCTGAGATGGCATTTCCTATGTTCCTATGACTTTTTGTTCAAGAGCTCCCCAGTGTCTCCAAGTACGTTTTGCATCTACTCACTTCTGTTCTGTTAAATTACTCTTAGATACATTTCCCCAGGGCTGTCAATAAGATACACTGTGACATGTCTGTTTTGCCTACTCCATTTCAGGCATCACCACAGCCTGCACTGCTTAAGATCAATGGAAGTAGCTGATTTCATCTGATGAAAAGAGCTGCACAGTACGTGTAACAGTTTGCCCTTCTACAGCCCCTTTGCTTGAGGATCTCAAAGCACTTTATAAACGTCGATTAAGGAAGTTGCTCAACATTGTCTGATGAATGGATATACAGGGATTGTGATATCCAACTTGGACTGCAATGTGTCATCTGTTTTAAAAGACTAGGAAAACATCATAATGATTTGGGTCAGGAAGTGAGGGGATTTAAGCAAGCTGAATGTAATTAGCTGACCCAGAATTGCACCAAGACCCCACAATTAAAGGGAAGCTATAGGAAATATTGCCAAGCCCAAGAGTTCCAAACCCATGAGTAGTACACTCTGCCCCCCCTCCCCCCCCCCCGTTCCTGCAATAATGAAATTGGCCCAGATATAAGAAGTTTAAAAAGAGACTGGTTTGGGAGCAGCACCACCCCCAACTTGTTATAAATTTACTGTTGCCAGTTCATAGTGAGAAATACTATTTTAGACACTGCACTCCTACATCAACTAATCTTGTACCTCAGTCCCACATTAACTGTGCATCCTAGCCCTAAATCAGTTCACAGTGTATCCATCCTCACATCAATTCCAGCCACCTGGTCACACAACAACCCTACTTTCAACCCTGCTGAATTATCAAGTCTGTCTTCAGTTCTGTGGGACCGAGATACGTCAATTCACCTGTCATGTACCATACAACACTGAATCAGTCTCCACCTATCTCTCCTCAGAGTCTCCATCCTAGTTATCCAGACACCTTTTTGATCCCTCTAACATGTTTCTCTCGCTATCCATTTGTACCTTTCCTTTGTCTTATTTCCCCATCCATGCTGTCTTGTTACTGTCTTGCTTAAGCTATTTATTTACTTACTACTGGTGCCTGCGTGAGGCTGGCTATCCATCTCTGTTATATTTGTATAGATCTCTCTCCTGCGTACACAGCAAGTGCTTGCTCACATTGTAAGCCTGCCCCAACAGACAGTAAAAACCTCTTGTGGGGAAGGCACTGCATGGGCATTCGCCATTCAGGAGCTCAGAGTTCAACTGGCGAATAACTGGGTAACCTGAGTGCCTCCATTCCCACTTTCTGCCTCACAGGTATATTCTGAGGGAGGCTAATCCAGCAATATTTTGAGGCAGTCAAACACCATTGATAAAGACCTAGAAAAGGGGATGAGTCAGCAACCTGTCGCTAGTCAGTCAGACTGACTTAAGTGGGAGTTCAGTAGTTCAGTATATTCTTGAAGTTAAACACAGGCTTAAATATTGTGATGAATGGATTCATGCATGTACTTGAGATTTGCTAATTTGGGACCTAGATGAGCTATACACTGTTTTCAAATGCTCCTAACTTTGCTAAAACCAAACCATTATTTTTAAACCTAGCAAGATATCTATTTCTTGTTACATTTACCATGCTAAATTTGCACTTCCTAACAGCAGACTTTTTTTATATATCTCCATTTAAAGTGACTTGGTTAGAATTTTTAAGCAGGAAAAATGTCCCTTAAAATAAATCAGCACTGAGCTAACGAATGGAAGATGACATTTTGCTAAGGCTTTAAAAGGATAAAATTAAACTTCAGGCAGAAACCCATGGACATTTGAATCCAAGATGTGGTGTGCAACTTAAAACAAGTTCTGAAAAACTATTTTGCAACGTTAACTACTATACATGCCATAAGTGACTACATGGATGGATGGATTTATGGACTGGAAGTCAGATGATACATTATATATATTTGTGATATATTTGATAAAAATATGCTAATTCAGTATGGCCTGGTTCTCTGAAGGTCCTATAACATCTGCATATAGAAAGTCATTCCAGATCAGACATGATCCATTAGTCTGGTATCTTATCTCCAACAAGGACATTATCATATGTTTCATAGGACGAAGACAGGAATCCCACAATGGACAATTATGGAATAAGTTGCCCCATAGGAGAAGTTACTTCCTAACCGCAGGCAGTTAGTGATTCATTTATACCCTGAAGCATGAAGGCTTATACATCTTCTAATTCCATTTTTATCCTGTTGGCTACAACTCTGAATAGTGTCATTAAATCATACAAATTACTAATCCTTTTTTGAATTCTACTCTTGGCTTCAGGAAGAATTCTCTTGGCCTCAATGATATCTTGAAAAGAGTTCTACAGGTTAATTGTGAATTTAAGAAACATTAATATTAAATAAGAAATGCTTCCCTGTATCAGTTTTACCTGTATTACCTTTAAATGTTATCTATTTATTTGTTTTTATATTATTAAATAGGACGAACAGGGTCATTTAATTTACTTTTTCCGCACCATTCATTATTTTGTGTACCTTTATTGTGTCCATATTTATTCATTTCCTTGCCAAACTAAACATTTTAGAACTTTTCAATCTCCCCTCATTCGGCAATCCCTCCATGGGTCAAATTATTTAATCACCAGTCTCTGGACCCCCTCTATTTCTACTAAATATTTTCAATTTATATAACGGCATTCTGATATTTTCAGTATTATTTTCTGTCTCTTTCTTTATGCATCTTCACATCTCTTTACACACATTAGAGAATTTTGTCTCACAACATTCCTACGGGCATTATTGTGTTCATTTTATAAATAGCAAAACTGGGATAGAATCATAGAATAATAGGGTTGGAAGGGACCTCACGAGGTCATCTAGTCCAACCCCCTGCTAAAAAGCAGGACCACTCCCCCTAAATTATCCCAGCCTTCCTTAACTTGGGATGCAGGGAGTGACTTGCCCAACATCACAGATCAAATTAATCTGCGGCCCTCTTTTCTCCCACTTCCTGCAGATATGCCGTCACACCTGATGTATCCACACTTACATACACAAGCAGTAAGAAGCAGCTAACAAAGACAAGTAAATAATCCTCCTTCCATGGCTGGCGGCATAATTTCTCCTGGATTAGACATTAGTTGGGCAATTGTGTAATACACCGTCAAGCCACACCTTTTGTATGTGTCTCATTTTGAAGGACATCACTTTTTTGTCTCATTTCACTGCTGAGGATTATTTATTTCAGAAATAAAGAATCATGAAGCTGGGGTTACAGAAAGAGTGAATTACGTGAAAAGAAGGAATCCCACTGCACGGTGATTTGCATGCATGAATAATGTGAGGATCCCCCTTCTTTTGGAGCTTTGTTCTATCTTTGGGCCTCAGCAGGCTGAGAATTAGGAAGTCCATCATACCTCTCCAACACCACCACTTGAGACTCAGCCATAACTTTGAGATATATCTGTGTCAATGTAAGTCATTGGGTGTATGGTCCCTTACTATAACAAACTCTTCATTTCACAGACATGGAAAACAAGTTCTTATTGACACTGGAGACCACTTGCTGCAGTGACTCATCGTCTCCAATAAATCTAGTATTGTTTGGTAGACAGAGAATGGATTATGTAGCCACATACCAACATCAAAAATAGAACAAAGAGAAACAGACCACCCCTACCCTATCAAATGTGACAGATACAGACTGGGTAACTCACAAGAACAGCCATAGTTGGGAGATACAGAGTATTGGAACTCAAGGTCACTGGATCAAATCTGTCTCGTGTTTTAGTGACCCAGGTTTATTAGCAAAGAGGACTAGATTAAAGGAATATTAAGTTCACGGTGTTCCAAAGCAACTAGTGATTTTGGGTGCTTTAAGTCTCAGGTCACCAGTTTCTGAAGATCAGGCCCACTCAAGGTGTCTCATAATAGGAATCTGAAAGTCAGTGGTTGCTTTTTAACATCTTGGTTAAAACACAATTGCACCACTACATGTTCCCTTTCTGCATCAGGAAGGAGATACCTTACCAGCAGGTGCCCCTTCTGCATCATAGAATCATAGAATAATAGGGTTGGAAGGGACCTCACGAGGTCATCTAGTCCAACCCCCTGCTAAAAAGCAGGACCACTCCCCCTAAATTATCCCAGCCAGGGTTTTGTCTAACCGAGCCTTAAAAATCTCCAAAGATGAAGATTCTACCACCTCCCTAGATAGCCCATTCCAATGCTTCACCACCCTCCTAGTGAGAAAGTTTTTCCTAATATCCAACCTTGACCTCCCCAGCT
>ML685794.1:3113987-3137031 GCA_007922175.1 Pelusios castaneus
TTACCGGTTGCCAACCAGACATCGAGCCATTGATTCCTACCCGCTGAGCCCGTTGATCTAACCAGTTTTCGATCCACCTTACGGTCCACTCGTCCAACCCATACTTCCTTAACTTGCCGACGAGAATGCTGTGGGAAACTGTATCAAAAGCCTTGCTAAAGTCAAGGTATATCACGTCAACGGCTCTTCCCGCATCCACAAATCCAGTCATCTCATCATAGAAGGAAATCAGGTTGGTCAGGCACGATTTGCCCTTGGTGAACCCATGTTGACTGTTCCTGAACACTCTATTTTCCTCCAAGTGTTTCAGGATGGATTCCTTGAGGACCTGCTCCATGATTTTCCCAGGGATTGAGGTGAGGCTGACCGGTCTGTAGTTCCCCGGATCCTCCTTTTTCCCTTTCTTAAAGATAGGTACTATATTTGCCTTTTTCCAATTCTCCGGGACCACCCCCGTTCGCCACGAGTTCTCAAAGATAATGGCCAGCGGCTCTGCAATCACTTCCCCCAACTCCCTCAGCACCCTCGGATGCAGTTCATCAGGAAGGAGATACCTTACCAGCAGGTGCCCCTTCTGCATCAGGAAGGAGATACCTTACCAGGAGCTGAGTGGAGGCCTGAATAAACCCTACAATTTCCCGCCTGGTCCATGCTCAGCTGTGCTCGTGTCACTCAGGGTTCACCTGTAGTGCCGCCTGTTGCTCCATTCCTAGGACTGCCCTGAATAAAGACTCAGCTGAATCAGAATGTTTGGTGGTTTTGTCATGTGTTCAAACATCCAAAATAAGTAGACTCGAGCCACCAAGCTCAGCTCAACTATAACTCAAGTCACCTCTGAAGCCAGGTGTCCAGTAATAAGAGGCACAACCATCAACCCACTCAGGTCTACCATTTGTGACTTCACGGCATCCGGGCCCAGGCTGACACAGGCCATGTGCCGTGAGAAGATAGACCAAGCTCTAGGATCAGAGATAAAGAGGGCAGCTGTGTGTAAGAGCACCAGCTGGACATGGCTCGTGCAAGTAAGCCAGCTGTTGACACCTCCATGCTGCAGCACTGGTGTCATTCAGCAAAGCACAGCAGATGCTGGAGTTCAAAGCTTCTATAGCGTGGATAAATTCCAAAGGGGTAGCCGTGTTAGTCTATTGTAGAAAGACAACAGAGTCTTGTGGCACTTTTAAAGACTAACAGATTTATTAATCGCATGAGCTTTTGTGGGAGAAAATCCCACTTCGTCAGACGTCTGACGAAGTGGGATTTTCTCCCACGAAAGCTCATGCGATTAATAAATCTGTTAGTCTTTAAAAGTGCCACAAGACTCATAGCGTGGATAGTAAGTCGGGCTCTCTGGTTCGGGGACTGTTGTAACCCAATTGTGTTAGCCCTGCTTCGTATCAGAAACCTTACCCATATGGGGCAAGGAAACCAGACCATTGGCCGACCGGACTGGCCATACAGGCAGATCCTAAGCCAGTGAAATTCTATTCAAGCCAATAGCCCCTGGGGGCTCACTATTTAAATGCCTATTGCTTAACTGCATAGTTTGTTTATTGTGTGGGCCGGCCCCAGCCCCACTGACGTCAGTAGGTCCGATGCAGAGAAGTCACAAGTGGCCAAGATCCGGCTTCATGATGCTGTACATTTTGATACTCTAGTTAACTGCATAGGGAGAAGGCACTAACCCAGAAACCTAGATACAAAGGCCAAGATCCACAAAGGGATATAGGTGCCTAATTTCCTCAAACATTGGAAAATCTGGATCGAGGTACAAGCATTGTAGATCAGTCCACTCTCTTTAGTGAGGCCTGACTGGATCCAAACCCCCTTGATTCTGGGAAGGCTGGTATCCAGATCATGATGCTGATCTCCCAGACCCATCTCCAAATGCAAGTCAGCTGACTGCCTGCTTAGCACACTAACAAGATATCTGACAGTTGCTTTCTGCAGTGTGTTTGCTCTGGAGACATCGACAGGGAGAATTCTCAACAGATTTTGGTCATACATCAATTTCTCTTGGAACAGCTGGTAGTCCATGCGGCAAATCCTAAGGTGGAAAATGTCCGAGATATATAAAAACATGATTGTGACTGAAAAAGTTTCCATGGGAAAACATGTGCAATATACCATTGTGGGGGAAAGCAGACACCCACAGAACCCTCCCATCAGCTAGCTCTGGTTGGCACCATTTTCACAACACAGGGCTGTGACTACAAGGATAAGCAGGTTGCAGCGTGTTTAAATCGTGTGACAAGAGAAGAATTTGAGTCAGGCAAATCTCTCTCTTTTCTTGCAGACCATTGAGCTCCTTTAATACCAGGCTCCACCCCACAACAGTTCTTTGCTTTCAGTTCTGCTCTGGTATTGAGATTCACTCCTGTGTATAAGACCAACACACTTCTTAATCCTTCAAAAGAGGGCTGAACTGGGAGTTAAGTGGTGCATAGGCTGTGAGCTGGTTCTCTGCAGAGGGGCAAGCTTCACCCTTTTTGAACATTGCAGAACGTCCAAAGAGGCAGCAGAAGGACAAACTGTCCAAACCCTAACAATGTGAGGAAACCACCTTTTTTCCCCATTTAAAACTGCTGAATGCAAACTCCGCTCTTCTCTTGCAATGTAACAAGAAGGTGGCTCATGATGAAGGAGACCGCTCACAATAAACACCTGCAAAACAACTGGTTGCCATGACGCTCCTCTCGGACACAGACTTATCCTTTAACTAAACACTACTGTCCTCAGAAGCAGCCAGTACCATCTAAGAATGTTGGCAGGACAAAGAAATAGTGGAAAATTTCCCTAAGTACGTGTAAAAATTCCTGGACCCACAACTCTACCCGTTTCTTTTAAGATATCTGCCAATTCAGGCACATGTGACAGGGCTGATGCAGGTGCCACTGGAAAGAACTCCATGCCCTGTGTTATTCAGGAAGCCAGGCTAGGTGACCCAAGTGGTCCCTTCTGATCTCTGAATCTTTTCAGTAGATGACTCAGACACATGACCAGCAGACAGTGGTCAATTTCAAAAGTCGGGTAGAAAGCTCTAGATAGTTTCATCTCTTTTTCAAATATTTCTTTCTGAGTCATTTTTTAAAAAAGCTGGTGAGAGGAGCCAGCTTGGAGACTTGTATCTTATTTATTTAGTTTCCTTGAGTTACCCCAGGCGTGGCAGAAGCTGAGCTAGCTTCCCCACCACTTTTCTCCATCAATGTGCCTCCATTCTGACTTATGGCATCCACCTCTAAAGGCAGTTCAGTCTCCGGGGTCTAATTAATCCTTTGTCTCTGCCAACTAGTTGCAATTGTCAAGGGTTTTTGGTTGGTTTTTTTTTGTGTGGATCCTTGTCAATTAGGAACTGGATGGAGACTGTCAACTCATTTCACATTGGCCACCAAATAGGCTTCAGAGGATGACAACTTTGAATCACAGGACTTGGCCAGATTTCACCGAGTGTCTTAGAGCTGAAAACTAGTTTGCAAAATTGTGTATGTATGGGCACCCCCTTCCATATGATATATTTAAAATAAAGTTAGGATACTGCCCTATTTTTTTTTGCATTAAAACAGGCGAATTTCTCATATGTCCCATCTGATTTACATACACCACAATGAAGTCCAGGACAAAATGTATAGGAAAATGCATTTCTTCTCATATGGACACCATACAACCTGAGATCCATAGCTCTTGAGAAAAGTCCCTCAGGGAAAGTAATTAAACAGGAGGTGGATCCAAACCTGGGTCCTGGCTTCAGATTTTAATAATAATGAACGGTGCTGTAGTTTTCCTGACACATTAGGGACATGTTTGTACTGCCATTGAGAGGGCTCTCCTTGCGAAGCAATACATGGCATCGTTAGCACTGTGCGTTTCCCCACCGACAGACAGCGCTGCGTGTTGCCTGGTTAGTTCAAAAGTAAACACTGCCGTGATTATTTACCATTGGAGAGAGATGTATGGGAGTGCAGGGGGGGGGAGGGGAGCTTGGTGAAGGATAGCCGTGGAAATCAAAGCACAAGGATGCAGTCTCTCTCGCCTCTTCACATCTCCAGGAAGCAAAGTGGAAGAAATGGAATTTGTCGTGGCAGGCTGATAGGCTTCTGTCCAAGTCTGATCTACAGAGCAGGTGGAGTGTCAGCTGCCTCCTTCAGAAGTGTCTCGACACTGTCCTGGAGGAACTTCTTCTGTGGGGGAACTGGCGGCTCCCTTTCCGTGGGCCACTCAAATGTGTGACCTGCGCTAGGACTGCAAACACGAGCCAAATACGGCCCATATACCGACTCCCTCCATTCAGAACTAGACTGAAAACACCTGCTTCTTTCCCACAGGACACTCAGCAATCACCAGATGGGAAGAGCTTAGCTGAGTCCCCAGCCAGTCTGGTTTTCTCAAGCTCCAGAGCCTGTCAACAGCCCCCTGCACCATCCAGGTTTGGAAATGATTTTTAACGATCACTTATCAGCCTTGCTTTCCCATAGCTGAATGCCTGCCAGGCCATGGCCCCAGCTGAGCCCTTTGGGCTTGGTACAAAGACCGATTTTTTTAATGAGAGCGGGGTGCATGTGATCACCCATTTATTCATCCAGTGCAGCCCTTCCCCACAATCAACCCTGGCAAAGGGACAGCATAAAATCCATGGGAATGCTGAAAGCCTCCACAGCCCAACAGAGAGCAGTTGCCTGGTCTGGGTCTCAGATACCTGCACCTCCCTGAAGAATGCCCATACACAACGCTGACTGTGCGATGAAAGCTTTAACCCTGTTTTATTAAGATCATGGCCCCCAGCAAGGCCTATTGACGGTCTATTGAAGGAACACCATCCACTTGAGAATCACATTCCCCAAGTGAAAATGCTGCTCCTGCCACTGTTACAAATAGCCTCAGAAATGATGCCAGAGTCTCCAAATGTTGGTGACCACAGGTAGGGACCGAAATCTGTAGTTTGGTACCTAGATCTCAGAGGTCTGGTTTTCAGATGTGCTCAGCACCCATAGCTGTCACTAATGACAAAGGACCTGATTTCGGACTCACGCCGATGTCACAAGATTGACTTCGGTGGAGTCACTCCATATAGTCACTGGTGTGAGTGAGATCAGAAGAGAACTCAGGGATTACATGTACATAATACCTCTGAAAAGCAGGGCTCTCCCGAGTAAGAGCCTAAAACTGGATTTTGGTGCCTAGCTTTAGTTAACTCCAATTGACTTCAACAAAGCCAGGATCTGACCCTCAGTCTTTTGTGTAACCCTTCTGCCAGGCCAAGACGGTGGCAGCAAAGAGCCAGATTCTATATCTAAGGGTTCCCAATAATGTTACAACACCAATCGGCTCGAGCCCAGTCTCCTGGGAAATCATGCATATTCCCTGGGCACCCTAGAAGGGCAATACTTCCCCTCTCGCAAGCACGAGTCAGAGTGTAGCACATAAAACTTTTAACAGAGACTATACAGAGGCAATATCAAAAGCAGCACTGATTGGGGATACAGGGCAGAGCAGGATTCCCACAAAACCCAGCAGACAGAACTCATTCCACCCCATTCCTCACTTACAGACAACGCCCGCCCCCAACCTTAAACAGATACTCACCAGCAACCACAGACCAAACAACAGAAACATTAAAGCAGGCACATATCCCTGCAGCAGACCACAGTGCCAACTTTGCCCACATATCTACACTGAAGACACCATCACAGGACCTAATCAAGCCACCTACTACATCAAGGGCTCATTCACCTGCTCCTCCACCAATGTGATTTATACCATCATGTGCTGGAAATGCCCCTCTGCCTTATATATTGGACAAACAGGACAGTCTCTGCACAAAAGAATAAATGGACACAAATCTGACATCAGAAATCGCAACACTAAAAAACCAGTGGGGGAACAATTCAATCTGCCTGCTCACTCCATTGACGACTTAATAGCGGTGCTCAAACAAATGAACAGCAAATCACAGCTTCAAAGAGAAACTGCAAAACTGGAATTTATACGTAAATTTGACTCCATTGCCTCAGGGTTAAACAGGCAGTAGGGATTTCTCTCTCATTACAACAGGTGATTTGACCTCACCTTCCTCTATGTACTGTTCCCCAGTGTTTGAATGTTAACATTTTCTCCCACGAAAGCTCATGCGATTAATAAATCTGTTAGTCTTTAAAAGTGCCACAAGACTCTGTTGTCTTTCTACAATAGACTAACACGGCTACCCCTTTGGAATTTCATTTGCTGTTACAGCCTGACCTGATCCTGTGTCATACATTTCCCTGCATTTAATTTCCTTCCATTCTGTAAGTTCCCCATCTTCAAAGCATCTGACGAAGTGGGATTTTCTCCCATGAAAGCTCATGCGATAAATAAATTTGTTAGTCTTTAAAAGTGTCACAGGACTCCTTGTTTGTTATTCTACCCCAGCGTACATAGAGTGTGTCCTACCCCCATACTGACCATCGTATCTTCTGCCACCTCTGGGTCTGCTCACACCATTTGCTGGCCACTCACACCATCTGCTGGCACCACCTGCTAGTCGCTCATGATGTCTGCTGGCTGCTCGCACCATCCGCTGGCACCACCCACTGGCTCTGCTTCCTGATCACTCACAATGCTGTCTGCTGGCACTGTCTGCTAGCCACTCACACCATCCACTGCCTCCATATGCGGGTCACTCACACTGCCCACTGGTGCCATCTGCTGGCTGCTTGCAAGATGCTCTCATGCTGGACCTCAGTCAGCTTTGCAGTGAATTCAGCTCTTAGACACAATTTCACCTGTCTGCTGATTTTAGCTCCAATCAAAATAACTAATGAGACTCACCCCCAAAGAAATCATCAAGTCTATCCGATAACAACAAGGATGGAATTAGGCATTTACCTAAAGCACAGCTCTAGCTAAGGGAGTGCTCCTATCCTCCCCACTTAGTTTTAGAAGACTGAAAGCTAGGGTTGCTCACTTTTCCAAGTTCTCTGTGTTAATGGTGACTTTTCCGTCACCTTCTCAGTCTATAAACAGATATACAATCAAAGGGCAGCATATCATGAAAAGGCAATATTTCATATCCCCCTTCTGCTAAAACACCTGATTCAGAGGATTTGAATCAACCACACATACCATTTCCCATCATGCTTGGGCCCTGGGTGAAATTATGCTGAGTATCTACTCATGCAATATAAAGCCCATGCACATCAGTTGCCCCCTCCCTGCTTAGCTGCTAAGCAAGAGAAGTGTCCAGCTTCTTAACCTTGCTTACATTTGAATCACATGCAAGACTAAAGTCCTGACTGGTGACTAGTCATTAAAGGTCCCATAGTACATTTTGCAGAGGTAGGCATGCTGAACTGGCTGTATTGCAGTTTGAGTAGCTACATTCTCCCTAGCTAAATTCCATTTTCAGTTGAAATAGAGAGAGTATTCCTTTTCACTTTCTGTCTTACACTGCTGTGGGCTGTTAAACAGATGTTCCAAATCACCATAGAGGTGGCTGTATTTCAGGGCTGGGCGAAGTAATTTTAGTATGTTTCATTTGTAAGTTTCCATGGGATCCCTTAGGGTAAATGATGCTAGACACATATAAGATATTACAAAGAGAAGATCCATAAATGAAATGCCTGGCATAAACACAGCCTACCTCATAAAAGGTCAGGGCATTCCCCCCACAAGAAATAACCTAAAAATGAGCTAACAGAAAGAAAAGAAGCAGAGCACTTGAGCATGCGTCTCTGAGTGCCACTCGCATAAGGCAAACCTTAGGGAGTAGAGCAACATGAAAGTGGTCATTAGGTCGTCACATCTTACAACAGAGAACCGATTACAGACTTTCATCAAGGTTTTTCCATGCAGTAAACCCATGTCCTATTCTTCTTGGCTGAGGATTAGATATGCCATGAGCAGGAAGAGACGGTAGAAATTAACTAGAGCACAATTCAACTGAGGGAGCAAAAGACTTTCAATTTGACAACACAGTGGGTGAAACTGACGCCTAGTGTTAATACCATTGACTTGAGCAGGATGAATTGGGCACACTCCTTTCTTCCCCTAAACTGTGCCTCACAGCTTAGAAAGGAGACCACACTGTCTGTTTAAGGAGTAAATTTAAACATGGTACTCCCCAGCACAAAGACGATCCCATTGCACAAGACAATTTTCAATCTCTGCATACACGTACTCTAGATTCACACTCAGACACACCTCTAGAGACTGCAAAACGCACTCCGCTCTTTAACCCTCAGCAGGGAGAACAGGACTTTGAGAAAGAGAACAAAAGGAGGGACAAAAAATAAAATAAATCAGGGCTGATCACATGGGGAGACAAAAGAAAGAAAACAGAGAGGGGACTGTTTAGGGTAGAGGTGTAACGGGAGCGTACCACTGCGGGACAGTGAGTAGAGATGCACTCAAAGGAAGGTGTTGACCTATCTGACCTCCAGTTTACTGAGGTAACTACCGTGTTATCAGAGCGCTCTGCAGAAGAGCAGCCTGTGTCTATCTATATGGATGGTTAGTAGTTCGTGTACCAGATGGTGACATGCAAGGCTCTGCAGCATCATTCATAGGTTAAGTAGGACTGACAGAAGCTGTTGTGCACAAGACACAGAGTCCTCTGTTCAGCTCATTCTGCAGCAGCAGTGGCCATCCCATCAGAGGAAGGGAATGACCAGAAGAGACTGGGATCAAAGGTTACAGGAGTCAGATCAGAGGAGTAGAAGTGGGGAAAGTGAGAGGTGAACAGGTATTTCAGCGCAGGTCTGCGACAGGCAGGGACAGTGTAAGTCTCCCTGTGCTCCCCACCTGAACACTGACCTGCACAAATCATTGCGAAGGAGAAGAGGCTCCTCAGCTGATTCCTACTCACAGCACAGAGGCTGGTATGGAGGAAGAGCTGGGTGTACAGATAACGCTGGAACAATTTGGCTCCTAGCTTCCCACAGGGTTTCTAGGTACCTAACTCTCACTGATTTGAATAGGAGTTAGGCACCCAACTTTCTCATAGACTCATAGGGTGTGTCTACACTGGTAAATTAAGTTGACTTAAGCATGGTTAAGTCGATTTAATTTACTCTGCGTCCACACTGGCATTTCCTTAAGTCGAAGGAAATTCAAAGTCGACTTTATAAAACCTCGTATAAAGTCGACTTTGAAGCTTAAGTCGACATTTTAAGTCGACTTAAGCTGTGTGGATGCCCTAAATTGACTTAGTCGACTTAGGGCACGAGGGAAGGGAGCTTCCTTCTCGCTGGGACCACTCAGGTCCTGGCAAGAAGGAAGCCCCGCACGTCCTTCTCCCTGGGATCTGTGCTCCAGCTGCTGGCTGCTGAGGAGCTGGAGTGCAGGGCCTGGGGAGAAGGAAGCCCCGCGCTCCAGCTGCTGGCTGCTGAGCAGCTGGAGCATGGGACCCGTGCTCGGCAGCTGGAGCGCAGGTCTCCTGCTCTTCCTCCTGGCCGGGACCACTCAGGTCCTGGGGAAGTTCTCCCCAGGAGCCGAGCGGTCCCGGCTAGAAGGGTTCCCTTCTGCCCGGGACCTGAGAAGTCCTGAGCAGAAGGGAGCCGAGTGGTCAGGGCAGAAGGGAGTTCCACGCTCCCTTCCCCCCCGGACCGCTCAGGGGCTTGCTGCCCCAGGGAGAGCCAGCCCAGTGCAGGGCTGGCTCTCCCTGGACCAAACTGGTCAACTTCGAGAGTCTAGTATAAGTCGAGTTAGTAAGGTCCACTTTTAGTCGACTTAGGAGTCCTGTGTGGACTCTCTAAGTTGACTTAATAAGGTCGACTTAAAGTCGGCTTATTTAAGTTGACTTATGTAAGTCGACCTAAATTCCCCAGTGTAGACATAGCCATAGACTTTAAGGTCAGAAAGGACCAGTACGATCATCTAATCTGACTTCCTGCAAAATGCAGGCCTCAAGACCTCACCCACCCACTCCAGCAATAGGCCACCAACCTATGACTGAGTTATTTACCTCCTTAAACTGGTAGGTGAGCCATGCTCTGTGCTAGAGAGGGAGACGAAAAACCTCCTGAGCCCAGGCCAAACAGCCCTGGGGAAAATTCCTTCCCAACCCCAAATATGGCAATCAGTTAAACCCTGAACACATGGGCAAGTCTCAACAGCCTGTTACCCAAGAAACAATTCTCTGTAATAACTCAGAACCCACCCCATCCAAAGATCTCAGGGACGGATAATCAAAGGGGTTTAAGCCCCAGGCTCCAGCCCCTAAAACCCCTTTGATAATCCGCAGCCCCCTGCCATGCTCAACACCAGCAGGGCAGGAGCACAGAGCACACTCCTGCTCTGCCAGCTCTGTGGAAAGGAGGAGGGGTGGGCCCTAGGGAGGGCAGGCCCTGAAGCCAGAAGAATGGGGCTCTGCACTCCCTTCCCACCCCTGGGCTGGCTGTTCTGCCCCTGGGGTTGGGTGGGCCAGAGCCTGCTCACTTGTCCTGGGGGGTGGGGCCAGCTGGCATGGCCTGCGTGCCAGCCAGCGTGCAGCTCGCGAGGGCGCATGGCCCTGGGGTGCTGCATTGGGGCCTGCCGTGCATGTGCCAGCTGCCACCCTTCTCCCCCCTTGCAGTAGACTGGCTGGAGCAGACCTGGGGCAGGAGGGCCCCAGAGGTGTCCCCCCCCCAGAGATGGGGGGATGAAAGCCCAGCCCCTGCGATGGGGGGCACAGGCTGGGGGCCCTGCTGTGGGGGTGGGAGGCCCCAAGATGGGGGGCCTCATGATGGGGGGCAGCCTGGGGCCCCTGGGCCAGTTAATCCGGCCCTGTTGTGCCTAGACACCACCCCTAACCTAGTCCTCACTCAGAGAGGAGCTGGGTGGCAGGAGCATATAGGTGAACTGGGCGGTCGCCTAAGATGCTAGGCTTTTATGGGCACCAAATTAGAGGGAAGTGATTTTTTTCTCTATTTTTTAAAAACTACGGGCTGAGGGGGGAGCTCCAAAATCATTGTTCGCCTTGGACCGGCCTTGGGCAGTAGATTAATTATGTGTCTGGCTATGCAACAGAAGCGCTGTTAATGTGTAAGGCCTAAATCTCCTTCTCCTCCCTCTCTTTTCTTCTTACATGCCTTTGTATTGCTATCTTTCTCTTCTCTCACCCCTTCTTATCTCTTTCTCCTTCTCTCCTGGGTTTGTTTATATTGCTAAAATACTTGTCCAGATCAAACATGTTTTCCTGATAAACACACTTCATTGATTGCTTGAAAGCAAATCCTCAAAAGTAGCAGACGCCCTGCTCTCAGGATCAATAATGTGTGGGAATCTTCTTTCTCCCATGGTCCCCAGTTCGTAGAGGATCAACCTGGAGGATGTAAGTGTGTATTGGAGGAGATCTTTTGGAAATACCTCAGCCCCAAAGACGATAGTACAGTAAAAAAGGCATAGAAAGAACAGTAGGATGTTTGCCCCAGAGAACGCCTGCATAGGAGGGTCTGGGAGATCAGCCCCTGTGCAAATTCATTCCCAGATGGGTCTCTAATCAGTCCAAACTAAAGGTACAGGGCAAAATGAATACGTTGGCCTGAAAAATACAAGCCACAATAGGTACAACATGTGCAAGCTCAGCCAGAGGCCATAAGAAGAGCAGATAGGCTCGAAGCAGGTAGATTCTATAATTCAGTCACAAATTTCACAGACAGCCAGAAGCTCGCATCCCAGAGGAGCACAAGGCACCTGACAGCTTTGGGTTTGATTCCCCACTCTGTGTTATCAGCTCGACCTACGCAAAGCGAACGTAAAACACTGCAGCCCTGATCATTTTATCCTCACAGCCCACCGCTGGACTCATTGCCTGGTTTTAAATCCACTTCCCCCAATCTAAGGGCTGCACAAGAGATGGGCAATGGAGAATCAGGCCCTTTGTTAATAGGTCTAAGCGAAGTAACTCTAACACTGGCAAAGTAGCTTTCATGAGTGCTAAAAGGACACCTCTGTCCCCAGAGAATCCTCGCCAACACAGCTTGCAGGAGGTTACTGCCTGCCAGACAGAGGGGTACACTGTGGATTCTAAATCAGGATGGAGTCAGGAACACAACTGAGTAATGCTATAGGATGCAGGGGTTTGTAGCATTGGCACATTTATTCATGTATTTGAATCCATGGCTGTCAGCTGTTTGGGATTTCCTCCTGCCACAGATTCGCTCCCAAAGACCATTCTTAGGTGACTGAGAAAGGCTGACAAGTGTGCAGATTTACAGGTCCTCAGCACCAGCCATCCAACCCCCCTGCCCACCCCAGGTTATTGTCAGGCCATGGTGCTGACGTGCCCATGTGGAGAGTGTGCACTAGAAATGGGGTCTGTATTCATTCTGAGCTGCCAGGAAGCCACCTGAGTCCATTTTGGTTTGTCTTTTGACCACTGATCAGTTCAACCCAGCTGGCCTCTGGAATCTAAGATTCCCCAGCTGGCCCCTGATCTACAAGTACATTACAATATAAAACAAAAGACCCTGTGACAGCACACGCCCTTCCCCCCAGGTTTCAGAGCCCAAGAGGGAACATCTACACTGCTATTTTTAGTCTCATAGCATAAGCCTGACTCAGCTGACCCAGCTCGGAGACTTACAGCTGGGGGTCTTTTCTTGCAGTGTGGACATAGCCAGGGAGGGCTCAGGAGCGGACACATGCAAGAATGGTTCCTCATGCGGGAATGCCTCCCATTTCACTTGCTATCCAGTTTGTTCTGCTCTCTGGCATTCAAAATGCCCCTCTTTCCTTGGCACAGGAAGCAATGTCACATCCTCTAATGTTTGCTGCACATGAACAGAATCCCATCGCCAGGCAATGACTGGCTCAGCTGTCCTTCATGACCAATTTAAGCCCTGTGAGGGTCTGATGACGTGATCCGAGATTTCCTCTGGACAGTGCCAAGTGCTGTGTGCCGCGTGCTTCCTGATGTGGTCAGTGGGGCTGGTGCCAGTGCTGGGCAGGTAGGGGACTCTCTCAGTCAGTTAATACACTTGGAATAAGGACGCTCCTGCATTCTACAGCAAGTGATTTAGCTGTAAATCCACAATCAATACAAAGATATTTAAAGGGATTAAGCTTTTCTGCCTTTGCTGGGGGCTCTTTTCTAGAACTTATTCTGCAGCAGATAACTGACCCCTTCACAGCTGCTGACTCTCAAGGCCCCTCCATGACTGCTGGGTTCATCAGGTTTTTATAATACGGGAGCGCTTCCATGCTGGGGAAAGGTGCCAGCTCAACAGGCAAGGACTGGCAAGGCCTGGGCTTATGAACAGGGCTGGCCCCACACACTAACCAAAGCTGTAAAATTTCTCCTCAGTCTGCCCTTGAGCAGTGGTCAGGTATCAGTCTGCAAAATGGCCCATCTCTCTGCTGATGATCACTGGGTGGCTGGTGAGCGATCCAGCGTGCCAACCTATGATCTACTCGACTGCCTTGCCCCTTGTTCCTCCTCCTGTATTGCCTGTCTGCACAAGCCCTTGGTGCTTTCAGATGCTGTCCCCATGAACACATATTCTGTGAGGGCAATCTTCTCAATTAAACAAGGCAAATAGATTGTTGTTTCCATGGTCTATATGCCAGGGAATGATCATATAGAAATAAGGCTCTACAGAAAGGAGGGTATGAAGAGAGCCATGCGTCACCAGCAGACGGGCAGGCACTGGTAGATATTATTACTGACTCAGAGCCATGCACAACAGTTTTGTGCTTATGGTTGGAGCAGCCTTGTGGTCCATCTAGTTTGCACCCGTCCCTTACATCAACTTTACCATGGAAATATGTTCAGTGCAGATTTCTGCTAACCACCCTCCTTTTGCTCTCAGCCAACCCCCAATTGGTGTTAACCCCTCGACTCAGAACCAGCCAGCATTCCTGCTACTCCACCCGCTTTGCCTAAGAGCAAGAATTCCCTCAGTAGCATACAGTGGGAACAGATCAGTAGGGTGATATTTAATGCACAATCCCTACAGGTACAGTTGCCTCCACATTTGAGTCCAGCAGTTCAGATAAAAGGCTGTTTGTGCAGCAAAATGGCATGAAGAGCTGCCTTAACCACTAGCAAAACGCCTGCTCATTGTGGGAGACCACAGCAGACACATCAGCTTAGAGGCTATGTCTACTCTTGTCAAAATAAGTCGACTTTGCTAAGTCGACTTAACAAAGTCAACTTTAAGTCAACTTTGTTAAGTCGACTTAGCATGTCTACACTCAAAAATTAAGTCGACTTAAAGGGGACCCTGCCAAATCGACTTAGAGCATTCACACCGGACACCTAAGTTGATTTTTAGGGGCTAGGTAGACCTGGGACTGGTCCACGGTGGCAGGGGGGGCACCCCTTGCCAAGCGCCAGGGGGCTCAGCATTTGCCCCATTGTACCTGGGTACAATGGGGGCTGAGCAGGACAGGGACACTGGCAGGGCATAGGAGCGGGGTGGGCAGGGCTGTGTCCTGCCCTTGGGGGGGAGGCACGCCAGGCTATGGCTCTGCCAGCCACCTTGGCAGGGAGGGCAGTGGGGGAGCCCTGGAGCCCTTTAAGTCCACTTTAAGGGCGACTTAGGGCTAATCTGCGTCCACACTGGCTAAGTCGACTTTATAAAGTCGACTTAGCCAGTAAAGTCGACTTTATACTAGGTTTTATAAAGTTGACTTTAAATTTAAAGTCGACTTAATTTGTAAGTGTAGACGCACCCAGAGGAAGGCTCTCATCCCCCTGCACGTAGTTGCAGCTGAGACGCACACCTCGACCCATGTAATCTACAGAGAGAAGGATAGGCAAGGGAGTCTGCGCTACCAGACCAGATGCAGGGAGCCTGCCCCAAAGCAGAAGGAGCACAACTAAGCTTGTCTCTGCTGGGAGTTTGCTCTTCGCAGGTCCAACAGAGTCATCTGCCCTGTGGCATCCTTGTAAATAAATAATCAAAGTAATAGGTCTCTAAAGACTTCCTGAAATCTTTCTAAGGGCAGAATACTCCGTGCAGGGATCACTTCACCCCGCATCAAAATGCAGCCACTTCTGGACTGCAACACAGCAGCTGTTTAACAGCTCACTGCTGCATGACACTATGCAAATGGCTCAGGGCAGCGGGTGAAGAAGACTGCTATCTCTAACTGCAACAGCAGGGGAAATTTAAAGAGGCAGTATATATTTAGCCAGGACAAGAGAGTTAACACCCCAATTCTTGGGGGCAAAAAAGCCAAGCATTGTTCATTTACACAAGTGGTCACAGGCTCAGCTTCAAACTTTGAAAAGGACATGAAACCGGGAGCATCACTACGCTATCCAATATAAAGCAGGCATACTGTGGGGACGGCACTGGCTCAGAGGGAAGAGTGTCACCGACTGGAGAAGTGGCATGCTTCCTGAAGCACTCTGGATTCATTGTGGAGGGTTCCCGTGTGCTTCCTTTCCAAGGTGGAGGTGTTACAACAAATTGTTGCTGTATTACCAATAAGTCACCAGGCCAAGAGATTTGAAGGATATTGAGAATGAAGAGGCCAAGCTGCTAAAATATCATGCAACCTATCATTAAAATGAACTGCTCTCCAGGGATCAGGTAGGTAGTTTACTTAGTCCTTAAAAAAAGGACAACCTTGGGAACTGCAGCCCAGTGAGCTTTACAATTAGTTGAGAAAATGATTAGAGTAATAAAACATCCAGCTGAATACAATAGGGACAAACCAGCCCAATTTCTCTGGAAGAAAACTGTGTCACTATTTGAATTCTGGGAAGGAATCAGCAAAACAGTGCCTAATGGGAAATGGGTAGATACCATTTATCTGAACTGTCCAGAAGGCTTTGACAAAGACCTTCTCTAGGGGCTATTGAGAAAACTAAGATGAGAGGTAAACTTCTATATCAGATCAGAAATGGACTCCAAGACAGAAGATAAAAGACATTACCTCACCTACCTCGTCTCTATAAACAGAAGACAAAGAGTGGGATTAATGATCAGATCTCAGCATGGAAGTAGATTAACAGCAGGGTGCCACAGTGATCTGCCAGTAGGCCAGAACATTATTCAGAGTAGCTGTGCCTAGAGAGAATTGTGAAGAACTTCAGAGGGATTTAATAAAGCTAGAAAATTGGGTGACACGATGCAGACAGAATTCAACACTGACAAGTGCAAGGTAAGGAACAATTTAAACTACTCATACACACTGATGGGTTCTAAATTAACTGTAACCACTCAGGAAAAAGGAAATCTGTATAGCAGCAAGCATGATGTTTGGCTGCATTAAAAGAAAAAAGGAATAGCAGTGAGAAATATTATAATGTTATTCCAGAAATCAGTGGCATGCTGTCAATGTGAGAAGTGTACACAATCTTGGTCATCTCTTCTCATAAACAACAAAACAGAAATAGAAAAGTTCCAGAGAAGAGCGATTTTATTAGAGCCATAGAAAGACTCCCATGTGAACAGAATGCAAAAACAGCAGCACCTGAGAGATAAAATGAATAGGTGGTACCATGACAGAGATATTTACAATAAAGAGTGGTATAGATGAGATAAATCAATAGCTCTAGTTTGCCATTTATGATGATCCAGGAACAAAGGGACACACTGTGAAACTTAAATACACAAAATTCAAAACATTCAATTTACCTGTGGAACTCCCTGACACTAGCTATTATTGTGGAGAAGAGCTTGGCAATGGTACAACTGGATGAGCCATTTATATGAATAACATTCACAGTTGCACTAGCTGGGATAATAAAATGTATAAAGGACAGTAATCCTTATTTTATCTATCTGCCTGTCTGTCGTAGATATTTATAGCGCACCAATCACCATAGTATCATGCTTCAGGGCGTAAGCCGATTACCAAATTCCTTTACATTTCAGGGCTTTACATTTTCTCCTGAAGTAGCTATTACTGGTGCCTGTCAGAGGAAGGATGCTGGACTAGATGAGCGATTGGTCTGGCCCAGAAAGGCAATTGCTGTTTAATTCAAGAGATCTGATAACAGTACAGTAAAAAGAAGCGAGGAGTGCAGACCCTGTTGATCAGCTCGACCCAAGCACTCTTGGGATAGGGTGCAAGCTTCAAAACCCTTAAGTCTGACCTAAAGCCTGTTGGTTTTAATGAATGGTGGGTAAGACCAGGAACGCATTGAAAAAAAAGACGTGCCTCCAAAATTAGGCTAAAGAAATGAGCTCAGTTAATTCATGCCCACTAGGGACCGTGGCATTTCTGCAAACTGAGGACTTGCAAGGGCTATGGCAGAGGGCTATGGCAGAGGCCACTGGAGATCGGGACTGAGATGCATCAACAGAGCTGTGTAGCCAGCCAGCGCTAGAGCAGCAGAAAGTGCTTTAGGTCTAAGGGAGGTGGTGGAATCTTCGTCTTTGGAGATATTTAAGATCTGGTTAGACAAAACCCTGGCTGGGATGATCTAGTGGGAGTGGTCCTGCTTTTAGCAGAGGGTTGGACTAGATGACCTTGTGAGGTCCCTTCCAGCCCTATGATTCTATGAAGAACTCTAATCTGTTAACCCACTGGCTGCCTGGTTGAACAATACAATGGGGCGGATCTTTTCTGCAAAGGGTAAAATACAGGGCATTTTCCTCACCACCAAATTCCCCTCATTTTACGTTTTTACATTTTCCACAGCTGAAAGTGATCTCCCTGGAGTCCATGTCCAGTAGCAACTAGCAGGCTTCTGAGGCTGTCATATCAGACCCCATTTAGTATCTTATTGCTGATGTTTTAAATGAAACCATCTCCACTGGGGGGGGAGGGAGAGGAACCAGATTAAAATGACTCAGTGTATAGTTAGAGGAGTCTATCGCCAGGAATGGGCTATATACAAACTCAGAAGGGGCAACTGAGCCCAGCTTGAAAGAAAGAAGCTAAAATGAGGCTGGACTGGAATAAGAAGATTGACTCTAAAATAATGAACTTGGTTTCTCTTGCCTCCAACTTCAGCTTTGAGTATTGGAGCAGTTACCATGGAGCGTCAATATCAAACCCTTCAGCTGGACTGGCCTGTCATTCTGAGGGAGTGACAAGTGATACCTTAAGGCCTTGTACACACTACAAAGTTATTGCGCGATAAAGCCCTTTAATGCGCAATAACAAACAGAGCGTACACACACAACTTACAGTTATTCCGCGTTAAGTCCCTTCTTTTTGCGCAAAATGTAAACCACCTAAACGAGCGTGGTTGCTGCTAACGCGGAATAGTTGTTGCGCGATGGCCAGTGTGTGTACGCTTATCGCGCAATGTGAATATAACGGAAATGGCCCACAATTCAAATTCCATCCCTTCTGCACTTCCGCCTGTACTCTATCGTCGTGACGTCATTTTTCCCGACCTCCTCTTCTGTCCCGCGAATTTTTGAATTCACCACTCTCCCTTCTGCCTCGCTGTTCGGTGCTGCTGCCTCTGTGTGCTTCGCTCGCAATGTCGTCGCGCCGCAGCAAACGAGCTCCAGCCTGGACAGCAGCAGAGGTGATGGACTTGATCGGCATCTGGGGAGAGTCCGCCGTGCAGTCACAGTTACGTGGCAGCCGGAGGAATTTTGACATTTTCGGTCAAATATCCAAAGCCATGACCGAAAAGGGGTACGAGCGAGACACCCTGCAGTGCCGGGCAAAGGTGAAGGAGCTGCGGATAACATTTCACAGAGCCAGAGAGGCTAACCGGCGCTCTGGCTCCGCGCCAGCAACGTGCAAGTACTATAAGGAGCTGGAGGCGATCCTGGGCGGCGATCCCACAACCACCCCGAACTGCACGGTAGACACCTCGGAGACTGCACCCCAAACAGAGAAGGAAGCAGAAGGCGACGAGGCAATTGTGGACGAGGAATCAGAAGAAGAAGACTACGAGGACGGAGAGAACGGAGCCACTGACCCGGGGAGCCAGGAGTTATTTTCCACCCAGCCAGAAACAAGCTCCACTGATTCCTTCTCCACGCCTACCCAGGAATCATCAGAAGGCAGCTCTGGTAAGTCCCGTTCGCAATGTCCTCTATTCTAGGTGCTACAGCTCAGCGTAGACATGGTTTTTTTGCAAGGGGTTTTTGTTTTCGGTGTCCTCAGTTCTGTTCCTTACAGAACTGTAAAGGTGTTACTAGCATTACTTAAAAAGGTCATCGATGTATGCCTCGATTTCCAAGTAGTCGTTCCCTTTCAACTCACTGAACGCGTCATCCAAATATTTCCAGAGTCTTCTCTTGAAATTACATGGTAGAGCATTCCTTTGCACTCCACCATTCAGGGACACTCTTCCTTTCAGACTCGCAAGCACTCCTGCGGGCAACATTGCTGCGCACAGTCCTGCAGCGTAAGGTCCCGGCTTGAAGTCGGCAACATGAAGGAGATGCATTCTCGCTTGCAGAGGCACTCTAAGCAGTGTGAGATCTGCCTCTATTTCAGCCATCTCGGGCACGGGATCAGAACTTGGTGTGGCAATAGTCAACTCTCCGTTGTACTAGCTCTGCAACCCGTACCAAGCTTTGGGAAATCTGTTACCGCCCCCCCATAGGTCCCCTCTTGTGTATTGAAGGAATGTGTGGGGAGAACAACATCATTTGCTCCTGACCGTGGCGAGAACAATAGCGGCATTCTACATTTTTCATATCTGAACAGGAATGACCTTCGGTGGACAGTCTACAGCTGCAGCTGAGCGTCTGAGGAGGATAAGGCGGAGGCCTCGCAGGAGCAAGGAAGACGTCTTCCAGGAGCTCATGCAGTTCCATGAGGCTTCTGCGAGGGAGACAAGGCAATGGAGGAGGCAGTGCAGGCAGGACAGGAGACAGAGCAGTGCGAGGAGAGAGCAGCAGAAGGATGCCCTGATAGGCATCATGCAGGAGCAGACCAACCTCCTCAAGACCATGGTCGGTCTGCTACAGGCTCGCACCCCCCATCATCAGCCTCATATGCCTTTCAGTGCATCCACGCCACATTCCCCCCCCAGACAGTTTTTAGACCACCATGGACATCCATGGTGTAACCCTAACAGAACCCCTCCCCCAACATATGTAGTTGAGTCCCGCACCTACACCCACCTTTAGTCCCTACTCCCCTCAAACCCGAGTTTTGATCAATGTTAATTAAATAAAGTTGAATCCTTGTTAAACTTAATCAGACTTTCTTTATTTGTTTCATTAATTTAACATTAACGGTTTTTGATTCAATGAATGTTTACAGGGGAAAAACACAAAATTTCTAAAGCTTAATTTTTAACAGTTGAAACATATAGGAAATGGTTAGTAACTATATTCAAAGGTACAATTTTAACCAACAGTACTAAAATGGGTTTTTAACGCATCCCTTATGCGAACTGCCCTTAGCTGCGCCCCCCGGATACCCCTCGTGTCTGGTTGCTGGTAGGCATTTTCCAGACGTTGTGCCTCAGTGGTCCAAGAGTTCCTGAATCTCTCCCCCCGGCTTTCACATATATTGTGAAGAACACAGCAAGCCGAAATAACTAATGGGATCCTGTCCTCGTGGAGATCTAGCCTGCCATACAGCGCTCTCCAGCGCGCTTTTAAACGGCCAAAGGCACACTCCACAACCATTCTGCATCTACTTAACCGGTAATTGAAACGCTCCTTGTCAGGATCCAACTTCCCGGTGTACGGCTTCATGAGCCATGGCATCAGTGGGTAGGCGGGGTCCCCAAGTATCACCACTGGCATCTCTACACCGCCCACAATTATTTTCTCGTCTTGAAAAAATGTTCCAGCATGTAGCCTTCTGAATAGTCCAGAGTTTCTAAAGATGCGTGCATCGTGCACCTTTCCAGACCAGCCAGCATTAATGTCCATAAAGCGACCACGGTGGTCCACCAGTGCCTGTAGAACCATCGAAAAGTATCCTTTCCTGTTGATGTATTCAGAGGCAAGGTGGTCGGGAGCGAGAATAGGGATGTGAGTCCCATCTATTGCACCCCCACAGTTCGGGAAGCCCAACTCATTAAATCCTGCGATGATCTCCCTCACGTTTCCCGGGGTCACCATCCTCCTGAGCAGAATACGGTTGATGGCTCTGCATACTTGTGACAGTGCCACTCCAACGGTCGAGCGTCCAACCCCAAACTGGTTTGCGACCGAGCGGTAGCAGTCTGGAGTCGCCAGTTTCCAAAGTGCGATAGCCACACGCTTCTCCACGGTCATGGCGGGTCTCATCCTCGTGTCCTTGCATCGAAGGGCAGGGGCAAGCTCCTGGCATAGCTCCATAAATGTGGCTTTCCGCATTCTAAAGTTCTGTTGCCACTGATCATCATCCCACAGCTGAAGGACGATTCGTTCCCACCAGTCTGTGCTCGTCTGCCGGGACCAAACACGGCGGTTCAGGCTGTGTTGCTGGTCCGCGAAACTGATCAGAATGTCCGTTTGGTTTTCAATGCTGTCATCATCCGAGACCGAGTCATCCGTGTCATGCTCCGAATCATAGCCAAAGGCAAACCGCAACAGAATCTGGGCTGTGTTCACAATGCTGAAGGCAGCATTCAAGATCACAGCTGAATCCATGTCGATTCTGAAAAGGCAGTGCCGAGAAGAAGGTTGCTTCAATTTGAAATTCGCGCTCGTTGCTATTGGCAACCGCTGGGTAGCGTCAGTAGCGGAATGCACCACGGGAGATGATACTGGGGACTCTGGGATACGTACCCACAATCCCCTTCGCTTTCCTGGAGGACTGCGCTCAGAAGGGGGGGGGCTTTGTTCCGTTAGAGCAAGCATAGTGTGTACGCGATCTCGCGCAACAACAGCCACGGGAGAATTAATGCGGAAGAGGATTATTGCGCGTTAAAAATGGTAGTGTGTACATAGCCTAAGTTAACCTCACAGACTTTCAATTCACTGGCTGGACAGGCCTAGGACTTTGCTTCCACTTAACATAGCACTTCCAACCAGACTGCCTTAACTGGCTTCTCTTTCCCCTTAAGTGCCCTTCTGGAGCACAACAATGCAAACCCCCCCACGCAGGGCTCCCTCAAGGTACCTGAATCCAGACCTAAAGCACTTTCTGCTGCTCCAGTGCCGGCTGGCTGCACAGCTCTGTTGCTGCATCTCAGTCCCGATCTCCAGTGGCCTCTGCTATCACATGTTAGGCCTATTCACAGCTCTGTCAAATATCTCAGTGTTGACCTGCAATTATACTGGTGCCTGCGCTTCTCCTGAGATGAACACACTCAGTAGTGCAGAATTGGGCTTTGAGCTTCTGAGTAAGAGAAAATCTTTATGGTGCTATGGGACACTGTGGTGACTACGCACTTTTCACTCGTGATCTGAGCTACAACTAAACTGCATGGGTTGATTCTCCTCTGACCCCAGTTGTTTTTCCATGGAAAATGTTTAGAAAATGTCTTGTGTGCGTGTTTTCTTTTGATCAACTCTGAAAAAGAATTGGGTTTTGAAAATGGATAATTTTTACCACAAACTGAAACCTTTTCGCTTTTTAACTTTTCATCAAAACTATCCCAAACCCTTGGAAGGAAATTCCCCAGAATCTGTAGTTTCCTTTTGGGAGTTGTTTGAGGGGGTGTGGGGGGGGGGGGAGCGGGGGAAATGTTGATAAAAAAACGTTGGACAGCTCTACTGAGTAGCCTAATACTGGTGACCACACAGCGAGGCGCGGGCAGAGAAGAGACTCACTCAAACAGGGCAAACTAGAAGGAGTTTGTGTCAGCCAACTTAATACATGGCAGTCCTTCTGCCTGCATCTTTCTGCTGAGCGATGCAGGTCACAGCACTCAAAGTAGGTGGGGGAGGGAAGACAGCTCATTCACCTCAACTCTGCTTTAAAATACTGACTCTAATAGCTGGTCTTGGTCCTATAAGCTTCTCTCTCCCCTCCCCATGAGACACGACAGCGAGGCATCTCCAAAAAGCGTAAATACAAGAAGATAAAGGCAAGCTAAAAGCAAAGCTGCAAGCTTCCCTTCCAAAGTAGTTCTTCTTTCTTCCTCAGGCCATAGATGCAAGTTTCAAAGGCTCTTCCTAAAGGCTATTAACCCCCAGCATGCTGCTGTTTCCCAGAGCACCAGCCCAATGACGTTTTTGCAAATAGTTTTATTCCAAAGGGGTAGCCGTGTTAGTCTATTGTAGAACGACAACAGAGTCTTGTGGCACTTTTAAAGACTAACAGATTTATTAAT
>ML685794.1:3142031-3153273 GCA_007922175.1 Pelusios castaneus
ATTAATAAATCTGTTAGTCTTTAAAAGTGCCACAAGACTCTGTTGTCTTTCTACAATAGACTAACACGGCTACCCCTTTGGAATTTAATAAGAAACAGTAAGGCAGACAAGTGAAAATGCATTACTACGTGTAATGATCTTGAGGGTTCAAAGGCAAAGACCACATTATTGAATAAGAAAGGAATAGAACTTTAATAACACAGACAGGAGTGATGTGCGCAGCTGGGAGCAGCCATGTTAGATTACCTGTAGGACATGTCTTCCAATTCCTACAAAATTGTCCCATGCTGGGGAGTGTCTCTAAAATCACAACCACCTCTACTAGCATATCTCTACACTACTTAACAGTAATAAAAATAAAATGAACAGCAGTCATCTTCCCTAAACATCAGTGAAGTAATAGCCAGCAACGGTGGCCACCAGATTTTGCAGCATAGGCCTCAAGGATGTGATCAGGGTTAATGCCTTCAGTAAGATCACTTTCAATATGTAGTAAACACAAATCTGACAGTCTCTTTTAACCAGTGTTTTCTCCAGGAATTGAAATTACGGGGGTGTTTGAATTTACAGGGGAGGTATGAGGGCCTATGAGGTGTGAGAAGGGACGGGGGGGGAGCAAAGGCAGGCTATATAGCACCATACTAAAAACTGAAAAGTGTTTCATGATCATTTTATTAGATTACCACACAAAGTTGACTACTCAAGCCTTCTATGACGCTACATCTTTGTTTTACAAAGGGATCTTACAACACTCCGTGCCTGGGCAACAAAATGGCAGATGAAATTCACTGTTGATAAATTCAAAGTAATGCACATTTGAAAACAGAATCCCAACTATACATATAAAATGATGGGGTTTAACTTAGCTGTTACTGCTCAAGAAAGAGATGTTGGAGCCCATGGTAGATAGTTCTCTGAAAAATTCTGTTCAGTGTGCAGTGGCGGGCACAAAAGCTAATTGTATGTTAGGAACCAATAAGAAAGGAAGGGGATAAATAATAAGACAACAAATATCATAATGCCACTATATAAATCCATGGTACTTCCACATCTTGAATACTGCAAGGAGATCTGGTTGCCACATCTCAAAAATATATATATTGGAATTGGAAAAGGCACACAGAAAGGCACTAAAATAATTAGGGGTATGGAACAGCTTCCATGGGAGGAGAGCTTAATAAAACTGCGACTTTTCAGCTTGGAAAAAAAATGACTAAGGGGAGATACGATGGAGGTCTATAAAATCTTGACTGGTATGGAGAAAGAGAATAAAGAAATGCTATTTAATACTTCACAGAACACAAGATTAAGGTTCCCCCCAATGAAATTAATAGGCTGTACGTTTAAAACAATCAAAAGGAAGCATTTCTTCTCGTAACACACAGTCAATCTGTTTACCTCTTTGCCAGAGGATGTTGTGAAGGCCAAGACCAAGGCTAAGTGTTCAAAAAAAGAATTAGATAAGTTTGTGGAGAATAGGTCCATCAATGGTATTAACCGGGGTAGGCAAAATGAATGCAATGCAATACTATGCTCTGAAATATTCCTAGTCTCTTTTTGTCAGAAGGTAGGACCAGATGACAAGGGATGACTTGACTGCCTGTCCTGTTCATTCCCTGAAGTATCAGGCACTGGCCATTTTCAGAAGACAGGTTACTGGGCTAGATGAACATTGGTCTGATCCAGTATGGCCATTCTCATGCTCTTATGCAAAAATTAATTAAAACACAAAAAATGTTTAGTGCAGAAAATATCCAAGATAATGACCTCTCAAGATAGTGATAATGTGAGATAATGACCTTGGCAAATAAAGCATTTTAAAAATCTTGACCTACTAGGAAACATTTATACAAGTCTCCCAGTCACAAATCTAGCATTCTGGAGCAAAGTCACTAAAACACAGTTCAACAAACAAATGTTCCTATAATGTGCTTCTCCCTTCTCCTGCCACCGCATCCCCCTCACCCCGTTGTCCTCCTTAGTCAGTACTGGAGACCCACAGTTCAAAAGTGCTTTTTCATGAGTTCACCTTCCAGGGAAAAGGGGGGGAAGACGGCAGCTTCTGCTGCTACCTACACACTGTGACCTAAGCTTTGTGATTTTTGGTCTCAGTGGGAGAACTGATGATGATGCAGGCTGGCAGTCTCTCCACAGAAACACCGTGAGGCCATGTACACACCTATCCCACCATGCACTGTACCAGCCAGCAGGGCTCTAGCCGCCGGGAGTGGCTGTACCCCCACGGCAATGGAGCTCCAGCTGCTGGGAGTGCTGGCTTCCCAGTGGCAGAAGCCGCCCCAGCTGCGAGGGAACCCCTGTGGCAGCAGGGCTCTAGCCGCCGGGAGTGCCGGCTTCCCAGTGGCAGAGAAGGTTCCCCGCAGCTGCGGCTCCTCTGCCGCCAGGAAGCCGGCACTCCTGGCAGCTAGAGCCCTCCTGCTGCGGGAGCTCCCCCGTGACTGGGGCTGCTCTGCCGCCAGGATGCCAGCAACCCTGACAGATAGAGCCCCGCTCCTGTGGGGGTTCCGCTGCTGAGGGGGAGCCAGCAACCCCAGCAACGTGTCAATTTCACGGCTCTTTGAGAGCCATGAAATTGACAAGTATGACAGCTCCGGTGTCCCAGCGTGGCACTGTGGGACATTTCCGGAGGCTGTCTAACACCAGGGAGCGTACACACACAACTTAACATGGAACAACTGTTCCGCGGTAAGCCTTACCACTCTCGTTTTGGTGGCTTACATGTTGCATGGTAACAGGGCTGTTGCCGCACAACAAACAACATCTGAGTGTGTACGTTCTCAGCATTATTGCACAGTAAGGAGCCTTACCGCACGATAACGCTGTAGTGTATACAAGGCCTGACTGCCCCATAGCAGGTCTCAGCACTAGCACTTATTAGTGATTTCAGCTATAATGGTCACTTAAAATAACAAAAGACTGTGTATGGAGTCTAACAAAGAGCTACAAGCACTATTTCACCAGCCCAATCCTTGTTAAAAGATAGAGCTGATTACTAATCTGATACAGCTTGTAACTCAGGCCATGTACACACGATCACTTCATCGCGCATTAACAGTCATTACCGCATGATAACAGCAACAGCGTACACACGTGAAATAGGGCTCTTGCGCGTCAACAGCCCTATTGTAGCACAATAGAAAAATCACCTCGACGAGGGTGGTAGCAGTTAATGCGGAACAGCTGTTGCGCCTTTCGACTTGTGTGTACGCTTACCGCACAATGATTGGCCTCCGGAACTGTCCCAGCATTCCAAAGTCGTCCTCTCTGGTCTTCCCCCCACCCGCTCTGTGGCCGTGACGAAACAGTCCCCGCCCTGATCAGATTCCCGGGATTTTCGAATTTCTCCTCTGTTGTCACTTCCTGTTCTCTTCCTCGTGGAATGGAGTGCAGCTCTGATCATCAATAGCAATGGCGGCCTGTCATGGAAGACATGCACACATTTGTAGCACGGCAGAGGTGCTGGACCTGATCAGCATCTGGGGAGAGTCTGCTATGCAGGCGCAGCTATGCGGCAGCAGGCGAAATTACGATACATATGGCATAATTTTTCGGGCCATGTCAGAGAGAGGTTATGATAGAGACGCTGTGCAGTGCAGATCGAAGGTGAAGGAGCTAAGAATAACCTATCACCGAGTGAAGGAGGCAAACCGCTGTTCGGGATCAGCGCTTGCTACATGCAGGTACTACAAGGAGATAGAAGCCATCCTCAGTGGGGACCCCACAACCACTGCAAAGAGTCCTGTGGACACATCGGCCCCCCCTCATCCACTGAATGCCAGAGCCGAGCAGGATGAAGACGTGATCGATGAGGAGGAGGAGATGGAGGATGACCTGGAGGAGAGCGCAACAGCGTGGAGCCAGGAGCTCTTCTGCACCCCCACTGAGACGTCCACCCAAGACATGAATTGCAGCGTGTCCTCTGAGGCGGCAGAGGGGGGTTCAGGTAAGTTTCTCTTTCGTGCAGCTATGGCTCCTGCTAAAATATCATTGCCCAGGGCGGGGGTGCTTGCTGTCTCGGTCCCCGCTGTGCGCGCTCTTTAGTCTGCATTCATTAGAAGTGCATCAACACAAGCAGTGATTGTCAAAAAATCATCTGTATTTAGGTCAGTAAAGGCTTCCTCGATGTACCTCCAGAGCCTCCAACTCAGGTTAGATGGGAGAGCGTATGTGTCTACGCTCCTGTATAAGGATACTCGGCTTCACCAGCTGCAAAGCATAGCACTGGGAACTATGGCAGCACACAATCCGGCAGCATACGGTCCTGGATTGCATCCGGTGGCATGTAGGATATGTATTCTAGCTGGCAGGGGCACTCTGAGGAGAGAGATATTGGGTTCCATCTGCGTGCCCTGTGCAGAATGTTAGCCCCCAGTAAGCTTTCTATTAGGAAGTACCTTGTCCGCTTCAGCGAAGCATAGGATGTTGACTGCCCTGTATCTTACAGTGGAATGTGCTACTGGAAGGTTACATTGGTTATCTATGCTATGTGTTAACAATAGCTTTATTATTTTTTTTTTATTAGATTCGACCTTCACAAGGCCGGTGTCTACCCCAGCTGACCGCATGAGAAACATTCGGCAGTGTGCTCGAAGAAACAGGGAGAATATGTTTCAGGAGCTGATGAAAACAACAGAAGCATCTGCGAGGGAGAATCGAGCCAGAAGAGAGGAATCCCAACAGAGGAGGCAGAAACACAGGGACGAACTGATAAGTGTGATGAAGGAGCAAACAGAACTGCTCAAGAGCATGATTGCTTTGCAGACCCAGGCGATTAATGTACGGGCTCCACTCCAGACAGTTCAACCGTGTCTGCCTCCCACACCCCGTAGTCCTTCGAAGCATTTCTTTGAAGCCACCCATCCCCCTGGTATACTGCAACATCCAGTCCCTCACAGAGCTACTTTTTAGAGACCCGCAGCTACACCCACCTGTAACACCTCCCACCAACCCCCTTTCATCTTTTAATAAAAATAGTAACAAAAAATTTGAAGAGTGGCTTTATTTGTACACAGTGAAAATCTCATAAGGTGCACTTGATGCGTCCTTGAAGTGAACTATGGGAGAGCATCATTGAAATGCTCCCTAAGTGCCTCCCTTATGTGAGCAGCTCCTTGTTGGGCCCCCCTAATCCTCCTAGTGGCTGGCTGTTCGTATGCTGCCTCGAGGCACTGTGCCTCCATAGCCCACCCCGGGGAAAACTTTTCTCCCCTATTTTCACAAATCTTATGAAGGACACAGCACGCTGCAATTACAGCAGGGATGTTGTCCTCGTCTAAGTCCAGCCTCCCATACAAACAGCGCCAGCGCCTTTTAAACGGCCGAAGGCACATTCTACTGTCATTCTGCAGCGGTTCAATCTGTAATTGAACCGCTCCTTGCTGCGATCTAGGTTCCCGGTGTATGGCTTCATGAGCCAGGGCATCAGTGGGTATGCTGGGTCTCCGTGGATGAATATGGGCATCTCCACATCCCCCACAGTAATTTTTTGATCTGGGAAGAAGGTACCCCCTTGCAGCTTCCAGTAGAGACCATTGTTTCTGAAAATGTGGGCATCATGCACCTTTTCCGACCACCCAGCATTGATGTCCGTAAAACGCCCCTTGTGATCCACGAGTGCTTGCAGCACCATGGAAAAGTAGCCCTTCCTGTTGATGTACTCGGTTGCGAGATGGTCTGGAGCCAAAATCGGGATATGTGTGCCGTCTATTGCTCCCCCGCAGTTAGGGAATCCCATGCAGCAAAGCCGTCCACAATCTCGTGAACATTCCCCAATGTCACCGTCCTCCATAGCAGAATGCGATTGATGGCTCGGCACACTTGTGAGAGGGCTAATCCGATGATGGACCTCCCGACTCAAACTGGTTTGCAACCAACAGGTAGCAGTCAGGAGTCACCATCTTCCAGACAGCAATCGCAACACGCTTTTCCACGGTTAGGGCGGACCTCATGTTGGTGTCTTTACGTCGCAGGGCAGGGGCCAACTCTGAACACAGTTCCAAAAAGGTTCCTTTCCGCATTCGAAAGTTCTGTACCCACTGCTTGTCATCCCACAGCTGCATAACAATGCAATCCCACCACTCGGTGCTCGTCTCTCGTGACCAGAAATGGCGTTGCACCGTGTGCAGGTGATCGGTGAAGGAGCTGAGCAATGCGGTGCTGTTGCTCTGCAGGGCATCGATCAGCCCCTGCTCCTCAGTGTCCTCGTCTGATTCGGAGCTCATTGCGTACTGAGCAACCAGCTGAGATGTATTTAGAATGCTGAAGGCGACAGTGGAGATTAGAGAAGGATCCATGCTGTTGCAATTGTGATTGCTCGCAAGTAGTGTGGCACTGCACTGTTGAAAATAGGTGCGAGTTGCTATTGGCAACGAGGAAGATGCAAGAGGAACACAGTGCACCACGGGAAACTGAGAGTTTACCCATGGCGCTTTGCGTTCCTTTCCTTCATCCCAGGATTCGAAGCGCCGATTCAGGGAAAATTGAACTATGGGATAGGTGCCCAGAATTCACTGTGCTGCACCCGCGATATTGCAAAGAACTCTGTTGCGTTGCAAGAAGCGACGTGTGTACGCGCTCTCCCGCAATAAAGGTCACGTGTTTTTTATAGCGAGATTGCCATGTTGCACTTTAATCTGATCGTGTGTAATAGCCTCAGGTATCCGTCCCCTCCCCACCTCTACCTCCTTCTCTCTCTCAATTGAGAATCAATCTGGCATGGCATCTGAACCCCCTTACTCCTTAATGAGTTCAGTTCAGTCATTTCCAAGTTCCAACCAATGCCTAAATTGGTATAACACTGTGTTACTAGATGTTGACATCTGGGGGGTGTTGGGAAAATTGGGGGGGGGAAGGGTGTAAAGAAATCCCTGCTTTTAACCCATTGTGGATCATATCCCATTTTGTATACGTCACGTGGCAAAAAATAAAAGGTGTAAAAAAAAGTAGTAAAAAAGTGTATGGGCATTATAATTAACAAATAAAGGAGGGGTAAAATTAAAGATGGCTCATATCTAGTGTGTAGCTGTCAGAATTTTTAAAAAGTAAACACCAAACTTCAATAAAATTCATAAAGTTTGAGGCTATGCCCCCACTCAAAAATATTAAAAAGCAAAAGGAGCTAAAAAATAAAATGACTTACTAGTAGTAGTTAGATGTACACCACAGACACAACTGCTTGATAAGAGGAAGAAGCATTATATTAAAGGACCAACAACTCCCCAGAAGGGAAAAAGGGGAGGTCCTAAAAGAATGTAACCTTAAATTTGGTTTTAAAAAAACCCACCAAAAACCTTCACAGTATTTGTAACAGCTATGTCCAAAGTGGCACAGGACTCTGTTGTTTTTCTGTAACAGCCTCTGTAAACCTAACTGGTAACCTGTAACTTCCAAAGCTGGGCTGGGCTGTCTGTGAGGATAATTATCACCTAATTTAGACCAATGGGCTGCTATTGTTATGTTTCTAATGTGTCACAGATAGCTTGCTCCTGCTTCTTGCTACTGCCTCTGCAGCAATCTGCAGGCAAAGAGATCAAGGAAAAATGCTTTTGCAGACCATACCTAATGCTTTCCCAGCTTTTTCCAGCAAAGAAAGATTTTTGGGGAGCTATGGGAGAGATTTTGGGGAGACATAACCTCCACCCGCCTATAATAAATCCACCCATGTTTTTATGTACAGCCACTTTGCATTTCTAGACTAAGGAGACAGGCAGCCATTTTGTTTTCCGCTTTGTAAAGACTGTCAGAAGAGGCGCATACACTGTGCTCTTTCACTGAGAGTTTACTTCCAGCCCTCCCCTGTTAATATAAAATAAAGCTCATTCTGACCAAATATACATGTTTGCTCTTTCTATATGAGACAGTATAACACACCAGAAAGGTCCAGAGCAGAAGCATCCCATCCCACAGTTTATTCCTCCTTGCAAGAGCCTGTGCCAGCCTTTGTGGTCCCATCTCTGCCTCTAGACTTCTCTGTCGCAGCTGGATCAGATAGTGGGTAGAGATAAGATTCCTATTCTTTATGGTTAACTTTTTGATTCTATGCCACCCTGTCCCACATTTGTATCAGTAAGAGAGCAACACCCCAGAGCTCACATCCGTGCATTGGTACTACAGGACCAGTACTGCTTGTGCAGCATTTTGAGGCACAGGACAGGGAGGTGAACGTGCACATTCACCTCCAAGTCAGCTGAACTTTTCTCCACCTACACTACAGGTTTGCCTCCATTATGATGAGCTTTCTTCTCTCCTGGGATATGGGACTGCTTTCCTATTTCCTGATAATCTTCCATGCTCTAACTGACTGACTGCTTCTGCTGATACCATCGCTGCCCCTCTCTCCATGCTATGCACAACAGAGAGGTTGCTGCAGTTACAGACAAATCTGCTGGGTCTCCAGGAGCTGTAAATGGGGATACTTTTGCAGTACCGAGTATACATTACCCCTTCCTTATGGGGAACATCCACCCTCACTTAAATCACATCTACTAGTGGCTGCTCACACTGCAGGCCAATGTGGATGATAGATGGGATACATCAAGGGGCATGTTATCTACTTTTGTAATTAAATAAGTATTTACCCTTGTCCATTTTTTTCATTACTCCCAAAGGGGTGGTCCAACCCCAGATCATCTGATTCCCCATTTTGTGCCTTCACTACAGGTCCATAATTTTTCCTTTTCTCCTCACAGGAATATAGAGGTACAAATGCAACTTTCTGACTGTGTTGGTTAGCATTTGGGCTGCTTGCTGCTGCTCTGCTTATTTCACCTGCCTATAGCTCTGTCGCTTGGACTGCCATTTCTCATCTCCACTTCTCCAGCTGGAAATCACAACGCACGTTAATCTTTGTCTCCCTGCGATTAGTCTTCATTATGCAAAACTAACAAAGGAAAATGACAGAGAGAGAGAGAGATTTTCTCCAGATTTGTCTCCTACTCATTCGTGACCCAGATCAGAAATCAGAACCATGGTCTAGCGACTAATGGGCCAGAAATAATAACGCAATGGATCTGCAGATAAATCAGCAAATAGCAATGCAATAATAAATTCAAGACCACTTAGCAACTTCGTGGCTGTCACTGTGCAGCACGCCCCAGCTACTTGGAACTCCAGGGGGTGAGCAGGGCTAGATCTCTACTCAAAAAAGGCCCATGTGGCTTGTGCAAAATGAGAAAAACACCTTTAGTCATAAACAATATAGAGTCTATGACATACAACCGAGCCCTTCCAATGCTGCCCAGCAGATGGCAGTGAAGCACACACACTAGCCACCTTATTATAATACCCACTTTAGACTTTATCGTCTCAAAACACACGGCAAAATCCACATATGAATCCTTATGCTTTATCTCCATCTTACTTTATCATGTGACATTTGTGCTTCTTTTATTACTGGACTACTTCATTTGTTGACAGCCCGTGCCCCAAAAGTTTGCAATCTAAGTAGATAAGACACCTAAAAACTAGGAGGAGCAATTCTACCCTGTCAACAGCAGTGCAGAGAGGGGGAATGACATGCTCCGCCTCCTGTGTCCCAGAGCAGTGTCTTAGCTACCGGTAGTAGGCCACACTGCATTCCTACAGTAGCCTATCGTCATTTAAAAGCCTGACTGCAAAGGTATTTCCTAAGCCGCACCACAGAGCTCTGCCATAGGAGAGAGAATGCCCCATAGGCCTAAGCCTTCTCCTATGGGCAACCTGCCATGAAGAGTTCAGCTCTTAGGAGCTAGATCCTGCAAGGTGCTGGCAGCCCTTAACTGTCAATTATTTCTGTGAAAGTTGAGGGTAATCAGTACTTCAAAGGTGCAGATCGTGCCTTAGATGAAATGAGTGGGAGGGGTTCAGTAGATTTATGGCACAGACACACACAGGACAAGGGCCACCGCCCCTCTGCCAGCAGCCACAACAAAGGGGAAGGAGTGAATATGCCCCAAAGACACAACTGCCTTTTCACTCCTCAGGATGGGAATGCCCTTCCTGGGCAGTGTTGATTTTCTAACATGGGCCAGGCCTAGGTTTCCTGGCTGGGAGCAGCAGCAGGCAGATGTGAGAGTGTGAGAGAGAGATGGACTGAACAGTGGGTTACACAGAGCAGTGGAGAATGGGGCCAGGTAGCATCACCTCTTTTATACAGGTATAAATGAGAGGCTTGGCAGACTCTTTGGCTGCAGCTGGGGTAGGGGGGTGTTCCCCCTGCTGTAGATGCACAGACTTCCAATCTCTGGGACTGTCAGCACCAGCACCTCTCACTAGCCACACAGCAAACTAACTAGCCAAAGCTCAAGGGACCTGGCCCTCCTATGGGCGATCCTGTTGTGAATCAAGAGTAAGTGCTCTGAAAGCAGTGATGCTGAGAGAGGAGAATCAGAGACAGTGCAGAAAGGCTGCAGTTAATTACCCCCTCTGCTGCTGGGGGGAAGGCAGGGAGGGGCCATCGCTGTCTTTAGTTCACAGAAGCCCAACACTTCATCTCTAGGAGAGCTGTTGACAGGGTGGAATTAATTACAGAGCCAGCCACGAAAGGGGTTGCATTGCTGCTGCCGAAAGACAGATGCTGAATTGTATGTCGCAGACGACGCTCTGGAGTCTGTGAGGACTCCCTCCCACCCCATCCAAGTCCCCCACCACCACCCAGCCATTGAACAAGCCAGGCGTGGAATTTATGACCAATTCAAATACCAGGAGACTATGGGGGAAATGTTAAGAAGGAAAGTAAACAATATGGACTAATTGCTTCTGCATCATAAGCTGTAAATTAAATGAGAAGTACCAGCGGGAAACATGCATTCCCCACCCACCTCCTGCACAAAACTATCCAAGTGGCTCCCCGTCATCAGATACTGTACCGTAGATTGTACAGAGCGGATCAGCCGCCACATGCTGCCATTGCAATTTTGTCAGAAACTCTTCCAAACACATGGTGTGTGGAGGGTCTGGCCCTTTCCATGCAGTCAGTGGGAAATGTTCTACCAAACCAAGCTCTCCCCACCAGTTTCATTTCACTTACAGATGGTCTCTAAGCAGAGCCCTGGAACCCAAACTTCTCTGACTCGGAGCACATGTCCCCAGCAGTGGGCATTCTGCTTTTTGGCTGCATGGGGCTGCCTTTCCCATCATACAGGTACACAGCATTGAACACTCGTATGAGCAACTTCTCCACATACTAACGCAGGGATGGGCAAAGTACGGCCCGCGGGCCGTATACGGCCCGGCTGACTTTTTTATC
>ML685794.1:3153720-3373398 GCA_007922175.1 Pelusios castaneus
TCCCTTCCTTTTCTCTTCTTCACCTTCCTTTCTCTTCCCTTCCTTTTCTCTTCTTTGCCTTCCCTTTTCTTTTCTTCCTTTTTTCTTCTTTGCCTTCCCTTTTCTTTTCTTCCTTTTTTCTTCTTTGCCTTCCCTTTTCTTTCCTTCTTTTTCTCTTCTTTGCCTTCCCTTTTCTTTCCTTCTTTTTCTCTTCTTTGCCTTCCCTTTTCTTTCCTTCTTTTTCTCTTCTTTGCCTTCCCTTTTCTTTCCTTCTTTTTCTCTTCTTTGGCTTCCCTTTTCTTTCCTTCCTTCTCTAACTTCTTTCCTTCTCTCCACCTCTCTTTTCCTACCTTCTCTTTTTTCTTTCTTTCTCTTCCTTTCTTTCTCTTGTTTGCCTTCCTTTTTCTTTCCTTCTTTCTCTTCCTTTTTTCTTTCTCTTCTTTGTCGTCCTCTTCCTTCCTTCCTTCTTTCTCTTCCTCTTCCTTCCTTCCTTCTTTCTTTCTCATCTTCCTCTTCCTTCCTTCTTTCTCTTCCTTCTTTCCTTCTCGTCCTCCTCTTTCTTCTTTCTCTTACTTTTTTCTTTCTCCTCCTTCCTTCTCTCTTTTTTCTTTCTCTTCCTTCCTTTCATCTTTTTTAAAAAGCTTTTTAAAAATTTATTTTAAATAAAAACCTTTCTAAAAATTAAATTTCAATTCAAAATTCATTCAAATTCAATTAATTAAACACAATTAATTAATTCTGTTCTACCTTGAATTACACTAAACCTTTAATGTTACAAAGTTTAAATTTAATTTATATTAGTTCACACAAACGCCCCATCCATCTGCTCTTGGTCCGGCCCCCGGTCCAATATATGAACCCATTGTGGCCCACGAGTCAAAAAGTTTGCCCACCCCTGTACTAACCCATAGCTTAGAGGAACATGCACTGAGCCAAGAGTTCAAATCACACTGCTACTGATGGTAATTCCATGCACTTACAGGCTGATACCTCACGCCCCAGCCCTAGAAGGCAGGTAAATGTTAGCAGGCTGCTCCAGCCCTCTTTACAAATGAATTAACAGCCGTTGTGCAAGGTCAGTTCAGGCAGAGCTGGAAAAAGAACTTCAATCGCTAGTCTAATAAACTCAAGTTTTATTCACTCAGCCACATTGCCTTTCACTCAGAACATCCTATCAATGTGCTTTGGTTAGCCTCTCTCTAATCACTGCACTACAGTGCCCACCCAGAGCCAGCCACCCTGGAGTCTTTCTTTGATCTTCAATATTCTAGTACTGACTGGCCAATACCTTCTTCTGTTAGTGGGATCTGTTCACTAGCCTAATGTTAAAAGCTCTAGACTATGGTGCAGTATTGGTCACAGCATTGTGAGCTGTCTGGTTTTTGCTTAGTTTTCCTCGGGTGCCATAAATAGGAGTTGCAAACTACAGAATCCTGCATTGTCAGTGCTGAGGGGGTCCCTCAAGTGGAAAGAGCTAGCAGGAACCAAACCCATGGTCTGAATTTTCTGATATGGAGGAGAATAAGAAACATTCAGGTTAGGACTTTCCAGATCGAAACCTTGAAAGGCAGGGGGGAAGGAATTACATTTCCCCCCATACCCACCAAAGACAGCCACATACACATGCACAATCAGAACATGGAGACCCAGATGCGTTGGTATTTTCCATTCATACACCTCCCAGCTCTACATCACTCAGGCTAGTTCACCGATTATCGGACCCACAACAGTAAATCAATGCAGAAACTGGCATAATTACTAGTCTGGCCTTGTAAAGCATGGGGTGCTCAGGGCAGCAGAGAGGTGCACTGGCAGAGCTTTGCAGGGCATCTTAGCTGGAATATTGGGGAAGCTGCAGGCTGGACCTGACAGTCTTGCAGTTGGCGGTCTATGGCCTGAAGGCCAGGGCGTAGTTCAGCAGTCAAGAGTGGGAGCCCAGGGCAGGAAGAACAGGAGATTTCCCAGGTGAGGGATGAGGTGCGACTTAGGACAGGCTGTAGGGAGGGGTGCAGATCAGGACTGAGGAGCCCAGGCAGAGCTTAGGGGTTGAGGCTTGCACAAGACTTTGGGTCTAGCCCATGCTCTCAGCCCTTCACTCTCACAAGCCCAAGTCAAGTCAAGTCATTGCTGAAAGAGAAATGGGAATTTGCCCCTGAAGCCAGAGCAAACATCTCTGTCCTGCAGGGGTCGCAAGAAGCAGGACTCCACGGCTGGTTTTGGCACTATGAATATGAAATATAAATACACAGAAAAGAGGCCAGGGACACAGCAGGAGAGCAGTCAATATCTCTGACCAAACGAGGTGGCTGCAGTCCATGAGTCCAAAGCCTGGGCCAGAGTCTGACAGTTCCCCCCTTGGACCGATGCCTTCCTAAGGTGATGAAGAATCAAATTGGCTTGATGTGACTTTGGGAACCTCTTTACCGTGCTGACCTGGCTCCTCCAGAGGTCCTTAGACATCAATAGCCTTCCCTCCCACTGCCAGCACTGCCATTTCCATTAGAGCACACTAATATTTGTGTATATTGAAACACAATATCAAGGGTGTTATTAGAACGAGCCACTCGGCCTTCTTACAAAAGAGCAGGGCTCACTTGCTCAACTTCTCCACCCCTCTTCTCTCCACCTGACAGTATCCCACTATTCTACTTCCCCTCCCCACCTCTCCTCCCTCTTTATCTCCCTCTAATCTCCTCATCTCTCCCCCCTTCCCTGTCTTTCTCTCACCGTCTTTATTATCCATCTTTCTGTCCTCTCCTCTCTCTAACCCATGCCATCTTTGCTCTCCCTGCTTTGCTGAACTGCTCTTTTCTTTCCACTTTAAAAAAAAAAATCAGAGTTTCTTCCCGGATATGGTGAGGTCAAAGACAAAAAGGAGGCAGATATCAGTGCAGAAAGACAAGCGCAGTGTGAGGGTGCTTCACCTCCCACCCAAGCTCTGTCAGCGCCTCAGTGCTGACCCCAGCCCCCTGCTACTCTATCCTGGATTCCACCCAGCTCTGCCAGCACATACGACCTCCTACAGCCCCACCCTCACCAAAGCTCTTCCACTAAATCTCTCCTGACAAGAGCCAGGCCCTTGTGCCCTCGCCGATCACCGCTGGATATGCCTGTTCACATGGGTGCCAATGAGAGGCATTTATATCACTTGGGCTGTCCCTGGCAGATCCGTGGGCACACTGTTGAAGCCAAGCACAGAATCACGCAGGATTAGACACACACAGAGATGCTGCTCTCATATCACTAGCACCCATGTTACCTTTAACCTTTGCCCAGATACAGCAGCTGTTCTTTTACCCTGGCGTCGCTATCACTCATTTAATCTTCCTTCATATTTAGCCCCAGCCACGCCAGGCTCTGGAAGAGGATAGCTTCATTTATTTAATCAAGGAAAGAGCTCTGGCTGGAACACACAAGAGCCAGAGATGAAAGATATTAGAAAACCCTCAACTCTCCAGCTAAAAGCCTAAGTGAAAAGCAACAAAGAGATCCAGCCAGCATTTTATTGTAAGCCCGCAACAGACTGAGGGGCTCAACAGCTCTCATTTGCAGAATCTCTTCAGTTTCCTCCTGGATTCCTGTCAGCGTCCAGACAACTGACAAATACAAAGATTTGCCTTCTCTTTTTAAAAACTCAACCACTGCCATCTCCATAAAGGCCTAGGAGCTAGAGCCCGACGGAGCCGGATCTGGGCTTCAATAGAGTTTTTGCTTTCAACTCAGAAGGCAGCAGCATCTGATTTAGAAGAGACTTGTTGGGTCAGTTTGGTGTTCCTCCTCCCAACACAGGCCAGCACAGGTCTGTCTCCCCCTCACTCAAAGCAAACCCCTCCTCCTAGGCATGGAAGGAAGGGTGAGCATGTGATGAATGACTCAGACAAGAACGGATGAGATCTGAATTAAATTCCCAGCTCTGTGCCCGAGTCCCAACTCTGTAAGATGGGGAAGGTAGTAGGTCCCTCCTTGAGAAGGCTGTGGTGAAGCTAACCTCTCCAGCAATTGCAAAGCTCTCCAATACTACAGTGATGGGAGATGGATGCACTAGAAGGACCCACCTTGTTCCCTTTGCGGCTCACTTTGGCAGATCTGGTTATACATCACCCCCTGTTCCCACAGTGAAATCCCCCACAGGTTGGTTTCACTCAACAGACCACCAGGAAGGGCTGCAACAACTGTTCTGCAGAGCACAGCTGGAGAACGGACAGTTTCTTCTTCCGGGCTCTCCCCAGCCAAAGATGGGATGGAGACAAAATGGCAGAGCTCTGCAGAGCCCCAGATTGCTGCCACTCAAGACTGTGTGTTCTCAGAGCTGGTGTTGGGACCAGAGTTTGAAGGTTAGGGGATGCTGCCAGGCGGGTACTTTGGCAGAGCTGTGTGAGGGCCCAGAGATGCTGGGAGACGGCTGCGGGAGGGGCTTAAATGGCAGCGTTTGTGACCACTCAGGATTGAGGTACGTTAGTTGGACTTAAGTGAGACAGCTTCAGTCCTACTGGGGCACAATTCCCTGAGTTGGTGACTCTCTCTCAGTGTTATGAGATCTCTCAGACTAAATGTTCTTGATTTCATCCCATTACCAGTTGCACAAGCTCTCTGAATAATCCCTTCCCTTGTTGCTGTTCCCTCCATTCAGGTATACCTGAGGGTTAGCACATTGCCCCCATGCGCCAGCCAGATTTTCCAAAAGATCTTGGGGGGTCAGCTTTTCAGGTGCTCTGCACCCATTATGCATCCAATGTGGATAGTCTCTTTGAAAAGACTGGCCATTCCTGGCTTTTGGGCCAGGCTGCTCATCTTTCAGTTTCTGTTCCAGAGCTGGTCAGGAAATGAATATTTTTCAGGTGAAAATATTGGGCAATAAATGGAATTCACTCTCCACCTCAACCCCTCTGCCCCCCAAAATTGGCAGGGTTGTGTTAAATCCGAACTATAAATTGTCAGTTTCCTGATGAAAACCCCCAAAAGTCTTTGGTGGAAATGGATTTTTTGCATGACAGTTTCCATTTTGTTCCAGTCTGTTTCCATCTCTATAAGTGCTTGGATGGAATATTTCCAGCTGGCTCTGTATAAACCAGTCTCCCCCCGAGGCCTTGCGTCATGATTGGTCTCTCCTCCCTTTGTCCCTCTGCCTCCTATTCTGTATGTCACATGGCACCTCCAGCAACGCTTGCTGTCCAAGAACGAGACACTGATCTTGCAAGTGTAACCTTAGGATGGACTGGAATTCATTCAATTGCCCCTCTCCAGTGCCTAACAGAAATAAACCCCAATTCCTATGGAGAAGCACCTGGAGACCCAGGATCCAGTCTGTAAGGGAGTCACAGCAAAGATTGCTCAGTTACCCTCCCTTCATTAATATACAAGTTAAGAACAAACAATGAACTTTTAACCACTATTTTAATAAATCTTATCATAAGAAAACAAAATGAATTTAAACATAACAGACCCCACAGAAACACTGTAAGAAAGACACCCAAGAGTAGAGTTCCCAAAGTTTAGGTGGAGTTCACCCAAATCTCAGTCCAAAGGCTTGAGTTGAAGGAAGCAGCTCTTTATTCTTGCTTGGTTGCAGGAATCTTTAGTAGAAATCTGCGCAGGATTTTCTCTCTCTTCTGGAACCAGCACCATCCAGTCAGTCACATAGACATGTGCACAAACCCTGCTGCAAAATGCTTCCTAGTAGGGAGAAAATATCTTGCTCTCCACTCCTGGCTCAGCTTCTCCCAGTCACACACTGAGTACATGGCTTCTTCTCATGCAACGCCCTGGCTGCTGCTCTCATGGGATCTGACTGACCAGACCAGCAGCAGAAAACCTTGTGGAGCATACGCACAACTACTAACACCCTGTTCCAGAAATTTCTGGCTCTGGGCAGCTACATCTGCCCAGCAACAGCAACCGATCCCCAAGAGATCCCTTAAAGAGCTAGCTCGTTTAGGCATAAAGGTTACACAGGCAGACACTTCCACATGGACAGCTGGCTGAGAACCCAAGTGGCTCCAAGGCAGACAGAGAAGAGGGCCTTGCCTTTGGTTTTTCTGTCAGGCTCCGGGTGACAGGTTCCACCCAGCACAGAGCTGAGGGTATGATCAAGCATTGACTTTACACACAGCCAGCTCTTCTGTGCAGAACAATAGCATAAGAAAGCGAGATATCTAGGCTGCACCATTCAGTAACGACACAGCTGCTCCACACTAGTACAGCCCAAACCAACAAACATCCATAGGCTTCAAGGCAGCTCAGATCTGGATCTGAATTCTGCAGCTTTGTCTCTACAGCGCAGACAGTCTGGGCCAAAGGTGCTGTTCTGCATGACAGAAGGGCAATTAATTCATTACTCATACACTACACACAACTTAGGATTTAACACCCTGCAAGCACTGGGCAAGCAATCGATCTGATCAGTGCCACCTAGAGTTTTATTCTACTCATCTCACATAGGCTACGTCTACACTTGTTCAAATAAGTCGACTTAGCATGTCTATACTGTAAATTTAGGTTGACTTAAAGTCGACCTTGCCAAATCAACTTAGAGAGTCTACACTGGATGCCTAAGTTGACCTGTAGGGGCTCAGTAGACCTGGGAGTGGTGCATGGTGGGAAGGGGGACACCTCTCGGGTGCCTCCCTTCCCCGGGCACCCCTCCAAAAGTGCCAGGGAGCTCAGCATCTTCCCCATTGTACCAGGGTACATGGGGGCTGAGCAGGACAGGGACAGGGGCAGGGTATAGGAGTGGGGTGGGCAGGGCTGTGTCCTGCCCTGTGGGTGGGCACAGCAGGCTCTGGCTGTGCAAGCCACCCTGGCAGGGAGGTCAGTGGGGGAGCCCTGGGGGCCCTTTAAGTTGACTTTAAGTCGACTTAGGGCTACTCTGCATCTACACTGGCTTAAGTCGACTTGATAAAGTCGACTTAAGCAGTAAGTCTAAGTAAAAGCAGGTCTTAATAAGTTGACTTAAGCAGCAGCTTAAGTCGACTTAAGGAAACTCTAGTGTAGACGCACCCCTAGAATGTAGGGGTCTGATGCAGAAGCCATAACTGGAATGGACCATCGCTAACTAATCCTCACCATGCCACTCTGGGACAGGTCAGCAGTATTATAGGGGCAACGAAGGCCACACGTCACACAAGGAGTCTGTGACGGAGCTGGGAGTAGAATTTCGAAGCCTTAGCTGCTACTACGATTGTGTTTGGGCCCGACTATCCATTGCCAATGTGAGTTGCACCATCAAGTTATCACTGCAAAGCAGGTATCAAATGATATATCGGACATTCTCTTTGCACTGGTGTAAATGACAAGACCTATGGAGAATTGGGTCTCTTGTGTTCATATTTTCCCGACAAGCTTTTTATTTTTTTCCCCCAAATGTCTCAGCAAAGCAAAAGAACATCACATGTAGCCATGTATGACATTTCTGACATCCAGGAACCATGAGCAGAGCAGATCTGGTGTGATTTGAGTGGAACCAAAAAGGTTGTGGGGAAAAAAAAATCCTAAACAATGTCCAAGCTAGCTAGCTTTATTCAAGTTCCTGGAGGACCATGGGCCGGGCCATGATTTCCATAAGCGATTAATGCTTTTGCGTTTCTCCATTTCTAGGTGCCATACTGGAGGCACTTCAGAGAGGCCTGGTTTTCAGAGTATTGAGGGCCTCCCTTTCAGGCATTTCCAGCTGGGTGCTCAAACCAGAGTCACCCCAAATCAACTACTATTTCTGAGAGTCTCAGCCGTAGGGCGCAGCCCCTCATCACTGCAGGTTCCTTCTCTAACCACCAGACAATCCTTCCCACTTGAGGTTTCTGATTTCCCCCCATCTTTGAGTGCAGATCATTCCCTGCGCAGTATGCTATAGAAAAAGAGGATCTTTCTCCTGATGTTTGCTTCTGGATCCTTCTCCCCAGTGGAGCAAATTAACCTCAATAGCAGTTTCATTTGCGTGTGGGTGGAAGAGAATCTAAGATAATCAAAGAAGACTCTCCATAAGAGTTTGCACTGCTGCTGCAGTTGCTCTTTGAAAGCATTCCCCCACACCTGAGGGAACTGGATTCCTTCAGAGAATATACCTTTCAAATAGATTAAAAACTATTTTCTTGAGTCGCGGCTGTTTACATACAAACCTGTCACTCAGATGGAGACTTGCCTACTCAGGCACCTCCTGAGACTGATCAACAGCTCACTTTTTGGGGGCTAGTTTCACTCCTGTTCGTGAGAAGCAGGTGGGGGCAGAGGCACAAAGGGTTTTGCTTTAACTTCACCAAAACCAAAAATCCAGACATTGACATTTTGATTTGAAAAGGGACAGTGTGTGAACTGAGACCCTGCCGGAAGGCGATGCTTTTCTGGCCAGCTGCAAAACAGCAGGTCTGGAACAGGGGGCAATTTTTCAACCACAAAGCTACATGTACGTGCCTAAGCCCTGGCTGATCCTGCAACTAGGTCCAAGCAAATCAAGCTTTTGCAGAGCCACAAGGGCTTTCACTGGCATGCCACACAATGACAAGGGTCTAGCCTTGTGTATCCAAGCACCGGATCAGGGCCTTTAGTACATGCTTGGAACAGGCAACTACATATGGAAATGAGTAGTTATGCAAACAATGGTGCATACACCATGACCCCCAGTTTTCATGCACACTCACAGTAGTGGTGCAAGTCAGGTGTGCAATTGCAAGAAGATTTTGCAAATGCATTTTTAAAACTTGGTCTCTGAACATTGATCACCTAGCTTTTCCTCTTACTCCAGAGGCCCTAAAATACAATAAAATGTACACACACAAGTCGTTGGGTGCAGGGGACAAGTGCCTGGTTTACATGGGGATTTTCCCATCACTCGAATTAACGACAGCACTCATCCTTCCTCCTGGTGGCTGTTAGAGGCTGGCACACAGCAGGGATGGCAGGAAGCAAGAGAGAGGCAGTCAGTGTGACCTGTCACAGGAGCAGTCTGCCTGCCTCAGATTTGGGGTAGACGTCTGAGATTATTTACAGCAGGCAGCCCAGGAAATAACAATGGAAGCTTGCCATACTGCTCCTGCCAATGTGCCCGGCTTGAAGGGAAACTCTGGAGAGGAGAGAGGGAAGTTCTCCCTCCAACACACAGTCCTTGGCTTTTCTCCTGTTCCTATCAAGGCAGCCAGTGAAGGCCAGTTGTGGTGGTTTGATCACATGGAATTACACAGAAACCATCAAACTTGCTGGCAAACAGTCAGAAGGGATGAACTTTCCGTGGCAACTAGCCAGGGCTGTATAGGAACACACAGCCTATCTGCTGAGGCTGAGTCCCTCCCTGCCCAGCCATTTTACTCCCTTTCTAACTCATCCTTGCGTCATCAGAACTTCTAGTCAACGCAAGCTCAGCCGGTCGGATAGCCATGATGCCTGGGCCAATACCTGGCTCATCTGTTCTTGGTCTTCTCCAGCCCCCACCGTTACAGGGAATGGACTGCTGCCAGAAGAGTGCTGCCACTCCAGCCGGATGGATCACATGGTGCCCAATCCCACACCTAGCAAAGGCCCTGGGAGAGTCTGCCCATTGACTTCAAAGGGCTTTGGATCAAACCCGAGAAGCTCTCAGGCTGACGGATGGGGCAGTGCAGGGCACTTAGGACCTGCTCCAGCGGGCTGCTGAGCACTGTTAAAAGCTGCATGGAAAGTGCTAGACACAGGAAGCCAGCAGCTTTTAGGGCCCATAAAAGTCACGAACAACGCTGCATGTTCTTGAGTGCCACCCACTGGCACCTTACCTACCAGCCTGCTCCGTACGACACCTTTGCACAGTGCTCTTCTACCACACGCCTCCTGAGGACCCTCAGCTCCCACTGACCTCACGAGCTTTGACACTGCAGGATTGGGGCTTTAGCCCCTTGGGAGGCAGGCAGGCAGCCTGCTCTGCCCCCTACTGCCCATGGGTAGTACTCCAGGCGTGATTATGTGGCGCGTAAGTCAGGAAGGAAAGGAATAAGTGAAGTGCTACCTTTTTTCTCTTAAGTCCCTTTACTGTTGGCAGTAAACAATGCACCACTCATGTAAAGTAATTAATCAGAAATTACACAGAGAGTTTGTTATGTGGTCAGGAGTAGAGTTCCTTGAGGGGCGCTAGCGAATTCTTCCTTTCAGTAAATAATTACTTTAGTTAAAATTATTTACTAAATTAAATAATTCTTTGAGTGCTCTTTCTGAGACATCGTTTGTCTGGTTTACTTTGTTACCAGTGCGACATAATTAACTGAGTAATTAGAGATAACTTTAATGCTCCTACTTCAGAGGCAGTTTTGTAAAAATCTGCTTTTAAAAATGAAATGTATAATTCATGACACAAATAAAATGTGCATGTGTATACATGCGCACACATTTTATTACTTATGTTACTGTGGCGGCTAGAGACCACTCCCACTGTTATTGATATTAGAATAAAAATCAGAGGCCCCAGCCAAAATCAGGTCCCCGCTGTGCTAGGGGCTGTACATACACCGAGAGACAGTCCCTGCACTAAAGAGCTTAAAGAGCTGATGAGGAGGGACAGAGAGGAAGATTTATTATCCCCACTGTACAGGTGGGAAATTGTGTCACAGAGACACAAACTTACTTGCCCAAGGTCACCCCTGGTATTTGCGGCAGGAACTGTGAACTGAATGGAGTTTTCCTGAGATCCAGTCCATTGCCTCAACTCCAAGTTTATTCCCTCTCCTGAAGACAGCATAAAATGGCAGCCAAGAGCAAGTAGGAGGCTAAGTCATGTTCCTGTCACTTCCTCTCTCCCAGCTCCTCCTCACCCTCTAGGGCTCTGTACCACTGAGAGCCCCCACCGCTAATAGACACTTCTGGGCACCAGATCTCAATCCCTTCCTCACTAGGGGAACTTTGTATCTGCTGGAATGTTTCCTGGTGACACTCGGCACAGCAGTCGTAAACAGAGATGTCCCCAAGCCCACGCTATTCAGGCTGACCTTGGATTGATATTACAGGGGCTCAGATGCATACTGCTAGCTATGACTATTAACTTTGTGTGCACGTGTCACTGTGTGATAACACACATCTTTTTTCCACTGTCTGAATCTCAGTTCAGCTTTTGTTCTAAAGTAGTAGCCTGCAGCGGTGGACGGAGACAGAGGAGACTTAGCAGGGGGAAAAGAAAGGGCACACAAAACAGATGCAATTATAGAAACAATTACAATGCACAGTGCAACACTGGGTAGTGCCTATTGTTGCGGCGGAGAAAAATTCCTCCAATGAATTTGTCCACTATGTGCAGCAACGAAGTCCAGTCATATGACCATCACAAGGCATGCTAACTCTTGTACACCCTAATGGCTATAAGCTAGAAGGCAAAATAAAGAGCCCCCAAGTTTGCTAATTTTTAAAAAATCTGATGATTTTTGAACACTTGGAGCTGGTGATAGTCTGACTCCTGTGAGACAGGGAAGAACTCTTCTTTCTATCTGCCAGTACTAGGGAAACAAATTTTTCCTCCTCTTTTTGCACTTTGGATGTCTGCCTCCGCTTCACAGGCAAAGAGGAAAAATGGATGGACAACTCGTTGGCCTGCTATCCTCCTGTTACAGATTACATGTCATATATGGGGTTGATTCACTGGCTGCAATGAGAACTAACTCAAACCCAAACTAGACGGGGTTAAAAAAAGGTTTCAAAGAAAATGATGACTTTTTCTCAAAACTGGAAATTGTCACCAGTAAGACTTATTTCAGTTCAAAACTGCTGGTTTTTGACAAAAAAGACGGAAAAAGTGAGTCTTGATTTTTTTTTTTTTTTTAAAAGTTTATCGTGTTTCCACCCCCCTTTTTGGTGGCATGGGAAAAGAATGGAGTAGGGAGTAGAAGGACAAAATTTAAAAGCAAAAAAATTAAAAAACTAAACCTTTTTTATCCAAATTCTTTCAACATATTTTTATACAAGAACTTACTAGTTTACAAAACTGGTTGATTAAAAAGGACTTTGTACAAAACTTCTAACACCTGTTGTCATTTTTCCATCTGCACCAATCCAATCCTCACTGGATGTTAAGTTGAGTTTGGGTATCTCTTGCCCCATCAGGCATTGTTGTTTTTCCATGTCCAGGGCCCATATGTCCTGGATTTCAACTGACAGTGGCAGCACCGAAATAACACCAGGAATACGATAACCCACTGCGAGAAAGGTAACTGCCCGGAACATGTTTTCTGGAGCAGTCTTTTCCCGCTTACCTGTTGTTCCTTACTAGAGAAGTTACACTCATTTTACACATACAGCTGTGATTTGCTGGTGCTCTGTGGTTCTTTTACTCCAACAAATCCAGCACAAACACACCACAAAGCTGAGGTGTGGGCCCCCAGGGAATACCCCCTTGCATTGTGAGTCTGCCAGCTTGGCTGGGAGACATCCGTGGGATTGCACTCTCTGACACAAGGGGCTGAATGCAGTCCTTGCATCTGCAGACTCTGGCAGACAGCAGGGTACAGAGTCGCAGTAAGGAGCTGGAAACTCAGTTATAAAAATGAAAGCATAAATTGTTCAGAAACTGGATGGGGCCCAGAGAAGGGAAAGCGTGATGTACTTCCAAACGCCAGCTCAATCCAGCCCATGTCACCACTACCGCATGCCCAACAAGCTGCAGCGAGGCAGACACTTCCAGCGGTGACTGTTGATTTGGCCCCCCCTGAGTTGCAACACTTTGGGGCTTAGTCTTCGAGGTGCTGAGCACCTCCGGTTCCCATTGACTGCAAACAGCCTGATCAGCACTCAACACCAATGAAAACCAGGTCAACAGCAGCCCCAGCTGGGCGCTCAAAAACAGAGGCGCCCAAACTTGGGAGTCATTTGTGATCATTTTGACCTCTGTCTGGTGCCCCCGCATCACTCCTGGAAAGAGCAAATGCAGAGAATGCTCTGCCTAGAGCAGAGCCACCTCAGCTCAAACCAGCAGGATTTGCAGTAGCGGGGTGGGTGGAAGAATTAAACATCTGTGATTCAGTCAGATTTTGGCTGGCTTTCTTGCATCTCTCTCTGAAGCATGCCAGACCAGTGTCATGATGCTGTACCGGCTTGCCTAATCTGGCATGACCATTTTAGGCCACCTGCAAAATTGGAGAATGAACTCAAAGCAGCATCGCAAGAGCCAGGAATTACTGCTGTTGGATGCTGACTTTTACAGAATTTGTGTGAACACCCATGTCCCCTACTGCTGCTACAGCTTCCAATTGAAAGAAAGGACCGTAAGCAGGGCTGGCCCAACCATATGCATGAACTAGGCAGTTGTCTAGGGCACCAGGTTTTAAGGGGCACCAAATTAGACAGAAGTGAACTTTTTTTCTCTAATAAGTTATCATTTTTCTCTATATTAAATGGAGGGGGAGGGGGGCAAAGTCATAGTTTGCCTAGGGCACCAAAAAACATTGGGCTGGCCCTGACCATAAGGTGCTTTAAAATGCATTATATCCAAGCCTTGGCAATTCTGTGGTGTTAAGAGATGCACAAAGCAACCTGTGACATCTCCAAGTCTGACTATTCAAGCTCCCATCCCCACTCCCAAAACCAACAAAGAAGCTGATACCTGGAAATGAGGAGCAATATGATGGGCAGAGTTCAGGAAATGAATGAGTATAAATGTCTGGAAATTACAAAATTTGGAGTGATGGGGCCTGGGTGAGAAGTGACCTTGAGGGTAGACTGGAAAATAAACCAGCAGATCCTTTACTATTTAGCCTGTCTTTTAAAGGCTACACATTAGCTCCATAAAGGAAGTTAAGACATAAATGCATCCAAATGACTTAAGGGATCTCTAAGGGTGACTTAAAATGTACCTTCTTAGAGTCTCTCGTTGCATCACCTTCATCTCTGCGTTCATTATCTTTAATCCTCGTCCCGTGTCCCCAGACATCTCTCCAAACCCCTTCTCTCCTACTGTCCCTCCCCTCTGTGCCCCTCCCCTCCTTGACTTTGAGATGTTTGGCTCATGCTGTCCGGTGGGGACGCTTACCTCATGTTTTGCCCTCAGCAATGGTGCTGGTGAAAACACCATTGCTGCTTGATTGGCAGAAATGATAAAAAGGGGCCTCTTACACCCGTGTCATTCAAGCAAACCCCAACTGACTGGAAAGAGACACATTCCCAGCTGATCTGGCTGAGCAGGCTTGGTGAAGTGACCCTGCCTACTCCTTCCCAGCTGGTACGCTGAGCTAGACCCATATCAATTGGATGATCCATTTTCAAATTCCAGGCAGACAGGCCAGTGAAAAATGATGGTGTCACCCAGTCGCAGGCCCTGGCTAATGCAAACGGAACAAGCCTCCCTTTAGAAATTACCTTGCTGGGGTTGTTTATCCCTTTCTGGCCCCCTCACTGTGTGTAGCTACAGGGAACTCCAAAGCAGAAAAAAAAAATCAATAAGAGCTTTAATTACTGGCCTGAAATTCATCAGGGCCTCAGCTGTAATTATTCCATGCATACTAGGAGCCCATAGAGGGTAAACACACCAGAAAACTGAGCCATATGTAAAGATGAGGCATAGCTGTGGATTTGGAGTTATTATAGATCAGCTGACGGCACCTGGAAAGCCATGCAAAGCCATTTAGAGGCAGTTCGGCTCCATTCTATATAGTGTATTTTCTCTCTTTCCCTTCCCTTATTATTTACCAGGGACATCTGCATGTTCTGTAAGCAAGCTGTTTATTTCAATTTGAGAGCTGGGAAGGAAGAAGGATGGGCCAGTGTTTAAGGGATGAGTCTGAGAGATAGAAGATTTGAGTTCTATCCTCCCGCCATTGAGTCCCAGTATGATCTTGGGCAAATCTCTTAAACATCTTCTCTCTACCAGAATTCCCCATCCATTAATTGGAAGCCACAACAATACACCATCAGATCACGTAAGCTGACCTGTATGTGTATGTCACAGGCAACCAGCAATTGCACACAAAACCCAACCACAAAGAATAGGAGATGGGCACCCATGCCAAAGACCCCTGCAATGGCAGGGGATTGGTTACACTTATTCACATCTACCCAGTGTTGGAGAACATCTTTACAGCTCCTTGCATTGGAGGGAGAGAGGCAGGCTAGACATCTCCCCAGTGAAGCATACGCCTCGCTGCAGCACGTCACTTGATGGCAATGACATCTGTGATCTCATAGGACTGGTCCTTTGGAAGGTGAGAAGCCCCAGGAAAAGATAAATAGATTTGGCTCAATTCACAATCATCTGACCGCCGGTTTAGAGCCATTAACTGCAGAACTCAGCGGACTTATGCTGGGACCCCTGCCTGAGCCCTGGATTTGTACCCACACCATAGTAGAGGCCATTCTGTTTGGGCATCTGATTGACCTGTATTTTGACTCCAATGCTTGATCAGCTCAAAGCATTAAACAAACTAGAATTCACAGTCTATTTCATCAAATCTTAAGTAAGCATGGAACTGGGCGGCCAAGGATAGTTTACAAGCCACAGAAGAGGAGGAAAATCTGATTGGGTGTGGTCAAGAGATACAGGCCTGGCCTAGGACATGAGGGTGCCAGGTGGGCATGGCCTGGATGTCCTGACTTCTGGAAGTTCATTTCCTCTTTCTGAAGGTGCTCAAAAGAAAACGGTTGCTCCCCACCGAGCAGCACTTCGGACCAAGCAGTCTTCTGTACCACTGCCACCAGGGATTCTGCTCTGGCCAGCCTGCAGGTTCAGTGCCTGTTACAGACCTCCCCTGTTTGTCAAACCCTCCCGAGCACCAGGAACTATCTACTCATGACACAAACAGCAAGCAAAGCTGCTGGGAACCTGGGAATGGCCAAGTGCAGAACCCACCAGGAGGTCCGCTGCAGAGACAGAAACAAGACTTTCAGCTGAGCTCAGTTCCTGACTTGGCAATGAAGAAGTAAGGGCCAGATTTTCAAAGGAGCTCAGCGGATTGGAAGCCTGCTTGATGTTGTGCTCCTTTGAAAATCCCTCCTTGAGTATCACAATAGGAGCATTTGGGTGCTGTGGCGCTTCGGAAAATGTGGCCCTTGTTTAAGTGTTTAAGATGAGCTGTGCTGAAAATTTGCACCCCGCAGTGGGTGCTGAGTACTGGAAAATCTGGCCCCCCAGGTCCAGAGCTGGTATTCACATGCTTCAGTGGTGGGTGTCCTTGAACACACACCCACACAGACCTAGCTTGAAGAGAGTGGTTTAGATGGTTAATCAAAATGTGCAGTACAGAACACATTGCTTTCGCCCTGCTGAACTGAAACGGTCCCAAGGAAAATGAACCCAAGTTGCAAGTCAGGATCTGATTTCAGCTGCCAGACACGCAAATGGTGAAGTGTTCAGACCCGACCCAACTCCAACATGAAACACAGACACGTGGGAGATCAATGTCTAATGTGGCTTTTGGGAAAGACACCCCACATGATGGATGAGTTGCCAGCGTGTGAAACAGAGTGAGTGAGCTGAGGCTATAGCGCAAAACTACTTGGTTCCCCAGTGATTACAGTCTGAGTGTCACTGCAGCTCTCCTGCTCTGGCAGACGGGAATATGGTGTTAATACAATGATCCTTCTTGACTGCTTGCATATTTTCAAGCAGGCCTTTAAAAACCAAGAGAGACTGCTCCTCAATAATCTTCCCTGGGTTTTAGATGGGCCCTGGGCAAGCCCAGACAGCTTGGGAGCATTTGAACTGTTCCGTAGTTCTCCATAATAGCTGGATGCTCTGAAGAAAGCTGCCAGTTCTTTACCTCAATATTGGATCTTAGTGTATTAATTCAAGGCCTCCCCAACCAGGGACACGGCACTCGCCTTGCCTCTGGCAGCCAGCTCTTCATGTTCATATGCATTGGTATTGACTCGGCAATCAATTTCCAAATTCCAGGCGGCCAGGCCAATGAAGAGCAATTATGTCACCCAGTTTCATGCCTCAACTCATGCAAGCTGAGCAACTTTCCCTTTAGACATTACCACCATCATCGGTGCCAGAACAGAGAGTGCAGGGGGGGGAGGGTGTCATACCCCCTGGCTTGGAATGGTTTCCTTTATATTCAGGGCTCCAGTTTGGTTCAATGGTTCTCAGAACCCCAACCTCCATATCATTACTTACTGTGCCCTTTTGTTTCTACTTACAGAGCTCTCCTAAGGGGGCAAAGCGGCATCGATTGTTAGGACAACACAGGGTAGGAGACAGAAAAACAATGGAGGATGGCCAAGTGGTTAGAGCAAAGGCCTGGGGGATCAAGGCTCTGGAGATCTATCCCTCGCATTGCCATGCAGATGCTGTGACACGTTACATAGCCTCTTTGGGTCCTTTTAGTTACCCCTCCTACTCCCTGGGTAAAACATATTGGCAAGCTTGGACAAAAGGCACTATCTGTCTATGTTCTCCATGACCCTCAAGCCTGAGCACCACCAATCCAGTGGATTTATCCTGTAAACAGTCCTGTGAGGCAGGACTGTGCGATTATCCTGATTGCACAGATGGGGAACTGAAGCCAGATTTTCAGGGGTATTTAGACACCAACAGCACACCTACATCTTTGAAAGTCTGATCCTAAGTGACATGCCCAAAGGTCACACAGGATGTGTGTGGCAGAGCAAGGACTTAAACACTAGCTTCTCAAGCCCCAGGATAGTTTTCTAACCACTGGACCATCCTTCCGCCCTGTAACCATGCACATGCAGAGCAAGAACGAGCACTCTTCCATAGTTTAGATCAAAAGGTTTTTTAAGAGCAGTTTTCAAACCTCATGACCTTTACCCAAATCAACTAATCTGAAACTTCACATACCACTTCTCTTCCGTGCAAAAGGCTTCAGGTAAATCAGAGGGCTTCTACCCAGACTAGTTCACAAAATGTACCTTTAGCTCACTTTCAAACAATTTTCCTACTGTTCTTTGGCGTTTCATATCTCCAAAACAATGTCAGAAAGTGCTCATCTTTTGAGCAGAAGAGCTTTTGAGTTTTTTAATAAGGGGTCTGCTGGAAATAGCAGGAGATCGTAACAAATTTAAAGTTCTTCTCTTGAGTACGAAAGCACGGATTGACTGTTCATGTAAAAGCATGTGTGGAAGGGCATGATTGAACTCTGTGTGCTACGTACCTCATCAGGAATTGTCAAGGTAATTCTCTTTCTCATGGCTAGATAGAGACAGGCAGAGTTTGTACAACTGTTGCCTGATGAGAAGGAAGATAGTGCAGTTTGTGTGACCACTGATGAGGCAAAATTTAGTGATGAATCCAGGGTGTTGCTGTAGAATCTTGGTTGTTCTCAGGAGGGCACTACAGGTCAGAGTTAAGGTTGTTTTGATTCTCTTCCCTGTATAATTGCACCTTGTTGAGTGGAACCAGCATATGGGATTTTCAGCCTTTCTAATACTTGGGGTTGACGACAGTGTCTCTGAAGCGAAGGATAAATTCATTATTCTTAACTCCAGAAAGCGTCTTTTTCCTGGAATTTATTATTTGTTACACACTTCAGGCTTTGCCTTCTAAGCTGCATGAAAACTAAGTAATTTTGTGATTTGTATAGAGGAATATATGCAATATTATTTTACTCAGCTAAAATAAAGGTGAACTTTATATATCTGCCATAAAGACTGGCTCACTGCCTATGAAGAGGGACACAGAAAAAGAGCAGAGCAGATTGGTAGCTGGTAAATGGGTACCCAGCAGAGGATAGCACTACAGCTATTCTGTTTCCACTAAGTTTGTCCCACACCCACCTACACCAGCAGAGACTTCTCTCATGGAAACACTGTGACTAGGTTCTGGGTAAGGCAACGGGTTGTTATTCCAGACTTGCTTCACAAGAGTTGTTTCCAATCCTGTCCACAACCACAAATTCAGATAATTTAGTGAGCTCAGTCTAGTCCCCAAGGAATAAATTCAAAGGATAAATAGTCAGGGTCCTCTACAGAGGCTGGAAGATTGGAACATCAATGGGTGATGCACAGCAAAGACTGTTGCCAGAGCCAATCAAAACAAGGTATAATAGCTGTGTTTGGAGGCTGTAATACTCTTTCATCCAGATTTGCAGCAGCATTTGCTATTCTAGCCCATAGCCATTGGCTCTGCCCACGGAGCTGAGGTCCAGATCTGCATCAGCCTTGGTTTCCCCACTGCTCTTCCATCTGGTGGGTAGCACCAATAGTTATTCCAGTGCTGGACACCCCTAGGCACTAATTTTGTATTGCAAAGAACCACTAGACTGAGAGCCAGACTCCAGATTAATGTGCTCCTTCGAGTGTTAAATTAAAACGATCCACTCCTCTAATCTGCTCAGCAACCGGGTGCAGCAACATAGCTATGGAATTTACAGAGGTGCCCAATCTGGCCTGTATTTGTAAGTCTGACTGCAGAATGCTTCTTGGAACATGCAGGTAGCAAATGTATCAAGAATATTGCATTTTGTTCAAAAATTTCATGGAGTTTTTCGACAAAGAGAAAAATTTCCTTTCATTTCAATGGTGAAGTTTCATTTTCGTGGTTTTGTTTCCTTCTTCCACTGCCCCTTTCAGTGAGGGAGAAGAGAAAAAGTGGAGGAAAATCCCCCTTTCCCTTTCTTCAAAATCTGAATATTTTGTTTATTCAAAAATTTTTAAACTGGGAACAAGAATTCTCATGTTATTTAATCAAAATACAGAAGATTATGAAGTAAAAATAATTTGCATCAAGTTTCAAATTGGTGTTTCATTTTGTATAGCTCCACTGAACTGAGTAGAGGAGGAATGGAGACATGAGTCTTGTCCAGGTAATGAGTGACTTTCCAGTGGCTTCAATGGGCTTTGGATCAGGTCCTAAGAAAGATTCAGAGTCCTGCCTCCCAGAAACACTCAAATTAGGACAGAGAGCAGGGTCTTAGTTGAAAAGACATGTATTTGATGCATTTTCCTCCTGTCAGGAGACAGAAAACCCAACACTAACCAAGAGGACCATAGCAGAATTTTCACTGTGCCACTGTAGCCATGAATGTCAAGCTACCAGCCCTGAAAATAAAGGATACCTCAAGATAAAAATTGCACAGTACAAAACAGCCCCTTCCCTATGTTTCTAACAACAGCCTAAATGATTAAAACCTGACCAGAGCTGGTAAAACTCATTTCACCCATCACCCTTTGATACTTGCTCAGCCTGATAGTGAAACAAGCTCATTGCCTTTAAAGGCTGGGTGTGTGTCACAACAGTATCTGAGCACCTCCCAAACATCCACCAATTAAATCTCATAATGCTCCCCAGAAGGAAATACTATTTCCCCCCTCTCACAAGGATGGGAATGCCAAGCACTGACTTCCGTGGCTCGCCCTAGGAAGTTAGGGGTGTATGTGCTGTCTAAACTGCGAAAGGTACTTTGGGGCAGTTTTCAAGTCCTATCTACTCCTTGCAGCGGTTTAACACATTGAACCAAACTCACAAAATTAAGGCTTCACCTATCGTCTGTCTAATGCATTATGTAATTTATGGATTGCCCTGGTCCCCTGACTCCCACAGCTGTCTGCTACCTTCGTAAACATCTGCCCAGATCCAGAGCTATTTAGGCTTCTAGTTTCCACTATTCTCAGTGGAAATTAGGGGACTAAATACCTGTGTGGATCTGGGTCATCCTTCCTAACCGAAAGTGAGCAGACGAGTCTGGTGAGTCTTACATCTCTTCCTTACTTCCCTGGTTCCCGTGCACGAACACGATATAGGTGCAGTGTTTTTAAATAGACAGTGATCCCAGATCCTGGTTAAATATCCCACCCCTCATTCCTCTATTCCATTTTCCCTGAACTTTTAAAAATCATGCAAAATGTTTCTTGTCATGTCACCTTCCTACTTCCATGTTAGGGACCCCCACTGTCGGACTGCAAAACACTCAGGGGCCAGGACTGTCTCACACTAGGGGTTTGGACAGTGCCTGCCACAACAGATTCCTGATCTCAGCTGTGACTTCTAGCTGCTATTGCAATCATCAGCCTCCCTTTAACTCTGCTGCACAATCCACTGATCAGCTATGCTTTGATTTGCTTCCTATCATCTTTGAGGACGAGGCCACTCACACAGAACTGCTGGAAGCCCTGGCGCATGGTCATCCCCTGCTGCCTGTATCTATGATTTGTTTCCTCCCTTTTTGCAATTCGAGACCAGGCCTACTCCGTGGGATTTTAGCCTCAACCATGAGCTGGGAGCTGCCCGCCTGCTACGAGAACCATAAGTGATTTTTGATGTATAGATGCAGAGTTGGTTGGTCTGTCTCTGATTGCACTGCTGCCCGGTGCTCACACAAGGTACCCTCCATGGGATATGTAGAAGCTCTCTTTTACCCAGCCCTGGTTTTAGTATCTGTCACATCACTCTTTCCTCTACTCATTCACTACAGGGATCTCCATTTCCTTGACACATCCCAGGAGTACCTCCCATCACACTCACACTTTGCTGTCCTGAATAATCCATGTGCTTTTGTGCTTTGAGCATACTCCCCACCCCCCAACACACTAATCAAGACCTCACATCTGAGTGGGTTTTCCAGCTTGGATTCACAGGGCCATTCTTTGGTGCCGCACACTGGATTTTTGGACCAAATGGGATCATACTGGGGCAGACACTGCTCAAACTTCTTGTGCACAGCTCTGCTGAAGCAACCTTGTCCTGACCTTCAGGACCCTGCCATCTCAGTATTGGACCTCAGAGTGCTGCCAATGCAACCTGTTACTGCTCCACTCGCTACTCTCCAGACAGCGCTCCCTGGCTAGGCCCACCAGTCTACCTGCAGATGTCAAAACATTTCTGTAACACCCAAACCAACTCCAGGTTTGCCCCCAAGAACCAAGATACTTACCATGATGGGGAGAGAGGAAGCTTAATGCCAACGTGTGCTGGAATGAAGAATTAGCCATGAACTCAGCCAGCTAGATTCTCTGCTGGCATAAGTTCACTGAAATCAGTGAAGTGATGCTGAGTTACACCGGCCAGAGATTTGGCCCCAAGCATCTAACGGCACAAGGAGGGAGGGAGAATTCTGGAGTTTGAATTTGCAGGAAAGGTTTCAGATGAGACAGACCCAAGCTTCCTCCTCTTTGTTCCTTGACGACGGCATTAGCATTTTACACTTCTTTTGTTGTTGCCGCTCCACCGCTTTCTCGTCTTTGTTTGTTTTTTTAACAATAATTTAAATTTTTATGAGGTGCTCAGCTCCAGGGTAACTACCCCCATTTGAATTGCTGACACACAAATCAATAGGAACGTGCTCTGGCAGAGCGGGCTCACTGGCATTAGAGACAGCCTCCGAGCTGCATATTCTTTCGAGATGAAAATGAGTTGAACAAAACAGAAGAGACAATTTTCTTAAATAGAGCCACAGCAGTCTCCACAGTTATGGTGCCTGTTTTAGTGTTGAGAGGTATTCCTTCCCCTCTTCCGGCGTGAGACAGACAATTCCTTCTGTAACCAGCTCTCCTTCACTTTGCAGCATTTGAGTTTTAGGGGAGAGTTTGGGGGGGAGCACAAACTACTAGAAAACCTGCCTGTTACTTAGCAAAGACACTTGAGACCAGCAGTGACGATTCTACAGATGCAATGGGGTTAATAGCCTCCTTTCTCTCTCATCTGAACCCTACTCTTTGCCGTTGTGATATCCAGTACCCTTCACGACATTAGGCTCTCGTCACACCTGCTATGGCCTCGCTTGTGGCATTGGTGTGGGGCAGGAAGCCCACAGCCTCTTCTATCTCAGACATCTTGTATCCACCACAGTAACTCAAGGCCTGAGCCAAAGCCAATAGAATTGATGCCTGCTGACTTCAATGGGCTCTGGATCCAGCCCTTCTGTCTCCCTTGAGAAACCAGCCTGCCCATTCCCTCCAGGTATGTCAATGAGTAACTTCCCCAGGGGACTTTTCCAGGGACCAGCTCAGTTGCTGAATGCAAGGTTATTTTTTTGGCATTTTTTTAGCTAGAGACAGAAAGAAAGCTCAGGTGCAGAGCACTACAGAATTACCTATTGCAGAGCAAAAAGAGTCCTTTCCCAGCTAACTAGGAACACAACTTCTATGGCCGTGATCATGGTACTAGTAGCTGAATGCCACCCAAGTGTTTAAAGAGAAACAATTTACTTCCCTTTCTTCCTTTGCAGACAGTGGGAGAAATAGCTCAATGAGGATTTGTGTGTCTCTGCAAGAGGCTAGAAGATCTGACTGAGGGAAAGCCAACATAGAGGCAGGAGCTTTGCCTTTGCACACAGTGGGTATGTGTACATTGCAGTGGGGGATGGAGAGTCTAATTTCCAGTTCTCAGAAATAGGCACCTGTTAGCTTTGATTGAGCTGGCGTGCTAAAAATAGCAACGTGGCCACAAGTACACTCCCACGGGAGGTTCAGGTACGTACTCAGACGGCTGGCTCAAAGTGCTGCCTGCAACACTGTAGCCACACTGCCATTTCTAGTGGGCTGGCTCGATCACGTGCGCATCCACCTGAGCCAGGAATTACACCCCCCAGTTGCAATGGAGAGGCTCCCAGTGAGGCCTGAGGTCTTGCAGGCGTATGCTCCAGTCCTATGAAAACTCCACCTGCTGACCTCACCAGTCAGCTGTGTCCTGGTTCCATGGGGAGGCCATGGTAGCAGGGCCAGCCGATCTCTCTGGGCTCTCCAGTCCCTTGGAAAGTTCTGAATATCAGTGCAGATACTGAACAGGTCCTTGTGCTCCAGGGGAAACTAATGCAGGCTGCGTCTACACTAGAAAATTAAGTCGACTTAAGCATGCTTAAGTTGACTTAATTTACTCTGCGTCCACACTGGCATTTCCTTAAGTCGATTTTATAGCACTTCGTATAAAGTTGACTTTGAAGTTTAAGTCAACTTTTTAAGTCAACTTAAGCAGTGTGGGCACCCTAAGTCGACTTAGGGCACAGGAGAAGGGAGCTTCCTTCTCGCTGGGACCACTCAGGTCCCGGCAAGAAGGGACCGCGGGGCTCCCTTCTCCCCGGGACCACTCAGGTCCCGGCAAGAAGGAAGCCCCGTGGTCCCAACAAAAAGGAAGCCACATGCTTCCTTCTCCCCAGGACCCATGCTCCAGAGCCCCACGCTCCCTCCTAGCTGGGACCCTGCGGTCCCGACCAGGAGAGAGAGTGGGAGACCCGTGCTCCAGCGACCCGCGATCCCTTCGGTCAGGACCGCTCGGGTCCCGGCTAGGAGGGAGCCCCGTGCTCCTGCCTAGCCAGGACCAAGCTCCAGCTGCCGGAAAGCCTCCACAGGCTTCCTGGGAGCTGGAGCATGCTGTTTGGCCCAGGGGCTTCCCTAAACAGCTGGAGCACCGGCAATAGCTCACATGGTGCTCCAGCTGTTTAGGGGGAAGCCCCCAGGCCTCCGCAAATAGCCGGAGCGCCGGCAATTGCCGGCACAGCACCCTCCAGCTCCTGGGAAACCTCCGGAGGCTTCCCAGGAGCTGGAGTGCGGTCCTGCCTAGGAGGAAGCACGGGGCTCCCTCCTAGCTGGGAGCTGAGCGGTCCTGGCCAAAGGGAGCCCCGTGCTCCCTCCTAGCCGGACCGAGCGGTGGCAGCCAGGAGGGAGCATGAGAGACCCACGCTCCAGCTGCCAAAGCGTGGGTCCCGGGGAGAATGAAGCACGGGGCTTCCTTCTTGCTGGGACCACTCAGGTCCCGGGGAGAAGAAAGCCTCGCGGTCCCTTCTTGCTGGGACCTGAGTGGTCTTCGCGAGAAGGGAGCCCTGTGGTCCCTTCTCTCCAGGATCCCCGCTCCAGCTGCTGAGCAGCAGGATCGTGGGTCTCCAGTTCTTCCTCCTGGCCGGGACCACTCAGGTTCCCTTCTGCCTGGGACCTGAGAAGTCCTGAGCAGAAGGGAGCCGAGTGGTCCAGGGCAGAAGGGAGCTCCATGCTCCCTTCCCCCCGGATCGCTCAGGGGCTTGCTGCCCCGGGAAGAGCCAGCCCCATGTGGGGCTGGCTCTCCCTGGACCAAACTAGTCGACTTAGAGAGTCCAGTATAGACTCTCCAAGTCGAGTTAGTAAGGCCCACTTTAAGTCGACTTAGGAGTCCTATGTGGACTCTCTAAGTTGACTTAATAAGGTCGACAAAGTCAACTTATTTAAGTTGACCTAAATTCCTCAGTGTAGACATAGCCGCAGAGAACAGAGTGATGTGATCACGCCACATGGTGCTAAGCCAATGGACTGCCATATTTTATAAGGGCTGGAGCTGTGTCTGTCTGTCTGTCTATGGGTATGCAGGGGGGCTTCATTCTTTGTAGCAATGAAACCCAGAGGCCATGACTGTGTAGGTCACCATGGTCACATGTGTGCCGATAGACCACAGAGCAGCCTTTCTCCAGACACACATGAAAGTGGGCACTTTCTTCTGCCATGGCCATTTGAGCATCTAGAAGGAACTCAAGGCTGCAGACAGACAGCATCTCAGAACAGGCCACTGATAATGTGAGATCTTCTAGGAGCACTGGATTCAAACAAGTTTAAGACTATCCTTTGTTAATGTGTTAACTAGCTGGGTCCTACCAGCCAACGACAGTGTGTTCAGAGATGCAGAATCGGGCCACATTATTCCCTAGGATAATTTCATTGTAGTGAATGCAGTTACTCTACAGCTGCCCCAGTCAGTAGAAGTTAGCTAGATAATTCTCTGTATCTGTTCTCTTAACAGAAAAACAAAGACAAAATGTAGATCTTGCAGCCAGAGTGTCCCATTTGTGATAGTCTGGGGAGGGTGGCAGAGTGTCTCCTTAACTTGGGTGGAGATCATGAGGCACTCAAGATGCATCACCTGATCCAGAGGGACTGAAAACTCAGCTAAAGTTCTCAGAACATATCTGTGAGTCTCAGTGAACCCATAGGGAACATGAGTTGAGTTTTTCCTCCGTAACCAAATCCAGACCCAGGTGAGTTTGGGTTTCATTATGACAGGCCAATGTAGTTTATGTTGAGATTCCAAAAATGTGTTCCTGAATCTGCATGGACATGCTCTGTGACCCTTGGAAAGCCCATTAGCGTTAAATTTTTAAAAAATGTCTGCCACTTCTGGATGCCTTGATTTTTTTGATTGTCCAGTTTGAGAACCTCAGAGGTTCTGAGTACCAACAAAGCCAAGTGAAGTCAGTGGGAACTGGCTTGGTTAATCATCAGTCATCATGTACCTCAAGGATCTAACAGAAGCGAACAGCTGAAAGAAAGGCTTTTAGGTAGCTTGACAAGCCAGTCCACGCCACCAATTTCCCAGTAAAGAAGAAAAAGTGACACCACTTAGGAAACTAACTTGGCATTACCTGCCTTTCAGACAAATGCAGGAGAGATGGTTCCTAAGGGACAGTGCAGAGCCTCCACTCTCAGGCTCACTAAATTAAGATGACAAAACACAAATAGGGGAGGGGGCAAAAAAGAAAGGCAGGGAGGGAGCAAGGGTCATCTCCTGCTTTGCATGTTAATAACTCCAGCTTCTCAGACAACTGTAAACTGATATGCAGCTAAAGAAAACGCATGTCAACATCTTGCTCTGCAATGCAAAGCCCCTTGATGGGAGAATTCAGCTCCCTCTCACTCTGCCTCGGCAATCGCTCCTTGCATCTCCAGGATGGAAACTCTCCAAACAGAAATTCTGAGTTCACACACACAGGAATCGGGCTGAGTCTTGGTGGCAAAACTTGGGCTGAGGAATGCTATATTTCAGCTAAACATTTCTGGCCTTAATCCCCACTCCGTTTTTTCCCAGTTTTATCACCAGTGCAGGAGTCCAGAACATGTCCCCCTCCACACACACATCTAGGTATCCCCTTGAAGGTTGTGGATTCTGTAAGAAGTTATCTGTATCATGGGAGCTGCCTAGAGGCCTGAACCAGCATTAGGGCCCCTACAGGGCCAGGTGCTGAACGGGCACAAAGTGAGAAATGTGCGCACTGGCAGAGGTGATACAGTCTCAGGGACAAGGCAGACGACAGTAGCATAATTCCCATTTAATGGGTGGGGGCAGCGTCGTCCTTAGTGTGGAGATCATCCCGGGTCCCCGCTGCTGCCCCCTACTGCCTTTGGCAGCAAGCGGAAGGCAAGGGGTGGGGCAGGAGAGCAGAGCCCAGCCTCTGGGCCGGCACGCCCTGCCCCCTCAGTGCAGGGAGAGCGGGGGGAGGAGGGGTCCACAGCCCGATTGGCCCTTGGTCTCTCCCCCCCCCTCCTCAGGACAGCCCTGGGTGGGGAGCTGAGATGCAGAGATGAAATGACTTGGTCAAGGTTACACAGGGAAACTGTGACAGAGCCGAGGACTGATTCTCGATCTCCTGGGTCACCCATTCTATGCCTGAACCACAGGCCCACCCTTTCCCCCATAGACATCTGGAGGTCTGAAGTAAGGGTAGGTCCTGGAGAGCTGCTGAAACCTTTGACAGGCAGCTGGAACCGTACTAGGCCGTTTGGAGATTTGCACCCATCATCTTCCCAGAGGGGCGGTCACCATCTAAGCCTATGACTCTGTTCCTACCCTCCTAAAACAAAGACAGCTGGCCAACTTGTTCCTAAAGGGGAGATCTGGCTCCGTGAACCCAGCGTGCAGGGAAGATGTGCGGGGCAGTGTTCTTTACAACAGGTGCCACAGTCTTGTTACAGGTAATCTGGGTTCTGGTGCAACTCTGCCAATGGCCTGTTGTGTGACTTTGGGTGACTGCCTCAGTTTCCCCTCTCGCCCTTTCCTCAATCTTGTCTGTTTAGTGCAGGAGCTCTTTGTGGCATGGATGCTCTGATTTGTCTGTGCAGCAAGTAGCACCTGGAGCCCCACTGTGGTGTCACGAATGACTAACTCTACCTCACAGTCTAATGTCAGATGGATTCACAGAAAGGCACCCATGGCCCACGTCTGGCAGAAGGAGACGGCTGCCCAGCTTACGCTGCCGGACAGAGTGGCAGAGGGCTGAAATTGCTGCACAGCTTTGGAAAGCCCTGGGAACATAACTAAACATGGGCTAACCAGACCTCCCCATCAGCAGGGCATGGACTGTGTCTACACATGCAGAGATCAGATCGTAAGTGTTCATTGGGACAAACAGCCTGGAAGATGCCATTGTCCTGCCGGATGAAGGGACCCAGAAAAGCTTGTGCTCCCTCACTAGCAGACTACGAGTGTGTAAAACAGTTACAGCAGCCAAGGGACAACCCACCCCTACCCCGTATCCACATATTTGAAGTGGAGCAAAGTGCTCTGCATTTTCCCAGCAACGGCTGGCAGCTGGCTGAACACCTCAGTCGTGCACTCCTTTGGACGGACTCCCAGCTGGTGCAAACTAGCATAGGTCCACTGGTCAGGGCTGACTAGCCCAGCTGAGGGCCTCAGGGCCAAATCAACCACCCCAGGGGTCCCAGGCTGACCCCCCACCATGGGGCCCCACCTGCCTTGGCCCCCCCAACCACAGGGCCCTCTGTCGCTTGGGCGAGGGGGGGTGCCCTGGAGCCAGAGAGCACTCCTGCCCCAGCCCCACTCTGGCCTGTCTGCCCAGAGGGGTGGGGGGCTGGCTGGTTCACAGCATAGGGGCTTCTGACACAGCCCCCCAGGGCCAGGGCCCACCCTGGGAGGAGCAAACAGGGATTGGCCCACCCTGCCCCACCCCCAGAAGTGAGCAGAGTGAGCTGGGGCAGAGCGCAGAGCCTGGCCTCTCTGGCTGTCCGCACTCCTGCCCTGCTGGCACTTAGCTGGGAGGGGTTTTAGGGGCTGGAGCCTGGGGCCCCCTTTGGCCCTGGAGGGTCCAGCCCCTTAGCTCTCAGGCCACTGCTCGGCATTCCCTTTGTGAAAAAGGGGTGCTCAGGCTCCCCATGCACCAATCCCAGCTGTTAGTCCAGTGGTTCTCAATCTTTTGCGGGTCATGACACACTTGGCTGCACATCACAGCCCTACAGAACACACCAGCCCACCCACTCCAGACTGAATCCAGCTATTTCCCCAGCTCTCCACGACACACTAACCACTGTGCAGCCTATCATAGGTGATCCTGAGAGGTGGGTCAGCATCTCTGCCTGTGACAGTCTGTGACTTCTTATCCCAATCCCCATCTCCTGTGTTCTCTGGAAGCCTTGGTGTCTCCCCCCGGCCAGGCCCCACCACCCCCAGCCCGCCTATTTTGCTCCCTGCCGGCCTGCATCTCAGCTCCTTCTCAGTCCTGCTCTGTGCTCTCCAGGCCATTCAGCCCGCTGATGCCACTCCCAGCATGGCTCTGGGAGCTCCTACCAAGTCAGCACCACCCTTTGCGTTCCACTCCCTGGCATCACAGGCATTACAAACTCATGAAATGGGATTTTTACGCCAGAGATTTTTCTTTTAAGTCAATGACAGTGTCTTTTCCTTGCGAGTCCAGAGCCGTTAGGCCACACTTGCTTCACACTTCCAAGCTTTTCTCTGCAACTACAAGAGCTAGAAACTTGAGTAAGAAAAGAAAGAAAAGCTGAAATTTTCATGCAAATACTATGGTGATGAAGGACAACAGAGTCCTGTGGCACTTTTAAAGACTAACAGATTTATTTATCGCATGAGCTTTCGTGGGAGAAAATCCCACTTTGTCAGACGCTTTGAAGATGGGGAACTTACAGAATGGGAGGAAATTAAATGCAGGGGAGTGTGTGACATAGGATCAGGTCAGGCTGTAACTGCAAATCAAAACAGGTGTTAGGATTCAAACACTGGGGAACAGTGATGAAGCCGTAGAAGTAGAAAGGTAAGACAGGGCTGATTGTATAGTGGAGACCAGAGTTTCTGAAAATCCTATATTTAAGTGTACTGTCTTTCACTTCTGCTGCCTTTTACGGGTTTGCATAATAAAATTTTGTACAATTTTTATAAGCCTTTCATAAAGTCTGAATTTGGCCATAGCATTGAGATAACCCTCTTCACACTCCCCCATACAGAGTTCTCTAATCATCATCTGTCGCTGAGGCGCTCAGAGGCCTCATCATACCAGATGCTACAGCCTCTTTCTGAGGAGCTACTGAGCAAACCTGAACTTCCACCTTACGCTTCATCCAGTACATAACCTCGTATAAGAAGAGCATAGCCGTGTATTAGCCCTTGGAGAGATGGCCACCTCTGAGGCTTGCTAACAGCCAGGCAAATTTAAACAAACTTTACATGTGAATAAAATCAGTTTAGAAGTATTTGTTTTTAAAGACTTTTTTTTTTTTTTTTTTTTTTTTTTTTGCACACGCACGCAAGATCCTAGGGGAAAACTGAGCATTTTCCAGTGTTCCCCTTCATGTCCTGTCATGCCATGGAGGTCCTCTACTTCTCCTCTCCCGGCTGTGTGTTTTAATAAATGTGTGCGCTTTGTATATGTAGAAAGCATACGCCCACCTTGTAGAGTAAGGAAATGCATGTATATTTATCTCTGCTTGATATATAGAGACAAATGAAGTCTGATTTTTTACAGAGACTTTCAGCTGCATTAAACTTCATTTCTCCCTCTATAAATGTACATGGCTCTGAACGGGAGGTTTGATTACGGAGTTTACAAGTTCCATCTATCTTGGCTAGAGATGGTGTTTTGTGCAAAAGATTGAAACCTTTACAGTACTTGTGCTGCTGTCATTTGAAGTTTTCCAGATCTCTTTAATCACACTTCCAGCTCTCTGGTGTCAGCTAACTGTCCCCAGTTGATATCCTTCTCGTGATGTTCATTCCAGAGGCTCACTTGCATCCAAGTTTTGAGCCCCAGTGGGGATAGGGAAAAGGAGACATCATCTGACCTAATATCCACACCTCTTCGCTACTTGACAGCCAAGGCTAACCTTGATATTTACAAGCTAGCTGGGAGATTTCCATTGCCACTTAAACAGCAGGGCTCACAAAACCGACTTATTAAAATGTGTGTTTTACTGAAGTCCATTTAGGTGAACACAGAATACACAAGGACTGCTGTTCCCTGCACCACACTGTTTACAATGCCTCACAAGGCAGGCTCCAGCCTCTTTCTCTGGATGCATTTGCTGGAGATAAATTCACAGTAATCTATATAAACTCGAGGCTTTGGCATTACAAACCATCAGAAAAAAATTCAGCCAATTACCTGGGCCCCTCCAGGAGGCTGCTGTGAGAGAGCCTTCCAATGGAAAACATCATTATAAAGCAAGGACAATGGTTTCAAAATAAAACCCGGAGTTAGATGAGAGGGGAAGCGAGAAAGGTCAAATGAAAGTGTAAAGGCCAGCTTGACCTCAGGTTTAAAGAGCAGCGGCCCCCAATACAGATGCAGCAGAGGGACACGTCTTGTTAAACTTAGCACCAGCGTAGGGCACTGATTAGTTATATTAAAATTCCACTTCCAGGCAATTAGCTAGGGGCAAATAATACCCAAAGACAGCGCAAGCTACTAGCATAAAGGAAATGCAGAGGCGCACGCTCAAGCTATTTATGCCCAAGGAGATGCAAAAAACCAGCCAGTTTAGGCTTATTAAAACCCCAGAGATATGCAACATCGTCCAGCGCAGGCTATTGGTGCCAAGGAGATCTAGAATGCCAGCCTGCCAGGCCAGGAGTGCCAGGGATATAGAATACCAGCCAAGCCACGCTATTTATGCCAGGGAGGTATAAAATGCCAGCCAAGCAGACCATTAATGCTGCGAGACATAAAATACCAGCTGTGAATTAATGCCAAGCAAGAGCATGCCGCCCTCCCACCCTGTAATTGTCAGGGGCACAGAACTCATCCAGCCCTAGGGCTGCGGTGAGAGTGAGCTCCTGCCAGGGCTGGGGCAGTCACAGAATGTGCCACTCAAAGAGGAGTCACAGTTTGATTTCTGTGCACATCCCGCTGCCAGGGGCTAAACCAAGCCACACAAACACACAAACACAGTCAGTGGCCGGAAGAAGAAGCGGCTGGAAAGCCAATGCAAAGGGATGCACTGAGTGACACGAATAAAGCAGGAACATGGCTAAGGGCCTGATTCGGACATTCATACTGATGTGAAGCAGCAGCTTATTTCTCCAGCAGGGTCCCCGGTGTTCAGTGGAGGAGGGCAGGATTCCACAAGGGCTAAAGCTGGCTGAACTGCGCCCCGGGGAGCTTGCTCTCCTCGGGGATTACAGAAACATGTCATGGTGTCCCATTGTCCAGCACTGAGATAGCAAATGACACTGGGAAATGTCCATTCCAGCGATGGCATGGGACTCGGGGGCCTTTCTGCTTGCCTTTAAAACAATTGGCCAGGAGAATAGGCTCTGTTCCTGGTAACTTTGGAAACCTCTCCAGCTGGCAGCTCCAGCGACACCCTACAGGGTTCTCTGCTGCTGCTTAAAACTTAGTCTGTACCCACCTGAGCTGTCTCCAAAAAATTATTCACTGTCACAAGGTGGCATTTTGCTACCAGTTGCATTTTGTGGCAACGGCTCCACGTGACTTACCAGAGATCCCAGAAAGAAGCATTGCAGATTCAGACAACTGATCTGGAAAGAACACAGGGCATTTCAATGGGAAGGTACAGCTGAGGTTTGGACCCTCCTCTCCCTTGAGGCAGCCCAGTAAGCCACTTCCCCAGGCAGGCAGTAGGGCACCAGGAGCTGTGCCCTGCAATGCCACCTACTGCTTTGCCTCAGGTTCACTGCTTCATACAGGATTCCTCTGATCACGGGGCCAGATCTCACCTATCTGGCCTTAATCTGCCCCTTGGGAAGTCAAGCTAAGTGGAGAAAAGTGCGCTTCAACATCTCTGAGTTCCAATTTGGACTCAAGCCAATGTATGGTAAATGGCCTGAACCAAACCTCAGGCATATCTCTGGAGAAGGCAGGAGAAGAAACTGATCTGTCTCTCTTTCCCCGTGCTTTGTGAATAAAAAACTCTTTCTGAATTAGTACTCTTCTTCTCAGGCCGCCCATATTCCTGGGGTAAGCCTGGAGCTCAGTCTTCTGGGCAGCTGTAAATATCACCACCTCGCTACTGGTCCGTGGCACCTTACCACGATAGTTCAGATTCTATTCAGAATGGATTATTTATACCTACAGACAGAAATGGGATTGCTACCAACAGACCAGCTGCTCATTGGCAGATTACTCTCACATATCGTAAGTGTCCTTGCACTGAATTAAAAGCCCACAGCGCCCTCCTTTGCTCAGGTACCATGGTACTGAGGAACTGATGAAACAGTACTGTGACAGACAGATCTAACCCGCTACATCCGGCTCACTCCTTGAGGTGATCAGGCAATCTCACACAGGTCCCCACCTACTAAACAGCCACACTGCATGTGAAGAGAGTTAGCAGGAGGCTGGAGGACTGTAGCCAATCATTTCATATAGCTGTACCTATACATCACAGACCACTCTTGCATGTGTTTTGATGCTGTCTGCGCAGTGGGTCCATGCGAGTCTCCCCTACCTTCGCAAGGACAACCCTATGGCCTAGACTCCTTAGGGTGTCTTGAAAGGAGATAGAGGGTCATCTCTCATGTGGGATAATCAAAGAGATCTTAAAATTACACCCAAGAGATCAACAAAGTTAGGGGCTGGGTAGAGGTGGCCTTTAACTAGAGGTCATATAAGTAGTACTGGATACCTTGAGATTGCTTTTATATGCTTTAAATTAGGGCATTTCTATGTGAAAAGGAAGTCACGCAAGAGACCGTTAGAATAAAAACAGTTATAGAGCAATAGATACACAAGGCAGCTATCCAGGCTTGCTTGATACAGCAGGGTATAATTACAGAAAGAGAAGTTATGAAGTATAACTAGAATGGCAGATTGTGTGAGAATCATGCTACTGTAAAAGACACTGAGTTGCTTCGCTCTCTGCTAGAAGCTTTCAGACGTAGATGGATTGCATGTCAGGGAGAATGTGTATCCCCCTTTGTCCTTTTATCCTCTCTATGCACCTTTCAATTGAGGAACTAGAGGGAAGACAAAAATGATCTACCTCCCTGATTCATTTAAAATACATAAAGCTTACAGTGCACTGTCTGACATAAGACAACATAGCAACTAGTGCTGTGGGGTTTGGGGATGGTGCGACACCTTCACCGCCATCCAGTGGATGGATTCTCTACTGAGAAGTACTGATCACCATCCCTTTGCCTTTTAAGTGCATCGGACCCAGCAAACTTAGCGACCACTTCCAGCCACTATTTGGAAACCTGGGGCTGCCCATTGCTACAAGTGAAATGCTGAGTCCCTCTCCCAGCCTACAGGGAGGGCGACTGAGTCCAGCACCAACTGATTCTGGGGGGTAACAATGGATAAAGAACAGGAACGGGTGTAGGGGTCATAGGGTCAAAACAAGGGATCTGCAAGGGGATACTGAGCAGAGAACCCCGGACAGCACCCACTGCCAGCTTCACAGCAGTTAAAGCCACTGCGGAGATGTTGGGATATGGGAAATCAGTGATCTGGGAGAAACATGCTGGTCCCACTGGACTCCGGACTGGTTTACCTGGGGATTTTAGCCACTGGCATCAATGCAGCAATGCAAACCACACCCCAGGTAACCCGCACTGGTGCCAGTCAGACTGCACCGGTGAAGGGCAGGTCATACTGGAGGGTTTCACTAATGCACCAAGAAGAGTTCAATCTCCAAAAAAGCTAAGCCGCACTGCCCCCCTGTAAATCAGGGCATTCTACGAGTTCCCACTGACACAGCTATACCTGTGGACAAAAGGCCATGGTGGGCAGGCATAGGAGTTTTCTACGTGGGGGAGCAAATTCCAGTGAAGTTGACATTTAATTTCTCATTACAGACACAATTCAAAGGAAAAAGAAAAAAAAAAAAAAGGATTACAAATGAATACTGTATCACGTCACACAGTGCCTCAGCTCCTCCATGCCGGGCTTCTCTAGTCTGCTTGGGCAGTTTCATCAATTAATTGACTTCTTCCACCATCTAATTTATGTTTGCTTATATAATACACTTTAACCCCTACTTTATACCCTACACAGCTGCACTGCTAATGATCCCGCACTAGCTGGGTTTATAGCCAAATGCAATGTACTCAAGAAAGATTCACACACCACTGTAATGGGAGGACTAGTAACCAGCTGTAGAGCCCTTTCACTTCTAGGTTACCTGTCCGCCCCCCCCCCCCCCCCCCGACCCAGAACAGCCATGAGTTAAGTTCTTACCCTATACTGGCCTCGATGTGAGAGTTAGAGTGCCCAGGGATGGGGTACCAGCCCAGTCAGTTCTAATTCACGTCCTCATTGACCATTCCCAGCAGACGGGCCAAGGAGATAGGGCGCCTTTACATCCTCCTTGGCGGTGCGGATGGATACATGGTAAGAGAGGAAATCTTGCACTGTCCTTGCCTGCTCTGTAGATGGTCTGGGGACTGAGGTGAGATTTGATCTATGCAGATTTTGAACTAGCATTACCATTCATCTTAGGAGTGTGATAGATCACTGATGCAAGCCCTAGCGTGAGCATGGTTGCATGCTTCTGCTAATATATTATACCAATATCACTTATCCTCCTTCCCACAGGGGAAAAGCTGTACCAGGAAAAGCACATATGGACCCATGAAACTGCATCCACACAAGAGGGGTTGGACTGCTTTAACTATACGAGTGCTGTGGGACAACTTGTTGGTAGGGCACGGTCTCTGATGGACTTTGTTCTGCAGGACTGTACGGTACCTCTCATCATCCCTAAATTCACTTTGAAAAATAACCCACAAACATCCCCCTCACCCTACACTGGGCCCAAGTGTGGGACAAAGGAGGTGATAAAGACCCAGGATGTGGGGAGACAGAACCATTAATCCCCCAGGAAATAAAGCTGTGGGATTTCTTCCTGGCTTGTAAATGGCTCTTGCCACTGCCTTCCCTTCTTGCTCTTTTATTTTCACTTTGAAGGTGGCTCAGGAAAAGCAGGTCCCGGTGAAACCCTGGGACTCAATATTGCACAGCTGAGAGGTCTATCCACAGCAAGAAAATGGGAGCGTTGCAACACAGGTTATCCACAGCTGCAGACTGAGGGTGGAGTGTTTGGGCTTCCAAAAAGGGCAGTCTGTTTTCACCTTTCTTTTAATAACAGAAGTCTAAAGTCATCACCCCCCAAGAATACTCGATTTGGGTCACTCCACATACTGAGTGGACTGGGGAATTTAGTTTTTCTCAAAGGGCAAGAGCTATCTCTGGTCAAAGAGTCCAAACAGTCCAGATTTCAGTACACAAGGTACCCACGCCTTACCTACATTTAAAGGGGTGTTCTGCCAGTGAACCTTCCTAGACGAGACGTGGCTTACACCAGGAGAAGAGTTCTAGTAAAGCTAACCCCAATTCCCCAAAGGAAATAAACCATACTGGCACAAAGATTCCTAGCCTAGAGCTTCAGCTAGCATGGATGTGATTGTAGTGATAAGTATATTTACAGCCCATGGCTCCTCAGTGTCCAGCCTTTTCAGAGCTGTCTAGATTGACACAACCACATCCAAATGGAAGGCAGCATCATGCTGCTAGCTGACAAGGACCAAGATGGTATGGTTGCACTTCTACTGCACCTTCCATCCAAGGTCCTCCCGGCTCTCTGCAAGCTTTATTGAACGTTCCCATGTGGCAGATTGACATCAACATCATTGTCCCTTTTCTACACATCGATGGAAGATTGAGGCACAGACACATTAAGGGCCTGATTCTTAGACATTCTGAACTCCACTGGAAGGGGTCAGAGCACTTGGGATACGTCCACACTGGAACTTCAGGTCAACTTAAGGATGGTTAAGTTGACCTACAGACCACTGCGTCCACACTGGGCGCTTATTAAGTCGACTTAAGGACTTCCTTAAGTCGACTTAATAACACCACCCCTTAAGGTCGATTAAGGCTTAAGTTGACCTTATTAAGTTGACTGAAAGCCAGCCCAGACAGGGACTAGCCCTTAAGTCAACCTAATTGGCCTCCAGGCCCCCTCTCAGAGTTCCTGACCATTCCTCCCTCGACCTAGCACCTGCCAGTGTGGACGCAGGGCTGTGGAGTCTCTAAGTCATCTTTACAAGGTCAACTTTAAGTTAACTTAAAGTCGACCTTGGTTAAGTCGACTGAACAGAGCCTCCAGTGTAAGTGTACCCTTGGAGAGCAGAATGAGGCCTTTACAGGGACTAGCCTGAAGTCAGAGACAGTGCCCAGGAATCCTTCCTTCCATGCAGTGCTTTAGCCACTAGCACTAGCCCATACTCCTCTCCAAATAGCCCCCAGCCTCAGTAGCTATCAGGGTCAGGATAGGAATGAGTTTTTTTCCTTGCTCTGGATCTCAGAGCTCTGAGGAATATTCCACGTCCCTTCCATGGCACAGTCCCTTTCTAGCCTACGCTGTCTCCCTTACGTCTGCAGGCTTGTGCCCAGAGCCCACCACTAAGCTGCTGAGAGCGCTAATGCAGAGGAAGAAGGGATCAGAGTCCCTCTCGCAAGGCCTGTCTCAGCAATCCAGTCACATGGGAAGCCCCGCTGACCTCAGTGGGAAAGGCCAGATCCTGCAGTGCTCAAGTATCTGGAGAAGCTGCCGCACCAGGAAGTGCCCTGTCAGTCTCAGGAGCGGACGTCTTGTCCGTAGGGCAAACCCGGGCATTGCCAGAGTGAAACAGGAGCAGTAACCAAACTCCAGTTTCCCACATGGCAGTACAGGGAACTGCCCAGGGGGCAGCAAGTCGCCCTTTTCTTTCAAAGCAAAAGTTAACCAGGCGAACAGGAACCTCTCTTAAGAGCATTGCTGGGCCATTGGAGAGCTGCTCCCAGTATGCCCTGGAGTGGCTGCCCCGAGGTGCAGCGTTTGGCCTCCCGGACGAGATTGTTACATAGGGTGCCAGCTGCAAGGGTAGTTTATGTGGCCACCATTGGGAATGGCACAAGGTGCCAACATTCATTGCCCTCAGATCACCAAGCAGCTGTCATGCACTGCTGGCTGGGGTCCAAAAGTTCTTCACACCATTGTTTTTCTAGCCTTTGATTAAATTTCTCTTATTTCCCAGTGATTAGACACCGGACCAAGCCCACAGGGGCCAAGTAAATGGGCTTGGCCCAGGAGATCACTGCAGAGTTGGACAAGGCAGCAATATCAGCCTTCTCTACAGCATAAACTTTAGCTGGGGCAACCAGAGTCATGGGTCCATCTGCCCACCCATGCGCCTTTCTTGGTCCAGCTGGCCCAACAGAGGTCAATGGGAAATGCTGCTCTCCCACATGAAGGGGAGTAGCCCTAAAGCATGCCAGACAGATCTTCCCCAATAACTCTTTCCAAGTTGACAGGCCTGAGTAAGCTCAGAAGGCCGCTCTGTCAATCACTTAATTCCCATTAAGCCCCAAGTGCTGCTGATGGTCTGCTTCAGAAACTCGTACCCTGTGCTGAACCCCAGGCCCAAAGACAGAGAGAGTTTAGGAGCATGTGTTGTTTCAACAGAACTTTGTATTTAATCCTCCACACCCTAATGTACAAACAGACTGGAGGCCACGTTCTGCCAAGCTGCAGAGCGAGCTGCAGTGCCGATTCATCGCCAGCATTTATGCTTCCCTGTCTGTTTGTCCTTGCCCAGCCTTTATGTGCATTCATTAAACTGCTGCATCCCTGTCCAGCGATATAACTCACATGTGTACCCATCCAGTGCTGGAAAAGCCAGGGGGACAGAGCAATCAGAAAGGCATGGAAAAATCCAAGGGTAAAATAGATATTCCTTTAATTATACAGTCTCTGACAAACTATCAGGCCAGCCATCCAATACAAAGAGAAAGGCACAGTCCATCCCAGAGCAACACGGGGGACGGCCCACAATAGAAAATGCTTCCAAGTTAGTTATGCCCATGGCCCTTTCATTTCATAGTTTTATATTTCCCAGGAATTTATCAGTGATTATTCAAAAGTGTTTTAAAAAATGGATGGGAATCAGTGCCCAAAACACAACAACTTTATTGTTCTCTGGGGAAATATTGGGTTAATACTGGGGGACAGGAGGACAAAAAGCAGCAAACAGAGAAAAGCATGGTAGTAGTTTAAAGCTGTGCTTTGTTTAATGAGCTGTACGTTAGCAGCATGAACACTTGCATGCACATCTGTATTTGTATCTTCCTGACTTTAACAGAGAGTGGCACATTTACACAAACTCAAACCAAAATGCATCCACCTAATATAATGCATTGATTTTCTTATCACAATCAATATATTTATATACTTGAGTGATCTAAAATTTGGATTAAAAAAGAAGTAAGTCAAACAATTGCTTTTGTAAAACCCTGGGTCTTTTCAGTTAAAAATATTAATCTGTAAAAGCTGAAGACAAATGGCTCTGTTGGGGGATAAATAAGGCACGTTACCTGAATAGGGTGGAAGAAAACTATGAAACAGAGGATCTCTGTCTAAAGGGGTGCAAGGAAAAGGTCCAGCTCCCAGAGGGAAAGAAACGCACCTTCCTAGCCATCTACCACACTGGGTCAGATTCTCCCTAGCTCTGTTGTAGTGTGTTCATGTGAGATCTTTAAACTGGGATGTACTCTTCACAGGGGAGAACAGAAAAACAAATGAGACTGAAACCCAGCTCTCTGCAATAACCAGCATCTGGGATCAAGCTCTCTGTTGAGCATCTTACATTGGACCCAGCTTTCCCACCCCTCCAAGAAAAGACATTCCCTGTTAGAAACTGTAACAGGTAACAGCGAATTAACTACATTTAATTCATTTGTGCCTTGGAAATGCTCAGTCTCCCCTTCACTCAACCCTCCCCATGCAGGAGAAACCTAAACGAAGCCTACAAAATGAGAACTCTGATACACACAGGAGAAAACCAAAGCAGCTAGCCAGTTGGGAAGTTTATTTCGGGCACTTCAGACTCACTTCCAGGGCCCATTTTAAGGGTCCTCAAACTAGGCAAACATCCCCTGGAATGGGCAATGTTCTGATGGGAAGAAAGATACAAATTCACCAAAATGCTCAGCGCTTCTTGTCAGGTCTGTGGGTTGCATTCACTTCTTTCCTCTGTCTATCTCAACCCTCACAGCGTCCTTTTATTCCACTTTCTGCACCCAGGATTTGGCTTTCCCTTTAAATCAGTGAGATTTCACATGAGCCAACAGCTTTACAAAACATTGGGCCAGATCCTCCACTGATGTGAATCACTGACACCAGCAAAGCCAAGGATGGGAATCAGCAGCATTCCAGCACAGGACCTGGCACTAAGATGCCCGAAGTCACTACCTCCCTCCTTAGGTGGCGGGTGACAGCTGTTTAAGGACCATGACCCAACAGTTGGGACAGGAAGCAAAGAGCACCACATCCCCCAGGGGGAACCGCAGCAGGGGGACTGAAGGAGGCAAAATGTAACTCTCCAGGTTGGAACTGGGGGGGCTACCCACTCTCTTGGCAAGAAGCTATGGGATCTTTACCGCTCTCACCTTGTGAGGACCCCCTGAGCCCAGCCCTCCAGCCCCCCAGGGCTCCAGGGGAGGAGGGAAGAAAGCCACCAGGCAGGGGCTGCAGGGAGGCAGGTCTGGTGCCACCCGGTTTCAGCACAGTGCAAAGAGGAGCCGGACTGGTCCCAGGCGGTGCCCAAGGCAGGCCCAGCCGTGGCAGGCAACTCCCCAGAGCGGCTCCTTGCTGGCCAGTCCCCGGCTCGGCCACGAAGGGCCCGATCCTCAGCTAGCCCCTCGTGGATCGGGCAGGGGCGTCCCCCCGGCCAGGCTGCCTTGTCGACCCGCCGAGGGAGTCCTCCCGGCTCGCCCCAGCCCCCGCCCCGTGCGGGGCCAGTTCGCCTCCCCGCATCGCTGTCCGTGGTGCTGAACCGGGACTTACCGGCTCCCGCCCCGGGCACTCGGCGGCTCCCCCTCCAGCCGCCGCCCCAGCTTAGCCTCCCGGCGCGCAGCGCAGAGCCCCGGCGCAGGCTGCGGAGGAGGGCGCCCGCGATGGCTCGGCTGTGGCTGGCTCGGGCTTAAATTTCAGCAGCATGGCTCTCCCCCTCCCCCGACCGGGCCCGGTCTGGCCCGCAGCCCCCTAGCGGGCGCGGGGGAGCCTGCACGGCGAGCCCGCCCAGCGCCTGGACTTCCCCGCCCGCCCCACCGACCCCACTGCGGCCGCCCAGACTCCCTGGGGAGAACCGAGCCGCCCGCCCTGCCGCGGCCGCTGGGGGAAGGGAACAAATCTAGGTGCTGCAGACAGACAGACAGCCCCCCTTGCCGCCCCCCGGGGGGAGCGCCCCCCTCCTGCAGCTGCCAATCCACTCCTGCGGCAGCGCAGCCCGATCTGGGCTACGGCTACCTCTGACCCCCAGCCCCTGCTAAGGCAACAGGCTGGGACCAGAGAGCTGGAGCCATCCCTCCCGGCTCTGCCCCATCTATCCTGTAAGATCGCACCACCTGCTTCTGAGGGGCATGGGAGGGCAGAAGAGGGCGAGACCTCAGGCGCTGCCACGCCGGGCCAGCTCCATAGAGCTAGGGGCCAGCCGGGAGAGGGGACACATCGAGGTACAAAGCTAAGAGGTGGCAAGTGGTGCCACAGGAGCCCACTGCCCCAGAAGGTCCTCACACACCCCACCCACGCCCCTTTGGCCAACCGCTTTACCACAACATCAACTTCTTGCCCTGTAAACCAGGCTGGAAATATAGCCATCTCCTGGAGGAGGACTGGAGCCAGGCACTGTATTATAAAGTGGCCTCAATTCATCTTTCCTGGGGGCAGGAGGGGCTCTGCCTCAACAGCCTTTTGAGGTTTTCATTCAGTTAGGTAAGGAGCCCCTCGGAGAGGCCAGGGCTGTTGCCTGCACCCATTAGAAAAGGGAAAGGGCGGTTGTCTCCTACGCTCCACTCGCTGTAGTACAAGTGCAGCCTTGAGTGAAGTTTCCTCTGGGTAAGGACAGAAACAGGGACTGCGCATTGAGAGTGGAGGAGTCAGCAGGGGCATTCCTCTCCCCCACCCACTCTCAGAGCCAGAATAGTGCAGGGAAGATACGTACACCCCCACCCAAGTGCATGCACTTGAGGTACTCGGCCCCAAGCCATGAGGGCTGGGAGCAAGCTGTGAAGAGGAGTCAGCTCACAACCCTAGCCAGGAAGGATAGAAGCAGCCAATACTGGAACCTTCAGCCCGCAGAGAACTTTCCAACAGTGGGACTAGACTTTCTCTGCCCAGTGGTGAGTGGCTGGTTGCTGCAAGCCTTCCCCATCCCCTCCCACACTCAATTCACCTCAGCTTCACTCCACACCTGCCCCCCCTTCCCATTAGTTGATCAGCCTCATAACAACTCCCACCAAAAGAAACCATGGCACCAACACAGCAGTTTCTGCCATCCCATGGTCCTCTCTACTGGTGTGCTCTATTCCTCTGCCCACATGCCTGGGGTATTTAGCTTGTAAGCTCTTTAAGGGAAGGGCTGTCTTTCTGTTCCATTTGCACCTTGCACATGAAGACACAGCTACTAAAACAGGAGGAGAGAGGAGGCAGCCTTTCCTTCTAGGTTTTCCAGCCCAGTATTGCAGACCCTAGAAGTTTGGTTAAATATCTGCATTTTGCACTTCTTAATCTGCATGAAAGTCCATCTCTAACTGCAGCACTTGTAGAGGACCTAGTGTGCTGTCACTGCCGTAAGGGCAGGGATACAGCTGCGTAGCACATGGTGGGTCCTTGGTATTGCACATTCTTCCACCCGCACTCCAACCCTGTCATGCAGCTTACGGCCAGGACATGAGGAAATCCCTGATGTCCTGAAGATTCAGGTCATGCTACTCCTGAGCATTTTTGTTCTAGCTACCAGAGTGTGCTGTTTTTCTTTCTAATATCACTCACCTCTGTAGTAAAATGAGGGGCAGCCAAGACTTACAGCCATTACAGATAAAAAGACCACCTGTGAAATCAGTAAGCAGAAGGAAAAAAAAAATCACCCCTAAATACCCTCTTTCTTTTTAGGGAAAAACATGTCAAGAGGATGGGAAATTCCTTGGCCAGGAACCAAAACACAGGGAGGCTCTAAGAGAAACATTTTCAGAGATGGGAACCACATCATCGGTGGGACAAAGGTGGCAGAATCTCCTTGCTGGGGAAACTTGCACTAGAGGTCTGTTTTCCCTCCCTCTTTCTGATCACTGACGAATGAGTATTGTTTGGAAAATGGAGATCAGCCTCCAAGTATTATAGCATGAATATTGCCAAAGCATGCCTAGTAGAGCTGATCAAATTTGTTTGACATGCAAGAGTAAGTGGCTTTTTTTGGCAAAATAGAAGTTTCCCTGGGAAGTGTGACAACATTGGCGGGAGGATTTAATAGGAAAGCTGATTTTTTTTTTTTTTTTAAAAACCCAAAGAATTTCAGCAAAACAAGATTTTTTGTAGCAAGAAAAAAAAGTGTTTGCCAACCAGTTCCAATAAAGATGCAAGACAGCAAACTGATAACTTCACATCTTGCTTTCCTTCCACCACTTCAAGTTCCATTTATATTTAGTATTGCGGAATAGTACTAGGTGAAATTTTTCATCCCAAACTTTTGGCAACATGAAGTGCCCAACAGATTCAGCTACAAATATTGCAAATTTGTGCTGATTTTCCACTCCAATTCCCGCTCCTGTTCCCCCCCCCAAAATTTAAAGCACAACATGGAGTTGAAGTGTTCCATTTTGACATTTTCAAAATTAAATGTTTTGATTTTTCAATTAAAAAATGACTGCTCAGTTTGAAGTTCTCTTCAATTTTTTTAAAATGCTAAAGTTAAACAGTGCTCAAAATCTAAACAAAATGCTTTGGGTGCCTCTCTCTTGATTATATAGAAGTGTTCAGAATCGCCAGTGAAATGAAAAAGTCATCATTCACTTAGTTGTTCTACTGTAGTACCCGTTGAAACCAACAGAAAGACCATTAACTTAAATAGATGCTTGATCCCAACTTGTGCCCTTGAAAAACTGGGAGACTCCATGGACTAAAGACCGTGTAAGTGATTAGCTTCACTATATTGTTCATGAGGGGCTCTAATCCCAAGATCACTACTGTCAATTTGACTTCAATGGATGAGGCCTGAAAATTAAGTCAATTTAAATTATTCTGATTTCCATCTTGCTCTTCCCTCTCAACCCACTTCTCTAAGCTAATAATGAGCTGTAGAGCCAACACGTGTGCCTTGTAGCGCTAGAAACCTGAAATTCTCAGCCAAATAAAGCAATAAGTCTCTAGTCCAGTAGGTCTTGAGAATTTGAACTTTAAACCCTCATTGATCCCCTTAGTCCAGCAGTTCACTTTTGGTACTGATCAAGAAGGGCTTTAAGCAGACCACAATGATTTTCAAATCTGACAATGAATGAAAATGAACTTATTCCCGAGGGGGGGGGGAGGAAAAAAAAAAAAAAAAAAAAACCACCCAAGTCGTCTGCCCCAGCGCTCAGAGATCATCTGAGGGTTCCTAAAACAGAGTCCTGATACAGAGCAGACATCCCCAAGAAGTTGTCAGAAGGGGCCCTGAACTAAAGTGGTTTGGGGCCTGATCCAAAGCCCATTGAAAGTAAAGTTTCTATTCTTTGGAGCAGGCCTTTCCATGAACAGCAGCGAGGAACTTGGTTCTTTGAAGAACCTACTTTGAGATGTAGAAGTTTTGTGTTGAATGGCTGCAGGGGGAGTGTCCTGGTAGAGAAGTTTGAAGGCAGCATATCCAGCAGACAGCACTAGAATGAGACAGTAATCGAGCCAGTTAGGGATTTTTTTGGCAAGACTGTTGGGAAAACTCTGTTTTGCTGATTCCAAAGCTTTTAATGGGAGAGGGGAAGTTGGTTTTGACAGTCCAGGATGAAGATTCTAATCAGCTCCCCATGTCTCTGAGTGGCTTGGAGGGTGAGACACCCACCTTGGACACAGAAATCCAGATTCAAGTCTGCCTGATCCGGAGCAGGGGCTCCAAAGTCCAGGAGCAGGAATCTTGAGCCACAACTCCTCCGTTGCTGTTTTTAACTCCATAGCATGAGCCTGTAGACCTGTGCTCTAAGACTCAGTGCCATAAGATCCACTTAAAATGCAGTGCAGACACACTGTTCATCTCCTCCATCCCAAGTGAGTGCGCTATCCCCCAGTCTAGAGTTTGTCCAGTTTTTCTTGAAAAACCACTTCAGAATGGTTTGGTTTCATCCTAATGGGAAAAAAAAAATCTTTTGAGGTCTCAAATTTTCATAGGAGGGGAAAAACTGCCTCCCATGCAGCACTGTGACATTGGACAGGTCACTAAACCTCTTTCCTTTCCCACCTTTTGTTTCATCTAGTTGCTGCCCTGAAAAGCTTAGCCTCTCTTTCCATGTATGTATGGGACCCAGATCTCAGCTGAGGCCCCTGAGCACTACTATAACATAAATAGCATGACCTGTATATCAGAGAACAGGCAAGGTTGCCCAACAGCCAGTGAGGCATATTGGTTAGTCTAAAAGGAGATTCTTGTATCACGGACCATATGACAGCAATGCCCAGTGGCAAGCTGTGCACCTTCATACCTCATTGCGACAGAAAATTTCCTGCAATGCTTAGTACATGACCCTGAAGGTTTTATGAACACAGGCCTGTAAACAAATAGCAACATAGCAGCAGCACGTCGCTGTGGCAATTAGGAAATGTTGAAGGCAGAATTATCAGCTGGATGAGGTAGTTCAGGTCCCCCTAGGCAAGCACTCCAGCAACTGAGCTAAAAATGAATTTTCCCTCCCCACACCATACAAAGTCTTAGTGATCACAATTTCTCAGATTGCTGGGAGGCCTCTTTTCACACCACTCAGATGCTGCCACATCTTCCCAGTTGAAGGAAAAAAATTAGTGGAAACTGGCTTCCCTCCCTATCCTAGGAAACACCAACTTAACGCCACTGGACAGAATGCTCTCAGGCAGTCAGACAGCAGGTCTACGCTGCTCACCATTTTCAGCAGCAGTTGGATGGAGACATACAAGTTACTTCAAATAAATTGTGTATCTCAGTTTGACTGCCCTATGCCTAACACATCCACTGAGCTGAGTTGAAGGGAGGGTCCTGTCTTTGATGGACTCAACGCTACTCCAGTTGCTGGGGTGGTCTTAATAGATCGGCTTCTCGATTGACTGAGTGGGTCTTCACAGCCCCATCAGTTCATCAGGAAGGTTGATCTGGCCGTGGTGATTTTGCTGCTATCAGTGAAGACTAGCCCAGAGGAGGAGACTGGGCATCAGGACACCTCTGTTCTGTTGCCAGCTCTTAATATTGGAGATCTTGAGCAAGTTCCTTAGCCTCAGTGAGATGATCTGCAAAATGGGGTTAATCTGGATAAACTCAGACTCTTGCAAGATTAGTTACAGAGGGAGGATGGTTTTCTGGTGAAAGCACTGACCTTGGGGCCTCAAAAAAGGTCAGCATTCTAGTGACTAAGTAATTTTGTGTTTTGGTTCCTCAGCTGAGAGATAGGGATTATACATTTTCCTCCCTCATGCATTTCCAGTGCAGGATCTTTGGGGCAGGGACACTTTGTACCAAGCACAGTGGGGCTTTGATTACTGTTAGGACCTTAGGTGCTACTAGAATTGTTTTAAATGGCCTGGGAAATGCCACGGCCATGCTGCTATTTTTAGCGCAGTAGCTTGAACAGAGCTAGCACACGATCTGCCCATGCCAGAAAGCACCCTTCCAGCTGCTGTGTAAATGTACTGTGGTCACTTCCCACAGCCCACCAGCCAAGCTGGAGGCACTGAACGAAGCTGCTAATTCCTGAGCTCCGCCATGAGGTTTAGTGTACTAATGCCAGGCTTCCAATAACCTGTCACATCTGACAATGCTTTGGCAGGCACCTTCTTACTGGGGAAAGTCTCTTGGTTGGCAGGTACCTTGTTACAACTGTGTGTGTCCAAGTGGCATGGTGAAATGCTGCTGACAGGGTGTGGAGAGGAGAAAGGGAAGCCTCACTAGAGATTTGTGAAGATGGGGACCTGGACACCATGTTCCTCCAGCCCCACAGATGAGGCAAAAACGGGTTAAACTGGAGTTAGTGAAGTGAGCAGCACCAGCCAAGCAGAGAGACGTTGTCGCATGAGTTCACTTAGCTAGGTTGGGGCAGAGGGCTGTGGTAAGAGGCATGGTACATAAAGCCAGATTAGCACATGCTCTGCCCCCTCCAGCCCCCCAGACTCACAGCAAGCACTGAAGCTCCCAGCCAGAGCGCTGAGCCTCACAAGCTTTCAATCCAATGGACAGGTGCCAGTCTATAGATCACAGTGCATGCAGTCACTGCCGTCAGTGGCCAAACACATACAGTCACACTTGGCACCTTTTGTCCCTAATATCCAGGCTCCCAAGTAGAGAATTAAAGGAAATAATCCACCCGCAGCTGGCAGAGGCAACTTTTTGAGCAGAACCGTTTTATCTTAGGAGTAAACAAGGAGGCGTGCAGGACAGGCACACAAGCCAATTAGTTACAGACCCTGTGTCCATGGGGAATTCTAACCCAGGATCTAGTGTTTTTCCATTGCAATGTCACAGATGGCAGCTCCCGCAGAAAGTTACTGTACAAACCGGTGCATATCAAACAGGGATGGCTCTTGCCAGGGGTGATCATTATTTGTGCACTAGAGAATGAGTCAGAGCTCCCAGACTGAATTAACAGAAAATTAAACATATGTCTCCATTCACCAAAGTAAAGAGTTATACATGGATCCATCCTGATTCCATCTATTTCAATTAGAGCCAAGGACATACCAAGTCTATTCTGCACGAGCACAAATCTAGCTCAGATTCTGCTCATCACCTGGCTTATAACCACAGGCCTGTCTGGGGGATGGTGGAAAAATCATCCAGGAACAGTTCTTCTCCCAGGGGTTTCCAGACTGCATTAGTCTTTGAACAAGGACTTCTTGACCCCTACACTTTGAAGCTTTGCCTTGCCCTGTGCTGGTAGCCTGAAAATCAGCCTGTTTCCCCCACAGCTAGCAGTGGGATTGGAGGGAGAGCTAATTCCCAGCCTCTCTCATGTCCTGGCAGCTTGAGGTCCCAGAGATGTTCGTGCTGCTGTAGAAATCTAGACCCCCTTGAGCTCTGTGTGTCTCCTGAACCAGACAACTTTGCCTACTCCACATGGACCAGGACGATGGTTTTCCTGGCCCAGCAGCTGTTAATGGCCCTGACCTTAAAACATGACTTTAGCCCTGAACAGCACTTTATACATTGCCAATGTGAGGTAAGCCCACCCCAGCCCTTTGGTTACACTTTATGGTTATACAGTAACAACAGCTCCCTCTGCTGGCATGAAGGATTCACACACCTAGAGATATTTCAAACATACTTGAAAACGTCAGGAAATTTCTGCCTTGTCTGTCTCAGAAGCATGTACTGCTAGAGAAGCAGTATAGTTTTGGGATCTGAGTACAAGGCTGGGAACCAGCCTCCCAAGTACCAATCCCAGCCCTAATGGTGAATCACTGCTGACCGTGGTCCTTCAACCTTTCAGTGCCATGGTTTCACAATTGCAATATGAAGGCTAGTACTTCCCTCTCAGAGCTATTGTGAAGAGTTAGGTCCTGTCTGTGCAGCGAAAGGTATCATTATTCTAGCAGGCACTGGATGGGGTCCTGTGTTGCTTGGTAAAGCAAGCATTTGGCTCCACACCCTCTTATACTGCTCAGCCTTCTCCATGCCATCAGTCCCTATTTGATTAAGCAAGTAGGTGGATACCCACAGCCCATTCGTTGTTCTGGTGGCTGATTTAATGCCATGTGAGGCAATTGGTTAGTATAATTCTAAGGTATTTTAGCACAAGTGTCACATGGAAGACATGGGAAGTAGTTGTTCTGCTCCACTCAGCACTGGTGAGGTCCCAGCTGGAACACGATGTCCAGTTCTGGGCATCACATTTTAGAAAAAGATGTGGACAAATTGGAGAGAGTCTGAGGAAAGCCTTTAAAATGTTTAAGAAACCTGACTTATGAGGAAAGATTATAAAACTGGGCTTATTTAGTCTTGAGAAAAGGAGATTGAGGGGTTACAGTCTTCAAAGAGATAAGTCTTCACAGATGATAAGGTTGTTATAAAGAGGACTGATCAATTAACTCTGACCAACTGAAGGTAGGACAAGGAGCTCAATCTGCTTCAGGGCAGATGTAGATTAGACATTAGAAAAGCATTAACTAGGAGAGTTAATTTGGATTAGGTTTCCAAGGCAAGTTGTTGAATCCTGTCAGTGGAGGTCTAAGGACATTAGACAAATTTAATTGAGGAGGGTCTAGGTCAAAGACAGGCAAACTACGGCCAGGAGACCAGATCCGGCCCATGAGCTACCACCACTTCTGGCCTTTCCACCCCCTCCAGCTTCAGCTCACCACAGCCAGAGAACTGCCACTGCTCCTCCTCCTTCCCAACTTCAGCCTCTCTCGCCCTCTGTCCCAGCTCCATGCTGCAGCTGGGAGGATGGCAGAGCCTAGCAGCTGCTGCCCTTCTTCTCTTCCCTGCCTCCCAGCTCTGGGGCTGGGCTCTGAGCCCCCACGTGGCTCTGTACCATGAGAGCCCCCTCCCCAGGTAGCGGGTGGGGTGTGCCGGGGAGCCAGCAGGGCATGAGGGAGGGTCGGGAAGCTGGCCACCTGGGAGTGGCGGGTGGAGGGCATGCTGGGACCCGGTGGGGAGTGAGGGAAGGTCAGGGAGCTGGTGGGGTGGGGGGGAGAGAATTGCCATGAGAGGGGAGCTGTGGCTGGGGAGCTGCAGGTGGCAATGCTGTGGGAGCAGCTATTGGGGGTGGAGGAGGGGCTCAGCCAAAGAGGCAGGCATCTGCAGTCAAGGTGCCAGCAGCAAGGGGGATCTGTGAGGCAGGAGGGGCCGGGTACCACTCCATGCTGTGGGGAGGGCTAGATGAGGAGCTAGGAGCCCCTCTGTCTGTGCTTGGAGCAGAGGGAAGGTGGTGGGTACTGCTCTATTGCAGGGGAGGGAGGGGCCAGAGAGCTGGTGCTGCTCTGTGTTGGAGGGAGGGGCTGATGCTGACCTGTGCTCGGGGGGGGATACAACCTGGTGCACCTCTGGGTTTGGGGGGAATAGGGGTCAGTTCTGCTCCATTGCAGGGGAGGGAGGGACCAGAGAGCAGGTGCTGCTTCATGCTGGGGGGCATATGGGGAGCTAGGTGCCCCTCTGTGTTTGGAGGGAGGCAGGGACTGGGTGACACTCCGGGCAGGTGATGGGGGGGGGGATCTACAGCATGTGAGGGGTGCAGGAGTGGAGGGGCTGGGCGCTGTGAGGTGCTAGGGAGGAGGGGGAACCTGGTGCTCCCAATGTACAGCATTGTGAGCTGGTGGTAGGGAGGGGCACCTTTTGCCCATGTTCTCTCCTGCCAGCCACACCACCCCTCCCCTTTCTTGCCACCCCCTTCCCTGCCAGCCACCCCACTCCTCCCCTCTCAGCACCCTGGCCTTTGTCCCCATGCTCTCCCCCTGCCCTCTTTTGCTCTACCACCCCTTTTCTTTGCCACCCCTGTTTTTACAGAACCAAACTGAGTTTGTAAACTGGTGTTTATTTTTTGACTGTTTAAATTTTAATAGTATGATCAATTTCTATGCCTTATCTATCCAAAATTTGCTCACTGCTTCCCCCTACCCCCCCCCCCCCATGAGAAAAGAATTGCAATGTGGCCTCTCACCGGAAAAGGTTGGACACCCCTATTCTAAAGGCCCAATAGTAATCAGCTGTGATATGCTTAACTATGATAAACACACACTGCTATTTAAAACAGCACAGAATTGGTTTGTAGTAAAACTAAAAACTAATCAATTAACTAGCGAGAGATTTGACCTCATCTGCCTTGTCTTTCTAATATTCTGGCTACCACACTTGACTGTAGGACATAGGTTAAGCAATGCCAAATAAAAGTAATGATGTTAGAAAGCGTTACAAGCAAAGAAAAGCAAAACTCCCCAAAAGTCTACAATATAATCTAGCAAGATACAAGTCTGTTCAAGATGGTTTTTCACCTATGTTTATTTTCCAGAAACTTCAGTCCCCCCTTGGCTGCTGGATTCACCTTTCTAAGCTTGCAAGAGCTCCTATGGCTTTGCTGTCCCTGCTTATATTTCCTGAAGTTCAGTGACCCTGCTCCAAGAGGCAGGGTAGCCTTGTGCTGGTTTTCCCCTTCATGGGGGGCTTCCCATTGTTTTGATTCCACCATATTTAATTTACATAGGAGACAGGTAACCACCTTTCCTCTTGTCTGGGAGGGAACCTATTTCTCCCTATCCACACACTTTAAAGCATAAACCCATTAAGTACCGATATTTCCTCCTATAGCATTAATACATACATTTCACAATGATATTAATCATTGGTGTCATTAGCTTTTGAAAGAGCCCTCACTCGATACACTCTGTAGACAATATTACTGCATTATAGGTCAGCTGCTTATTCCTCATCACTTGAAGTTTAGCGTCTTCCCCCTCCCTCCAATCTTTATTGGCCAGTAAACATTTACTTTTTAAAAAATACATTGCAAAAGCCAAAACAAGCTTCTCTCATCTGCTGGGGCACAGAAGCCAGGCTGTCTTCTCCCCAGTTGTTAGCTTTGGCATATCAGATAAACAAAAATGGTCTTTCGTTGTCTCGGACTGATAACCAGGCCAATCACAGAAGCAAACAAGTTCCTCTGTCTAGGGTAGACCTGTTGACCAACTCCACTCAATAGGCCTGCTTTAAATATATGTTAGCAATAATTCCAGCATATAGCCGTAACTCAAAACACTCTGCATAAACTTACTGATTAATATTCTTACATGATGCGAGTTATTAGTTCAAAGATAACCTTTGTACAAACTACACCTTGAGGTATTACAAGAGTGGGTAGCATGTGGATACGCGAGTGCTTAAGGTCACACATCCCTTACGTTTCTTGGCATAAGAATCCCTTTTTGACAAGGCGAGGGGCAAAGTCTTGTACTTTGGAAATCCAACATTGAAGGAGCAGGGTAGAAATATTGTCCTGTTGGGAGGCTAAATGATTAGATCCTCAGAGACAGAAGCACAAAGTCTGAGCAGCAGCTTCAGAGTGTTTCCTGGGGGACAGAGCAAAGCTGATCTCTCACTTGGGCAAGGAAAACTGGAGAAAATAGAGGCTCTGTGGAGGGTTGCTTTTATCTTTTCATGAAAGACAGCTTCAGTAGACCCACTGCTCAAGTGTTTTACCCTAAACATTAAGGGCAGCAAGAGCAGATGGTTGTGGGATTCAATTTAAAAGGACACCTCCTTCCAGAGGGCTTGTCATTTCCTTCCCTGGTCAGTTTAGTGATGAGCTGACAGCTTCCACAGCAAATTGGTGTCAGAACAGGCAGCAAGAATGTAACCTTCCCTTACATCATGCCAAGAACAGAACTCACCCCTACTCAGATGGGAATGCCGCACAGTCATGGCAGAGTTTGCTCAACCAGGAGGCCCTAGCGACATGTTTGACATTATGTTCGGGGGGCAGAGCTCCTCAAGGGTTGGGAAAGGGTTCCAGCTCTTTCTGAGGTAAACAGCTTCTGTGTCCTCCCTGAGCATCACCTCATACTGTTGGTAGAAATGATGTGCACATCCCTCTAACGGGTCACATCGCTTTACCTGGGGCTCAGCCCTTTGGCTGCCCTCTCATGGGTGGGACTCACTCTTAGCCCTCCCCAGACAATGGTACCCAGCCCAGAGAGAGGTGATCTGCACTAGTTCTCCTGGTGACACTGGGGGGGGGGGTCCCCCGGTCCCATGGGCTGTCCACCCTCATACTCAGCACTGCCCTGATTCTCTCCCAGCCCAAACTCCAGGTGTCCCTTCTGGGATTGTACTTACACCCATCCCTGGTGAAAGGCCATGTCATCTCTTTGGCTGTCCCCTGAGGCACACACTCCCTGTCTGATTGGAGTATGCTAGCAGGAGAGAGACGAGAGCAAGGGTGCAGAGCAGTGAAGGCTTACTCACTTGAGGAAAGTTTGATATATGACCAGGAAGACAGAAGACAGACAGAGCTTATTAGAATCCACTGAGTACGTAGGCAGAACACTGTCAGCCTCTTTCAGTGTCACACACAGACTGCAGGAACGCCAAGGAGAGCTGATAATCACCAGAGCTTCTGCCTATGGTATTATACATGCTCAGGGGGTTGGAGATTTGCAGATAAGAGGGAGTGTGTTATGAACCAGGCATGATATTAAGAGGGTTTGACTATAATTGTGAAAGCAATAAACTCAAATCTCAAATTCTTCTAATACCCTACAATCAACAACCAAATTATCTGCTATCATATGACGGCACTGACAGGTGGACTGAGGGGGGAGAAGTGAGGGAGAATTGGAGATTAGGCAACAATGGAAGCCAGCCAAGGGAACTGGGAAATAAATGCTGGATTTATGGCAAATGCCCAGAGGGCAAAAGGAGAGATTCAAACAGAACCTAACCCACACATTTAAATCTTCCCAGAGCAAGGGAAGTCATAATTGATTCTGTCTGTGAACAGCTTTTTCCACTTTCAGAGGCAGGGTGGGAAAAACCTCAAGATGCTCAGAGCCCGTATGAAAAGAAACCTGAGCCAGGATGTCTGGCATCACATGCCAAGTACTCCAATGCACGAGGGGGCTCGGATCAGGTATTCTGATTTAAATCCACCCTAGAGAGACAGCCTTGACAGGGCTGTTTGAGTCCATGTGTGGCACTTCCCAAAGCTTGGGGGTACAGAAGGGATGTGGGCTTCTGGTTAGGGTTCACCTAGCTCTAGTCACATTGGATGAACACAAATCTCAACTGCTCCTTATAGAAGGTGGATTTAGGAATGGGATTTTATATTATTGAGTTTATGTAGTTATAGAAATAGAAGTTTGTTAGGGTAGGCCCAAGCCTGAACCAGTTTTCAAAGGCCTTAGCATACAACTCACATGAACCAATGCCAGAACTCAGACGCCATATAGTCTGCCTCAGCAACCTTGGAAACTTACAATGTTACAAGGAATACCCTGCACACAGCATGTGAGAACCAAGGGCTATGTTGCAAAGCCTTGTAATGGCTATGTTGCAAAGATTTGGCCCTGCTTAGAGCGTATGGGAACTGATAGCTATGTTGCAGATGTGTAAAAGCGTATGGGAACTGAGGGGCAATGTTGCAAAGACGTGGGACCCTCTGAGAAAATAGGAGGGGTATGGAGGACATAAAGTCTATAAATATTGGCTCCATGGATAATCTTATCAGACAAGGTTGAACAGATTCAAGACACACCGTGGCTTCGGCTACGATAGCAAGTGGGGTCTGTTCAGAGAAGACAAAGAAAGGTCAGGTCCTGGTCTTGAAGCTGACTAGGCTGGCACGTAGGCCCGAGCTCATCAAAGAGAGGTCAGCACCTGATCCCCGATGGTGGCAAACTGACACGTTGGTACAGAGTTCGGTGAGTATCAAGAAATCACCAATAGGCCTCGGTGAACACTGGTTTGATAGTAGCTACAGGTATATAAGTTATTAGTAACAGTAAAGGTAACAAAAGTATTTAGCACCCCAGGTCCTGGTGTTAGGACCAAAAAAGGTTAGCATATCCCCCCCAAACTCTCAGGGGTGGGGAAGTATAAGGTTAGGGAACAAGCAGTTTAGCACCCCAGCCTGGGAGTACAGGTAGATAGCCTGCCATCCCCTTTAAAGTTAGGGGCACCCCTTTGAAGCTAGGGGCAAGTGCAAAGTAATAAAAATAGTTTTAGTAATTAAATAGTTAATGCACATTTACTTTGATTTGTAAGGCCTGCTGCAGCACAATAATATTATTAGCATAACAGTAAAGTTTTTAATCTGGCAAGCTAAAAAGAGTGTACACTTACAACAAGAAAAAGTGCATAAGTGTTATTGTACTCATGATGATCTGCAATAAACATTTTATGCTTATAACTCTCCTGACTCCATTCCTATTTTCCCTGATGTTGTTAATCTTTAGTATTCCTTTACCCCCCTTGTTCTTCCCCTTATGGGAACAGTATTTAATTCCTATACTAATCACATGGGTTATCGGCTGGCTCGGTTTAACCCTTTATAATCTGGTTCCCTTGACTACTGATGTACCTGTCAATGCCTCCTCTCCATCAGATCAAGGCCGGGCTATTATCCCGGTGGAAAAAGAACCTGTTGTCCAAGCGCACCCCTCGATAAATACCACCCTGAGGGTAGATAGTGCTATGCAAGTGCTAAATACTTTTGTTACCTTTACTGTTACTAATAACTTATATACCTGTAGCTACTATCAAACCAGTGTTCACCGAGGCCTATTGGTGATTTCTTGATACTCACCGAACTCTGTACCAACATGTCAGTTTGCCACCATCGGGGATCAGGTGCTGACCTCTCTTTGATGAGCTCGGGCCTACGTGCCAGCCTAGTCAGCTTCAAGACCAGGACCTGACCTCTCTTTGTCTTCTCTGAACAGACCCCACTTGCTATCGTAGCCGAAGCCACGGTGTGTCTTGAATCTGTTCAACCTTGTCCGATAAGATTATCCATGGAGCCAATATTTATAGACTTTATGTCCTCCATACCCCTCCTATTTTCTCAGAGGGTCCCACGTCTTTGCAACATTGCCCCTCGGTTCCCATACGCTTTTACACATCTGCAACATAGCTATCAGTTCCCATACGCTCTAAGCAGGGCCAAATCTTTGCAACATAGCCATTACAAGGCTTTGCAACATAGCCCTTGGTTCTCACACGCTGTGTGCAGGGTATTCCTTGTAACATTGTAAGTTTCCAAGGTTGCTGAGGCAGACTATATGGCGTCTGAGTTCTGGCATTGGTTCATGTGAGTTGTATGCTAAGGCCTTTGAAAACTGGTTCAGGCTTGGGCCTACCCTAACAAACTTCTATTTCTATAACTACATAAACTCAATAATATAAAATCCCATTCCTAAATCCACCTTCTACACTCCTCTCTAATCTCCAGGGATAGGGTCCTAGAGTAAAGTCCTCCTTTGGGATAGCTATATAAGGCCATGATTTCTGCCCTGCTACGTGGTACTGCTGATGACAGGTTATTGCCTTATAAGCAGAGATGGTTGAAACTCAAAGGGTTCAAGGACATCAGCATCTACAGCGGCTGGAGATCTGGTTGGAATGGGCCATGAGACAAAAAACTGGCATGCAAGCCTGGGGAGGTCGATCCAAGAAAGTAGCATCATTATACACCCAGGTTGGGGACCCTCAGCCCTCCATTCCCATCCCCTCCAATTATCTTCTGCCACCTCTGAATCGCTGGCACCATCTGCTGGCACCACCCACTGGCTCCACCACTGTCTGCTTGCACCATCCACTCACACCATCTGCTGGCACCACCCACTGGCTACTGGCTTTGTCTGCTGGCCACTTGCAAGATGCTCTCCTGCTGGACCTCAGTCAGCTTCTGAGGGAAATCAACTCTTAGAAGGAAAAAAAACCAACAAGAGTCAGAACTGACTTTGCCTACACTTGCCCTTCTCCATCCTGGCACGTGTATATACACTTCTCTGTGATTTCCACTTCATGCATCCGACGAAGTGGGTTATAGTCCACAAAAGCTTATGGCTAAGAAAATCTGTTAGTCTATAAGGTGCCACAGGACTCTCATTGTTTTTTGCTGTACACAGACTAACACGGCTACCCCTCTGGAAACCTCTTAGAGGATTTCATCTCTCTGCTGATTTCAGCTCCAAGGAAAACAACAAAAGAGACTCCAGTCATTAAGTCTATCGTTTGACAGTAGGAGGGGAATTAAGCATTTGCCTAAAGTACAGCTCCAGCTGAGGAAGTGCTCCTATCCCTCCCCATTTAGTTTTACAAGACTGAAAACTAGGGTTGCTCACTTTTCCAAGTTCTCTGCTGCTAATGGTGACTTTTCCACCAGCTTCTCAGTCTATGAACACATATACAATCAAAGGGCAACCTATCATGAAGAGGCAATATCTCTTTTCCCCCTTTTACTAAGACACCAGGATTCAGAGGATTTAAATCAGCCACACATACCATTTCCCATCATGCCCAGGCCCTGTGTGAAATTATGCTGAGTATCCAGTTGTACTCATGCCAATACAAAGCCCATGTAAATCAGTTGCCCCCTTCTTGCTTAGCTGCTAAGCAAGAGAAGTGCCCAGCTTCTTAACCTTGCTTACAAAGACAAAGCCCCCAGCTCAGTGAGTTCTGGGAGCACAAATCAGAACTAGGGCATCTTCTGAAGTGAAGGTCACCGGTAACACATAACTGAGCTCAGTGCTCCACCCTTTCCGTCTCTCCCTCTCTGATGTCTCTCAGGCTAAGTTGACTTAGCATGTCCACACTTAAATTTTAAGTCAACTTAGAGGGGACCCTACAAAATTGACCTAGAGCACCCACAACTGGATGCCTAGGTCGACTTGTAGGTGCTAGGTGGACCTGGGACAGGTCCACGGTGGCAGGGGGGGCATCCCTTGCCAAGTCCCAGGGGGCTCAGCCTTTGCCCCATTGTACCTTGGTACAATGGGGGACAGGGACCCTGGCAGGGCATAGGAGCAGGGTGGGCAGGGCTCTCTCCTGCCCTGTGGGGGGGGCACACCAGGCTGTGGCTGTGCCAGCTACCCTAGCAGGGAGGGCAGTGGGGAAGCCCTGGAGCCCCCTAAGTAGACTTTAAGTCGACTTAGGGCTACTCCACGTCCACACTGGCTAAGTCAACTTTCTAAAGTCGACTTAAGCAGCAAGTCGACTTAAAAGGGAGGTTTTACAAAGTCGACTTAATTTTTCTTTAAGTCGACTTAAGCAGCTGCTTAAGTCGACTTAAGGAAAGTGTAGTGTAGACGCAGAGTAAATTAAGTCAACTTAAGCAAGCTGAAGTTGACTTAATTTATAAGTGTAGATGCACCCTCAGTGGCCAGACCTGCCAAGCTAGTCTGGGTTGGGTGAGAGGAGGTGGTGACAAAAACAAAGGGCAAGTGACCCAAAGCGAAGGACTAAAATAGAAATTATTAGAGCAGGAAATTCTAAGTGAGGTGGGAGTAATTTCTTAAAAGACTTTTTGCAATAAATGTTTTCATAATTTCACCCCCAATAGATGCCAGTCCAGGGACCCTAAGACAGGCAATCTAGGTTCGCTCCCCCACATTCTTTACTGACACTGCCCTGGACTTCTTCCTACCAAGCCTGCTCACATGGGCAGACTCCTCTGCCTGCTAAAGCTCCCCTGTTCCCTACATGATTTTCACACCCAGTTATCAGGAAAGTGTGCAAGAAGCTGAGACAATAGGAGTTTGGTAGTGGTTGGGGTAATTAGTGAGGTCAAATAACATGGTCACATCCCACATGATGCAAGACAGCCCAGAAATAGAGCAGGAATGGCTACAACATGGGTTAAAGCCATCATTCAAGTGGGTCCAATCCATGTTTTAGTCATTGATCTAAACCCTCACATTGACATGGGTTTTAATTTGAATTCAGTTACAAAACCTGTTCACTCCCATGTGCTACTTAGTTTTAAGAAGCGCTACTGCAGGGGATGGGGACAACTGTAGTACTTGGGAATCCTTGCTCTGTATGAATGCACAAGGGGCCTGCCTAGGGTGCCAAGTTTTGCACAGCATTGAGGCCCAGTCAAAAGACATATCTAACACAGGGAATTGAGTACTAACAACATGTAGGCTATGACTCTATTGTCTGGATATGCAGTTGTTAGTTATCATCCGCTCTCCATTGTACTGGATAGTGTAATGTGCCTGTATGGATGCTGTTAATGCTTCCCACCAGTATGGTCAAATCAGATAGCCCGTAGAAAAATCCAGCCAAGATTCTTTTTGATGACATGAATTTTTCAAATGAAATACATAATACACATTGTATGGCATTATCTTACAGGCCTATTAGCTGGAGAGGAGGTGCTGAATATGTATGTTACATGCTGCTCTAGAAGGTTAGATGTCCACTATATCCAACATGAGAGTTTCTGATTCAGGGAAGCATGTGATAATAGGCACAGAATTTTCATCAGTTGCATTTTAAGTCACTAAGTGGCACTGCAGCTTGAAAACACATCCATTGCAGGTGGAGTGTAGGTTTTTTTGGCTTGCATTTATTTGCAGATGTTTCAAGCTTGCAAAGATGCAAGACATACTGCAAACCACAACATTGAATTCTACTCTCCAAGTGGGTGGTACAAGACTTGCACTGGCTTCAACAAACACCAGTCTCCTCCCACTACCACTGCAAACCTGCTAAAACATGCCAGACTTGTATGGTTGCCGTAAAGACTACGCGTGCTAGTCAAGGACCAGGACCCGATTGTGGTAGGCACTGTAAAACAGAACAAAATGATCTTTCACACAGGAATTCTTGTACAGTCCAAGAGTCATAGAATCATAGAATCAAGGAGACAATAAGCGGATGCAGACAGATGGAAGAGCACAAGGAAACCACATTGGTCAGTATGGTGGGTGGTAATCTCAGCACACCAGTTGTCTCCGTGCAAAATTAAGAACTACCCCAAAGTGCCAAGTGAACACAGTTTTGCTCCCACTCTAGTTTTGTTTATTTTTTTCCTAGTATCCATTAAATGAGCCCAAAGAATTCCATTAGTAAGAAAAGGTTACTTATCTGGGTAATTGATTCTTTAGATGACTTGAACAACAAACAAGAATCTTTAAATTAAGGGATCATTCACTTCCAATCCTATATAGATTCATAGACCGAGGCCAGAAAGTACTATTATCTAGTCTGCCCTGCCACATGGCACAGGCCATAGATCTACTCATATTCAAGCAAAACCAAGATTTCCTGAATCCCTGTGAAATAGTCTCTTCTCTGGGAGGGGCTTTCCTTGGCTGTCCTAGAGTCAGCCGTATACAAGTTCCAAGAGCTCATTGTACCATTTATCTAAACGGCACAATTCATGGCCAGTCATTAACACTACAAAACAAAACACGGCAGATTTAAAGTCTTGATTCAGGCAGAAAGCCACACACTCACTAGAGTAATGGGACAGTGCATGAATTACTAGGATAAAATACTACATTATTAATCTCTGTACATAGTGCTTTTCACAAGGCTGACAAAGCTTTGCAGAATTGCCAGCAATAATGTCCAGTGTACTCTGAAGGAAACAGATTCAAAATCCTGTTGCAGAGAGCCCTCATTCCTAGAGCAAACTGGAATTTGCATGGCAGTCTCAAGCAAATCCACACTCAGCAGTTTGTATTCTATACAACCAGGATATATATGCAGTAAGACACCTTCTTTGTGCTATTTATTTTCATATCACATTAACCCCAATTTTCAGAGTACCACAGGATTTTAATACTGACGACTCAGAAAGTGGATGCCAGGAGAAGAAGCGGAGGTTTGATAGTGGATGACTGGGGCACAGGGCATTCTGGGAAGGCCTGGAAGGAGTGGGGGGTATTTTGGACACAGAGCAGAAATTCATCCAGTGCAAGCTGTCACAGCTCCATTTACATCAATGAGGAGTCTCAAAGCACTTTCAAAACCCTTCTCCCTGGACCAGCGGGAGGCTGGGGCTGTTTTACCCATGTTTACCTGGTGAACTGAGGCAAAGCGCTCCAACAGTCTGCCTACATCCATGAAGCCACCCACTACCAGAATGAGGAGTAAAAGTCACCACACAATCCTGCTCTGACCACTAGACCTGTTCCCTGAGCTGATCTACGCATGTTATACCTCAGGGATATTTTAGTGGTGAGATCAGTCCACTTTCTAATGTAATTGCTAGTAACAATGCTGTCCATAAGACAGAGCCCTCTAAGGATGTGGAGCCAGAACAACAGCACCCATGAATGAGTGCGGCGCCATTGATTTCAAAGGACTAGCTGAGAAGCTCGCTCACTGTGTGCATCAGCAGGGTCTGTAACGTGTACCTGCACTACACACTCAGTTTTTTTACGCTGCCTAAAAGAGCTCAATGCCCACTTTCCAGTCAGTATAAAGGGAATCCCCAAATTCCCTAGGCAGCTTTGGAAACATCCACCTTAGTGTTTAAGACATTGTTAGACTCTGTACTTACAGGTGTGCTGGGTTCTTCTCCACTCAGACAATATCTTCCTGGGGCCATTTCCTCTGCCCCAATAGTGCTGCTGACAACACCCATCACTCTTCATGTAGTTCACACACCTGTGTGGAAGCTACCGTCACTTTCCTTGCATGTTTCTGCAACAGAGCCATTGCCAAAGGTCTCATTCCCTGACAGGATTGGAAGCCATACTAATGTCTTGTCATTTCACTGCAACCCTTCCTGCAACGCAGGATTGTTAATCTCAGTGGCCTGGCCTAACTCCAGTTGGGACTCATCACTGTCACACACCTTCACATCTGGAGATGGCCTCCTCAGTTCTTTTCCTTGAGCACCTCCTCTGAACAGCCACTCTGGGCCCTGTAGTGGCCTTGTGACTCAGCCCTCTGGCCCCCACACATTTAGTCCCACCCTTCCCAAGTAACAGAAAGCACAATAGAAACAAAGACTGTGGCTTGAGGGACCCACATAAGTTTCCTCAGAGTTTCTGGTAGTCCATATCCCTTCCCAGGGGCTCCATATTACATTAATAGTGACTGAAAGTGGAAACCAGACACACCACCAATGGATGCCAGTCCAGGGACCCCAAGACAGGCAATCTAGGTTCACTCCACCACATTCCTTACTGCCACCACCCTAGACTTCTTCCTACCAAGCCTGCTCACATGGGCAGACACCTCAGCCTGCTAAAGTTCCCCTGTTCCCTACATGTTTTTCACATGCTGTTATCAGGAAAGTGAGTGTAGCATTCCTCTCTGTAAAGCCCCCACAAACTGCAGGCCAAATACCCCTTCTAGCTGGCTCAGAACCACGCACCTCTAGGCCCAGGCTTCCTCCATGCTCAGGACCCTCTGTTTCTGGCTCCAAACCACAGCCTTTAGCCCCTGGAAAGAAACTCCCAACCATCTCTCAGCTGGGTCTCTTCACTGGCTGTTGCCCACGAGTCAGCTTCTCCCCAGCTGGGTTTGATCACCAATTAGGCCTCATACCCCTCCAGGTGCCACCTTCTGCTCTAATTGTGCTCAGGCTCCTGGTTAACCAGTTGTGGGGTTTATACATCCCATCACTTTATATTTTGCCTCCCTAACAGTCTCACTGCATAGGCACCTGGCTCTTCCTTGCCTGTCCAAAATACTATACGAGTGCTATGTGCTGTTAGACAGCTGGTGCACTCTACCCCAGAGACAGCTGCCTGTCAGTGGGGTTGGGGTGTGCATGGAGTGATTCCTCAATTCACAGTGGAAAGTCAGTAAAACACTTTGGGATGTTGTGCTTGTCACATGTAAGTTACCATTATTTATCTTATAGCTGCACTGAGAAGCCCCTGCTAAGACTTGAGCCTTGTTACACTGGGTGCGCTGGACATACTCATAGTAAGAGGCAGCCCCTGCCCTAAGAGTTTACAGTCCAAATACAGGAGAAAGAAGCAGCATTGTTGTCCTCATTTTACGAACAGGAAACTGAGGCCCAGAGTGGCTATGGGCAAGATTTACCAAAGGACTTGTGTGCCTAACTACCACTTTGGTTACCAAAATCCCAGACTGAGGCCCCACTGGGATTCACAAACCCTCACTCAGCTGCCCCGAGTCTTGTAGGTACTTAAAAATCACTCAAGGTGCGTCTACACTGGCAACTTAGGTCAACTTAAGGACGCTTAAGTCGACCTACACAAAGCCGCGTCCACATAGGGCTTTTATTAAGTCGATGTAAGCGCTTCCCTAAGTTGACGTAATAACAGCTTAAGTCGATTTAATAACATGACCTCTGAAGGTCGACTTAAGCCTTAAGTCAAGTTCTTAAGTCGACTTCAAGCCAGTGTGGACGGGGAATAGTGCCAAGTCGACCTTATTAAGTCAATTTAAAGCCAATGTGGATGGCTGTCTACTGTAAAATCGACTTAATAAGGTCAACTTAAGTGTAGCCACTCCGTTAAGTTGACTTAACTTTACAAGTGTAGACAAAGCCTCAATGCCTTTAATTTTCACAGTCAAAGTCAACCACCTATGCCCCTGCTTCCGAGCATGCACACGTGGACTGCAACCCCATGCCAGGCATTCGGGTGACTAAGGCCCTGAGTTCTTCATGAAGTGGGAGAAGAGTTGTGCTCCTCTGCCTAACTTGCCTGTGGGGCCCAATTCAGCAAACATGCATGTGCAGATTTCGCTAACCGGAGTAGGCCTCTCTTGGTGGAATGTAGGGCTCCCTCAGTCTCTCCTGTTGAAGCACAGAATATGAGGGAGGTGGTCTATTCCCTCACACCCCTGCGTTTTACTAAACCCATGCGAGCACCTAACACCAAGAGAGGACTGAGGCACCGATCTTTGAGATGGGTGGGGTGTAGCATGCACCTCAGCTTGGCACCTCCCCCTGGCTGCCTTAGGCAAGGATCTGCCCAGCTAGCATGCTGCCTTTTGGGAATCCCATTTAGCAGTGCCTGCGTCTCCCCACGCATTGTACAGGGAACTTGGGTTCTACTCAGGCTTCATGAATCCTGGTGATTTTCTAGGCACCTACAAGTTAGGCCTGGGGAAGCTTTTTTGTAAACCTAGCCCTACATGGATTTTCCAGGGAACTGCAATATAGTCAGGAACTGAATGCAGGTCTCTCAACTCCTAGTCCAGTGCCCACCTCACAAGACCATCTTTATTCCAGGCATGCTCAGTGTGGCCTCATACAGGCAGACAATAGCTCTGCACAGTATGCTCTGCATAGAATCAGAGGGCTGGAAGGGACCCTGAGAAGTCATCAAGTCCAACCTCTGGCACTCAGGCAGGATCACGTAAACCTTGGCCAACCCAGTGAAGGTGTGGGGCTTGACAATGCCGTGTCAGACAACTGCCAGTGGAAACACACACTCAGCAGTGGATGGGTGAGGAAGGACCCTCCCCCCCAATCCACAGTCAGTTATGCAGTAGACTCTAGGTGCAGTATGGAAGGGTGTTTGAGCAGAGGTTTGGTATGGATTTTGTTTGGTTCTACTTTAAAAAGGAAGCTAAATTTAGCAGCTGGAACAGAACATAGTCCCCAGGGAGCCTTTGGCCTTTATAGCAGAGCTGACACAGACCTAATTCCTGCCCAGAGAAACTACCAGTGGCTGAGGGGAAGTCAGAAGGTGGCCTGGGTGGCCATTGCTCTGGGTAGGAATGACAGCTGAGGCTAATGAATGGCTCTGAAGGTAGGCAGGAGCAGGCAGGCCTAGGCAGTGTCAGGTCAGGCACATCTAGATCCCCAAGTCTGGATCAGGGCAGAAGGTTGGGTACTGGAGCCCCAGAGTCAGGGCAGAGTCAAAGGAAAGCAACATGGTGGCAAGGATGGGCTGAATATCTCAGGACTGGGGAGAAAACTGGACTGAGTCCCTCAGGGTAGGAGGAGGAGGAAGACTGGAGGCCACGTCCCTGGGGGCTGGAGGGATAGGAGGAAGGGGGAGAGCTGCATTATTTTGCTGAGTCCACTCCTGTGATCTCCTGTCATTCTAGACAGGGCTGGTGAGTGGCTTGGTCTCACAGTGGAACCTGCATAGAGGAGGGCGTGGTGTTACTGTGAAACACAGGCTGCCTCAACTCCTACGTTTATCTTCCCAGTGACTGATCCTCTGAGGCATATGCATGTGTAATCAGCTGCCTCTTCAGCACAGTCGTGGCCAGGAGAGAGCTGAAGGGCAGCACTGGTCCACGCAGAAGCAGAGCAGGGAGCAGCAGGAGTCTAGATCAAGAAGGTGCAGGGGAAGTTACTGTAGCATCACCTAGAGCATGCAGTGCAGCTTCCCCCTCCACTGAAAGCTAATGGTCCAGACTGTGAGCCCTCTCCTGTGATATCCCTGCCACCTTCACAGGATGAGACCACTGTATAATACACCTTGGCAGTTCTGGGCAACTCTAGAGTCCTAAGACTCCTTAGCCTGTCAGGTCCATCCCGCAGGATCATCCCCCAGCCTGGTTCCAGCACTTTGCCCATGTCAGTTTTCAATATCTCTTTAGTCTCCAGGGAGATGATTCCATAGCTTGTTCCTAACGTTTGACTGTTAGGAAACAGTTCCTTCTATGGAGCCTAAGTTTTGCATCATTCAATTACATTCTGCCTCTCCTTGGCTTTTCCCTTGGGCCACTTCCCATTTCTTTTCTTTAGAAATGGTCTTTAGGTGCAGGCCCTCAGCTGGGGGAGTTTTGGGTCCTGAAATCACAGTAGGAGAAACAGCTTATTTCTTAATTAGGCAATGAGATTTATATACCCAGAAGCGAAGAAAACAGATGCCTGGATTTCCAAAGCTGCGTGTGATATTATTGGTAGCCCCTTGAGACTCCCCCATGGATCGCCAATGTGCTGGGTGGGGTACAAACACATGACTAAAGGACAGTCCCTGTCATAAAGAGGTCATCATTGAAGTATCCATAACGATGAGGGCATTCCTAGGAACACAGGCACAGGTCTGCCCCCACGCCCTTTTCACAAGATTTGATCAGGGCAAAGGGCACATCTCCACCCCCTCTCTCCCAGGTGCCAAGCAACTGAGGTCATGCCTCTGGTGCCACAGGTACAGGATGTTCCCAGCTTTGTCTGTGTCAGCAAGCATCTCATGTTGCTTCTGCTCCCAGTCCACCGATGAAATGGAAAGAGAGGTAGTACGCGCCTCTAGGCATCTGTGGCTATTCAGTTAAGACTCATGGTCTGCTGCACGGCCCCATCAGCTGGTGTTAGAGGGTCAGGCAGCCACCACTGAGGGGTTACCAGGGTGAAGGACAGAGTGGAGAAGCAACGACTATTTTGAGAGACAAGATTTTCTCTCTGGGCTGAGTTCCCCTTACTTGAAATGGCTGGCACCTCAGCTTGTAAGCTGCAGAGAAACCTGGGTTGGAGTTTTCTACTGTCAAGACATCCCACGTTATAAAAACCCAACTGCCCCTTGTTGGCAGTTCCAGCAGAAGCAGCCAGGGCTGATTCAGTCCCATCCCAAGAGCTGCTGCACTCAGGGTCAGGATTTAGGTGAGTGGAGCACAGGAATGATTGTGAGATGCTCAGATACAATGGTGATGGTGGCCATCAGTGACTCACTAGATAGATATGAATCACTAGCAGGGGAAGAACTTGCCAGCTTCACTTATTTCAGTGGCTAGCACCAACCGGCACTACATGCTGATTGTTGAGACGCCTTTGAAAAAGCCCTTTACCAGCCTTGTTTGGAGTGGCTTGCCCCCCTAGGGACTAGAGAAAGCTGTCAGAACCCAGAGGGAGTTCTTAGCTCCAAATGTCACCAGAATAATGACCCAGGTTCCAGCTGTCCTGGAACTTGTTTCCTACCGCTGGAAGGTTTTCTGCCATTAGTCTGAAAAGCAGAACCTTTGGGAGCAGTGAAGCAGGGGCAGGTTAGCTTTAGCAGTGAAATTAATGCGGGGATTCATCGCCATTTTGACTGACCAAGCTCAGCCTCATCAGCCTGATATGTGATTAAAAGCTGAGCTGAAGAGCACTGCAGGGGGTTAAATTTGGCTGACAGCATAATGGAGGATTCTAATGACTTACCTGATAGGAAAGCGACATTTATACTGGCACTTTTGCTCCATAGTCCCAAAGCACTTTACAAACCAATTTGCAAAGACAAAGGATCGCTGCACCCACCATTGGAACACTACCACTTCTGAGATGGAATGCAGCAGCTGGCTAGCAGCATGCAGCAATACTACAGAACAGCTTAGAGGGAGTGAAGAAGAATTCAACTGAGGTGGCACAGGGTTGATTTAGGCAGGCGATGAGATTACCCAGCTAGAAGTCCTCCAGGGGACTGGCTCTAACACCTTTTGCTCTTGCAAAATATGCACGAGGAGGCAGAAACGTGGTTTTACATTTTATCCTAAAATTGAGGGTGTTTGATGCAGCAGAAAATGGAGAGCCATAGGAATGTTTATCTGCAGACAGGAGACTTGGCCACTTGTGGAGTCATGGGGAGAGGGGGCAAAATCTCACAACCACAGAAGGAAGGAGACTTTTCCAGCACTCTGTATAAACAGGTGCTCAACAGAGACATGAGGCACCCCAGCTGGGGCATATCGAGAGGCAGAATATGGGGAACAAGGAATAGAACCAAAGCTCTGGGCTTTGCGCCCCAGTTTGTCAAGTTCAGATTCAGATGCAAATTTGCAGCTTGAGTTCGATGCTACTTGCAGTCCAGCAAGAGGAGCCAGACCTGGGTGTTCTGGAGAGCTGGGGAGCTATTGGTAAAGAGGCAGCAGCTGGTTGGTTAGTGGCTTGAGGACAGGTGTGGAGCAGAGACCCATGGGAAAGGCTCCAGCTGTAAGAATGGCAAGTGATGTCATTTGGGTGCCACTGAAAAAATACCCCAAATGTGGCAAGTTAAGAGCCTCTGAAAATGTCTCCATTTGTTAGTGTCTGGCAACTAACTTCTCTAAAGATTCAGCCTACACTGAGCATGCTCCAGTCCCTTGCGGCTCTAGATGCTGACTTGACTAAACATGCACCATCCCCACAGATCAACTGAGCATGCTCCAATCCAAGGCTGAGGGGGCTAAGCAGCCCTTTCCCTGCAATTGCTCCTACTGGCAACCAATGGACACTGCAGGCTGGGTACTGAACCTGGAGTGCAGGGAGTGCAGGGAAGAGGGCAGGGGCAGAAGGAGTGAATTTGGGCAAAGAACCGGGGAGAAGATTAGGAGATGGAATTGGGATAACTGGACTGTCTGGGCAAGGAGCCTGGGACTGGGAGTCAGAGGGTGGTGGGCAGGAGGAGATGGAGATCAGACAAGGAGCCAGAAGGGCTGTGCCCAAGGTGCATCTCATGATCAATGGAAATGGAGTCTGATGATGGCCCATGTTCCTGGAAGGTGGTTACTGATGGGACAGTAGGGATATTCAGCTGCTCAGCCACATGAACAAAGCAATGCACAAGGTTTAACACAGCTCCACATGTTCAACTTCACCTGCATTCAGCTTCATTCCTTGCTAATGAAACAGGGTGGATCTGCTCTTGGGTTGGATCAGTGTGTGGAGTGAAGGAGGCTGTTGTCTGTAGGACCCTGTCTCATTTGTTGCAGAAGTTGGAAGGTGTGTAGTGAAGGAGGCAGGGGGATTACAGCAAGAGAAGGGATAGCCTCATGGTTAAGACCATTGAATGCTGCCCTGTAGAACTGGATTCTGCTGGCCCTGCCACAGAGTTCTTGTGTGATATGGGTCAAGCCACATAAACACAACTACCCTCATTATATGTGTGCCCAACCTGAGACCCTGGAGCGTGATTTACAGCTGCCCTCATACTCAATTTGAGCTGGACTTGAGTATATGAACTACTAGCTATAAGGCTGAGTACTCTGAAAAACTGAGGCCTGACACCTCAGATTAGGCACTCCAAATTAGTGGAAACCTTTGACATTAATCTCCCTGAATCTCAGTTTCCCATCTGTAAAATGGGGATAATACGCCCCACCACCTCACAGGCATGGCATGAAGATAAACTCATTCGGGTCTATTTATCGCATGAGCTTTCATGGGAGAAAATCACATGTAAGTGTCTGATGAAGCGGGATTTCCCCCCACAAAAGCTCAAATGATAAATTAATGTGTTAGTCTTTAAAAGTGCCACTAGAACCCGTGTTTGTATTGCTGAACTAGAAAGACATGGCTACTTCTTTCAGCCTTGTCGTTCAGGTCTGTGAAGCATGCAGATACTGTAGTGATGAGACTTGGAGAAAAGCCTGTGAGAAAACTAATCATTCTTTCACCAGAGCAGGGTTTGAATAGTGGGCAGTTAATAAGGCTTGGGGCCACCCATTGACCAAGGAGGAGAAAAGGGTGTTGATCATTGAGCAATGTCGGCCCTGTGCATTGGAAGATTATGATCATCTAATTAAAGACTGCAGCATGCTGCATCCACACAAGGTTTGGGGGCGGGAGGGGCGGGGGCAGAGTTAAGGTCAAACCAGCAACATGGTATTTCCTAACTATGGAATACTTGCCTTCGCGACCTTAATACTGTCCTTGTTCGGTACCTTTTGAGATGTTATCTGAACACATGGCACAAACCCCTTAAAGAGATCATTGCTCCACGGGGCTGCCAGAAAACGTTGCCACAACGGCTCTGCATCTAATCTCCTGAAATCTTTCTCTTTGTTGTTTTTGTTTTTCCCATCCTCCGAGGACTCCAGTCTGTCTCAGGCACTCAGATTTGGAATGCAAACCACTAATGTGTTCTCAGTCAGGAGCAGCCCGTGGCTGCAGGCTATAGACACAACACAGACTTGAAATGGCATCTGCCTCTGTGTGTGAGAGTCTCTCTCTATTCATCATGTCGACTTCTCTAGGTTGAAATACTGGAGACATCAAGGGCTTCCATACCAAAAAAAAATGGATAGGCCTCTCTTTCTAAATATAGGTCCACAGTCATCCTCACCCCATAGTCTGGGCAAAGGCACCTTCTCTGCTCTATGACAGTGGCTCTCAACCTTTCCAGATGATTGCGTCCCTTTCAGGAGTCTGATTTTTCTTGTGTACCCTCAAGTTTCACCTCATTTAAAAACCACTTGCTTACAAAATCAGACAAAAAGACAAAAGTGTCACAGCAAACCATTACTGAACAATTGCTTACTCTCATTTTTACTATAGAATCAATTGGGATGTAAATAGTGTACTTCTTTTCAGTGCAGAGTATATAGAGCACTATATAGACTAGACAAATTCCAAAGGGGTAGCCGTGTTAGTCTATTGTAGAAAGACAGCAGAGTCCTGTGGCACTTTTAAAGACTAACAGATTTATTTATCGCATGAGCTTTCGTGGGAGAAAATCCCACTTCGTCAGATGCTTTGAAGAGTCTTTAAAAGTCGTTAAAAGTGCCACAGGACTCTGTTGTCTATATAGATTAGACTATACAATATAGTAGTGTATATAGAGCACTATAAACAAGACATTGTCTGTATGAAATTTCAGTTTGTACCGACTTTGCCAATGCTTTTTATGTGGCCTGTTGTAAAACTAGACAAAGATCTAGGTGAGTTGATGTATCCCCTGAAAGACCTCTGCGTACCCCCAGGGACACCCATGCCCCTGGCTGAGAACCACTGGTCTACAGTTCTTTACTATAAAGAACAACGAGAGTCCTGTGGCACCTTATAGACTAACAGATTTTCTTCGGCATAAGCTTTCATGGGCTATAACCCACTTTGTTAGATGCAAGTTCTTTACTATGTACACAGGAGTCGGATAGCTAGGGCCTCAGCAAATTATCTTCAATCCCATTTTGCAGGGATTGCCTTTATTGAGGCTTGGATTCACCAATCTATTTATGCACCCATCTTTCTAACTTTATGTACCTGAGGGATCTATTTGAAGTCAGTGGAATTACGCTCTTGCTTAAAGGCAGGCATGTGCTTAAACTACCTTGCTGCATATTGACAATGCTGTTAATGAGCAGAATGTCCTGCACATCAGGAAAGATAAAGCTGGGAACTGTGCGGCTTTGTGACCCAAGGACCTCTTGTGTCCACTGGCAAAGGGCACATGTTGTGTAAGCGGAGAGGGCTGCTGACATGAGGATCCCAAAGAGCTCACCCGCAGGCTCATTCAGCTCTTCTATCTTGAGGCCCTGACTGGATGTTACACTTTTTAACAGACTTTGATGAAAATCATCTGGCAGAGCTACTGAAGAGGGTCCTGTTACTGCCTCATCGGGGGACAGTAAGGAAGAGGCTGGTAATCACAGTGGAGTAGGATCCTCTTCCCTGGCTGAGGTGGGTGGCCTCTCTTGGTCTGACTCCACAGCCAAACGCTGTGCTCTGGGAGATGGAAGACCTTGGTACCAAGGTCCCTGCCACCAAATGGTCTTGTGGGACTCTGGAAGGGGGAACCCGTCTGGGTTCCAGTATTGCCATGGTCCAGGCTGCTGTCCTTGAGGCATGCCCCCATTGGGGCACTGTAGAGAAGCCAGGTGCTGGGGCTGAGCCCTGTCCTGACCTCAGTCTCTGAGCTGCTCTCCAAGGATCAGGGCAGTGCCGACTCTGAATAGCTTTCAGCACGGTAGGGAGCATAGCAGCATTCCAGCACTGGGGATCAGCGTGGAGAGTCTGAATGTTGAGCATCTTAGGACCAGCTCTTCCCTTTAGGTTTTTTAAGGCAGTGGTTTGCAAACTTTTTTTCTTGGGACCCAGCTGGGAAAATAAATCATTTACATCTGCGACTCAACAGCTACGTCTTTGAGCAGTGCATTCCGTCTTTCGGTGGGGCAGCAGGGGGTGCCGTGACCCAGTACCGGAGGGTCTGCCACCCAATAGCGGGTCCCGACCCATGGTTTGAAAAGCAGTGTTCTAAGCACTAGAAGAATGAGGTCCAGGGACCCACGCCAGGAGCCCAGCAACCTGTGATGTTCCAAGGCTGTTGCTCTGCTGACTGGTGCCAGGCATCCAGGGACAGATGGCAGGAGCCCAGCCTCTCTCTGTGTTATACCAAAAAGAGTGCCCAAGGGGAAAAGGCAACACGCCGCGTTTATTATAGAAGAGAACAAAATTATAAACTAACATATCTATACACACACACCCACATGCACACATTCATCCACGTGCCCAAACACACCAGAAGATATTCTGCAGTTCATACAATTATCAGTCCTGATTGTGGCTTTAGTCTGTTGCTGGAGTTCGTTGCTCGTGGCAGCTACCTGGCCAGGGAAGCTGAACACGAGGAAGAGCGGGGTCTCTGTCGGGCCCACACTGACGCTCCTTTCTCTCAGGTGTATGCAGAACTGTGTCCCCCAAAACTCTGGAGTCTCACCCAGTCTTTATAGGTCACGCCGCTCCAGGGCCTCTGTGTGTCCGTTGGTCACCAGGCAGTTGCAGACGTGACGTCCAGCTCGTTTTTTGATAGCTTGATTAACTTTATCCTTTTGTCTCTGGGGTGGATCCTTTTGTTTTTGGGGATGTGTTCACATTCTTCAGCCGCTGGAATGGACTTTGCATTCATCAGGACAAGCTGGCAGTTTGGGACTGGTTCCCACATACATACACCCTCCATCCACACCTTGCTCAGACAATGTAGGCTATTCACTCTAGAAATAGTTTCACACAAGATGGGGTACATTGGTCAAAGATGGAGTCTAACATTTTCAATACAGAGTTTTACATTACTTCAAATGTTATACTTTTCTTTAAATGCTGCAGAGACTGGGTAAAAAGGGTTGTCATACCTATTTCCTAAGGGTATAGGTGTAGGTTTACACAACAATGCAAGCTGGGAGAGAGTGGCTCAGAGGGAGCAGACCCCCCCCCTCCTAGCCAAGAGAACCCCAAGGTCAGTGGTTTGGGGTCCAAGAGGACAATCCTATTAACAATGTAACTCATTACAAATGTCAATCATCATGAACCAATTAAGGCTATATAAGGATTGACACAAGTTATGAATGAAACCAATAAACCAGTTAAGACTAGAGAAAGTTATGAAACCAATAAACCAATGAAAACTATATAAAAGGTAGACAACAGAGTCCGGTGGCACTTTTAAAGACTAACAGATTTATTTATTGCATGAGCTCATGTGATAAATAAATCTGTTAGTCTTTAAAAGTGCCACAGGACTCTGTTGTCTTCTACAGTAGACTAACATGGCTACCCCTTTGGAATTTGACTATATAAAAGGTAGAGATTGATACAAACAGAGATTGACAAAGTTATACAAATAGCAAAATCACCCGCATATCCCTACGTCTGCACTGCTCTGGAGAGTGGGGTCTTGTGTCAGGTGACCATCTACACACGGGCAAGTGGTGCCTGGGAGACAGGGACTGCCAGGCAGGTCTCAGTGCCAGTTTGCCCTTTGATAGACGGCCCGCTGGCTCAGGTGCCAGGTTATGGGATGGTGGTCTACCCTCCCTTAGTGTCAGCAGTAGAGGAATCACCAGGAGATCTTTCATTGCTTGAAAGACTTCTAGAGCTGAGCTGACATTACTACCAGGTGGCAAGGTCCTTCATTGCTATTCAGAGTCAGTGGTGGGTACAGAACAGGGGTCAAAGATCACAACGGTCAGGGACCCTTTGGGGGCTGCGGAGATCAGCAATCCAATGAGGCTCTCTCCTGCTCACCCATACTTTTCTTCTTGTCGGCTAGTGAGCTCCCTCACTCAACAGGCATCTTTTATGGCCCCTTCTTCGACATCAAGGATAGTGATCAGTGCCAGGAAGAAGGTGCCAGAGGAGCACTGTGTGCTGCAGCCCTGCAAATCCGTGGATATCTGCATGCACGGATACAATGTGGATATACGCAGATCATTTCTTGCAGATGTAGATCGGATATGGATCCACATATTTTTATCTGTGCAAGGCTACAGCCCTGTAAATACACGGATATCTGTGGGTATCCGCATTATATCCACATCCGCAGATACCCGCAGACCAAATCTTGCAGATGCAGATCGGATACGGATCCACACATTTGTATCCATGCAGGGCTCTACTGTGTGCTAAAGCTGTGGTGCTTGGTGCCAAGTCTGATCTCCTGGGCTCCAATGCCGGACTGAGTGCCAACTCCATTAGAATGGCCTTAAGCTGATTATCACAGTCCTTTTTAGTCCAGAACATGGGTGAAAGCTTTCACGGATTTATACCTCGGACAGATGTAAGCTTCCCCAAGGCACTTCAGGCAGTTCTGATGCAAATCACTCTTTGGCAAAGGCTTCTTACATAAAGTGCAGGGCTTAAAGCCCAGGACATGGGCCATTCCCCAGCCCTGGGCCACTATCTTAACTCTGAAACTAACGTACACTTAAAACAAATAAAGAACACTAGGATGAAGACGACTTGTGAAAGCAAGAAACACTCCAGTACTTTCACTGGCAGTAAGAAGGGACTTGGGGAGGCGGCAGCACCTATATCCAGGCACGTATGTGCATTGCTCCAGAGGACGCTAGAGCCAGCCCTACAGGTACCACTAGGGGAAACATTTCTGGTACTACTGCATGTGACTCACATACATCTAATTGGAAATGGACATGAGCAAGAACTCAAAGAACTACCTTGGATGACCAATAAGGATACTATCTTATATTTACATGGGATCATTCAGAAAGAAAGGGGCCAAATACGGGCCAGGCTGCACCTTGTCAGCCTGGAAGAGTTAATGAAATCACAACTGAAGGTGTTATAGCTGCTTAAAATGCCAGAACTGGGCAGCCAGCCCTGTGTGAGAGACAAGAAGGGACCCTTGGCCGATTGCACAAGGAGGCAGAACATCAAGGTTGGTGCAGAGACTCCATTTCCAGCCCTTAGCCGAGGGCGAGTCAGCTTGCCCAGTAGCCACATCCCTTGCAATCCATTGCATTTCCTCTGATCCTGAATCATGCGCCCTTTGGCCACCCAGGCTGTGGCCCCTGAGGTCAGCTATACATGGATTTTAGCTTGCCTATGTATTAGCAGATCCTTTTTCCTTCTTCCCTTCTCAGAGTGCTGCGCCGCTTTCTCTTTCTCCCGCCCTCCTGTTCACAAGATATTCTGGAGAAGCAATGCTGATATTAACATTGCCTCTTCCCCAAAGCACCGGTACTGAGATGGGCCTTGCACTTTCTCAGCCAGTACAGACAGCGACTCCAGAGACAGCAGCCTCATCTTCAAAAGAAATAGCCCTCAACGCTGAGGCAAGAGGCACACAGCCTCCTGGGACCCTGCAAGGCAACGGTACACAGAGCTGTGCTTTATGCCAAAGCCGAATGTGCCTGACAGAGCTCAAGAGAGGGAAGCTGTTTTAAATAATCATCTCATCAATTACCGAGCTTCCAAAGCTTGCCCACTGGAGCTCAGACTCTCTGTGCTTGTATTTGGGCTTGATCCAAAACCCATTGAAGGCAGTGGGAGTCTTTTTCCTGACTTCAGTGGGCATTTTCTCACGTGTGCCGACTCCAGGGCCTGTTCCTGCAACCACTGTACAAAAGGAAGACATGCTGCCATCAATAGACATAAAGCAGATACGTCCAAACCCCCCTTATTCCCTCTATGCAGCAGCTTAAAACAAGCCACCTCATTCTCAGGGGCCCTCCTCTTTGATGGCTTCCTGCTGTCTAGTACATTCTGATAGGAACTTTATCCCAGAATCCTTTTCTGGGGCTGACCCTTTAATGTGGCACAGCCAAGCAGATGCAGTGCTAAGCTGTCCCTTTTGTAACCGGCAGCATCTGTCTTCCACAAGATGGCAAAGTCTTACACAATGAGATGCCAACACCACATCTTAACCCTCCCGCCCAACACACTCAACTCCGAGCAGCATGTGAGAGCAAGATAGTCTCTGGAAGGGTCTGTCTTACCATAACAAGGCTAGTTCAGAGATCTTGGCTAATAATCCCACCCCAGCCCCTTGTCAAACTGCAGATGCTGAACTCTGGTACACCAGCAGGACGGACACATGGAGCACCTTCGGATGGGAGATGCGTGTGTCCTTCATTGCACCTGACCATTTCAGGAGAGCGTCCCACCAGCAAGCCCCACTTGATGCAAAGAAGGGCGCAAGCCGCACAAGTTGGGTGTTGGCTGTTGTGAAGCTCATGCACTTCAGGGGTGTTTTGAATTGTTATGATTTGGATCTCTCCTCTGACCAATGGGAGGCATCCAGCTTAGACGGTCAGAGCCCCTGATTCTACCACCTGTGCAGAGGGTTGTGAAGGGTATCCACTGTTCACCTGCACTCCACATTTAACCATGTCTGAAAAGGGGCAGGAGGGTCCCAGTGGTGTGTGTAATGAGGATTAGCCTGAAATGTCAGCCTAGAAAGGCCCATGTTCTCTCAGAGCCTGGTTCACCCTGTTCCTACTCCCCATTCCCCCACTGCAGTGAGCTGTAGGATTCCATTTAGTGTATCAAAAGCCTCCTGCCTGGCGCAGTTAAACTAAACCTTTGTAGTAGGAGTCCCCAGGGGTGCAGGGCTCCTGGAAGAAAGAAGAGAAGTGCTCTGGTGTGTGTGTTAGTGGGGAGGGGGTGTTTTCATGCCTCTTCATTTAAATAACTTCTGACAAGTTAGAATTATTTACTCTTAGCTAAGCCTTCTGGCCAGCAGCCACTCTGGAGTCTGAATAACGTGGTAGTGAAATAGGGTGAACTCCAGGCTAGTGAAAAGAAGGTTCTTAGAGCTTGTTCTTTTCAACGAGCAAACTGAACTGCTTCTGAACCCTGTAGGCTGCTGCTGCCCCTGGTGGCTGTCACCCCAGCTGACCAGTAAGCCTCTGGGGGTGCGTTATCTAGGTAACCTTACCAGTGGCTCTTCTCCCTCGTAGCCCTGGCTCTGGGGACTCACTCCTAAGACACCGGTCCGAGTGAGAGGACTCTGAGTCATCATCTTTTCTAAAGACAAGTAAAGTTAGTTACCACTTTTCCAGCTGAGACTTTTTTTGGGTGGAAAATGGCTTTTTGCCTGCCCCTCCCCAGCCCTTACAAATTGGGAGAGGAGAGGAAACAATTTTTAAAACATTTCCCATAAAAAGCAATTGGTATTTTTCAATTAGCTCTAAATACCAGGTTCTCCTATGCTTGTCCATAAAAATGGCCATACTGGTTCAAACCAATGGGGCCATCTCACTCACTCTCCTTTCTTCAACAGGGACCAGTGCCAGAGGAATAAGGAGGAATATATAAAACAGGGCAATTTCATAGAGATCCATCCTTGAGTTCTCCACCAAGCTTCCAAAAGTCACAGATCTAGTGTCATCCCAAGGATACAGTTGCATCCCTGATCACCTTAGCTAATAGCCAGTGATGGTTCTATCCTCCAGGAACTTACCTAGTTCTTTTTTAACCCTATTATATTTTTGTCCATCACAACATCCCATGCCAATGAATTCCTCTTGTTTGTATTAAACCTATTGTTAATTCATTTCGTTGGATGACCCCTGCTTTTTGTATTGTGGGGAAAGGCAAACAACACTGCTCTGCTCACATTTTCTACACCAGTCACGATTTCATAGACCTCTCTCTTATCTTGCCTCTCAGATGTCTCTTTTCTAAGGTCAACAGCCCAAATCTTTTGTCTCTCTCTGGGTTTGGAAGCCATTCCAGACCTTTCCATTGTGAAACATTATTAGATGATGAGCCCTGAGAGCCAAAGGGTGGCTTTTTACCATGCTGTTCTCTCACACAATGACCTGAACACCACCCAGCATCCTTCACACATACCAACACATTCCAAGATGGTGGATAGGGCCATGGGGCTGAGGATGTAAGGGGAAAGGCAGAATCACCTTTCTGAGCCCCTTCCATCGCAGCTGTTATGAAGTGTATTTTAGAATTGCTGTTGGCAGGACTTCATTGAAGAGCAACGAATGCTGGATTTTTGTGGCAGCCATGGACAGCGCCTAGAATGCCGACTTTACCCTGAATGCACAGGGCGTCTTTCTGTGCAGGGCAGCCCCGAGTCAACCAATAGATATGCAGTCACTCAGCACAGTTGTAATGGGGACTCAGAGCAGCTAACTTCCTGCACCTCTCTGTAAGGAAGCCACCATCTGAACACGATGCTGCTATCCCTACCAACGACAGAGGGGGGCCTGAGGAACTCCATTTATATCAACGTGAAGAGGAACCCTGTCCAAGCAGAGAGGAGAAATCCAACATAGGACTGAGATTTCCAGGAGAAAAGCACGTCCACAAATGCAGAAGCATCAATTGTTTTAATTTAATATAGTGTGGCACTAAACCCTGGCACCCTCCTAAACCCAATCCATCACTGTGCATTTCCTTTTGCTGATGTTTACAGTCAACTGCACTAGTTCAGCTTGTTTTTTGGCTGTTGAGCCAGGTTCGGAGGTTTGGCTTGGCTCTGCCTTTGAATTTTCTGACTTGTCTAGATCTATTATCCAGGCAACAGAGCATTCAAATTAATACATGAAAGAGCCTGGCCAGTAGCTTTTTAATCATGACTAGGACCCTTGGGCATTCTCTGCAAATCCCACCTCTGTTTTGAACACAGACAGAAGAGCACCGCCAGTTCTTGAATGGGATTCCATGTCAAAGGTTGTGGTTCATGTTAAAGCATTGCAAACATTGTTAGAGAAGTTAGGCCCAATTTTCCTCTTGGATACATCTGTGTGAAACTGGAGTAACCTCAGTAATATGAGTGTCACTCTAGATTCACACTGGTAAAAAAGCATAACTTGCCTAATATCTGTTATTTAGGGAAGTCATTATCCATTTTCTGGAGTAACGGGTACATCACACAGTAGTACTCACAGGGCCCAGCTATGATTAGGGCCATTGTGCTAGGTACACACACATCGTAAGAGACAGTCCTGCACTAAAAAACTTACATTCTAAATCAGGGATCAGCAACTTGTGGCACCCGGGCTGTGTTTGAGCAGTGGGCTGCACTGCTCCAAGCACCAAGCAGAGCTGCGTGGCAGCCGCTCCTCCATTCCGGCCCCATCCCTCTCCACGTGGACCCAGCAATGCCAGCCCCTGGCCAGAGCTGGCACACAAGCAGGAGAGGAAGGCTGCCTGCCTTTGCACATCTGGTGTCCCTGTGGCAGAGGAGAAGATGGGAAGCTGAGGGGTTGGGTCAGCGCCACTATCCCCAACCCTGTCACCGCCATAGCCACCAAACACGGCACATGGGAGGGGGAGATTTGGCATCCCCTGCCCAAAAGATTGCCAGCCCCTGGTTTAAATGCTTTTTCATGAATTATGATGAAATGCTGTCCTTTGTATCCAGCAATGATGTCATGGCATCACACTGTTCTCCTGTGGCTGTAGGCAAGTGAGGAGGAGCAAGATCACCAACAGATGTCATGTTGGAATGTGCAGACTCCCAATGAAGACTTAACATGATGCTTGGCCCTCTATTCTATTCTATTCTATTCTATTCTATTCTATTCTATTCATTTTGTGGCTGTCTTCCTTAAAGTGTTAAAAAACTTTATGAATAGTTGCTCGCCATTCAGGTCTGTGCTTGGCTAGATCTTCAAAGTGGCCAATATTTATACTACATAAAGGCAGATTCTGCATAAAGATCTCAAGTAATTTCACTGGTCACCCCTCCTATATCTTCTGAGTTTCCATTCATCATGGAAAACTTCTTTCAGGAGGCTACCACTGCTCATTCTGGTAACATCGCCTGTCCATATCAGTTGAGCTTTGGTGATTATTGCCTTGATGTAGGTTGGTTGTGCTCTTTCAAGGATGTTAATACTTGATATTTTGTCTTGCCTCTGGACCTTCAAAACAGAGTGGAGACAGTACATGTGAAATTTTTCAAGATACTTAATGGGTCTGCAATAAATTGTCCATGTTTCACGCCCTATTGCTGCTGCATTGTATATAATCAGTTTTGTTGACTGATGGTGTGCTGGTTGAGTAACCTTTGGCAAAGTCAGAAGATAATTTATCTTTCATATACTAGGCCTGTTTGCTATTTCTTTATCCAAGGAACCATCGCTTGAAACGGTACTGCCAAGGTACGCAAGGCAATTGACATGCTTTTGTTTTCTATCATCAATCATGATGTTCCACTCAGTGGTAATAGTTGATGGAGCTGGTTGAAAAGTACGCTTCAGTTTTTTCCATGCAGATGTTGAGTCCAAACCATTCAGTTGTGAGAGAATCCATCCGCTCACTTGCCCTATGACTATGCAAAGCACAATCACCCACAAAAGGGCTTCCCATATGAAGCCAGGAACTTTTGTCTTTGATGTAAGCCTTCAAAGACTGAAGAGTTTTCCATTGGTTCTGTGCCTGAGGAAGATGCCCTTTTGAAGCCTGTGGGTTGTTTAATTCAGAATGGCTACAAAACCACAAGGCATGCAAATTTGTTTTACTCCATTGAGAATGGGCAATGGGTCAGAGAAGCTACCAGCTAAGAGTACTTGACTACTCAGTGTCTTCATGGAATTGACAGATGATATTAACAAATCGATTGGGACAGGAAAACTTTTCCAGAGGCCATTTCTGCTCAATGTTAAACTTTTGGGAAGGGATCAATGAAGACAGTGCACAGTTCCATATTTTGTTCAGTGCATTTTTCCTGAAGCTGTCTCTTAACAACAGTCACGTTTGTAGTGCTCCAACCTGATCTAAATTCACATTAGAGCTCTGTTAGAAAATTATCAGATAGTATTTCAGATAAGCCAATTGAACAAAACATGGGTGAGAATTTTATCACCTCCACATTATAGGGGGATACTCTGGTAGTTAGCACAGACCAATTTGTTATCTTCATTTTTGTGTAGTGTAACTATGATTGTATCTTTGAAACCCTGAGGAATTTCCTCAGCTTCCTAGACATCCTGGGTAATATCTTGGAGATACTAACAGTTTGGGGGCTTGGAAGTTTACAAAATTTCAGCTGGTATGCTATTTTTGCCTCATGGTTTACCTGACTTAATTTCTTGGATATCTTTTTGCACTTCCTCAACAGTAGGTGATTGGGTGATTTCTTCATTTGTGGGGTACTGGGTTAATTTCTGCAGCACCTGTGGACTGACAGTAGAGATCTGGTTGAATAGCTCAGTAAAATGCTGCACTCATCTTATCTATGATTAAAGTGGATCCATTTGAACTTTTTAGCAGAGTTACTCCATGTTTCAGTGGGCCTTAAATAGCTTTCAGAGAATCATAGAACGAATTTATGGTGTTCATATCAGTGTAACATTGTTATTATTTCTGCTTTTTATCCCCCACCGGTTATGCTATAGAACATAAAGCTGACTTTGAGCCTCAGCTTGCAGGTACTTGAATTTGTCTTTGATACTGATTCATTGTCATTTTGCCAAGACATAAACACATCGTTCTTTTCCTTGGGAATCTTTTTTATTTCATCATCATTTACATTAAATCAGTCTTGGTGCAGTCTTTGATTTTTTACTAAAGCTGCTTTGGAAGCTTGAAGAATGGCTGATTTGAATATATCCCATTTTCCAGTGTATTATTGAGTGATGATGTAATGCTATCAAATTTTTCCTTCATGTTCTGCCTCTGTTTCTCTTGAGGAAATGGGCATTTCAGTTATTGCATATTCATTTTTGGTTTAATTTGTTCAGCATTGTTTTGCTAGAGGAACAGCATGGAAATAGAAAATGGTCCTGGTCCTCCTGTTCATTGCTCTGATGTTTTTGATGTCCTTTATATCTCTTAGCTGCGTAACGATGTAGAACAGGTACCAATGCTTTGACCTCAGATGCATCCAAGGGTAACAGCCTTCCTTCCCCGACTGTTCATAGTTCAGTGCTCCCTCCAGCAGCCTGAGCAGTTGTACAATGATCCACACCTTTGTCCCTATTATGCAGGCCAAACCAGTTGTAGGTAGTCCAAGATCTGTATCATTAGTGCTAGTTTTAAGTTAATAAATATTGGATTATTTTCCCCTTCTTTGAGGTTTTTTGATTTTGCTGTGTTTTGTAAGTTTAGGCCACCGCATGCCTTGCCCATGTCATTATGAAGGGGGTTGATCAGATGTTCCTCTTGCCCCATGATGTTCCCCATGGAAAGTGCCCTCTAGACCCCAAGGAACAGCACTTGGCTATAGGCAGGGAAGAATGTGAGGCTTCCTCAGAAAGGATCATAAGATTTGGCTCCATAACCTGCTCTAGCAAGAAGCTGTGGTAGAGTGCACATCTGGGAGACCATCCCCTAAAATGGCAGCTCCTGGCCAGAGCAGAGTGTTGTCTAACCCTCCTGGAGCATTGATGTCTGTTGCAAACTACGATGCTGAAAGGGACACTGTCCCCTTGGTAAGATGACCTCATATCTGTAAGAAAAGGCTGTAGATGGATCCACCAGCTAAGTTTTTTGGATCAAGGTGAGAAAAGCAGCTCTGATGGTTTCAAAAAGCTGTGCTCGGGGGATCCAGCTGGACTCCTATGAATGCAGCCTGCTTCCCAGGATCCTGAGGTCCTAAGGAGAAGAAAGATCTGGGCTGGCTAGATAGTTCATCCGCATTTGGGTACTCCCTGGAACGGTTGGGCCATACCGGCAGGAACTAACACATTCCAGAGACAAGTGAAGTTGGCATCAGGGGTCTTGGAAACCTCACTGATGCTGAGTCCCAGTGGCTATGTCTACACTTGCTAAAATTAGTTCAAATTAGTTAGTTCGAACTAACTAATTCAAACTAATTTTAGTTAGTTCAAATTAGCTTAATTCGAACTAGAAAAAGTTAGTTCGAACTAAGCAAGTGCCATTCAGTTCGAACTAGCGATCCCCATGGCTTTAGTTAGTTCGAATTAAGCCTCCTTAATTTGAACTAACTTGCCAGTGTAGACATAGCCAGTGATTCTCCCATACGATTGGTTGGGTTGGTTCCTGAGAAATTCTTTTACTTGTGGCCACCCTACTCTAACCTATTGGCCCAAACAGTCAAGTGCAGTTTAGGCCTGACCCCAAGTTTCCATCTGGTTTTTATCTCAATCAACCTACCTCTCTGCCTTGGTTTTCCTCAAAATCCTGTAGTCAACCTGTGGAGGGGAGGCTGCAAAACATCAGGCAGCACAGAATAGTTAATCTGGAAACAGAACGGATCTGACTCTTCAGAGAGCCTGGGAACCAAACCTTCACTTAGCTTTGGAAAAGTTTGCACCTATTTGGGTTTCCTTTTCTGCCTGCTTCTGAGCTCCTTTCTTTAGGTGAGGGCTGGAAGTGGAATGTGAGACAAACTCTTCCCTACGTTGCTAGAACTCCTCCTTTAGCGAGATTTCACCCCGAAAGACGTGTGCAGAAGGTCTTGAACCCCACTCCTCCAGAGTTCTGGATTTGTCAAGAGGGGCTTCCTGGGAGAGCTCCCCCCATTCCTGATCTTGCATCCTCACAACCTCAGCTGCTTCCCTATCCCACACACGCTTCAGCTCCCTAAAGGACAGCTGATTGCATTACTTCTACATTATATCCCAGTCTCTCCTTTATGCCAACCACTTCTATTGAAATCAATAGAACGAAAGCAATTGAGAGGAGAAGATGCAGATGCACACAGACAAATAGCTATGCAAACAACTATAAGAAACCACTGGGGAGCTTTCCAATAAGCACATTAAAGCAAGAAATTTAAAACGTGAATTTTGTTACAAACAAAGCTAAGGTGTGTGTTGCCGGATAGTTATTATATTTTAATCTAGTTTTGAGGGCTCTTGCTTTTTAACATCCTCTTTCTCCAGCCTCATGGATAACCAAATAATAGAGTTGTTCACTTGTTTTACATACAGCTCTGAGGAAAGGCCAAATCCTCAATTGGTGTAAGTTAGAATCGACTTCAAAGGAATGTTGTGTCGGGACATCAGCTGACACTCAGGCCACTGAGCACAGGACTTGGGGGCTGCAATGCAGGTGGCTTGGAGATATTTGGGTAGGAAGCCAGTCAACCCCTCCCCAAACAACTTAAACAGCACCAGGGTGCTACAATCATCGCAAAGTTGATTTCTATTCTTGGAGCACCTAAAAGCTCCAGTGAGGAAAAAGTACCTATTGCGCGAGGAACTGTGGAAACAGTGAGTGTGTTCTGGCCACCTAGAGCTTACAATCTAGCTAGACAAAAGGCAGGATTATCATGTCCACTTCCCCCGAGACTAAGTAACATGACCAAGGTCTCACAGGGAGTGTGTGGCAGTATTAGGACTTGACCCCAGATCTTCTGAGTCTCAGGGCAGTATCTTCACCATGAAGACATCCTTTCTCTGACAAAAAGACGACGCTTGATCTCTTTATGCCACGGTCTGAACCCCAGGAGGTGTGCAGTTGTGGCTTTACTCACAGATTCCTTGGGCTGTGCTCCATCTGATGGACATCATAACATTTGAACCGACATGGATATATTTTTATTAGGAGTACCTACGCAGACGGGCTCCTTGGCCTTGAGCCCATCCGCATGGTGGTTTTGTTTGCAAGGGAGGGGAGGGCAGGGTGGGGAGTGGAATGTAAAGAATGGACTTATTCTTTTTAAACATAGTTTGATTTTGCCCACCTGAGTTTCATTAGCAGCCTCAATAGGACCTGATGCTGTTTCCTGTTCCCCTCTGGCTCTTTATAGGTAACAAGGAGAGGAAGTGATGGCAAACAGAAGCTTCAAGGAATAGGAGGATCTTGCAGGAGACCCTGACCGGGAGAAGGGTTGGGGTGTGCACTCCAGCTGAGACGTGTGGGAGTGGCAGCTTCGTGAAGAGCAGCCTAGGACAGAAGAAAAGCTCTGGGCAAGATGGAAGATGCCAGAGCTGAGTGTGGAAGTGCTGGCTATTTTGGGGGGACCCTGAGGATAGTTTTGAGTTATTTCTGATATTAAACCAGGCAGGGGTGGTATTAGCCATGAGAAAGATAGTGTGGAGTTCTTAAGGGGTCCTGAAGAAGGGAGATGGATGGACTGCCCTGTGAAGCTGTGCCTGCTCATGACAGGGGCACTCGTGAGGCAGCTGACTATGTTACACCAGGGATTTGTTTTTATGTGCCTGACTGCTCAAGGAGCCAGGGTTGATGTGGATCCTCACAATCCTGGCAGTAATACGTCAGAAGAAGAAGAGCTTCAAACTCATAAATGGACACCTGGGCAAGGTAGGTCAGGCTGTGAAAAATGACATCACAAAAAAACTAGAGTCCTTGGCAGCCACCATCACACTGAGCCTATTTTCCTTGTGTGCCTGCTTAGAGCAATCTCATCTAGAGCACTTTGCAGGAAGTGCGTAGGGGTGGAGTGGCAGGTTTGGAGATCAATGTTTTCCTGGCCATTCTGCTCACTATCATGGTTATCAGTCAATCATCATCCATCTGATTTGGAGGTTTTTTGCATAATCTAAGCCCACTGATTTAAAAGTATTCAATGGCTTTTGTCAGCCTTTGGTGGCCTCCTGATGCCATGTGAAATAAGGCTCTTTAACCAAAGAGACATCTATATACAAGGAAAGGCAGCTGGATTCTGTGGCCAGGGACAGACCCTAAAGGCAATTAAACATCTGCAGTTATGCTGAAGACGACAGGTGCCTAGACGTGGGAAGTTCCAGGGGGGAGCCATGTTAGTCTAGTTCAGCTAAACAAACAAGGAGTCTGGTGGCACTTTTAAAGACTAACAAATTTATTTATCGGATGAGCTTTTGTGGGAGAAAATCCCAAGCGTCTGATGAAGTGGGATTTTCTCCCACGAAAGCTCATGCGACAAATACATTTGTTAGTCTTTAAAAGTGCCACCAGACTCCTTGTTTGTTTTGCTGAACTAGACTAACACGGCTCCCCCCTGGAACTTCCTTTAAAAGTGCCATGAGACTCTGCTTGTTTTGTTAGACTTGGGGAGTCTACCACAACAGTCCTGGGATGACATGCCCAGCAGAAACACAGCTACACAGGTCCAATGGCCAAAATCCCTGTGCAATGGGGTTGGAAGACAGGCCTAACTGGCCCTAATGGCCACAGATGTGTGACAGGGCCTGGAGCTGGGGAGTCCTATTCCCATCTTGCCTATCATGTAGAAGCCCAGCATAGATCCCATTGCCTCACGCTTTGTGCAGCATCCAGGATTCGGTTCCTCTGACTGCAGTACTGCGGCTGTTGTCCTGTCTGGCAACTAGTCAGCTGTCCCTTGTGGTCTGGAAATTGAACTGTGAATGTAAATAACCCTAATAAACCTTCTCTTTCCTATAGTAGCAATGCTTTCATGGACGCCTTCAGAAAATTGACATCCTCAGAGCCATCTGCTGGATCCAGGAATACAGATCTCCCCGCTCAGACAGCGGTGCCAGCTTGCACTCCTGCAATGTTGTCTAAGAGCGGAGACGGGGAACATGTGTAGAATTCCAATTGACAAAATCATGGTTGTTTTGCAGCCTGATGGCTGAGCACACAGAGGTTTGCTTTCTGGCTGCTGTGGAATTTCCTCATTCCCCCCTCCACTGCCTGAAGCAGGAAAGGCTGCAGCAGAAAAATATAAAGACCTCCTCAGCCCCTGGATCTGGAAGATGAATGGAACCCGGCTCTGATGGGGGGATTTGTCTGGTTCCTCCTATTCAGCGCTCAGCACACGTGTGGGGGTAGCAATCAGAAGAGTGGCTGAGAAGAGAACCCCGATGGGAAGGTGTTTTCTGGACACACAGGGCTAGACTGTAGCTTGCAGATCACAGCCCTGGGTCAGCCCATGGCCCCATCCTAACAAAGCTCCTCAAGCAGACGGCCTTCTTAGGGTTCCTCTTTGTGCTTACGGGGGAATGCTAGGATGAAAGGGAATCACTCCCCAGTGCGCTGAACCTCTTTGGCGGTGAGGTGTGGTTGAGCCAAACCCCCACCTGTCCCCCACCTCCTAGTCAGTGTGGAGAGAAAGAAGCAGTCCTAACTCTCCTCAGGACTCAGGGACTGGCAACGTACTTCTTGAACCTACCCTGCATGGGTGGCTCACAATCCAGCCCAGAGTGTGGCCCCAGATAGGCTTCACTCAAACCAGCTTGGGTTTGGGGCTTCAAAGTGTGGAATGTTGCTGCTCAGTGAGAGAGGACCTGCCCCCTGATCCACCAAACCCTGACTCAGCCAGGTGGGCAGTTTGGTGAGGAGGAAAGAGAAGGAATTGGGGGGCGGTGATAACATTCACAGCACAGCTTCTGGGCTTGCTAAGGCACCTGCCCCTCAGCAACTCTGAGGGATTTGCTGGGGATAAGGACACGGGACAGGAGATGTAAGAGCTGGAGAAACTCATAAAAGAGGCGCAGTAACTGAGGCGCGATGAACCTGAACTGGACTTGGGCTCACATGAGGATTGGCCTTGTGCTTGACGTAGGCAAAGCTCACACTGAGATCCTTTGGGAGGTTAGCACACCCCATTGCCAGTGAAGAACCAGCCACAGCACAGAGCCAATTGCTGCGTCTTGGCACCCTGAGGCCTCCTAGAGTACTGTACCAGGGACAGTGCATCACAGAGGAGGGGAGAATACCCCATCCCAAATTCTCATGGGGGAGTTTAAATCTCACATATTACTCCCCCTTCGAAAAACGAGGCAAGAACCACCTCTGGCCCTTCACACTAAAGTGAGGATAATCCCAGAGCAAGCAACTAAGCCGAAGGACAGAAAAGACCTTGAAGACCATTAAGAAACAGAGCTCAGCTTAAGTCGGCATTTATAATGCAGCTCTGCCCCTGGGTGCTCCTGCTTTAGCAGCATCCCCACTTCGTGCCAACCATCTCCTGTGCTGTGCTGGTCAGGGTTGTGAGCTGGAGGGAGGGAAAACTGCTTCCACCTGATCACCTCTCCCCAGTGCCCTCTGGCTGAGAAAACCCAGGCTATATTTGAGTGCTGTAGCACCGAGAATGTGCTGTGTGCTGAACAGATGTAAAAGGCGGCTGGCCTGAGTTCACGATCTAAGAAGTGATGAGCACCCAGTCTCCCATATGCATAGATATCAATAGCCTCCTACATCTTCCTAAACAAGAGGCCTTCTTGACCCAGCTGCCAGCCCTCCCCTCTTCTAGCCCCCCTCCCTCCCATTCTACTGCAGTAGCAACAGTAAATAATTAATAATCATAACGTCTCTTGACTCCTGGAGCACACTGCCACTGGGGAACCAAATTCCTACCACTAGCTATACATTTTGTGCCTTCACAAGTCACATTGGCATATGGCATGATTGTAATGCTGTCGCTCCATTGCAGAGCTGTCAGAACAGCTGCTAAAAACCCAAGGAAAACTCAGAACATAGTCTCTTTGGAGACAATTCGTCTGCTCTCTCATGCAGAGTCTCTGTCTCTCTTCCCCTGGGCATTTTTCTTGTCGCTATTATTAGACGCATTTGCATGAAAACAAGACCTTTGTCTTCATATAAAGAATCCACTGGCTCTGCAGCTAAGTCCCCTCCTGATGTCAGATAATTCTGGTACCATGCCATCATAATTACTTCCATGGCAACCAGCTGTGATGTCACAACTAGAGGATATGACTTCAGATGGGGCAATGAGCAGCGGGGGTGGGTAAAATCTAACAAAACTGCTGGATATCTCATGAAACAAAATTGGAAAGCATTCTACTTAGAGACAGATTTCCTTTGCTTTGCACCATTTAAATTAGTAGCAGTGGCTGCATGAACACAAGATCTTTGCGGCAGAGGCAATTACTCCCGTTATTACTTCCCACTCTGCAGTCAGCACTCTCGTGGTGTGACATCTCCTTGTGACCTCCTAACAGTCTCTGCAGCAAATAACGGTGAGGAGTGAAGATGGAGGAGCAGAGGTCTTTTTCTATCTGATAATGGCGTAGTGCCCGTCAATCCAAAAGGATCATGGTGCACTTTGCAGCTCTGTAAACCACACCCAGCACTGTTAAAGTACAGCCACCTCTGGGGTAGAGGGGGGAAGTGTTGGCCAAGGCCAAGAAGACAAATCTCTAGAGGAGAGCGCTATGGAGGCTGAATGTCAACACAGAATCTTGAGTTTTAAAGGAATCAGCCTGAAGAAAAAAGGACTCTGGCTGAACCCGTGTTGTGCTTTCAGCCACCTTTGGGCTGCCCCAGAGGTCCATACAGCTGGCGGGTGGGGGGTGCTCTAATGGACATGGAGTGCTCCATGTGCTATGGGCCAGCCCTGCCCCCTGTCCCGCATCTGCACTGACAGCCCCCTTCCCCCCAGTCATTTCCAGCCCCTTTACCCTGGCTGAGCAGGGAGGCAGAATCCTTCCCTCTGCACCCAAGGGTGTGGCCGGCTGATACTGCTGGTTCTGAACTGGTTGTTTCAAGACTTTCAAACCAAAGCTTAGACCGCCCCAGCAACGTGATACTTCATAGGAGAGGGAGGGAATCCTGCCTTGCTAAACAGATAGGCTGAGAGTCTCCAAGCAGTCTCGGAGACTTTGGTATGCTGATGTGTGTCTAAATCCCTTTGGCTGAGCTAAACCCCTCTACCATTGCACAATGGCTTGAATGGCTTCTAATCAGAGCATTTGTCCCTGATTTTCATGAGGTGTTTAAGAAACAAAGCTGCCTGGTAATAAAACTGCTGCAAGAGGAAAACAGACTCAGGAGCATTGCCTCAGAACTGACTATGCCTCTTCAAACACAGCTGCGTGCCTGATGGAGCGTGCCGGGGCTATCTGTCACCAAACAGTTAATTCCCCATTGCTGAGGCTAGTTACCTGGGTCCAGGCTTGAGGAAAAAGGAGGGAGTTTTTCTTCAGCGCTTGGAATTTCCAACTTAAAAAAACTCCATTCCGATTCTACAAATAAAGAAGGGAAGGAAAAAAGATTGTAAGAAGGCAAAGGGCAATGGAGAAAGGGCAGCAAGATGCTTTTCGCTATTCCTCCATGGGAGAAACGGCAGGTTTCATGGGAGAAAATCACAGCGTCAAACAAGCAGCTAATAATTTAGCGGGAGGCCGAGACTGGCTGAAGCTGACACCCGCTAACGGGAGATGTCAGCTGAACATCTGCTCCTGACACCTCAGCAACTAATTATTTCACTGTGCACTGTGGTTGGCTTGCTGGAAAAGCCCAGGGGCTGCCTCAACCCTGTCAAACCAGAGTTTGACTGGCTGAGGATGGTGGTGGAGGGAGGAAGAGCCTTCACAATCATCACCAGGGGATCAGTTGAACTTTGTGAAGGTCACACAGTGCTGGGAGGGAAGGGAAGGTGGGGGTAACTGAGGGAGGGGATGAACAGCTTCAAAGGGCCCAATCACAAGGTGGCCAATTAAAAAGATGCTGTCGAGAGGCATTAGATGCAGGCTGTTTGGGGGAGGTTCAGATCAAAGTGATCTGAGAATGATTCCTGAGGAAAGATGAAGGCTCCAATTCAACCATGTTCTTAAGAACTTGGTTAACTTCAAGCAGGTGCCTGGTCCCATCAAAGCCAATGAGCCAAAGCTTGTCACGGGGTGACTCAAGTAGTGGGAGAAACATAACAGCAGCCTTGAAACAGTCCGAAGGTTGTAAACACCCAGGAGGGGGAAGGACAAGGGGTTAAAACTGGGCATAATGGAGCAAAGTAAGAAAAGGAGCAGTTGGGCCAGAGTTTCTCTACCTCTTTCAGTGTGCAGTCACTTCTCCCATAAACACTTGCTATCATAAACTGGCCCTGCAAAATTCGCAGCCGCACCTTGCATGCAGAACATACCGTTAGGAAATTCCAAAGGGGTTGTTATATTTAATCCTCTGTTAATGGGATTTACCAGATGTGGGAGTAGGACCCAGCACCATGAGATCAGCCATCAGCTCTGGGTTTACACTGTGAGACTCAGGTCGGACCTGATGTACAGCGGCATTTGATCAATACTGCCAGGAACAATTTCTTAGGGGCAGGGAGACTGACTGGATGGCTAGCAGGCTTTTGCCATCTCTCTCTCTCTCTTTCTCTCTCTACACACACACACACCTCTCATCTTTCCTCTTCTTTGTTTTCAATAACATCAGTCTCTACAAAATGTAAAGTAAATTATTTTTTATAGCTACCCTAGGCCTTAAGGAAAAACATATCGTTGCATGATGTAATCCATAACTGTAGGCGGGTCTCCACAAAGCAGTGGGTTTGGTGGTGTTGCCTGTCTCAGGAAGCATTGATGGACACGTGCTGTAGGAGTTGAGGAAAGGGGTGGAGTCCATGGAACGAACAGGGTATGGCCCTGCATCTCTTCATGCTAGCCCCCCGTACAACTTAGTGTCCTCAAACTCTTCCATTCCTCATGCCCTTAAACCAAACACCCTTTAAGCCCCCATTCTCACCCCTCTCTCCTCACAACCCTTCTACAGTCCCAAAACCCAGCCTTTCAGCACGCTCATTTCCCAGTCCACAGAATAAAGTTCAGGCAATTATTTCAAGTGACTTGAGTCCGTACCTTTGGCTCTCACTAAACTCCATCAGTATAAATGACATCATTGTTTCCATAGTAACTAACGGACTTCAAAGGCAAAAATAAAGCAAGCAATGACTTGAAAAAAGGACAAAACCCAAATAAAAGAATGTACATAATGAAATAACAGGACGAATCCAAGATGGCACTTAGAGGTTTACTTGCCACTCATTTGGGAAGATGGTATTAATTGGGATGGTTTAGTTGGGGTTGGTCCTGCTTTGAGCAGGGGGTTGAACTAGATGATTTCCTGTGGTTCCTCCCAACTCTAATATTCTATGACTCAATGAACTGGAACCCTGATTTTACAAAAGTTTTAGGGAGCTTTCATAACCTTTAAAATAGTCAGAGGGGAAGAAAGCAGCTTCTAAATTCAGGAGAGACAGGAAATATCCTGGAGAGACATCAATATTCAGCTAGGTATTATAAATTCATTTCTTTTTAAATGCAAAATGTCCTTTATTGCTGCTATTATCAAGTACAATCCTTTCAAATGTTACAGCACATTAAAGCATATATTAAAGCAATTAAAAACTATGTTGAAATCTAGAAGCCAGCATTATAATCTGACAGCCCTTGGTGTTTCAATGAAGCGCTCTCCTCTGGGGCAGGGGGCACAAAGGCATTTAGGAGCGCAAGGGTGGGAGGTTTTGTAAAATCAGTGTTATTATAGTAATGGTTAATGGATCCCGCTGAGATCAGGGCCTCTTTGTGCATAGCACTGTATGAATGTAACTTATTTTAAACAGCTTAGGAGCTGAATAGACAAGACAGAGAAAGGAAGGTCTATAAGATGAGCAGGTTAGGAATTTTTTTTTTCCAGTAAAATGTTTTTTCCATTGCAAAACTTTTCATGGGAAAAAGGGTCAGTTTCAATGAATTGTTTGACTAAAAAAAGCTTTGAAATTATTCTAACTTTTTTTTCAACATTTTCTAAATGAAAAATTCCATTTTTTTGTTCAAGATGTAGAAATTTAAGCTAATTATAATAAAACAAAAATAGCTAAAACTGAAACAAAATGTTTTGAGAACTGAATATTTTTTCTGTTGGCTACCCTTTTTTTATAAATAAGAATTGACTTTTCATCCCAGGTTGGTATGGGAATTCTTTTCCATACCTTGAAAATATTTGCAGGTTAGGAAAACCTGCTTCCTACCCAGCTCTAATCATTGTCTCCATTGTAGAGCTGGGAAACTGGGGCAGGGAGCTCTAGTGTCTTGCCCATGGTCTCACAGAGGCTTTGCTGCAGAACCAGGAATAAAACCAGATCTCCAGAACTTTCAGTACAGGATCCATCCTTCCTCTTTGCCATCTACTGCTTTTATATCTACCCTTTACATATAGTCTGATGTGCCTTTACCTAAACACAGCTGTATCACATTAACTGAAGCATGTTTTCAGTGCGCTACGATTATAATGAATATACGTCTACAGTATCTTTCACTAGAAGATCTCAACGCACCTGTTGTTTATGCTTGTTTTTAAGGACTACAATCCTCATTTTATAGGTAGGCACTCAGGATAGGGCCACTAAAATTCCCCAGGTTCCATAGGAAGTCACTGGAAGATCTGCTGGGGAAAACTCCACAGGAATCCTGACTCCCAGGCCCCTAACCCACGTTACTTTAATTCTTTGTTTCTTGGTTTTCAGATCTTAATGCCTAAGAATGCACTTGATGTCCTGGAAGATACAAGACACTGCAGTCAGCCATATCTCTGCCTTAACACCAGCTTTTGGCACTGAATAACATAGGGACCTGTCTATTTACTGCATTCCATCCTCCTGTTAACTCTTAGCTCACCTTTCAGTTGATGCCTTGTCACAGGGGTCTACTGCATATAGAAAATCTTTTTTCCTCCTGGTGCGGTTGATGCTGCTGCTTTTGTGACACATGGCTCGTGGCTGAAGAGTTGGGTGCTTTGCTTGGACAGAACTGCTGGTTGATAATAGCATGGAAAGAAAACACTACAGAGATCTAGCTAGACAAGCAGGCAGGGAGAGGGATATATTTTTACTGCTCAACATTTATAAATAACCTTAAAGGGATATTGCCACAGTCGGGCAGCCCAAAATTTGTCCTTGATTTTTTTTCTTGTGTCTCTTTGTATAATCTATATTTTTTTTTATTTCTACTGCCTTTCCTGCTGGAAACAAGTTATTCCATACCTTTTCCTTTTAATGAGCACCCACGCAATCCTGAGCTGCCTGGCACAGGCAATGAAGCCTATCGTGTAGGGCACTGGATTGGGAGCCAGGAGATACGGATTCTACTTCTAACTCAGCTACTGAACTCTGTGGAATCTCAGGCCAGTCTCTCGCTGTCTGTGACTCCCCTCCCACCGTTTGTCTCTGTTGCCTATACAGCTCTTTGGAGCTGGAGATGTCTTTTACTATGTGTACGTACAGTGCCTAGCACAATGGGGCCCTGATCGCTGCTGAGTCATCTTAGCAGCTTCTGTGATACAAATTATAACAGTAAACAACACTGACAGTCACAGGCTCACGTACAACTCTGCAAGGCCAGTCCTATGATAAGAAGCCTGCGTGTGCACATGTAATCGATATGAAAGTGTTTGGGAGAAAATATTTCACTTTTCAACTGAATAAAGACAATTAAAATAATTTGATCCAAACTTTTAAAAGAAGGAGCCTAAACTTAGGCACACAAATCCAGGCTCATCACGTCTGAAAAATCAGACTACTCATTCAGACACCCACATGGAGATATTTTAGCCATATTCAGCAAAATAAGGGAACACTTTTTACACAGCAATTAGCTGTGGAACTCATCGCTACATGATATCATGGAAGTTAATCCTTTTTTCAATCCTGTAAAATATGAAATGTTTATATTGATAAAACAAATACCAGAGTTGTATCAGTGGCATGGTATGTGTCACTATATGGTGCTGTTACACATAATTTTCCAAGTTTTTTTTTCCGAGTGTGCAAGCAAGATTTTAGTCATGGAAGAAATACTGTGTCATTATGCGTTGATTATGCAAAGTGCTGGGGAAAGGAGCTGTATGAGCACCAGAAGAGTTGGCTGGGCTCTGATTAGAGTCAATTCTTCGGGCAGAATTGGTCTCAGAGAAACAGGAATCAGGGTTAGGCTGAGATTCTTGGGGTGAGAGATTACCTGCATTTCTATTCTAGGACTGTAGGTATATAAATAAAGTGAGTCATACGCAGAATGCCCATCACTGAGCTCTTCTCCACAGGAAAGCCGACCTATAAGGCCCTGACCTCTACTGCTGAACAAAGGAGACACATGCTTCAGGAGAGGGACAACAATTCTAAGGATCAATCATGTAACCAAGAATTTAGGAAAGGGTTTCTACCCTCTCACTTCAGGGTTTAACAGCTGGGGGTCGAGAGGTAACTTTCCCGGTGGGGGGAGGAGGGTAGCTACATGGTTCTGCTTCTGAAGCATCTAGAGTTGGCCACAGGCAGAGACAGGACATGGGACCAGGCTGGCAATTCCTGTTTGAAAAAGTCCTGCTCAGCCTGCCCATTGTAAGATGGGCCTGGTTCGGAGATGGGCTCGAAGCGGAGCCGGCCCCCCAGCTCAGTCCAGGGGTTCGGGTGGTGGCAGAAGCTCCACCGGAGCTTCTGCTGCCCCCCGATCCCCCAGCTGCTCCTACTGCCAGCAGGAGCAGCGGCGCTTAAGCGCCCCCGCTTCTGCTGACAACCGGAGCCCGGGAGCTGAGCTGGGGGGCTGGCTCGAATTGGAGCCGGCCCCCCAGCACAGTCCAGGGGTTCGGATGGCAGCGGGGGCTGGCAACACAGCCCCCCCTGCCACCGGAAGCCCTGCAGCTGGGCTAGGGAGCTGGCTGTGGGCAGTGCATGGTGGGACAGGTGCCCACCATGCACTGCTCTTCTTTTGCAAAGGAGCATTCACACGGTGAATGCTCCTTTGCGAAAGAAACAGCAGTGTGTACATGAGAAAGCGCTATATTTATAGCGCTTTCCTTGTCCCGCAATAACTTTTATTGCGGGACAAGTCTGTAGTGTGTACATGGCCTTGGACACCAGCTGGGTGTGGTGTAGCCTCTGAGCTCCGCTCAGCTCAAGTGGAGTGTTTTGCCCCATTTTTAATAGATTCTGATGTTAATATTTGATGAAGCCATCCAAAGACCTTTGGGCAGGGTGGCTCGTAGCTGGAAATGCACTGAGGGGAATGGTCCAGGCAGTTGTTGTTACTGTTTCCATCCTGGGTCTGGGGTGGGGGAAGTTAAGATTTGTGCTAACACAGTGTGCTGGACGAGGCATGGACATGGGCTCCAGTTTGCCTGCTGCAGGCAATGGCAAACAGCTGTTGTCCATGACCTTCAACGGGAGTGGCTCATATCCCACAAGGACAGAGGGCTGAGAATTGGAAACGGGGGCCTTCCATGCTAACCAAGAAACCACTTGTGACCTTATATATAAAAGTTTCTTAGACTGTTTCCACTGTGGATGGAGCCTGTCAAGAGCTTCGTGGAGAGATCTGCTGCCTGAGGAAGACATTGGCAGATAAGAAATGTTGGTCCTAAATCCTTGAGGGGCATCTGCTGGCACCTCCTGTATTAACTCGCTACTGGCATTACTACATAGTTCTCTTGTAGCAGGGCGATCCTATATGTAGGAGGGAAGGCATGTGGGGAGAAGGGAGGGTGACTTCAAAGATGTGAGGCTGAGTGTATGGGGATGCTCTGTGAGTTGCTCACTCAACTCCCATTCCAATGTGTGTGATGTCACAGTCTCTGAAATGCTGCATGCAAACACTCATGTCAAGTATTTGAGCAGGAAAAGGAACCTACAAGAAGGGATTGAACTGGCTGTAGAAAGTGGCTTTGTTTCCTTAATTCTGCAGGAAAAAAAGTTTATTGGCAGACAGGTGAAATCCCCTGCAGTTAATACCACACACTGTAGTGCTACTGCTTGGATGTGGCATCTGTGTGCAGAGGACCAACCACTGCCTTCTACTGGCATGAGATCCACGAGGACTACTCCCATCCACATGCTCCAGGGCAGAAACTGATCAGCAGCTGGGGTCAGGAAGAAGCCTCTCCCACTATGTGACGGAATGCACATCTGTGCAGCCCTTGGGCGTGACCTGTATAATCTTTCTGTTCAGTTTTGCAGTGTAATTGTGTTATTTGATGACAATTACGCTATAGCAGGTTCCTCTATGAATGCTCAGAACATGGGCCACGTGATTACCAGGGTGCCATGTTCCCTGCTGCAACATGTATGTGTAGATGTGAAGCATGTTACAGGGTTCAGACTCAGGACTGTCTCTAGCACAATGGCTGAAGATTTACACATCAAAGGGAATGCTAATGCCCTCCCCTGCTCAGGTAGAAGTGAAGAGAATCTCACAACAGGATAGTGAGGGGAGGGGCTGTCAGCAGTTTGTTAAAACAAAGACACAGAGACTGGGAGGAGAGAGAAGCTGCAGGCTTTGAGCCTGAGAAGACACCATCCTGCAACCAACCTCAAGCAAGATCGGGGCCCTGCCTAAGAACAGGCAGAGAATGGCTGCAAGACATCAGACCGCCAAACACCATGTGCATAATCTTGGACTCTGAGGTCAGTTTAGGTGAAGATGTTAGAGTAGTATGCGGTTTATACCTTTTATTTGATAGTGGTCACTCCTGACTCATTTATAGTATGGTTCTGCCTTGATTGGCCATGTTCTCACTTGAAATCAGACTCTGATCAATAAACTAGTAGTTGTTTTACCTAAAGCTGTGTGGTCTTTAGAGGGTGTGGATGTGGGAGGCTGGGCACAATCCACTTCTTTGTTAAGTGGACGGACTTGAGACTAAGGTGATTGGGAGTGGGTCCCAATCCCTGTAAGGCAGTGGCTCCCAGTGTAGTGTCTGGGGCTGGGTGTGCTCGCTTGGGGACCAACGCCTGTGTGGCTAGTGGATTTACACCCACTGCCTGGGACCAATTACACGCTGGTGGCTGGTGTGGACTGACTCAGGAGTGAGCGGTCACCCAGCAGAGCGGGGTAAATTGGGGTTCAGGAGTGGGGTTCAAGCGGTCATAGTAGCACACCAGACTGGATTTGGGGAGCAGCCTGTCACACACTAGCATAGTAGTACACCATTCGATTGTGAGGCAAGAAGGCATTCCTTTGGATGAACCATCATCAATCAGCGATGGAGAGGGTGATTAGCTCGGATTTTGTCCTAATACAGCAATTTCTTCTTGTTTACTTGCATCAATTCTCTCTAGCAGCGTACACAGGCATGGCATTCCTCCACATCACTAGGCGAAGGGCTGTGGTTTGCAAGCAGGAGTTTGAGTTCCAATCCTATGTTTGAAGCAATGTCTAGAGCCCTAGGAGAAAGAGCAGCCACTACATTGAAGACGAGCTGGCCTGAGAAGCATGGGGCGGAGGGAGAAAGCTAAAGCAATCCAAAGAACACCTCCCCCACTACTGCCCAGCAGCCAACCACTGAACTGCAAGTTAGAAACATGACTTCATGAGAACAATGCTCACTGACTTGGCTATCTTGAATGATGTCCTGGAGAAGGGTTTTATGGCAAGCAGGGGTGTTTTTTCACCTTCTAATTTCCTTTCATCCATATGGCATTCATATCCCCAATTAACAACTAACACATGGATCAATTAAGCAAAGGTTGAAAATCCCTCCATATTACTTAATGATAACATATGGATATTAATGTATTAAGCTGATGAGATGTTTTAGGTTAGTCTGGATTTCTTGGTGTGGCAAAGTGAGATACAGTGATCTGGGAGTCCTTCTGGTTTTATCCAAACTTCTGTGTCAACACCCCTTTGATGTGAAATGAAATGAAACAGGAGTTTCCATGGTGTTCTGGTTTTTCATACACAAGTATCAGCCAGCTACTTGCAGCTTCTCCTGTGCCATGTATGCAGATTATTAGGAAAAGATGATAAAGACAAATGGAGACAAGTAAAGTGTGCCGACAGCCCTCCTCCATCACTCTTTCCTTCCTGAACAGATCAAATTACGACCTGAAATCACTGACTACATATTTTATTATAGGGATAATTTAAAGGATGAGGGTGAGACAGAGAATTCATAAGATACAGTCACATTAGAAGACAAAATGTTACCATTAATCTCTTAGGGAAAACACTAAAGGAGAGAAGAAGGGGAAAAAAAAAGAAGACCGAAATGGATGTTCCCCTGGTCTCACAGGGTAAGCGCATAAACAAATGACACTTGCTCCAAATAAGCTTGATTTGCATTGCAGATGTATCTCAGCTGCAGTTCGCTCATCTTGGCAGCAAGCAGTTGTGTAAATAACATGCATTGTTCTCACTGCTTGTTTATGCAAATGATCTCTGAATATTTGTTATTCCTGAATAATTTCCAAGCCTTGATGTGACGTCCTTCGTAAAGCTCTCTCTCTCTCTCTTTGCATCTCTGCTAGCTTCTTTCAGCACCTGCACCACATTATTTCTTACACCAAGTGGCCTTCGCTGTAGATTGCCAATGAGCTTGGGTCTGTCCCTTCTCTCCAGCTCTCCCACCAACGTGGGATAGCACTATAAAAGCTCCATCTCTTTGACTATGAAAAATAAGAGATGGAAACTTCAGTACTTGATTCCTTTAATCAGCCATGGGCAGGAGAACCTTCAGTAAAAAAAAAAAAAAAATTCATTCACAGGCCACTGGGTTGGGATGTGTGTGGACTAAACAATTCCGGTATGAACTCTTTCCATTTCTAATGTCTCAGTCAACAACACCCCTCTTTCTCTTCATGATCCCCACTGCCTCCTGTTGCCAATCTCAAAACAAGGAAGCGGATTTAATGCTCACCTTCTTAACTTCTCCCTTGGTCTTTTGTATTCTTCTTCAGCTGTTTTCCCTGTTGTTCTTCCCTTTCCAGCATATCCTGCTAAGATATAAAGAGGCTATATGATATTTTCTAAGTCCAGAGTACGCACACATCTTAAATATAGCATGCAGATCTGGTTGCTCCATCTCAAAAAAGATACCTCAGAATTGGAAAAGGTACAGAAAAGGGGCAACTAAAATGATTAGGGGTATGGAAAAGTAATTCTTCCGCTCTACTCCGCCCTGATTAGGCCACAACTGGAGTATTGTGTCCAGTTCTGGGTGCCTCGTTTCAGAAAAGATTTGGACAAATTGGAGAAAGTCCAGAGAAGAGCAACATGAATTATTTAAGGTCTGGGACACTTGACTTATGAGAGAGATTGAAAGAGCTGGGTTTGTTTAGTCTGGAAGAAAGGAGACTGAGAGGGGACATGATAACATTTTCAAGTACCTAAAAGGTTGTCACAAGGTGGAGGTGTACCTGGTGATTTGCTGCCTTCTCATGGCATGCCAGATTTCTAGCCAGATTTTTCCAGTCCTTTGCTCCTGTAGAACCCATTGTAGCTGAAACATTAGACTGGAAGAGTTTGAAACAAAAACAGTATGCAGCATTCTGGGTTTTTGAGTACATAAGCCATGGCCTCTCCACTTCGTCACCATTGGGGATTTCACACCAGTAATGCGTTGGATGGAAACTTCTATTTTCATTGTCTTTGGGGAACATGAAGATTTTCACTTGCTGTGGCCCATGCAATACAAGGAAGTCCCTCAGGCTACTGCTCAAGTGGGTCCCCAGTCCTGGATCATCTAGCCTTAAGGAACTAAACTCAGCAGCAGCTGTTTCTTGTGCCACCACCACACTCTCCTCTGATCTACACGTTTCTTGAGGAATGTGCCTGGAGATGGAGATGGAGATATGGATGCGGCAGTAGCTGCCAGGTCACCTGCACTCTGACTAACTGGAAGATCAGGCATCTCCTCACCACTCACATCCTCACTGGGGCCGGAAGGCTCACCGTGAACATTTGTGTCTATGTATCTCAGGAGAGCTCCTTCCTGCTTAGGTAGAAAAGCTTCCTTTGCTTTCTTCCTTTTTCAGAATGCTGCCCCAGAGTGACATTTTCTTCTTTCACTCATGACTGCTGTTCTGTGCCAGGTATAGAGGCTCTCAACACTCAGTTGAAGGGGACAAATAAGCAGGCTGGTACCAGGGCCTGAGTGAGGCAAAATATCAGCATCTTAAGGGCCTAACTGGCTCCTACTACGTCAGTTGACTGCCTGTTCTCCTCAAGTGGGTTCAAGGAAGCAGCAGGAAACAGGAAGCTCCCTGAGAAGTTGGTGTTAATCAGTCCAGGCTCCTGGGGGTGCTAGAGAGGTACATTAGAGGCTCCTCCTCTTCTCTCTCCCTGCAACTCCTGCTGCTTTCTGTTATTCCCTCTCACCTTCTCTCCTGCCTGCCTGTTATGTCTCTTGTGCCCTCCTTCCTCCAGCACAGCACTCCACCATCTCTGTGCACCTAGAGCAGAGCGAATATATATGCACCAGCAGCAGACACCATTTTTTACACTCTGAGTAAGTCCTAGTGGCGCCCGCCCCCCACAGTCTGGCACCTGAGGCAGCTGCCTCAGTTCGCCTCATGGTAAGCCAGCCCTGATATGGGCTTAAATTACGGCAAGGGAGGATTAGGTTGGACATTAGGAAACCATTCCTAACTGTCAGGGTGATTAACCACTGGAATAAGTTGCCTAGGCAGGTTGTGGAATTTCCGTCACTGAAAGTTTTTAAGAGCAGGTTAGACAAGCATCTGTCAGGGATGGTTTAAGAGGAGACTTGGTCCTATCATGAGTGCAGGAGACCGGACTCGATGACCTCTCATGGTTCCTTCCAGTTTCTATGATTCTGTATGAGGAGAAATAAATAAGACTGGGACTTTTCAAGGTGTGGGGAAGGTGGGGGGACACAAGATAGAGGTCTATAAAATCATGACTGGTGTGGAGAAAGTAAATAAGGTAATGTTATTTACTTCTCATAACACAAAAACTAGGGGTCACCAAATGAAATGAATAAGAAGCAGATGTAAATAAACAAAAGGAACTATTTCTTCTTGCAATGGAACTCCTTGCCAAAGGATGTTGTGAAGGCAAAGATTACAATGGGGATGAAAAAAGAACTAGATAAGTTAGACAGGGATTGCTATTTGCCACATATCGGGAATGGCCAACTGGATGGATCACTTCATGAGTCCTTGTTCTCTTCCTTCCTCTGAAGCACATGTCATTGGTCACTGTTGGACGACAGGATACTGAGCTAGATGGACCATCGGTCTGACTCAATATGGTCATTCTTATATTCCAGACCGATCGGCTAAGTAGCAGCGCTGTAGAAAAGGACCTGGGGGTTATGGTGGACGGGAAGATGAATATGAGCCAACAGTGTGCCCTTGTTGCCAAAAAGGCCAATGGCATATTAGGCTGCATCAGTAGGAGTATTGCCAGCAGATCAAGGGATGTGACAATTCCCCTCTATTCGACACTGGCCAAGCCGCATCTGGAATACTGTGTCCAGTTTTGGGCTCCCCACTACAGAAAGGATGTGGACAAATTAGAAAGAATCCAGCGGAGGGCAACAAAAATGGTTAGGGGGCTGGGGCACATGACTTATGAGGAGAGACTGAAGGAACTAGGCTTATATAGTCTACAGAAGAGAAGACTGAGGGGAGATTTGATAGCAACCTTCAACTACTTGAAGTGTTGCTCCAAAGAGGAGGGAGCTAGGCTGTTCTCGAGGGTAACAGAGGACAGAACAAGGAGCAATGGTTTCAAATTACAGCTGGAGAGGTCAAGGTTGGATATTAGGAAAAACTTTCTCACTAGGAGGGTGGTGAAGCATTGGAATGGGCTACCTAGGGAGGTGGTAGAATCTCCATCTTTGGAGATTTTTAAGGCTCGGTTAGACAAAACTCTGGCTGGGGTGATTTAGGGGGAGTGTTCCTGCTTTTTAGCAGGGGGTTGGACTAGATGACCTCGTGAGGTCCCTTCCAACCCTAGTATTCTATTATTCTATTAACTACACCCTGGATTGCTTTTTTCTGGATGATGCTTTTCATCCCCTTCCCTCCATCAATGCTGAGTAGATACAGGCAGGCAACACCATGTGGGGAAGGAGCTATCCCAATATGCAATCACTCCTACTTGGTGGCCACATCTGTGCTACGAAATGAAAGCATTGAACCAGGTGGAAATCACACTAGCAAATTGTGCAAACCAGTGAGCCACCCACGTCAACCAATGCAGAACCCCACTGGGTTTGCCCACCAAGTCAGAAATGTTCTGTGTACGTATTTAGCCAGTATGGGAGTGTATCCAAGATGGAGGATGAAAACAGATGTAGGCAAAACGAAAGGTTAGCAATCCTTACTGTGAAATGGTGCAGCCAGTGGGCTTGAGTGTGGGCAGATGATGTACACATTTCTGTACCTCATGCTTTCTATAGAACCCCTAGGACTTTGGGGGTGCTTACAGAACAGCGGATTGTCGTATCAATAGCATAGCATCCTTGATGGCCCTTGTCACAGGGAGAAACAATGAAAATCAAGTCAACTTCATTAACACATGTAACCCCTTTGCCAGGCCGTGGCGGCAGCAGCAAAGGACCAGGTTCTGTTTCTAGGGGTTCCCAAATAATGTTACACCACCAATTGGCTCGAGCCCCCACCCAGTCTCCTGGGAAATTACACATCACCCCCTGGGCGCCCTAGAAGGGCAATACTTCCCCTCTCGCAAGCACGAGTCTGAGTGTAACACATAAAAGGTTTAATAAAGGCTATATAAAGGCAACATCAAAACGCAGCACTGGTTGGGATACAGTGAAAAGATTCTCACAAAACCCAGTAGACAGAACTCATTCCACCACTAAGGGGAGGAGGGGGAGTCAGCCCTCAGTCCTCCCCTCCAATTGTCCTCTGCCACCTCAAGGTCCGCTCACACCACCCACTGGCCTCTCACACCTGCTGTCCGCAGACTCTGCCTGGGTCCGCCGACTCTGCCACTGGCTTCTGGTCACACCTGCTGTCCACTGGCTCCACCTGCTGTTCCCTGGCTCCACCACACCACCCACTGGTCACACCTGCTGTTCCTTGCCTCCGCCTGCTGGCTCCGCCGCACTGGCTGCTGGTCACACCTGCCGTCCGCTGGCTCCACCACACCGTCCGCTGGTCACACCTGCCATCCACTGGCTCCATCATACACCTGCTGCCCGCTGGTCACACCTGCTATCTGCAGGGCTCCATCCTTCTGCCTGACATCAGTCAGCTCTTAGTGATTTCAGCTCACTGGGAACATCACTTACACCATAACCTCAGCCATGCAGAGCGTAATGCCCTCCAGAACCTCAGAAGCAACTCTGACATTATTATTAAGGAGGCTGACAAGGGAGGTGCAGTCGTCATCATGAATAAATTGGATTACGATCAGGAGGCTTATAAACAGCTGTCCAATGGAACGTTCTACAAACCACTCCTCTCTGACCCCACTGAGGAATACCAGAAGGAACTACAACACCTACTCAAGAAACTCCCCAAAGCAGCACAAGAACAAATCAAGACAGAGACACCGCCAGAACCCCGTCCAGGGATATTCTATCTACTACCAAAAATACATAAAAGAGGAAACCCCGGACGCCCCATCATCTCAGGCATTGGCACACTTACAGCAGAATTATCTAGCTATGTGGACTCTCTCCTAAGACCCTATGCTATCAACACACCTAGCTATCTGAGAGACACTACAGATTTCCTGAGAAAAATCCAATCCATTGGCGATCTTCCAGAAAATACCATCCTGGCCACTATGGATGTAGAGGCTCTTTACACTAACATCCCACACAAGGCTGGATTACAAGCTATTAGAAGAACCATCCAGGATGATGACACAGCTAAACTTGTGGCTGACCTCTGTGACTTTGTACTCACCCACAACCATTTCAGATTTGAAGATAATTTATACCTTCAAGTCAGTGGCACTGCTATGGGTACCCGCATGGCCCCACAATATGCCAACATCTTTATGGCCGATTTAGAACAACGTTTCCTCACATCTCATCCCAAAGCACCTCTACTTTACCTACGCTATATTGATGACATCTTCATCATCTGGACCCATGGTAAAGATGCCCATGAAGATTTCCATAGAGATTTCAACAATTTCCACAACACAGTCTAACTTAGCCTGGAACACTCCACACAAGAGATCCACATTCTGGACACTAAAGTGCAAATTAGTGATGGGCACATAAAGACCTCCCTATACCGCAAACCTACTGATCGGTATAGTTACCTACATCCCTCGAGCTTTCATCCTCGACACACCACACAATCCATTGTGTACAGTCAAGCCCTAAGATATAACCGCATTTGCTCTGACCCTTTAGACAGAGACAGACACCTTCAGGATCTCTACCAGGCATTCTTAAAACTACAGTACCCACCCGCAGAAGTGAAGAAACAAATTGACAGAGCCAGACGGGTACCCAGAAGTCAACTACTGCAGGAGAAGCCCATGAAAAACAACAACAGAACACTACTGGTTACCACCTACAACCCCCAAGCCAGACCTCTTCATCACATCATCAAAGATCTACAGCTTATTTTACAAGATGATCCCTCACTCTCTCAAGCCTTAGGAGACAGACCTCTCCTTGCTTTCAGACAGCCCCCTAACCTTAAAAGGATACTTACCAGCAACTACAGATCACACAACAGAAACATTAAAGCAGGAACATATCCCTGCAACAGACCACGCTGCCAAATTTGCCCTCATATCTACACTGATGACACCAACACAGGGCCTAATCGAGCCACCTACTCCATCAATTTCCTCCCATTCTGTAACTTTCCCATCTTCAAAGTGTCTGACGAAGTGGGATTTTTCTCCCACGAAAGCTCATGCGATAAATAAATCTGTTAGTCTTTAAAAGTGCCACAGGACTCTGTTGTCTTTCTACAATAGACTAACACGGCTACCCCTTTGGAATTTTTTGTGCAGTTTGTACAAAAGATGCTTACCGTATTTTTCGGACCATAAGACGCACCTGACCATAAGACGCACCCAGTTTTTAGAGCAGGAAAACAAGAAAAAAATATTCTGAACCAAATAGTACCAGTAAACTTAATAGAAGAGAAAAGGAAGGGAAGAGAAAGGAAGGCAAAGAAGAGAAAGGAAAGAGAAAGGAAGGTTAAGAAGAGAAAAGGAAGGGAAGAGAAAAAGAAAGAGAGAAGGAAAGAAGCAAATATGAGAGATGTTAAAGGGTCAAAGCGAACGCAGGCTTCTTCCTCTGGTAAACACCCAGTACCAGGGTGGGCCTCAATCCTTTGTTCAGTCTCAGAGGAATAGTTCCAGAGACATGTTTAATCCTAGTGGCTCAACAGGTTTTCTTCTTCGGCCCATTATACTGGGGAGCTTCCTTAATGGGCCATTAAGGAGACAATGGCCAGGTAGACATTCAGTCTGGGGAATTTTCCCAGCCTTACACAAGTTAAAATATAACAATCATATTCCTAACTTCTAATATGAATACAAATCCTACACATAAACTATATAATCATTCCCCACAAATTACCACCTTTCTATTGACACCAAACATGGCATAGTTCCTATGGATTATAACAATCATAAAATATTAATACAAAATAATATCATAAATAGTTCCTTAAATCCTGACAGCGTCACAGGGGGGCCAACCCCAGCCGAGCCTGCCCCGTCCGGCAGGGGTGTGGGTTTGTTTGAGTGTGTGTTGGGTTGGCCAGGGGGTGGGGGCTAGCAGGGAGTGGACTGGAGGGCCACAGCCCTGGATCTTTTTGCTATCCAGCAACGCCCCCTGGCGGGAACACTGCTTGCTGGACAGCATTCGGACTATAAGACGCACTCTCATTTCCCCCCCACTTTTGGGGGGAAAAAAGTGCGTCTTATGGTCCGAAAAATACGGTATATAAAATAATGTTGTGTTGTGAGCTCCTTGAGATAGTGCTTGTGGTAAGAGTTCAGCACCACTAAACAACAAGCTAATTATTTGTCTTGTATTTAAACATAATTGAAATAGGCCATTCCTATCTCCTGAGCCCAGAATGCAAAATGACTGGAGGTGCCTAAAGATGGAATGGTTATTTACCCAAAGTGATGGTGACTCTTCCAGATATGTTGACCATACATATGCCCCTTTTGATGTGCAAGTCTCTACATGCTCAAGTTTGGATTCATTGGCCAGCAGTGTCCATGCTTGGATGCTAAGTATTCTAAGGCCCCCAACCAGAGGCTTAAAGATTCTTTGGCACATAGATCTTCCTTCTCAGAGCCCCCTCCACATTCAGGCATGTCAAGACAGACAGAGCAAACCTCTTTACCCAAGTGCTCCAGGGAGCTTGCTCTCAGCTTGCCACTCTAGGGTTTGCGCCTTGAAGACAACATCTTACAGACTGGTAAAACCACTGGGTTGGAGGGAGATAGGAGCACCATTCTGCAAAAGAGCATAAGACTTGGTCATCCTTTCTGGCTTTTATTAGGAAAAGGTAGATTACATCATCTGGCTTCCTTAAAGGGGCATTCAGTGCCCAGGATGGGTCTCTCTGATACCCTCACAGGCCCAGGTTTGTGCAATTGCCTGGAAGAAGGAATTGCCATCTGGGCTCCCAGCAGCATTCTATAGTCTCTCATAGGAGAGGGAGATTCGACCTGAGAAGGGCAGAAGCAGCTGGTTCCTGGCTGGTTGTAATGCCCCACAGAGGCCCAGTAGGTCCAAGGCTGCTGCTGAGGGTAAAAAGCAGTGGGCTGCTCAAGAGGAAACCATAGGCAATGCTTGCCTCTACAATTCATAGGTCTAAGGGGCCTGTAGATTCCCTATCAGAGCCATAGGGATCCTTGGAGAGTGGTGAGGTGACACTTCCCTGCTGTGCTCAGAGGCTGGAGAAGAGGAGGAATAGTCCTCCTCTTACAGAGGCAGGGCTACCTTCCCCAGGCTTGGAGGAAGAGATTCTGTGTCTGCCCTGACTAGCACTGATGAAGCAGACGGTACCTCAACAGCGCCAGTGGTCAGTACCACAGAGGGTAATTTTGCCACACAGCAGAGCAGGGGTGAGGTGGGTTCAATTGAAAATGCAAAGCTGCTGGGTACCAGGAGTGTCAGCACTGAGAGAAGACAGATGTGGTGGGTACTGACAACAAGGGCTCTGATAGACTGGTAACAGGAGAGGCACAGAACTCAGTCTGAGGCGGTACCTGGGCCTGTGAGGATGTCAGTGAGACCCATCCTGGGCACTGAATGCCCCTTTAAGGAAGCCAGATGATGTAATCTACCTTTTCCTAATAAAAGCCGGAAAGGATGCCCAAGTCTTATGCTCTTTTGCAGAATGGTGCTCCTGTCTTCCTCCAACCCAGTGGTTTTACCAGTCTGGTGGATGTCGTCTTCAAGGCATAAACCCTAGAGTGGCAAGCTGAGAGCAAGCTCCCTGGAGCACTTGGTAAAAAGGTTTGCTCTGGTCTGTCTCGACATGCCTGAACGTGGAGAGGGCTGCAGGGACATCTCTACAAAAAAGACCTCCCGGCAAGCCTGCATCTCATGTTCCCTTAGAGAACCACCCACAAGTGACATGCCCTGACGCACTGCATTTGCCTCTCAGTAATTAGCCGCACAAGGTGGAGAGTAATCCGGGCTATGTCTACACTTGTAATTTTAAGTCGACTTTAACTAAGTTGAAGTCGACTTAGTTAAGTTGACTTAGTGCATCTACACTTAAAATTAAAGTCGACTTTGGGGGAAACTTACAAAGTCGACCTAGAGCATCCACACTGGACGCCTAGGTCAACTTTGTGGGACTAGGGGGATCTAGGGTGGGTCCATGGGGAGAGAGGGGACACCCCTTGCCCAGTGCCAGGGTGCTGAGCCTTTGCCCCATTGTACATAGGTACAATGGGGCAAAGGGGGTCAGGGACCCTGTGGGGGGAGCATGCCAGGCTCCCCTGTGCCCCGCCTGGCAGGGAGGGCATTGGTGTAGTCCTGGGGTAGCCCTAAGTCGACTTAGGGCTACCCCACGTCTACATTGGCTTAAGTCGACTCTAGGGAGTCGACTTAAGCATTAAGTCGAATTAAAATGAGGTGTTATAAAATCAACTTAATTTTTATTAAGTTGACTTTATTTTCCTTAAGTCGACTTAAGGAAACTGTAGTGCAGAGGCAGGTAAATTAAGTCGACTTAAGCCTGCTTAAGTCTACTTAATTTACAAGTGTAGACGCAGCCCCGGAGACTTCAGTTCAGCCAGAAGGGCTGGGACCCGGGACTGGAGAAGGCTCAACTAGCCAAGAAAAACATTTGAGTTATAAAAAGGCCAAAACAACTAATAACTAAGCTACTGACACTAGCCACTAACTAGGTCACTCTCTGTATACCTGGGGACAGTTAGTCACACAGCTTTGCACACCTCAATGCATGTTCTGTGCAGGCAGTGCTACGGCAATAGAGGAGCTGTCTCAGGCGTGAAATTCACCATTGCTGGAGCGTGACCCATAGCTAGAGGCAGCCCCCTCTGCCCACCCCCAGTATTTGTCCCCTGCTGTGCTATGAACTAGCCACATCCCAGACTCATCCTTATCCCATATTCTGCAGCAGATGGACATTGGTGATCTTTTGTCATTGAGGGGTTTAGATTATTTTGTTTCACCTTCCTTGCCCAGAGGGCTTTGAGCCCTGCTAGTTATAGGTTGTTTAATTCTCACATATCAATAGCAGATGCTGGTTGCTCCCCAGTCTCCGTAACGGCACTGAAAAGTCTCGTCTGCATCTCTCAGTCAATAGGGGAGCATTAATAGCAGACATGGGGGTAGGAGTGTGTGGACGTATTAAAAATAAGGGTATTTGTGCTGTGCGTGCGTGTGCATTCTACTCACGTGTATGCCCATATAAAGCATGTCCACAGAGATACCTGCACCCCAGGAACTGAGGGACAAGTCAGGGCTCTGCGCTAGGTGCTGTATATGCACAAACCAAAGACGGACCCTGCCCCCAAGAGTTTACAACCCAAGTAATGTGATAAGCCTCGGCTCTCTGGCAGCGGACAATTCCCACTGACTTTAACAGGCAACACACCCACAGTCAAAGCTAGAGATGGTCCCACATATTGCTGAGGGCCTGTACACTTCAGTTAACTATTTACACACACACTCTGATACGGAGCACTCCTGTTGTGCCCCTCGATGACCCTTTGGAGCTCCTGGCACAGGGACCGAGTTGTCCTGCGATCTAGGGAGAGTCAGGTTCAGAGTATACGGTTCCAGACTAAATTTCCTTGGATGAGGCAGAGTTCTCTCTACACATATACCCCTGCTCAGATCTGGCCACAGATATGTACTCTTTTCATTCCCACAAGAACAGTATCTCTGCTCAGCAGCCTGTCCTTCCAGAGCCCACCAGGGCCAGCCACATCTGCCTCTACACTGGCCAGCAGGAGACACTGCAGAGGCACATATAGTGCTCCCTAGCCACAAAGCCTGGAGAGTGAGGGCAGAGCCCAGCAGCCCCTCATTCCAAGGGGCAGCTTTGACTTTGCTGTCATAGAAGAAAAGGGGGCTGGTGATGAATCCATAACATCTACCGCATTGACTGAGTCAGTGCCAGCTCTAGTTAAACATGTGGCTAGCTGCTGTGCTCCACAGATAAAAGGTTATGATGCTGAGAGGCAGGTTCCCTGCACGACGCACATAGACACAGGATGGCATGTCCCAAGGGGGAACTAAACCAGCGAGGTGTAAAATACATTGACTTTCAGGTGCTTGCCTGTCCCAGGAAATGAAGTATGTAAAGCAAGGGCCCTCCCACTGCCCTTTTCCAGACAGACAGGGAATAACTCGTCCCCATAAACATTTCGCCCTTGCCTCAGAACAATTTCTAATGGCAGAGGGTGCGTGAGGCAATTTAAGACCAGAATAGCCACTGCAGTCTTCTCTGCATTACTTGCCTCTAACTTGTTAATGTACAAAGCAAAATACACGGGGGGCCATATCCTCAACTTGCATCAATGGGCGGAACGCTAGCGACATCATGCTACAGAAGGGCGACTAAGGTCCAGAGAGGGCGAGCCACCTGCTTATGGCCACACAAAGAAGGGCAGAACCAGGAAGAGAAGTCAGCCCTCCTGCACATGATGAGCCTTTATAATGTGTGGGAGCAGGGCACATGCCACAAATCCTAAACGCATGGGCATCCGTGCCATGCTACCTAGCATTTGCTTGGGACACACTTTGATATAACCACCAAAACACAACCCCAGTCATCTTCCAGTGGACTGGAGGGATGATGTATTTTTGCCCCCACCTCAAGGACTCCATGCATTCTTCCGAGGCTGGTTGTTCAATTCAAACTCTCTGAATTGGCTCCACAGAGAATAACTATCAATTATTAAATGACTGTCTAAATCTTGGTGGAACTTTTGAATGTATGAACAGTCAGGAAAACTCCGCCTAGAAACTAGACTCAGATGAGTTGCTGGATTTGTGTCATCACTTGGGTGGGGGTCCTTTTATATGTCATCAGGTCTTGGATTTGGATTTGAACTCTGATCTCCATCATGCTTAATGGGACACATCCCTCCTCTACATCCAATTGCTCACCTCTGAACAACCACGGATATCTCTTTTCCCCTTACAGGAATTCCCAACTCCTATTTACATCAATTACATCCCAGGACAGAAACAGATCCCTGCACAAAATAGTCACAAAAAGCCTTAGGATGCCCCATATTCCTCACAAAGGCAAATTTTAATCTAGTCAGATACAAGAAGAAGAGAAAGAAGTGCAAAAAGCAAATAAACCGTACCATCTTAGGGTCAGATACTCAGCTGGGTAAATCCACTTAGCTCCACTGAAAAAATCTATTTTGCTATTGCAAACATCTGCCCTGCAGGGGAACAGGATGCATCTGACTCTCGTGGATCCCCAAGCAGCCATCAAATGGTGGCAACCTTTGCTTACTGCTAACCCAAGCTGGATTAGCTCTGGCCCTATAGTGGGAAATTGGGGATCAGGTGAAGGTCTGGCTCTTTGGTTCTGCCATCTGCTTTTCCTCTCATTGTACTTATGTTCCCTGACTGCATTAGGCATGTGCTTGTGGCTGAACATGCTCTGTGGTTGGGCTCTTCCCAGCATGTGCTACATCAGGATTTCGCAGGACCCTATGCCCAGGTGCCGGATTCCCCAAGACTGGAAAGAGCAAGGGAATAAAGGGAGACTAATGGCAAAGAGCAGGATCTCCGGGAACAGGTGGCCGAAGGGTGGAGAGAAAGTATCCATCCATCCAGGGTGGAGAGAAAGTATAAAGGGAGAGCCCAGCTGGCGTAACTAGAAAAAATAGGATGAAATAAAGCGAAAGACAATGTAAGTGGAGAGCCAGGCCTGCTTTCCCAGCACAGAGCTGGCGGGCGGTGGGGCAGTTGCCCAAGGGAAGGGGAGGACCCCACATTTAAGAAATGTAAAGTGGGCTGGCCACAGCTGCTGCACCAGCAAACCCCGCCCAGCATCTCAGGGTGTGAGGGACATTCACAGTCTGCTCCTCATATAACCCAGTCCACTGCCCAGGGTCCCCCTCGTCCACCCCAGCTGCTCATTGAGCACCCAGCTCCAGCCCCTGCCCCACACTTGCCAGCGTGGCTCCCTGGGCTGGTCCTCGGGCCCCTCCCGTTCTGCTGCTGGGGCCCAGCCTGGTCTGGCTCCTTCTCTGGCCCCACAGCCACCAACTGTGTCCTTAACTCTGCCCAGGCAGCTCTTCACCTCACATGGAGAATGGGTCTCCCTCATTGGCCAGGCCGCCCTGTCAATCAGGCTGATCTGCAGCACTGCCCTACGGCCACTGGTCTGGGTCCATTTCAGGGACCTGCTTCCTTGTCCCTGCCCCCACATGCTCTGATGCTGAGAGATGCCAACCAAAAAGGCCTGCTTAGCTCCAGTGAGGGCTGACAGCCCCCTTACATCAAGATAATTAAGTCCAAAGCTGACTGCAAAGATACTGGCTGGGCAATAAAATGGCAGATGAAATTCAATGCTGATGAATGCACATTGGAAAATGTAATCCCAACTGTATATAGGAAATAATCCTATCTAAATTAGCTATTCCCACTCAGGAAAGATCTTGGAATTATCTGGATTGTTCCCTGAAAATAGCCCAGTGTGGAGTTACAGGCAAAAATAAACAAACAAATAAAATAAAATAAATTAAACGGACATAGGACCTATTAGGAAAGGGATAGATAAGACAGACGATAGCATAACGCCCCTACATAAATCCACGGTACTCCCGCAGCTCGAGTACTGCTGCAACTCTGGACACCCCATCTCAAGACAGATATATTAGATTGGAAAAGGTACAGAGAAGGGCAACGAAATTCATTAAGGGAGTGAAGCCGCTTCTCTGAGAGGAGAGATTAAAAAGATGGACTGTTCAATTTGGAAGAGATGACTAATAGGCTATGTGTGTGTGTGTGGGGGGGGGGGGGCTGGATTAACCTTCTCTGCCTCCCCCCGTGAGCAATGGGGCCTGGCACAGGGAGGGTGAGGCCAGTTGGGGGCATAGGGGGGGTCATCAACTCAGTTCTAGCTTTGCTGACTCGTACACACATCTACACTTCGAAATATACATTTTCTTAGCACTACAGTAGAAGGGATATTGGCAAGAGCACCACGGGGTAAGTCCCAGAGCAACAAAACTTCCAAAAAACAGACACCTGGCAACAGGAGGAACAGAATGGGAGGGAGGAAGTAGGGTGGGCCAGGGGCCATAGCCCCGTTACTCTTAGAAGTGGGAGAGTTATGCCCTTCTACTTTTTTCTTGCCTTAAGGGTGAGTGACAGGGGAGGGAAGGGGGCAGAGAGAAATGAGCAGCAAGCATGGCCTTGGAGGAAAGGAGAGCCTCGGGGTGGATTGCAGGTAGGGGGGCATGCGGAGAGGGGTAGGGCCAAGGTCCAGGTGTCAGTGGGCCCCCTCAGTTTTAGGGAACTTCCAATGCTTCTGCCTGGCAACCATAATGGGTCCTGGCCCAGTGGGACGGTGCCATTATAAACCCAACACTGGGGATAAAACAGAGGTCTATAAAATCATGACTGTTGTGGAGAAAGTAAGGGAAGATTATTTACCCCCTTCACATAACACAAGAAACAAGCATCACCCAATAAAATGAATATACAGCAAGTTTTAAAACAAAGAAAAGAAAGTATCTCTTCACACAGCTTACAGTCAACCTGTGGAACTCCTTGCCAGAGGATGTTGTGAAGGTCAAAAGTATAACTGGGTTCAAAAAGAGAATTAGAGCAATTCCTGGAGGAAAGGGCCATTAATGGCTATTACCCAAGAAAGTCAGGGACACAACTCCATGCTCTGGGTGTCCCTAAACCTCTGACTGCCAGAAGCTAGGAGTAGATGACAGCAAATGGATCACTTGATAATTGCCATGTTCTGTTAATTCCTTCTGAAGCATCTGGCACTGACCATTGTAAGAGTCAGGATCCTGGGCTAGATGTACCAATGATTCGACTCAATATGGCCATTTTTATGTTCTTAATATCTCAAGAATAGCTGTTCATAAGGAATTTCTGTGTCTTTGGCTAAAATATTATAAGAAGAGCAGTTCACGGGAGATGTCAGCTGCATCCTAACCAGGAAAACGGGGGCTTTCTGGCTTGGGATCCAACCTGTAAATAAACCACTAGCTGGTTTAGACTTAAGAATTCATAACCAACTTGCACCAACCCCACGTTTATCCATTTGAGGAGCCTGAAAGAGTTCAGACATGATGCTTTTATTTTGGCCCAGCTCCAGCTTATCCCAGGAAGAAATGATAGCCCTTCTCATGAAAGCACTGGGCTGGGCCTCCAGAGAGCAGGATTCAATTCCCGTATCACCTTGGGCATGCCCTTTCATCCCTCAGGGTCTCAGTTTCCTACCTGTACAATGGGTATGAAAATACTTCCTTTCCCCACTCTCTCTCTCTGTCTAGCTCTAGCCTATGTATATTGTAAGCTCTCACTTTAGATGCAGCATCCAGCACAACGGGGCCCAGATCTCAGGCCTCTAGGCACTACTGGAATGGAAATAAAGAACGATGTTACATAGTCACACTCTCCTGAGTGCTCAGCCTTGCAGCCAGTCTGACAATAACCAAGACCAGTGTTGGGAGGGTGGGGGCAGTGGGAAGCAGATGGTGATGTGGTAAAGGAGGACTGTTACCTTTTACTTCCTAATTTCTGGGCTTGTTCCTATAATTATGATCATGTAATAAATAAAAATCATCTCTTTGGTGGCATTTTTCCTCAGTAGATCTTAAAGCACTTTGCAAAAGGTCAGCGTCTTTATCCCCATTTTACAGATGGGGAAAGTGAAGCACAGGGAGGAGAAGCGACTTGCCCAAGATCACCCAGCAGACCAGTGGCATCCCGGGTCCCAGTCCACTAGTCTGCGAACAGCAAAGAACTCTCTCCTCCCTCCTTCTAGAGCTCACCTGCCTTTCACAGGCAAGCAAGTCGAGAATGAAGCACGGGTGTTGCAAAACTGACAGCTTCCCCGCTGCTGTAGGCCAGAGTCACATCCTCGACACTGTTCTTGTGTGGCATTTGCAGTGCTTGCAGCCAGAGCGTGAGAGTCCGGCTTCCTCACAAGCACCCCTACAGTCGCCTGCTGCAAGGTTATTAATTTCCTCCTTAAACACCTATGCTGTTTGAGGGGGTTTTGACATGTTATTTCGATGCCGTAATCAGGATAAACCAGTTATTTAAACAAGACCCCTGCGGACAAACATGGGCTCTCACACCTGCGCTCTCTGGTCGTCTCTCTTCAGCCGGGGTTTTCTAGGAGCTGTCATTTTGTTTGTGTTTTTTTAATAAACACCTTCCCTCCAGCTTGTCAGCCGCAGCTGCCTGGCTCATCCATTTTTAATACATAGTTCCCCAGCGCTGCAGTCTCCAGGGGCTTCTCTGTACACACCACATTTATTCCCCTCGCCAAGAGCCGCTGTGTCTCTTTGGTGGATTTCTAGGGCAGTGAGTCGAGTGACAAAGGCCACAGAGGGAGCAGGAAGCCACAGGGTGAAGGGATTAAAAGCAGAAGCTATGGCTCAGGGGCAGAACTCAATAACAGCACATCCCAGAACCACATCTAAGGTCTAACTGGAGGGAGTCTGGTAAGGCTGTGCCTGATTGCCATGGTTAGATCACAGCACACCTGGAGTTGTAGGGCAGGCGTTGCCTGTAGCGAAGGCCCAGGGCAGGAATAAGCTGGGGGGCTGTGGGTTTGTACTGAGGTACAGTGGAAGCAGCATGTCTGAGCCTGGCCAGCACTGTGTCGAGGTGTGGGGAGTGGTGCATTGGAAGATGGAAGTAGGGGTCAAAGCCCCAATCCTGCTGAGGACATTTTACAGTGTGGACACAGCTAGAGCTGCGGACCCGAATCAAGTGGTCTGCGCGGGGCAGAACTGACATGTTAGCATGGCGGAGACCTGGTTGCAGCTATTGTAGGCCCAGGGTTACAATGCAGTGTGGATGCTCAAGCACAGGCTTGGAAACAATCAAGACACGGTCTAGGTCTCACGGGAACGCTGTTCCTTGGGATGGGGCGAGAAGGGAAGTTTACACCATGAGCAAGAAAAACAGCACCTCTGGCGAGGTGGAGAAAGCAAAGCAGCGCAAGGATCTGTCAGTAGAAGCACCTGCAGCACATTCAGTGTGGGGAATCCCAGCGACCCAGGTTTGAAGCGTTAAATCCAAGTTAGGCCAACACCACTGGGCAGGTCGGCCCCGTCTCAGCACTGCTGAGCCTGTGTAAGTGTTGGAAGGACCTAGAGAGCCAGGGAGAATCAGGTTTCAGTTAGACTCATTATCAGCCATGCTCTGGCTCTGTTACTGTGGGGAGGGAGGAGCTACTGCCTGTAGGATAATGGGAACTGCTGGAGCACAGCTCTGCTGAGAGAGCATGTCTGAAACAGGAATCCCCCGCTTTCCAGAACAGGGTTACAGCTGCTGTTTTTGCAGATTGGCAGGAGGAGTCTGAGGTGAAGATGCTGCCCTGCATAGGAGGCACAGTGGTAACATAAGAACATAAGAAAGGCCGTACTGGGTCAGACCAGAGGTCCATCTAGCCCAGTATCTGTCTACCGACAGTGGCCAGTGCCCAGGTGCCCCAGAGGGAGTGAACCTAACAGGCAATGATCAAGTGATCACTCTCCTGCCATCCGTCTCCATCCTCTGATAAACAGAGGCTAGGGACACCATTCTTAACCCCTTTCTGGCTAATAGCCATTTATGGACTTAGCCACCATGAACTTATCCAGTTCCCTTTTAAATATTGTTATAGTCCCAGCCTTCACAACCTCCTCAGGTAAGGAGTTCCACAAGTTGACTGTGCGTTGTGTGAAGAAGAACTTCCTTTTATTTGTTTTGAACCTGCTACCTATCAGTTTCATTTGGTGACCCCTGGTTCTTGTATTATGGGAGTATTTAACCAACTTTTCCTTGTCCACTTTTTCCACATCAGTCATAATTTTATATACTTCTATCATGTCCCCCCTCAGTCTCCTCTTTTCCAAGCTGAAGAGGCCCAGCCTTTTCAATCGTTCCTCATACGAGGCACTCTCCAAACCCCTAATCATTTTAGTTGCCCTTTTCTGAACCTTTTCTAGTGCTAGAATATCTTTTTTGAGATGAGGAGACCACATCTGTACACAGTATTCGAGATGTGGGCGTACCATGGATTTATATAAGGGCAATAATACATTTGCAGTCTTATTTTCTATCCCCTTTTTAATGATCCCTAACATCCTGTTTGCTTTTTTGACCGCCTCCGCACACTGTACGGACATCTTCAGAGAACTATCCACAATGACTCCAAGATCTTTTTCTTGACTCGTTGTAGCCAAATTAGCCCCCGTCATATTATAGGTATAGTTGGGGTTATTTTTTCCAATGTGCATTACTTTACACTTATCCACATTAAATTTCATTTGCCATTTGGATGCCCAATCACTTAGTTTTGTGAGATCTTTTTGAAGTTCTTCACAATCTGCTTTGGTCTTGACTATCTTGAGTAGTTTAGTATCGTCTGCAAACTTAGCTACCTCACTGTTTACCCCTTTCTCCAGATCATTTATGAATAAATTGAATAGGACTGGTCCTAGGACCGACCCTTGGGGAACACCACTAGCTACCCTTTTCCAATCTGAGAATTTACCATTTACTCCTACCCTTTGTTCCCTGTCTTTTAACCAGTTCTCAATCCATGAAAGGACCTTCCCTTTTATCCCATGACAACTTAACTTACGTAACAGCCTTTGGTGAGGGACCTTGTCAAATGCTGGTAAAGGCCACACTTTTCCCAGATGGTATTTGGAGAAGCAGGTGCCACTTATTACCCCTCTCCGGACAGGTTAGGCACAAGAGCAGCTCTCTTCTCCAGACCGAAGCCAGCTCCCACGGGCCAGCACTGGAGGAAGGGTTTGATCAGTGATGCTGGGTGGAAAAACTCCAGCATGAAGTTCAAGCCTTGAAACATACCATAGTGTTGTGACTCAAGGAAATGGGACAAACATGGTTCTTAGCACTTTTCCTATTCAAGGGTCTTTGGAATGGAGCCTCTCCCCCCTAGGTCACCAAGGACATGTCTAAACTGGCCTTTCTATACCCCGGGGTGGCCCTGCAACATGCCATGTTGGCACAAAAAAGGAGGCGTCTTCAGGGAGTTACCAAAAGTTCCTGGAGGCCAGGCACAGCAGGAAGCAGAGGCTTTGAAAGGAAGCAGAGCACCAGGCTCAGCGTTGCTGGGAAGCAAAAGTGGGAATCCCTTAAAGATCAAGAGAGTTCTCCAGAATGGGGGGGGGGGGGGGTGAGAAAGACACTGATTCCAGCTGGAGCAGCAGGTGGCACTGGGGAACTTCCAGGCCGATCAGGGCCGAGGCGTAGGTGCTAACATGGCGTGGCATGGCACTGCATTGGCCAGTTAGAGCACTAAAAGCTGGCCCAAACAGCAGACTCATTACCGTTTCCCATTCAGGAGAGGTGTGTCCTCTGGGCGAGTATGAGATGGCTTGTTTCCAGACCTGCCCCTCTGCCAAGGCCTTTGGAGAAGAGCATGCATCTTGCAGTCAGCAGAGCTGTTGCCAGGATAACAGGGTGGGGGACAGAGTGGAGGCAGGACACAGTGGGACTGTCAGATCCAGCTGTCTGAACACCCTGAGAAGTGTGACCTCTGACCCTTCAAAACGGGGAAGCCCAAATTCAGGATGCTGGAGCGGTTACTACAGTCAGAGGGGCAGGGGGCTGTGGTGGGACACAATGGACAAATGCATCACAGGAACTGAACTCCCAGGGAAGGGTGGGAGAGCTGGTAGCACAGCTCTTCACCTATGGACCTGTCAGCCCATCTCCTCCAACTCACAGCTGGGCCTTTGGCCACATTGCCTGGAGCAGCCTCCCACGAGGATGGGTGGCTCTTTGGCCTGGACACCATGGCTATGTCCACACTGGCAACTTAGTTCGAATTAAGGAGACTTAATTCGAACTAACTAAAGCCATGGCTACACTAGGCTTTAGTTAGTTCGAATTAAGGGCTTCCTTAATTCGAACTAATAAGTTTGAATAGGGCTTCAGAAGTAAGGCTTTAATTCCAACTAACTAGTTCGAATTAGCCAATGTGGCCATGTTAATTCGAACTAATTTCTTAGTTTGAACTAACCGGTAATTGAAATGAATGGGGATCGCTAATTCGAACTAACTTTTTCTAGTTCAAATTAAGCTAATTCGAACTAACTAAAATTAGTTTGAACTAACTAATTCGAACTAATTTTAGCAAGTGTAGACATAGCCTCAGAGCTCTGGCCCAGGGAGAACAATGAAGAAAGAATAAAAAGCATGAAACTTCACCTCAATTTCCTAGTTCTCTGCCACTGTTCGTTTAGTGGAAGAGCCCGTCGCGCCGCAGTTCTCGTGTGGGAGTGGCGGCGTTCTGCCTACACTGCGTGCAGTGAGGAGGCTCTAAAGCAACTGGAGTTCTTTGAAGAGCCTGTGGGCCACAACACCAAGATGACACCAAGGCATCTCCTGAGGACTGATAGCCTTGGGTCTCATTACCTCCCACCCCTCCCACATGCTGGCACTGTCCCCACGTTGGAGACGGGCAGACACAAAACCCACAAAAGCAGTTGTTTCACTAAAGAAAAGTTTTCTACAGAGTAATTTCATTTGTCAAAATAGCTCAGTAGTTTTCAAGACCCAAATCCTTTCCATCCTGTTCCCTGCTCTTTTATCTCTTCCTCTTCCATTTCCTTTGCCCCATTTCCAGTGGCCCAGTGGAAAAGGGGGGATGTTTCACAGAACGTTTCTAAAGCACTGTTCAAAAAAAGTAATCTTTTCACAGGCACAGATCAGTGCATGCATGTTGGTTAAGCCGCTCTCCTGCCTGAAACCTCATTATCTTGCTCACCCCGACTCAAGGTAATCTAGTAAATGTTCATTATGCTCTTTAGCACCTGCTTTATACTTGCCTTAATCTCTCACTTATCCAACAGTTAGCGCCTATGATTGTCCTAGTGCATTGTGGGAAGATTCTCTTCCTTCTTCACTGGGTCCTAGGTGCTCACTTTCTCAGAGAGGAGATACCTTTGTTCTTACCTTTTTATCTTTATTTATAGACAACAGAGTCCTGTGGCACTTTTAAAGACTAACAGATTTATTTATCGCATGAGCTTTCGTGGGAGAAAATCCCACTAAAGCTCATGCGATAAATAAATCTGTTAGTCTTTAAAAGTGCCACAGGACTCTGTAGTCTTTCTACAATAGACTAACAAGGCTACCCCTTTGAAATCTTTATTTATGTAAGGATAAATGCCTTGTCTGAAATCAGGAAGGCTGGTTTTGTGAGACCGACAACAGTCTGTGAGGGTATCCATTTCCTCCTGCTGCCAGGAAGCTCTGTTAGGTTGTAGGAGTCTTCCACAGCCACGATGCCTGAGAAAGCTTAAGAGAGACCTAGAAATAGATTATACAGGGGAAAAAACCCTTCCCTGGCACTGTGTGAGTATAGCATGAAAATGCATCAGTTTATCCCTTCCGTCATTTCTCTGAACCCTCTCAGATCTGGCTATGACAGCCTAAGTGCCCAATGCATAGCAAGGGGGCTAAAAATATCAGTGTCAGATACCCAGGCACTCATAGCAGTGCACTGCCATGCCCAGGGTTTGGAATCCCATGGCTGAATTGCATGAATTTGAAATTTTACCATGCTAAGGAGTCACACAAGGTACATCTCCCCTGCAATCAAAAACTGACAGCTGGCCTAGGCCAGCTGACTCAGTCTCATGGGGCTCAAGTCACACAGTGAGATTTCATTGCAGTGCAGACTTCTGGGCTCAGGCTCCAGCCCAGGCTCTAGGATCTACAAGATGGGAGGAGCTCAGGCTGTCACCTGAGCCCAGAAGTCTACACTGCAGTGACAGGGCCCCTAGCCCCAGTCCCACAAGACCAAGTCAGCTGGTACAGGCCAGCCTCAGGTTTTTATTTGGAGGGTAGACATCTGATTTTCAGTTGAGCTGGTCAAATGAGGGGAATTGGCCTTCTGCTGGTCCCCACACTAGGGATGGCTCTCGGGCCTAACTTGTTCTCACCACGTTTGACATGGTCACTGTTTCCCAGCTTATTGACTTTTGCAATACCGCTACTTCCTCAGGAGGTATTGATTTCTTTATGACATTTAAGCACGTCCAGATTTCCATAACCCTCTCCACTTCGGCTCCTCCACCTCTATACAAATCCCATTTTGCTTGAACAGAAGGGATGGTGCAATCAAGAGCTAATAATATTTTGGGAGAAAGGGTGGAAGAGACTAACACAGACCCTTGCTCTTGGATATGTGCTCCAGCTATACACACACAGCTACTGGAACGGCAAAGGAGGTAGCACAGCATGGACAGATACCTCCTATTCCTCCGCTGCCTCAATGCATTGAAGTGTCAATGTAGGAGGAGGTGTGGACCTTTCATCAGAGTCAGAGTCAATTGTGCTTCCCAATCCCATCTAATAATGTCTTAGTCATTCCTGGGCTGGGCTAGAGCCACGGGGCAATATCCATGATTCGATGCTATTGTTACACGTGTGGCTCTGCTTTGGGAGGGGCACCGGGAACTGCATTAGAGAAGTGAAACATGGGTGAAGGAAAGACATCCAACAATTGAACCTTTATTGAACCCACCACACATCGGGGGCACAGCCTCTCCCTCGCGTCATTTTGGAATGCGGCAGTCTCATCTACGCTGAGCTATTGAGGAAGTGCGGCATTCCAAGAGGCACCCAAGGAGTGCTAATTAAGTGGGGGTGAGGACTGGCCCACTAGTCGTCACAAGAGCAGTGAAAGGGAAAAGCAGGAGCCACTTGTCCTGGGACATTCCAGGCAATTATACCAATTAGCAGGTGAGTAGGCCCCATCTACCTCCAGCTCTTTTCTGGGCTACAGCCGGCTTCACTGTCACAGTCCTCATGTGATTCGTTTCCAGCCACATGGGGAAGACTACAGCTGTTATTACACAGGCAGGGAACTACCATGTTATCAATATGTGGCAAAAGGCAGTGTTAGACTGGGTCCAGGTCAGGTTGGTTTCTGCAAGTACAATGCAGTGCACATGGCCATAGCAAGAACTGAACTCACTGGTTCTGAACTACCTGGTGGGCAGGTGGTCTTCAGCCTGAATCTTCTCCAGGGAGCAGCCTGACCGAGGGGAAGTATAACACACAGCTTCCTCGGCCAGCAACAGCAAAAGTGGTTCAATTAATTTCTCAATCTAGCATTATCATGGAATACACTAATCATTTTAAAGCATCCCTCAGAGGGGACATAGACCATTAGATCATTTGTACAGGAAAGCATCTCTTGGGCTTGTAGGAAAGAATTCCAGCGGCAAAGAGGGAACCCTTAACATCTGCGCAAAGCCACCATCATTGTGTCTCTATCAATACGCAGATTGCTTTCTACTCATTGCCCAAGCCTTTTCACAGGCTCGAATGGAGAGCGGTGGAGAGGAGAAGCAGGGCATGGAGATGGGATGCCGTGGAGGTTTGTACAGGTACTTGCTAGCTGTGGCATTACATGGTGCTCACATCATTGGGTTCATATTAGCTGTCACATGCTGCTATTGATGCATACAATGTGTGGCCTTTACATTTTTACAAAGCCTCTAAATTATTTTTTGAGAGGAATGTTTGTGAATGCTGGTGCCCCAGCTCTTTTCCTTCCTTTCTTTCTTTAAAATTAAAATGCGAGGGTGGAGGGAGCAGAACACAAAGGATCTCAAAGAGGATCCCAGAAAGACCAGGGGGTTAGATGCCCAGTACACCCCTTAGTCCAATGAAGTTTCCCAGGATTTGTGTGCTGGAATCAAGCTCAAGCCCAACTTTGGGAAGTCAAACTACCAGAGCATCCCAAATCATTCATTTTGTCTCTAAGGGAGACTGCAGGTCAGGAACACTTGTGAGACTTTTAGAAGTGGGACAAAAACATGCTCAGCGGAATCTATGGTTTGAAGAGGAACTTCTAAATTCCCCACCCTCACAAGCCTAGGAAGACCCCTCCTCAACACCTCCCAACTTTCTACTCATCACAAACAGTTGTCATAATAGTGATCAGAAGACTCGGGGAGAGTGGCTACTAGAAGATAAGCGCAACCTCTGGGACTGACACCTTGTGCCTTAGTGCTCCATGGAGGAAATTGTTTTTCCATGACCACAATAAGCTATTTCCCCCCATGCCCACACTGATCAGACTATGGGAGGAGAGAAGATGCAGAGTGCTGCTGGCACAGCAGACTGAGTGTTTAAATAACTGACTACTCAAGTAGTTCTTTCTCAGTAGAGGCTGTTAGAACAAACTACAAGCAGAACGAAGGGCAGATTAGTTATTATGCAGAGTGTGGACCCTGACATCAGAAGCTACATGAGTGGCGATGGATTACAGTCTGATGGATTACAGAGGAATTCATGAAATAAAACATTCCATGATCTAGATAGGATGATTTTGGAAAAGCTTGAATATAACTTATCTTCAGCTTACACACCCCCCTTCCCTCAAAACCTTTGAAAAGTGACCAGCAACGATAAAACAATTGGGATTCTTCCTTTTTTACGATGCACAAGAAAGGGCCTCACAGTCCCCTCCTCCCACACCCTACGTTTTTTCCTGTTGTATTGGAAATTCAGGCCCTGGCAAGGCTGGGAGAAGGACTGTGGTGAACTAGAAATATAGCAACATCACAAGGGCTAAACAAGTGAAAGCTGAATTATAAAGAGGTGACGGGATGTTTAGTCTGGTTATAACTCTTGGGTTTCAGCAAAACCTATTTCACTCCAACGCTTAATATTTTAAACAGACAAACCACCCTGCAGCTCTTCAGCAAAGCCAAGTAAGAGAAGACCATACTCTTGATTGATCTAATGTAAAAGCCAACTGGAAAAACAAAAGTGTCATAATAAAGGAAACAAAGGATTCCATGTACCGTACAGAACACACAGAAATAGTCATGTCTCACATTTCGCTAATACTCCATCCTGAAGGACAACAAAGCACGTTCTAGACACACTATTACAGGAATTGTTTGCTCCCCACTGAAACACAGTCAATGTCAGAGTGGAACACACATGCCACTCCGTTCGAGAAATGCCAAACAAACATTTAAACAAAAAGTTCTTCACTTGAAACTGCAGCAGGAGTTTAGGTAGGCAGAATGCAATTAACCAAGATGGCAAACAGCCAGGACACCAGGGTTAACACCACTACGTGCACGTGCAGGTACTCATGGTGCTCAGTGGAAGTTGTTAAAATTGACAAAATGATTTCTGAAGCCACACAGAGTTCAGTCGATACCTTGCCCTCTGGCCATTGGAGATCCTGGTGAGCTTTTGCTAGTGCTAATGAAAGGAGATGAGGCTGCAGGGGAGGAGGACGAGAGAGTGCCTGTATGCACAGGAATGGAAGAGTAGGAGAGAATTTCCTTTCCAGTAATTCGCTGCAATCTTTATGGACCTTCCATAGTTAAAGAAAATCACTCTAATCAAACACAGATCTTGCATTCTGTGCAAGACACCAGCATTAACATCTGGTCCATACTTACTGCCTAAGAGCCCTGACACATTATCACTAATTAATGGTCAAGGGGAAATTTCACTTCACATTCCCTCTAGCAATGAACTCCTTTCAGCACAGAAGCATCCTTCTTCTGACTATTAAGCTAATGTTAAAATATTTCCGAGAAGAGGCAGCCTTGCTGAGGAGGATGCTGAAGAGGGATCCTCACTAATGACACACCACCGACAGGGATGCATTTTTCAGGGGGCTGCCCAAACAATAGCTTCTTAGTCTCATTTTTTGAACAAGCAAACAGACTTGCAAGTGTAACAATAGGTATCTAGCTTGCACTCCCTGCATTTCACTGGGAGTTTTACATTTTATTACGGGGTAAGTCCAGAGCCTAGTTTGGAATGTGTATGAGGAATGTATACCTCACTCTTGTCCAGACGCTAGAAGATACGAGTGTGTGCATACACACCCAGAGTACGTCCTATGTGAGTGCTAGTAATAAATGCATATGCCACACACTTGTTCATTAGCAATACATACAAGTGCTAGAAGACAGAGCCTTCAGGTATTTCTGGTTCCATGTCGTAGCTTCCTTACAGGATTGCAGGATGTGCTGGTAACGTGCTTAAGCCTCATCTATATCAGCAGTTGCACTCGGCTAGCTAGACAAAGTTCTCTAGTGCAGACACAGCAGTGGCTAAGCTGTGGCTAAACAGGCATGCTGTGTAGGTTTGGCTAGATATTTCCAGATTCAATCCTGACTGGGTCTTCTCTTTTCTGTATTTGTATGGGGTCATGCAACAGGGCCCCAGCTGGGACAGTGGATGTTACCCTAATATAAACATTTCTCTCTACTACATGGTCTCATAACATCAAGCAAGGCTACAGACCTGGAAGGGGGCTTTAGCAACAGATGGCAATACCACAGATACAGAAGAACATTAACCAACTGTTGCTAACACAGCTTATGGTTAATAATTATATGACATATGTAAATAGCAGGGTTACCTGGAGGAAAGAAAGTTAAGGGGATTAAAACAGAATATCTTCTACAAAAAGCGGCATCTTTCCATTAGAGAGCTGCCTTGCTTCTAATTAGAGCCAGGCACTGAATATGCATTTATGTTGATTGAAATAAAATGGAAATTTAAAAACAAGGAACTTCAACTGATTTCCATTTAATTTGCAGTGCAGTCTCAGAGCATACATGGTATGTGTTTTGCTTCTTGTTTTATGATCTCAGTCTTGGCAAACCAATTTTCAGCTTGTATGGGGGTGGGGACCGGAAGTGTAATGTCACTTATCAAGAATGGCTGTTTGGGCACAGAAGTGGGTGAAGTACAACCTAATTTTGGTTTATACTAATCCCATGTTCCCTGCCATCCAAACCCAAGGGAAGGGTTATACTTCTTCAAAGTAACAGATTGTGACACTTGTCTGTCAGGATCTTAAAAAAAGAGAAATCAGCAGGCACCAAAAAGCTGTTTTTAAAGTCATCTCCGAAATGGAAATTGGGGAAGATCCATTTGCAAAATGATAGGTCCAAAAACTAGGAAACCAATAAAAGCAAAAACTGCCACACCACCCACCATATCAGATGCCAAGGAAATCCTCTTGGTAAATCTAGGGCATGAAAGCTGACAATTTTGCAAAGCCACCTTGGATAAGAGATGGAATTGGGGAAATCAATGAAAAACCAGTCCCTGATGGAGCAGAGTTTGGGACAAACATCCGGAAGCAGTCAGTCACTCATCTGGAAAACAACATTTTTTAAAAAGCAGCAAAATGAAAATCGAGAGCTGCTGCTTTGCTGGGCATTTCACGCATACCAGCCCGGCGGCCGAGGTGCCATGTGAAGTTCCTTCTACCAGGAAGATTCCCATGGATCATGTGGCTGAGACCTGAACATGGCACGTTAGAATGGGACAGTTGCTTTTCACTGGGCCTTCCCTGGCTGAACTTGCCCGTTTCCTCCATGCTCTCCCTCACATTCACTTTTAGCTGAAGCCAGGGAAGAAAACAAAGCACTTGAGAAGCCACCTCCAAATTATATTTGGAGTTGAGGACCATCATCTCCTCCCCTTGCCAGGTGCAATCCTAAAGACAGCGACAGTAATTTTGTTCATCTACAGCATCTGCCTCATAAGCAGACTAGCACCAGTAAGCCTCATGACACCTGTCAGTTCTTGCTCGCACATCTCACGCTCACCAATGGGGTAATAATAGCATGCAGAGAAGTGAAGTGACTCACCAAAGGTCACTCAGGACATCTACGGTAGGCAGCATTAGACTCCCAGTCCTCTCCCTTAGCCTCAAGCCCCCTTTACTCTCCCTTCTCTGTCCCTAGAACAGGGGTCACTCCTGCCTGGAAGCTCTGTCCCTGCCATTAAACTTCAGATGAGCTGGGATGCCCTTCACAGCCAGGTAACACCAATTCCAAAATGGGATGTGAGGGAACACAAGGCTCTCCCTTCTACCAAGTGAAGCCCAACACCCATGTGGTACTCTCAAACTGAAAAGCAAAGGGGAGAAGGTGAATGTAGGAACCAAGTGAATTGGAACCCAATGTTTGTACACAGAACATTGCCATCTGGTGTCACTATGCACATAGCAAGCCTTCAGGCAGATGTGAGTGGGAACAGATAAACGGTATACATTCTAATTCGATGATAAACTTACACGGTGGTGGGACACTGGCAACTCTGAATTACTGTCATGCACAAAATGTGAGCTATCTTGAACCCTTGCAAAGTAACAATTTTACACTCAGCATCATGTTTATTCCCCCTCTCCATATGTACAATTAAGTGTATGCCTGGTTATTAAAAATAAAGCTCCTGTATCACGGCTTTGAAACACATTACAATCAATTCAATTCCCCCCTCATTACAACATTCAAAATGCTTGGCCTCCACACAGAATATCAACTGGGGACAAACAACAGGCCACGTGGATGGCAGAGCAAGGCTCTGGTAATAGGATCTGGAGTCTTTCATCATTAGCTGAATGATTCAAATCCAGCCCTGATCAGCAGTGACAGGAAGTCATTACCTAAGAGCAGTTTGGTGGCCTATGGAAAATAGTTTGGTGTCATCAGTCCAGTTCCCAGTCAACAGATGTCCACGTCACAGTTGGTACCCTTGTTTTGTTGGCAGGCTGCAGAGGCATCAGGGATTTTGGGGGCATGGAGACAGAATTGCTCCATCCTTAGAAACAGTTTCTCCAGATCAAGGTTGATGCATACTGGCAGGGGGAGGGGGAACCTGCCGCTTTCCTCTTGATACCTGGAGGACTTTCAGTCTCCAGAACAGTCAAATTCGGCAACTTTCATGAACACTGAATGCATCTAAAAAACCAGAACACAAACACATACATCGTATGCTCTCAAAGCAAATTGCTTCCACGTCCAGGTAAGGCTTAGAGAGATATTTTCCCTTTGTGGGGATGAAGGAAAAGCCCAGACAAGGTAACCCAAAAGTGTGTGATTCCATAGTACAGCCCTTTTGTGATCCTGTTAGCTCCCTTCCCAGGTAAATCTGTTCCCACATGCAACAAGAGAGTCTTCCAGCTTCACCTTGCGGCTCAATAATCTTTATTATTCCTTTCTGTTATTTATTTTTATTTAAAAGAATTTGTTTCCCTATCATAAAAATTAGACAACCATACCACCACCAGCAAAGTCCGTGGAGTTAACCTTGATGGCAGACAGTTCACTGGTGTTCCCAGTGTTTCAAAAGGTCCTAGAGAGTCCGTAAATGGAAAAAACAAACAAAACATGATGGCCGTGGAGAGGAATATCAGGGTGATTTGTTTTCTTGCCCCAGCGAGGATCCCAGATGAAAACACAACAGCAGGACCAAGTGCCTCACGCCTTGAGAGAAAACACTTCATACCAGCTCCAGTACCTGGTTAAAAATGGGAGAAAATAAGCAATTTGACGAGGGATTTACTGTGTTCGTTATCTCCTACACCAACAAATCACTAGAAGATGAGCTGACTTTTTCTCCACCTCCCTTTTTCTCTGTTCACCAGCATACAGAAGTGTCAATGAAGGGCCTAAACCTTACCAAACACAGGTTCTGAAGCCCTTCCATGGCTTTCAGTTTTTTAAAGGGGCGTACGTTATGTTGTGATATAGCATGAGATGACTCAAGACTGTCCAATCACCTCTTTGCTCCTAATAAGTACTTCCCACCTGGCATGGTCTCGGTGCACTGATGAAGGTAGCAGACTCTTCTGTTTTCATAAACGTTAACTCACTCTTCCAAGCTGAGAGTGCACTGTGGTCTGAGGTACTGGAAGGAAGGCCTTTCCCAGCAGGATACAGTGTGCACATTGCACGGAGCTGTGTGGGTTCTCACCTGCTGAGCAACCAATGGAGTTTCTATAACTCCTCCCTAAGTGCTGGTCCATCCCACTGTCCATCAATGAAAAGAGGTGATACCAGGATCCCAAGATCTGTCACCGTTCACACATTTTCCTCCCTGTCTTTGTTAATTAACAAGCTAAGCATATGAGTAAAATAACATCAGTTTTCCCCTCCTGCTAGATTCACTTAAGGGTATCACAAAAAGCCTGTGTGTGTGTGTGTGACCAATTGTACTAACCCAGAAGTGACTGAAATAATGAACAACAAATAGCAACCACACCAAATGAATCACACAGGGGCTATGTACTACTGCAGCTGGGGTTTCTAGGGAGCAAATGAAGAACACTAACAGTTAAAAATGGCCTGCAAAGAAAAAAAAAGTCACACATCCCTCCCTGGGGCCTTTGGGAGGGGAGGGCTTTCTTTCTGGTGAATAAAACAGATCCCAGGGATGAGATTTTCCCTATTCTGTTAACATAGAAATGTCAGAACTCTCAAGTCCAGTGAAGTTTTACCAGAGAAGTGGCGTGGTGGCTGAAGGCCACAGTGACAGTCACACCGAGGGGAAAGAACCGAAGGCTGTTGAGGGGTGGGAGTTCAAAGATGGATTGTGAAACACTAACCAATTCTTATGCATCCAGCCACTAGGCCTAAGGGGATTACTTCATGGTGGAGGTTAATGGTGCCGAACATGCTCTGGGGTCAGTCTGCGTGGCTGGCTTCCCTACGATGTGTGGTTCTGACAATTGGAATGTGTGCAAGCTCTGAGGTTCACAGACCAACAAGGTCAGTTAGCAAAGAGTACCAGCAGCACCACTTGATGATTAAGTGTCAGGGAGAGATTCATTACAGAGTGCTTGTGGAAGAGAAAGATCCTGAAGACAGGAGTCCGAATCTCAGCTGTCAGCCTAAAGGGCAGTCCTATTTACTATCTGGAAACTGAGCCCGAATTTTGATATTTTAAGAGGTCTGACTTTAAGTTCAAGTTTTAAAAGGTAAGTTTGCAGTTCTAATTAGCAGTCATGTCACACATAGTCCCTGGGGAAAAGAAAGGAGACCTCTGAGCAAGTTCAAGGATTGTTAAACACTAGCCTCTTTGTGCAAGCAGCAGCCAGTCAATCTTCACAGGCTGTTGTATGCAGGAGCAGACTCCTGTGCTAAGAATGAAAAAAGGTGAGTGATGCACACACTGGTTCAGAACAACAGCTCTTATTGCTGAGAGTTTGGGTTGCAGCCTGATTCGTTACTGCACCCTGATTCAGCGACAGTAGTCAGAGGATTGCATTTAGTTAACACCAAGGTGTTAGATGAAGCCAACTGAATTCGTGGCTCATTGCCACAGAGATTAGTATGCAAACATGAATGCATATGTGTGTGCATGTGTGAGTGTGCACACGTGGGGGCGCAGCATTAAATTAAAGTCTTCTGCTTCAAAACAGCACCACTTTGGCACTTTTGGATTGATGACAAAATAATGGCTTTTGTGGCAAATGAAACGTGAAGCATATTTGTTAGTAAAGGAAAAAAGGCCATAGGTAAAACCAGAAGAGCTTTATATGGCTAACCCTACGGGAACACTGAAAAATGCTTTGAGCTTTACCACTCCAAGGTGGTTTCTTTTAATAATGCAGAGAGGTCCTGGCTGCTGGACACGTGCCACCATCTTTACCACACCTGCCTCCTAACTTGTCTTCTCTGCCTTCAGTTCGCTTCACTCCCTTTTCTCTAGCTTGTGCCAAAGACAAATGCACCATTTAAGCTACAAAACACCAACAGCTGAGATGACCTCTTATAACTGCTTCTCCTGGCTGTAGAGTTTCTATGACCTTGCTCCGCACCAAGAACGGATCCAGGCATTTAATATGGAGATGTAAGAAATAACTTACCTTAATTGTACCCTGACTGTTAGCAGCGATGAGCACGTTGGACTCCTGAAAAAGAAGAGAAGCAATCAGAGTTTGCAATGGCGGTTCTGAGGGGCATGGAGGAAGGGACTGATTGTTATTTTATACATTAAAAACTTGTCTGTTTTCGAAGAAATTTAACTCTTGCCATTCTGTTGAGGTTTTGTGGTCCAAGAACTTATTCTGAAAGACTACATCATCTTGAAGAATTAGGAAGCTACAATCCATAGTGCTTGCATAGACATTTGAAATGTGAAAGTAAATTTCAAACATGAATTAATCTTCACAATATGCCTGTGAAAAGGACAAGTGATATGATCACCACTCATCTCTTGGTCATCCATTGGTGTACAAAGGTCTCTAAGGCCTCAACTGAACTGAATAATTAATATGACCCAAAATCAGGCCAACTAAAGCAGTACACCCAATTATAACAGCCATGAACTCTGAAATAGAAAATAAAATAGGAATACAACAGCATCTCAGTTTAAAAAGGAAGAGAATCAGAGGACTTTGGCTCTGGTCTGAAGGATATTGGAGAGATGCCACGTAGGTATCTCCCTTTGGTATTATCAGAGTCAAACTAGGCGCACCACAGTAGTCTCTCTCTCTAATAACCTACTTCTCCAGTCTGGTAGATACCCAGGAAAACAAAGTTCCCAAATCACAGGCTCTGAATGGGAATAGGCCTGCCTACCACACACTCAAGGTCCTTGAGATGATCCATTTCAGATGCTTTGGTGGGAAATAAGGTAGAGGGGAAAAATCCAAAAAGAAAAAAAGGAGAGAGATTCTCAAAGTTAAAAGAAATGATTGACAGGGAGGTGGGGCAGGAGGAGCCCTGAAAAAGAAATCAAGAGGCAGAATCACTTTTCAAAATGGGCTCCCACATCCTTTTCCAGCCAGGCAATACCAGTAGTTGCAGTGTTTACTGCCAAACTGCTCGATCTAAAAGCAGCTTGCTATCAGAAGCAGCAAGATAAACAAAGGTCTGTCTTAGAAAAGCTATCCATCCTGAGACAAACTCAGCTTAATTATCCCACCACTTCACACATGCATTTTTAATATACTCAGGGAACAGACTATCTCCACTTCAAAGAAGCAGTCATACACTTGCATTCTGTGTGTGAGTTGGAGGAAGACCGCTAGCCCTGAACCAGCTGACTACGAAACTGGCAGATGCCGGCACTTTGTAGCATACAAGGTGAACACACTGTTTGCGCAGCACATAGCAAGATTAGGCTATAAACTGCTTCATCACCAGGCTCTGAAGTCTGCAGGACTGCCAGCTTTGAAGGGAAGGGAGGGGAGGGAAAAGTGGTATATTCTTATTCAACTTGTAAAGCTGGTTCCCTAACCATAGTAGTCTTTTCGTGAGCCCCAGTACTACTGCGTTACAAGTGGATTTGATCACCCTTGAATAGCGTTCATTACAGGATTAGCAAGAACACCTTATAGCATCTCACACATGACCCTTTAAGCCAGTAGTTTTCAACCTTATTTTCTTGGGACCTAGTTTAAAAAACTCATTTATTCCCACAACCCAACAATTACATCTTTCAGCAGTTCATTCAAGTCTTCTGGTGGAGGCAGCAGGGAGCACCATGACCCAGTACCTGAGGGCCCTGTGAAAACCACTGCTCTAAGCCAAAGAACATGTACAGAAAATACGCCCTAAAAAGAGCCAGACAATTCCCATTTCAATTCTATCATTGGATAAGAGGCCAGTCTCAGAATGGCACTGGTTGAGAATGCCAGAACTTCTCAATTTAAAGCATCAAAATACCCACGCAGCCAGCAGCTGTGGTGCACGGCTGAGGGCCCCTGCTGGCCCCGCCCCCTGCTGGATGGCAGGAGGGGAGGGGAATGGAGCAGGTTGCATCGCGTCGCTGCCACCAGGACAGAGCCAGCCCCAGCCATAGCTGGCAAGAGGGTGGGTCGGCTCGGCCTGGCCGGAGCTGCCGCTGCTGGCGGGCGGCCTCTGGTTCCTGGCCCTGGCTCCCGCCGGCAGCAGCAGCTCCGGGTGGGCCAAGCGGACTCGCCCCCTTGCTGGCCATGGCCGGGGCCGGCTCTGCCCTACTGGCAGCGATGTGGCTCTGCACGGGCCAGGGTGACGCGATGCAACCCGCTCCGTTCCCCTCCCCTCCTGCCGTCCAGCAGGGGCCCTCGGCCACGTGCCACCCCTGTGGACGGGAGCTGGCCGTCGGGAAGGGAACCGGAAGCAGCCCGCTGGTTGATGCTGGCCCAGGCCCTGGCCAGCGGGGCAATTGAAGCCTGGCCCCGCCCCCTTTTGGCCCACCCCCAGCATCTGCTGAGGGTGCGGTGGGCGGGGCTGGCACAGGGGCCAGCAAAGGTTGCCACCCCCAGTCTAGGGGACATCTTTCCTGAGAATTGTGCACATGGCGCGCGCACACCTAGAGTTGGAATTAACATGAGCAATCACTCAAGGAAGATAGACACATACATAAATCATGCTGGGAGTAAGGTGCCTGACTGCAAGATTACTTTGAGATATGACTAAGTTTTGGAGACAAGCAAGGAGCATGAACAAATGTCCAATGTCTAGTACCAAGGGCTGCAGCTGTTAAGTGCATGTTAGTTGGTTTTGAATGACTTGTTTGCCTTGTGAATGACTGGCAATTCAGCATCACTGCTGTGGTCTGTCAAGGCATCACTGTAGATGAGTTCTGGCTCAAGGGGTTGCTTTACTAGCTAACTAAAACAAAGTGCAAGAGGGTAATATGCTCTTCCCCAGGAACCTGCTGGTTTTCCAGTACGACTCTCTGGATCTGATGATCACGGACCTGCTGTTCTCATCCCCAGCAGAGACAGACAGACAGAGTTAGCACCAAGTCTGTCACTGAACAAATAGTGACCTGTTTGTTAGAGCACTCTAGCATTGTTTGCTTCTACAGAAGTGCAATTTCAGTAACTTTTCTGTCCCCTGGAGGAACAATTCTCTTTCTTTTTGTACTGCCTATGAAACAGCCATTATGCTCAATGCATTAAAAACCTAAGCAGGCTGTGAATTAAAAATTATTCACATTGTATGCAGTCTGTAATTTACAACTGGTGACAGATGTACATGAGTTAAATCTATCTTTTTGCCTGTGTATACCTAAAAGAAGCTGCCCAATTTGTGCCACCCAGGATTGATTTTACTGTTTAACAGAAGCATACACTCTTGATTTTAAAATTCTTTGATTTATGCCCAGAACACATCATGGTCTTTACCAATGTACCTTAGATTCCCTCAAAAGGCAGCATCACCACTCCAGGGGTCAGGAACCTCCACTCCGACAGAATGAATTGTATAATGAACTTCTGCTTACCCTAACTTAACTATAATTCTTTGAGAGGTTGGATCCCATTCTATAGGTGTATGCACCTCACACATGCCAGAGTCTTTTGATTAGTGGTGTCCATTGAGGCCTCACAGGTGCCCATGGCCACCTTAACCTTCTGCAGAAGGACATTAAGGCCACAGCGGTGGTGACACGCCCTCTGAGTGCCCTTCCAAATCAACAGCAGGACTTGGAGCTGTGGACTCTGAACAGCTGAGATGGAAGGCAGGTCAAGGGACCCATCTCAGAGAGCCAGTTACTGCAGGATAAGTAAAGAGCAACTGAAAGGTTCAGTCGGTCATTCAAACTCAGCCTTTCAATAACCAAAGCACCTACCTGTGCCCAAACCTTTCATTCATGAAAGACAGCAGTGACAGAATCATCAAGCACGGAAACACTCTGCTGTCCCTGCCAGATAACCTCCGTCATTCTGGGTGAATTGTAGCCTTCCTAAGAATGATGGCTAGATGGGCACAGGCAGGGGCTGTTTAAGCTTCCCCAGTGCAGCCCTGCAAATGCTGGTCACAAGCCTCCCTAGTATTGGAGCTGCAGGGACAGGAATCTCAACTCTATAGGGTTGATCCACAGGCATAAAATGCTGGGAGAAAGTAAAAAGGGAGAGGAAAGGCAGCCCCAGTCTATTTTTCCATTTGCTTTGTCCCCCAAACCAAGATTTCAGAGCTTATAGATTAAGACCTAAGCCAATGCACCAAACGCCCTTGGAGCTGTATTGCCTTTTGAGAAATATATAATCTTCCTAGGAGAATTTGGGGACACCAAACCCTGTCTGCCAGGCTTGGAAATGGAAAGCAATTTACTTTTTCTTTTGCCATTAGAGGTCAGTAACAAATTCAAGCTGCAGCTATCTCAAATGCCCCAGAATATTAGTATTCACCCTGCCAAAAGTGCTCTCCTAGGACTGTGCACATGTGCTTTACATGCTTTCTCTCAGGTATAGAAAGAGTGACCCTATTCTGAAGAGGCTCATAACAGAAAGGACTGACACACACATCATGCAGATAATTTCTTTTTCTTGATACAAGTCTGTCTGTGAGGATCTCTCTGTCTACAAACTCAAATGCAAAATATCACAGCCTGGTGCAAATATGCCTGAAGAAATAGTTGCAAGTTGCCTTATAGGAAAGCCAGGTTGCTGATTTTTAAGCACACTCTCAATTACTCTGTTTGAAATGAGATACTAAATTAGGGCATTTTTTTCATGTACCAATTACAAACATTATCTCTGAATGTGGCTGCTAAAAAAGTCACACGAAACCTAGCTTTACTGAGAACAAAAAAGGTACTTGAACAGAAAGAAAGTATATAGTGTAGTGAAGTATAGGGTCTCTAAACAAACAAAGCTCTTCAGCCATGTCTACACTTACAAGCTTGCAGCGATGCCATGCATGAGTGCCACGTAGCCATGTTATGCTAATGGCAGAGAGCTCTCTTGCCAACAAAATAAAACCAGCTCAACAAGCAGCAGTAGTTATGATGGCAGGAGAGCGTCTCCTGTCAATGCAGTGCTGTGCACACAAGCACTTATACTGGAAAAACTTGTTGCTTACGGGTGCATTTTTTTCTACATCCCAGGCAGCAAGTTTTGCTAACATAAGTCCTACATTTTCCACTGAAAGTAAAATTGCTTCTTTCTGTACATGGCCCTGACTGGAAACAAAAAGAAGGAAAGTTTGGCTGAAGAAACAACTTCAAGACATTTGATTTTCATCTTGACCATGCCCTTAGTGATACCAGTTGTGACGGTGCTACCTGTTGCAATGAACTGGAGTAAGAGTTTGATGTGCTGAAGATACAGTTTACTGAAGAGAGGTTAGGTATAAGTGATTTGGAGCAGGACTATCTTTTCATTTTGCGTGCATGTTAATATTAGACCCAGCTATTTTTCATACTTAAAATTCAACTTCTGTTTTGTATTGTTACAACAACCTATCTTCCACAAATTTACAGCACAATTTGTGGGTAAAGTTTGAATGTTTTGGGACTTTTCAACTAAACTTGCTGTTATTTAGATTAATTTAAAATGGGATCTTTATGAAAATAGTCTCTGGAGTCTGACCTTCCCTCCACCTCAAACCTGTTTGGGTAAGAAAGAGACAGTTTATTATTCATCCATATTCCACTTTCCCAATAGATAACACTCATTGCCAGCTAATTTGAAACATGCATTTAAAGAAAATAGGTTATAATTAAGGAAAGTTATCAATGGCTGTGAATACAATGGGAAAAATGACCAGGGGGGAGGAGGGGAAGAGAAGGATTCCCTTACTCTAAGTGGCCACTGTTTTACAAAGTGTATAATGGGCTTGAAGCTACTCATGCTGTTAGTAGAGAAGGCCTACTACAGAACTATTCATGGCCCTAGCAAAGATGGCTGCCGTTTCCCATTCCCCCCTCACCCTTCCTCAGTGAGATTGAAGCCACCAGCAGCTTTCAGGAAAGTTTACCCTCATTTCCTAAATCCTTTGCAATCTGCCATATCTCTCTCAACCTTTAATCCTTCCAATGTGTGATTCAAGCCATCAAAATGTGTGAAAAATGGTCAAATGATGGAACACCTATGCTTTGCTGTACATTGTGCCATAATTAACAGGCTACAATGGTTTCAAAGAGTATTTTCTCATTGCACACAAATAGTTTTTTTAAAAAGGGAATCTGGAAAATGGTAATTCTGTCACATGAAACTATATGAAGCTCTAAATATGGGCCATCAGCAGGGTTCAAACCCTAGACCTTCAGATCAGATCCCTAACTCAGACTGCTGTGTGAACTACAGAAACAAGTGTTCTCATCTATGGGCAGGAGATTACTGTATTGTGTGCAGCACTGTTATCTCTTGGAGGCAGAATTTCTTTGTGATGATGCAGACTGTAGATGTCAGAGGAAACATGCTGTGTGGGGTTTAGGGAACAGTTTAGTGTCCCAGAGCTTGCTATTCCCTTGCTTTTTAGGGTCTGCATCGAATGGTATCACAGTCACCCAACAGTAATCCTTTTTAAACCAAGTTTTTTGTTTACAGGTGACAGCAAAAAATGAAAATTAATCACTGCTCTAATTTCAGTAGTTCTTGTCAAAGCAAAAGGTTTTACCCACAAAGATTTTCATAATAAAACATTTCAGAAGGAGCCATTATAAACTTGAGCTCCTTAGGCTTTAAACCTAGAAAAGATGCTTAAATTACATTTCATAATCCTTAAAAATATATAAATACTATGAAGTCTCCTGAAGAAAAGGTGTGGGTAGCTCACAAGCTTCTTTTTGGTTCAATAAGAAGTGATTAACTACCTTTCTTTAACTGTTGTTCTTTCAGATATGCTGCACACGTCCTGCAGGCTGTGGATGTGCATGCACCCTCTGCAAGCGTTGTCAAAGAAATTTTTACCACAGCGCTTCTTGTCAGAGCAGCCTGAGCACCCTATCATCATGCACTAAGTGTGCAGATATAAGAGCATAGTGCCACCAACCACCTCCCTCAGTTCCTTTATAGCAGCTAGACAGAGGGGAAGGAGGATGGGATGTGGAATGAACAACAGTTACAGAAAGGTAGGAAACCATTTCTTTTTCTTTGAGTGCTGGCACGTGTCCATTCCAGCTTAGGTGACTCACAAGCAGATTAACATGAAGGTGGGTTTGCAGTCTACCAGAATGATGACTGAAGAACAGCTCATCCAAAACCGTCATCGTATCTGGACTGATGGGAAATGGCAAAATGAGTCGGAAAAGCATTTGCTTTGCAAATGTCTATGATGGGTACTTGCACAAGGAAAGCTACTGACTCTGTCTGTGCTCTAGTGAAACGCACCAGTGCTTCAGCTGGAGGAATTATATTAGTTAACAGGTAGCGTAAACAAATCCATGATGTAATCCTCCGAATCTGAAGAAAAGTCTGTACAACTTAACTCCACCTGCCTTTGGAGAGTTGGGACCATGGGTCACGCAATAATCACAGCACTGGCATCCTCCTGAGGGGCAATGACACTGTCAAGAATGGGTCCTAGGCCCACATCAGTGGCCGTCCTGGTAACTCACGGGGCATCTCTCCTCCAGCTAAGACTTCCCCTCAGCCTCCTCTTTCAGTGTTTGCAAGAGCACTCCAAGGACATCAGCACCGTGGACATCATCGTCCATTACTGTGATCGGTACTGAGCAGCCAGAAGGTACTTGGACAGCTTCTCCACCTCAGGATCCTGTTGTGTTGTCGTATCACCAAACGAGGCATTTGAGGTGGCATGTGATTTGCTATTGTTGGAAGACCACAGAGCTCATCAAGATCTATTGGGAAGGGTGGCCTCTGTTCTTGATATTCACAGAAGGAAGGCGGCATGCAAGTTCTCACAAGTTGGTGGACATTTTCAGACTGGCAGCCCTGTGCCAATTAATGAAACCATTATGGAGACGGTTAAGGCATTTTGGCAGACACCCTCCTCCTTACCTCCCATAGCAAAATGAGCTGAAAGGAGGTACTGCGTCATTTCTCTAAGTTACCAGCATTTGTATTCTGCTCCTCCAGCCACTTCTGTACTGCCAGCTGCTAACAAAAGGGAGAGACAAGAATGCCAAGCAGAAAAACCCAAAGGCAAAGATTCAGAAAGCCTGGACTTGTTTGGTTATAAATTTATCCTCAGGAGTCACTGTATGAAGTCTAGGGGGAGCGTCTCCTCTGACCTTCTGTTAAAGTGTCTCTAGCAGGCTTTGGTCCCAATGAATTGAGGAGGGCCTGTGCCTTTTCTTCTGCACTGGACAAAGGGACCAAAGGAGCCTCAGATACCTCCAGTGGGGCACACCCTATTGATAGACGGCAAAGTGCCACCTCCATAAGCAGAAGGAACTGAAGGTGGCCGGGAGCAGCCCTGCACTTGTATACCTGCATGCTGCCCCATGTGACAGCAGAGGGCACACAGGCAATCCCAAAAGATACCTTTGAGGGAGAAAATTCTCCAACAACTGTGCATGGATTACATACACATCTATAGTTGAATGGACATGTGCAAACACTTGAAGAGAAGATATTGCCTCACTTGTGCTGTCTCTAAATTCCCAGAACCAACACTTCTATAAAATACTGGAAACATGAATTATCTATATCATTCTGACAAATTCTTTCCTTTTCACATGTGAAGACCTAGTCTTATCAACACAAAGAAAGATCACATCAGGATTATTTGGAAAGAAATATGCAACAGCCTAGCAAATGCAAGAATGTACTCGGCTCTCTTTCCAGCTTTAGTTGTAAATATAAAAAGGTGCTTTGCTATTTTTAAGAAGAGTTTATACTAGCTACCTGATAACACTGCATATTTCATAACATACTGAAATTATTCACACAGCAAGTGAATCTTTTTGCTTGTGTCTATTTTATACAAAGAAGGAGGGAGTGGTCCAATTTGTGTTATGTCTGGTACAAATGTATGTGTGTGTTTTCTTGTCACACAGGAGTTCACAGATTCTCTATAGCATCCTACATTAGGAGAACTCTTTCAAATTAATTAGTGCTTTCATCATCTTAACACACAAGCACAACCTGCAGCTCCAAGATGAGATGAGATGACCCCAAATACAAGATGTACTAGCAGAAATTCATCACTGCCTAGCCTGTTAAATCCCTCCACCCATTTAAATGCAAACCAACCCTTTTATCCTCTCCCTTAGAGAGACTTTCCTTTAGATAAAACAAATCCTTCCCAAAACCAAAAATGTTTTCTGTCACTTTCTTGTCTATATTTTCCATTTGAGCCACCTGTTGCTCCCTTGACATAAGGAACACCTCCTAACCCTGCTTCATTAAAGTCTCTATACAGAAGGCATCCTTTACCACTTTTCCTCTCATTTTTGCATTTGCAGAGTTAATGTATTTTTCTGCTTTTATTCACGCTGAATTCAGCACAATAGCTTACCATATAACTGGAAGCTCATTTACTATTATACATACACAAATCTATGCTTATGCTCCCAGCATATGGGTGCACAGAAGAAAGCCGTCAAACGCTTGCTTCAGTATGAGACACACTTGCATAAGAAGAAAGCCAATTGCCAACCAAGTGTGACATCTTTTTTTTTTTTTTTTAGCATGACCTTTCCTTTGAGCATGTGCTTTTCAAAAAAAAAAAAAAAAAAAAAAAAAAAAAAAAAAAAAGACTAAGAGGGCAATTCAGGACCAGACTGGAACAAAAAACCATGGCTGACTGTATGTATGTAGGGAATTGCCCACAGGTTGTTGTTGATTTATCTCATTTGGTGAGGTCCTCTGAACCCTAGACAGAAACTCAGGCGCACAAATAAGAGCGGGGGAAGGAGCTGTGAGAAACAATCAGTGTGGGATCTGGGGAATCCTCTGTTGTGAAATTTTTAAGCATCAGGTGCAATTCTCCCCGTATTTCAGTCATACTGAACGAAAAACATGTATAAATAAGCCCCTATCTGGAATTTATGTGGAATTCAGGCTACAATAATTTGTCAGACAAATTATGCTACAACCTCCAGAAACGAACAAACATACAGAGGCCTAATGGCTGGTGCACAGTTCTCAACAGGCAGACAGAACCATTAAAACTAATTTAGATCAGCATCAGCATTAAAAACATTCCCCAGTGTCCACAAGGGAATACTGAGCTTCACTGCCCATCTCCTAACCACGACAAGATCTTCAAAGCGCCCTATTCCTACACGGTCATAGCTCCTGGGACAGACCTGTGTTTCAGACACCCCCTATAAAGAACAAGTTTGAAGCCCTGAACAAAGTGCCAGCATTCTACAAATACAAATGTAATAACCCTGCAAGATTGCATACAAATATGGAACAAATCAGCACCAATATTGCAACACCTCAAGAAATGACTGTGTAAGGCCTACTGTGGATTGACTTTACCCAACTACCTACATTTAAAAGTCCAAATATCAAACCAAGTTATGCAGCAGCCAGTTGGAGGGCTGCACGGGCCACAGAAGAACAGGCTATCAGCACTATTATATTTGTTCTCTCTCCCCTTCCTCCTCTCCTATTGTTTGTTGCTTTCACTTGTCATGTCTTAAATTAGAGTAAGTTCTTCAGGGTACAGGCCGAGCTGTCACATGCATTTCTGCAGGGCCCAGCAAAATGGGGACCCTAAGCACTGCTCATTACCACTACTGTTCCTCTGGTTCCCAGTACTCCTCCCCAAACACTCACTCCATCAGAAGGAACTGAAAGATCAGAAGCAAATGTGTAATACGCATATTACACTGTTATATAAGATGCTCGCAGGTTCTGAAAAAACTCACATTTAGAACCATAATGCCACTAATTCTATTAAAAAACAGCCTAAGTCTTTTGTGTGCTGTTATGTCTAGACTCAGAGCTACGGCTGGGATTCCTCGCTTGCACAGACGTACCTGTGCTAGTTCTCATTGAGCTAGCTTGCTAAAGATAGTGTGGGCAGTGGCTGGCCATGCCAAGAACCACCCACCTGGCCCCTGTAGGTTAGTACTTGGTGCAGCTAAACCAGGTTGCTGCTGCCCAGGCTGACGTGGCTCCACTACTATTTTTAACATGCTAGCTTGATGTGAACTAGCATGAGTATGTCTGCGTGAGCTGGAAATCACACGCCCAACTCTAAGTGTAGATGTAGCCTATGGGCATATCTACATTTAAAATGCTACATACAGCAGCAATGCTTTGATGTAGGTGCTGCCTATGGAAATGGGAGGAATTGTAGGTCATCTTCCTCCTCAAGAGGTGGTAATAGGTCAACAGAAGAATTCTTCTGTCTTACATGATCCCAGCCTGTTTACCCTACCACAGCTGTTAATATGCATTGCCAGGCTACATATGCCCCTTAGTGCTGCCAGATGACAGCTCCGAACTCCTGTGTCATGGTTCTACTCTCAGTCAACCCATCCTCCTCCTGCCCAACTCATGGGACCATAACTAGATACGAATGGGACAGACAGAGATGAAGCGGCTGTATCCTACAGTTGGGGGCGGGGGGGAATCACAGCACAATCTGCGGGCCACAGATGTGAACTCCAGGTCCAGAGTTTTGTATCTGTGGACAAACACAATGTTTGTTTTGTTGGGAGCTCTCAATAGGGAAGCAGAAAGGGGTGGGTAGGTGATGCTGTGACCAAATGCACTCCTATATTCACATCCCAGACACCATTCAAACAATCTTTGTACAAAATATGCCTCGTGAGTTATCATTTGAAAACTAGCAACTTCCTTGTCAATATCATGGTGAAACGCATGTAGTAATATATGTAACAATATTAACGTAGGCTGAGAGTCAGTCTGAAATGTGTTTACCAGACAAGTCAAGGTAAACAAGTTTCTCAAAAACAAAGGAAAAGCTGATGCCTCCAGCGTCGGCAAAACTGACAAACCATCACCTGTCCAGCGGCCTTTCTTTCGCAAGAAAGGGGAGTAGGAACAGATCGATCTGCATTTTAGCAAATTAGAGCGTGGAACATTTTTCATCACCAGACTCCTTGGCCCCATTCTGACAGCAGGAATGAACTTTATCTAGTGGTAATCCTATGCATTTCAAAGAACAACTGAGCTATGAAAGTGATGGGCAAAATCATCCCAAGTTATCTCTCTCTATCCATCTCTCTTTCACCTAGGGAGACAAAAGGAACAGCCCTTGGGAGACAATCCTGGCCTAAAAATTTGGTCAGCAATGTTAAACAGGGACTATGGATTTTTTTTCTCATTACATACAACAGGTGATTTGACCTCACCTTTCTCTATATGTTTTTCCCCAGTGTTTGAATCTTAACATCTACTTTGATTTGCTGTTACAGCCTGACCTGATCCTATGTCATACACTTCCCTGCATTTAATTTCCTCCCATTCTGTAAATTTCCCATCTTCAAAGCATCTGAAAAAGTGGGATTTTTTTCCACAAAAGCTCATGTGATAAATAAATGTGTTAGTCTTTAAAAGTGCCACAGGACTCCTTGTTTGTTTTGGTAGTAAGGGACATCACCTTGAATCAAGTCGAGTTTAAGTTTTAGTACGAGGAAGTAGTATATTGCTATTTCTCTCATAACCATTTCTGACTTTAATACCCTACACTTGTACTTTCTTAAAACCTATTCCCTTATAGATAAATAAGCTTATTTTCTTTAATCAAACCTGAGAGAGTTGTGAACTGTGCACGTAACTCCATTTACGGTACCAAACTGTTCCATATTGATCCCCTTAGAGGGGTAACAGACCTAGTACATCTGGGCTGTCTAGGAGAGGGCTAGACAGTGCAGAACACAGGTTTTGGGGGGAGATTCTGGCCTAGGAGTGTGCTAGGGTCACCTGCAAGTGGTGGAAGTCAGAGGTGACTGATGTGTGGCTGGCAGGCTGTAGCTATACCCGGACACTCAGAAAGCGACCTGCGTGCTGGAAGGCTGTTTGCGTGTGGCCCAGATGGAGCTACAGCAGTGGTGCACTGAGAAACACAAGTTTGCAGGGCAGGGGTGACAGCCCATCACTGGTCTAGATTACACCCGAGAATGTCATAGATGCCCTGGCAAATGTGCTCCAGATCTCTGTGTATCCCCCATACATTTTCCTTCTCTTTCCTGTTCTCTCCTGACTACAAAAAAAGTGGATACTGTGCATCACCCACACAACTCTGGTGGAAGATAACTGGAGTGTGCGCCCACAGAAAAGTGACAAATCATTTCTAAGTTGGTCTAGTAGAGATCTCTCTTGAATGACACAAAGCTCTTTCCCACTTCCTCTGTGGAGCCCAACTCACTGTTTCAATGCTGCATGAGGGTCCCTTGAACAAGGCTCAAGAGGCTGGTCCGAATATTAAAGCAGAGTCTCCTGCACAAACACTGACCGGCAAAAGGCTGACTTCTTAGTCTCCTGCTTCTCCTACTCTGCCAGTGCTGGATTTCATCCTCTAATTAGGTGAATGGTGCAGGTTTAAAACCTGACCTAACAACTTTGACATTAATATTTTAAGTTACTACTCAGTTCTATAATGCCAATAAATCACTTATATGTGCAGATTTAATTAACAATCCGATCAGTAAAAATAATACTTTGAATTTATATTGCACATTTCATTAGAGGATCAGAGACATGTTACAAATACTAATGAAGTGTCACAAAATTCCTGTGAGGTAGCCAAGTATCAGACTGATTTTGTAATGGGGGAAACCAAGGCAGTGCATTCTGACTTGGCCATGTCTGCAGAATAAGCCTGACAAAGACATCAACAGAACACGGAGTTTTCACTGAGAATGTGGAATAAATATGCAGGAATGAGTAAAATTCTACTTCTGAAGTACAGTATTGAAGTACTAACTGAAGGAAAACCCATTTCAAAGCTTACTCTTCCCCAAGCAGATTAAAAGCCCAATTACTATGATAAAGCCCATTACAAACTAGAGCAGTACCACACTACAATATGGTTGAGTCCCACTGTGCTTTCAAGCCATCTGGGTCAGGACTGAGTCTAATCACTGTAATAGATTCAGACTCTAAACTAAGGTCAGAAGGGACCAATACGATCATCTACTCTAGCCTCCCGCACAATGCAGGCCACAAACCCTCACCCACCTACTCCTGCAGGCTTAGCAAAGGAGTTTCTAACCACACTAACTTTACTCTTAAAAAGCACTAGAGAGCTCAGACGTCACGGAGAGGATGTCTGATCTCTTCCTTCTGAGTCTGAGCTTTGTTAGCATTTCAGCCAGGATGAGTCCATTCTGCTTGGGCTCTCCTGCACATGATGGCCAGCCCCACGCACAGAGCAGAAACCCCCCTAAGCACAGACGTGGAGGCCCTGCCTATGTGCTCCAGATCCACTGAGACGCTTCCGATCCAACAGTCATGGTGCCGCTGGCCCCACCCCATCCCCTTTGCAGGCACCCGTGTAGAAAGGCTTTGTTCTATAGGAGCAGCCTTATAGTTAAGAGTCTTCGAGCTGATAGCTGCCATGCCCAGGAAACCTCATTTGAAGGACCATCACAGAGAGCAACGTGGGGCTATCTATAGTGCAATACAATAATCTGCCCTTGGGCAAATCTAAACCTGGGCTCAACATGTGGTACAAAACAGATTTCATCATCTGACGCAGAAACAGCCCACTCTGCCACAATGCTTTCTTCTGGGCAAACTTTTCACACGATGGTTGAGATAATTTTCCCATGCATATTTATCATGTGTATAAAATCTGGTGGTTAAGATTTTAGATGCCTGAAGTTCCTAAAATCCATATTTAGGTAATAAAATAAGACTGGCCTGATTTTAAGTAGTATTGAATATTTACAAATCCCACTAAAGTCAATGAGAGATCAGGTGTTCTGCATCTTTGATTATCAGGCAATTATTATTCAGGTACTTAAGTATGGATTTAGAAGTCTAAACTCTAATGGGCAGGGTGCAGCACCTTCCTTCTGTTAGGGATGGTCCACAAGACCCTGGCTCCAGCTGCCAGAGCTGTTGCAAGAGTATTCCTTTAGTGACTTTGGGCCATTTAGAAATCATCAGAACTAGAAAATATACAGAACTCCTTTGGACACTAAAAGCTTGAATGAAAGAGAGTGGAAAAAGCATCCTCAGAGTAAGAAAAAGTTGAAGCATGACCACGTTTATTTTAGTGCTCAAATGGAGCTGGTGAGATACAGTAGCATGGGCCAACAAGAAAAGAAAAAACTGCCTCTGAAGGGAGTCCAGGCAGAAATGGGGTCAATAATAGCGGAGTACTTTGGCAGACATGAAGTAATTTTTTCAGCCCATCTCTCAATCATTTAAAATAATATGTAACTTAAGCCACGTCTACACTGACAGTGGCAAATTCGCCACTGTCAGATCGATCTCGGGATCTACTTTGTGATCAGTTAAGATCCACTAAGTCAATCAATATGGAGATCGACTTAATAAAACCACTCCCTCAAGTGGTGTAGCACTGTGTCGAAGAGAAAGCATTTCCCATCAGTGCAGCTGATGGGAGTTGCACAAGCTACTTTCCCCTGATGGAAAATACACATAGCTATCCAACAGCTTTGAAAAATTTGGACATGTGTTTGTTCTAAATAGAGACTTACACAATTTCATTATGTGCCTCAGCATCAATGTACCAAGGGGATTAGAGAGCGCAGGTATACGTGGAACACACACTAACTGTTCTGAATGTTTGGCTATCATCCAACTGGAAAAGAAATGTTCAATGCATCTGCACGTATTCTAATTATCCTTCTGAAAGGGCTGGAGGCCTGGCAGTAATAAAAAGTCAAACCCTCCATTTCTCTATTAGCTAGCAATGATATTGTTAATGACAACAGGAGCATAATGCTCACTGCTCTAAATGTGGGCATGGACACTTATCTCATGCCACTTGCACCAATGAGTGGCACTAGTGCATGGGGAGAGTGGCATTCAGGAAACAGTGCAGCTTCTACTAGGGGAGAGACACTAATTGCAGCATGGGGCTGAATGTGGGCCTAAGATCTTTTCATAACAGAGTTTGGGGAAGGATTGGAGAGAGATGAGGCAAGTGCCAGGAAAGCCAGAGGGGAGGAGACTTTAAGAGTCCAGGTATATGATCAAGACCTAGACAATGTTTTAAGAAATAGTGGAGGACATTTAGATGATGTAGATTTTATGCTGGTAAGGTTCAGTGATGGAATCTATATGGGCAAAGGTAAGGAATAGACAAAGCCAAAAATGTGCCTACCTCTGGGATGGAGTGCAGGCAGCACTGTACAGCAGAATCTCACTGACAAGCCAACCACATGCCTCATTTGGAACCAGAAATATACAATCAGGCACCAAAACCAAAGACCCCAAATACTGTACAGCACAATACTGTGTTAAACAAACTATGAAAAAAATATAGGAAAGTTTTAAAAGATTTTACATGGTAAGAAAACAGTTGGTGTGTGTTTTATTTAAATTAAGTGGTTAAAAGCAGCATTTTTCTTCTGCATAATACAGCTTTGAAACTGTTGAGTTGGAAGCTTCTGAAAGGACAATGTTTTATTGAGAGTTCTGAACAACCTCCATTCCCGAGGTGTTTGTAATTCTGAGGTGTAAGTCCCAAATCCCCCAAGCCAGGTGAACACACTGGTTTAACTGAACTATACACACCAGCATATATGCCATTCACCATAAATGCCTCTTTCTGGACTCTAAAGATTGATTTAATCTACACTAAAGTTTAAAGTGTGTGTGTTAACCTGAAAAAATTCACTACCACAATTATATGTTGTCCTTCAAAATTCAGTTCTACGCATTTCTAACAGTGGTGCTACAGGAGTGAAAACTTCTAAGCTACTGCAACCTGTACGATGCTGCCTCCATTAGTCTCCAGAGATAGGAAGCTCTTTTCTGCAAATGCTGCTGCAGAATGCTCATGTGCCATAAAAGCAGTGTGCAGTTACAGATTGACAAGCCAGACTATTTTTGATACTGTACAGGTAAATCATGCAGAAGTAGATATGCTGACAGATTTGAGACCAACTAGAAAATGGTTAGAACCCATGTGCACAAAGAGTAATTTTGATGTTATCTTCTGTGTTTTTAAAATGCCCTAGCCGTAAAATACAGCTTTACTCTGAAAAGCTATAAAAAGGCATATTTTTACTTAATAGGTCCATTGGTGGCACCCTGTGCATATTTGACAGTCATATGTTTAGAGTCAAACTTTATTTTCTTTCAAGTCCTGTTTGCCTGCAGAGACAACCCTACTCAAGGAGAGTGAGTTGAGGTTGTCCTATACATCAACAGAATTAGATATATTTCCAAATTCTCATTGATTACGCCAGAGAAAACGCACAGAAGAGAATGGGGTTGTAGAGGTGTAACAAGGAAACACCCTCCTTGACTCTCAGAGCTGACAGAAAAAAGTATCTTTTCACTTGTAAAGCAAAGATCTTGGATCTGGGAGTCATAAATAGAGAATAAACATGGAACACCAAGATGCCATTTTTAAAGTAATTCTTCAGAGTAAAATCACATTGTTCAATATCACCACTAGTCACCAGATCATAAATGTTTGCAGTGTTGTAGCCATCATGGTCCCAGGATAACAGAAAGAGACAAGGTGGATGAAATATCTTTTTTAGTATACAAAGTTCTGTTCATATAGGAGAAGCTTTTGAGCTACACAGAGCTCTTCGGGCTTAAAGAAGAACTATGTAGCTTGAAAGTTCATCTCTTATACCAATAGAAACTGATCTAATAATAAATATATCTTGAGCATTCAGAGAAGTTGTGACGAACTGAAGTTTAGTTAGAGCTAACTTGTGATGGGGCTAAAGGATTATCGGCCTATAAAATGTGAAGTATTAAATATACCATTTCTCTAACATCTCACTATTGAGCTTTACTTCATCAGTTGAGGGTGGGGAAGAAGAGAAAATGGAAGACAACTCCTCTTAGGGTGTTAAGAGCTACAGGCAGACGTGCAACTTCACACAAGGTCAAACAAGAACTGCTCATTAATCACATTAGAAATCAACCAGACTGTTAAAGGTTGCCATCTTTCCCAAATGTGACAATATTATCTCACAAACTAGGTTGGTGTTTCTTTAAAGTATGTGAGAAAGAAATAGTGCAATACACTTGCTATGCATGACACCTTCAGTTTGTCTTGCAGAACTATTAAAGATGGTAATTCTCCCTTCGCATAATCTGAGATATTTAAATATGGCCTACTGCCTACAACTCAATTAATGCCAAAGGGAACAAAGAGTCAGTGCTTTACATAACTAAATCTGTTATACTGGTCCAATGAACTTAAACCATTCCTTAAGCAGAAAAGCAACTCAAGTTAGACTAGATACACAGCTCAATGGCTAGAAGTCACTTCCAGTCTCATTGCAGAAGAATGTTTCACAGATACAAAAATTAGAACTTTAAAAAATTTCACCATGGACTGAGTTTAAAGGCAGATATTTTACATTCTGCCTCATTTTTCTTCAACAGATTTACTGATTGTGATAGCCAAGGATGAGCCAGAGATGTATGAGTCTTAACACTACAGGGGAATTTCCTATTCCCTAGACCCTGAAAAATCATTTCCTTTCATTCACCTCTCACTAGTAACTTGAACTAAGACTTGGATTATACTAGTCTGTCTGCAATTTTATCATCAAATAATCATGAGTTAGTTGCAAAAAGTTGACAGGACCATTTATCGTATCAGGAAATGGTGTCAACCCATATAAAATTCCCACCTAAAAGTAAGTTAGAAAAGTAGCAATGAAGGTTGAGAAGGAAGCATAGATGGTGTATTGAATTATTTAAGATTTGTTCCTTCCTTTTTATGCAGTCTAGCAATCATAACTGAATCTACCATCCACAGTCCACACATATCACCACAAAAATGGGTCATGTTTACTGGTTTAGGACCATGTGATCCAATGACTAGAGAGTTAGTGTGGCTTTCATACATTACAACACATTTAACTTTGCATAGGTCTGTATGGGCTCTGCCTCAGAACGTCTGTGCCAAAGGATTGGTACATTGAGGGCTGCACACTTCTAACTGTTATAAAATTGTGATACTTAGCCATTTTAAGATACTTAGACATTCTATGTTAGCATGAGTAGATAATAGTTTAGCTTAGCATAAGTGAGCAACAGTATTGAAGCCTTAGGCCGTGGGAAGGTAAACTTATAACCCCGTACCCCTCTGGGGTCCGAGAAGCTTTAAGAGATGCAAACATCCCGCTTTGAAAGAAAACAAAGACCCCTGGAAACCATAAATCTATTAGTGATAAGGTAAAGAAAACATATATGATGAGGACAGGACCGTTAAGAATGAAACAGACATCCTGCTGCAGGAAAAAGTAAAGAAAAACACAAATGATGAGGACCAGACCAAGAAGGGTAAAGGCCAGGCCAGGCGCAGCTGAAAACCTACGAATTCGCCCTATCGTTAATTGGACAACGTCATAATCAAGGGGTGTACCTGGGCAGTCTTTGAGGGGGTTAATCAACAAAAAAATGTTCAAACACAAGCCTGTGAGTGTGCTCCTGCCCTGTGTGGTACTGGAGTCACCCATCTGCAGATGCTAAATAAACTCTAATCAATTTCCTTATAACAGGAGACAGGTCCTTCTTTAAGCTGCGAGGTAATCGAGCCACGGAGCAACTCCCTCTTGGGTGAGGGACCCCCTAGTCGCGTCCCTAACATAACCTATAGAGGTTCTTATATCTGCTGCATCAGTGCCATGTCAGTGCCTTCCAGGTGTGCATGAAGCAACGTAACTCCTAGGTGTGTAATGTGTGGTTTGTTCCTTCTTGCATGGCGCTACTGCCTCTGTTTCGGGGCAGCAGTGCTGAGGGGATCCTTCAAGCACCCATGTCTTTACCGAGGCACCCTGGACTCTGCATGCTTACAGACAAGGCCTCTTCCTCTCCCAGACTCTTTCCCATATCGGTGCTCAAACACTCTTAACCCCCCAAAGTTCTGCTCAACCCCTCACGCCAACGAAAGTCCTATTTATTCTGCCTGCCTCCTACATCTCTAGTCATAGGATCATAGAACAATAGGGTTGGAAGGGACCTCATGAGGTCATCTAGTCCAACCCCCCTGCTAAAAAGCAGGACCACTAGTCACTATACTACATCCCTACATGCCCCCAAGTTCCCCATAAAATTCCCCCTATGTTTCCTCCTACATCTCACAGAATCCTTACTCACAAGAAGCAAACTGAGAGCACAGCCAACTGCACTTTGTTGTGTTAACCACCCACCACAATTCAGGAAAACCGCTTGGCGGCACTGGAATACTGAAATAGCTGATGGATCTGGAGAGTTCCATCGGCAAGTCTTAATAGAATAGATTATCCCAAATAAGGAAAAAAGTGTCTACTCTAAAATTCCAGGAGTGGCTTGTGTCCAAGAGGATAACAGATTGTGAAAGAATTTTGGCACCTGTGGAAACTACAGTTTTACAAGAAAGAATGCAAGAGAAGCTGAGGAAAACAGATGCATTTTAAAGTGTTGTCTTTGCAAAAGTTAGCAATTTTTTCCACTAAAATAATGGTACAGATAATCCACTTTTTCTCTAAAGAGTCATTAAACCAGATCTGGACACTAAACTCAACCAAAAATTGTGACAGAGTTGAGTCCTTATTTAAGCAAAAAATTCAGTATAACCTCATCAGTGAAGTTCTGTTGACATTAATATAATAGCATGTGAAAATACCAGCACAATCAATCAACATGAGCATTTTATATGTCCATTACATAAAGGACAGTGAAGTCCAAGCTCAAAAGCTCCCTGGATTTTATACTTATGCTATTGAGCCTTGACTGTTCATCATTTAAAAATAAATCAAACAAGATAATAAAACAGGATCATTTGTCTGCATAAGGATTAGAAGAGTAAGGGTGTCAGGATTCAAGTGCTTTGGTAAAGCTTGGTCCAATGAACTTACCCTTTGTCAAAGTCAGAGAGAATTCCAAAACACAGATGTATGAGCACAGCTGCAAAGGAAGCCTATGGCTTTTGCCCATATGAGTCACAGTAAATGCCAGAAATTTCATGTGCAATAAATGGGATTTCCTCTTAAAACAGTAAATGGATCAGTCAGTCACTTGGAATTACTAATCATGGAATACCCTCCCTGTACTCACCCATTAGGCGATTACCCTTTCCTCCAAATCCATCCAGGGCCACTTGTCACTATGCCTATAAGAAATCTGTCAATCCATAACAACTCAAAAGAGTGGCTAGTTGGCATTTTATAACCACCGAAAAATAACAATAACAATTGTATATTCTATTCTATACTTCCTCACCACCCACTTTTTTACATCTATTTTCTTTTTAGATCAGGAACTGAGTTTTAGTAGAGTTTGCACAGCGCTTTGCACCAGGGAGCCCCGATCCTGACTGAGGCCTATGGATACTAGTACAATATTTCAAAAATATTTAGAGCAGGAATATCTGGATATTAGGACATACTCCACCAGAGGATCCCTTCCCTGAGAGAAATTTACTAACTGCTCTGGCCAATTTGCTTAGCTTAATGAGCCCCCTTTTTTTTCCTTAAAAAAAACTCACACAAAGCCTGACAGCAACGATTATAGCTTTATTCATAAAAAGTGAGGTGCTGGGTAACTACAGGCAATTATACTGAGCTCTGAAAATTACAGAGGAACTTTGCCCAGTGGCGCACTCTCACCTCCAATCCATTACTGCATTGTAAGACTGTCTGTGGAGACAGCTGCAGGAGGGGGGAGCAGATCTAGATAATGATGAAACAGTGTACGGAGGGGAACGATCAGGCTTAGCTAGCTGTCCTAAGCCAGACAGAGACCTCCACATTACTCTAGGAAGACTGCAAATGCAGACAAAAGACATTTCATTTGTCCACAGGGTCAGTTCCTGCAGCTTCCAGTTCTAGCACATTTCATTATTAAAAGACCTTTCATTATGTAATTTTTTTTTTTTTTTTCATCTCAGCTCCTGGCTGAATCAAATCCTAAATTAAACACACTTTAATGCATGCAAATAAGCTAAAGAAAAGAGGATTCAGATTACAGAAAAATATAATTAAATAGGCAAATTTAACCCAGAAGGTCAAAACCATTATTAGCCAGAGTGTAAAAGGTTGAAAAGAACACACAGAGGGAAAGATGTGCACACCACACACATACATAATGGTACTAAATGGGGTGCTCAATTCTCCTTTGAAATTCACCTGGGGGGAAAAAAGCTCATTGGAAATTTTAAGAGTTTACTTCCGCCATCAGGTCCTGAAATGGCTCTTCTTTTATCAGGCCCAAAGATCTCTTGGCCTAGACTGTGGAACAGCAAGCTATTGGTGCATTGACAAGCCGATGAACTTACAGTAATGCTATTAAACATCGAGCTGCTTTTGAACAAGGGAATGTGGACATGAAATGAGTTAGACTCTATGGGTACGTCTACACTGGAGCCTTAGGTCGACTTAAGGAAGGTTAAGTCGACCTACAGACTCCTGCGTCCACATTGGGCTTTTATTAAGTCGACTTAAGCGCTTCCTTATGTCAACTTAATAACACCACCTCTTGAGGTCGACTTAATGCTTAAGTTGACCTTATTAAGTCAACTTAAGCCAGTGTGGACGGGGAAAGCCCTTAAGTTGACTTAAGTGGCCTCTAGGCCCCCTCCCACTACCCACAACGCACCACTCCTCTGTCGACCTAGCATCTGCCAGTGTGAACGCAGGCATTCAACAGGAGTTTTCATTGTGGACTCTCTAAGTGAATTTAACAAGGTTGACTTTAAGTTGACTTAACAGAGCCTGCAGTGTAGACATACCCTATGACCTGTCCCTGGCTGGTAGAAGAGGGAACAGGAGGGATTTGGATTTCTCCAGGCTTTAATTGGTGAGTCAGAGCTACCTGTGCTCTCTGAGTATGTGTACACAGCAATCAAATTTCCATGACTGGCCTGTATTAGCTGACTCTGGCTTGGAATGTGGGGCTGTACAATTGTATATTCTATTCCATACTTCCTCACCACCCACTTTTTTACATCTATTTTCTTTTTAGATCAGGAACTGAGTTTTAGTAGAGTTTGCACAGCGCTTTGCACCAGGGAGCCCCGATCCTGACTGAGGCCTATGGATACTAGTACAATATTTCAAAAATATTTAGAGCAGGAATATCTGGATATAAGGACATACTCCACCAGAGGATCCCTTCCCTGAGAGAAATTTACTAACTGCTCTGGCCAATTTGCTTAGCTTAATGAGCCCCCTTTTTTTTTCCCTTAAAAAAAATTCACACAGGGAACAGGAGGGATTTGGATTTCTCCCGGCTTTAATGGTGAGTCAGAGCTACCTGTGCTCTCTGAGTATGCATACACGGCAATCAAATTTCCATGGTTGGCCTGCATTAGATGACTCTGGCTTGGAATGTGGGGCTGTACCATTGCCATATAAACATTTGGGCTCAGGCTGGCACAGGGACCCACGAACAGGGAGGGTCTCAGAGCCCAGGCTCTAGCTCAAGCCCAAACAGCCCCATAGTCCAAGCTAGAGTTAGCTGAGATAGACCAGCCACAGGTCTGACAGAGCCAGACGGGTACCCAGAAGTCAACTACTGCAGGAGAAGCCTATGAAAAACAACAACAGAACGCCACTGGTCACCACCTACAACCCCCAAGCCAGAGCTCTTCAACACATCATCAAAGATCTACAGCCTATTTTACAGAATGACCCCTCACTCTCTCAAGCCTTAGGAGACAGACCTCTCCTTGCTTTCAGACAGCCCCCTAACCTTAAAAGGATGCTTACCAGCAACTACAGATCACAGAACAGAAACACTAAAGCAGGAACACAGCCCAGCAGACCACGCTGCCAACTTTGCCCTCATATCTACACTGATGACACCATCACAGGGCCTAATCAAGCCACCTACTCCATCAAGGGCTCGTTCACCTGCTCATCCACCAATGTGATTTATGCCATCATGTGCCGGAAATGCCCCTCTGCCTTATATATTGGACAAACAGGACAGTCTCTGCGCCAAAGAATCAATGGACACAAATCTGACATCAGAAATTGCAACACTGCAAAACCTGTAGGGGAACACTTCAATCTCCCTGCTCACTCCCTTGACGACTTGTTAATAGCTGTGTTGAAACAGATGAATAACAAATCACAGCTTCAAAGAGAGACTGCAGAACTCGAACTTATATGCAAATTTGACTCAGTTGGCTTGGGGTTAAACAGGGACTATGGATTTTTCTCGCATTACAACTAGTGATTTGACCTCCCCCTCCTCTATGTGCTGTTCCCCAGTGTTTTGAATCCTAACATCTATTTTGATTTGCTGTTACAGCCTGACCTGATGCTATGTCATACACTCCCCTGCATTTAATTTCCTCCCACTCTGTAACTTTCCTATCTTCAAAGCGTCTGACGAAGTGGGATCTTCTCCCATGAAAGCTCATGCGATAAATAAATCTGTTAGTCTTTAAAAGTGCCACAGGACTCTGTTGTCCAGCCACAGGTGTTTGACTGTAGTGTAGCCATCTTTTACACAAACATTTCCAAAAACCTCACTAAGGAAGAAGGGCTTAAATAACTGGGTTGTATTTTTAAAGAGATATTTTTGTAAATCAATGTCCCTGCACTTGAAGTTGAAGGAAAGCTCATGTTAGATAAGGCCAGGTATAGTGAAAGCAAATAAAGTATAAGCATTACACACTGTTCCTCAATTCTGTCCTTCAGCACATTCTGCTATACCGGTCCCGGAGCTCTCCTGAACAGGGAGTGCTCATTATATGTAACTATGTAACTGCCTGGTGGTCTTGAGATTAGGTGGAAGCTACATTCATTCTCATTTGTTAATCTTGTAGTCAGGATTAGAATCCAGGTCCCAAAAGGGTGAACAGCAAATACATCAATCGATTCCAGCAAACCTCAAAATAGCAGTGACCTGGTAATAACAGACTTAAGTGTAGTAGGTACAGGCCCAGTATAAGGCCTCTAACCTAAACCAAAGTAATGTTAAAACATTGCTAAACCAAGATACGTTATTAAAAGTTGGCAAGAAGAGGATAAATGTTGCATAAACATAACTAAGCATATTATATAAAGGTACCAAGACGCCCAGGCACATTTCATAAATAAGGAAGAACAGGCAGACCCATCCCAGTAACAAAAACATGATGGATAGTTAAAACCAACATGTACAAGGTAATAGGCGGCACCTAACTACGTTAAGGGGTTGGACCTTAATACGTTAAAAATATTGTAAAAGACTAACAAATTTATTTATCACATGAGCTTTTGTGAGAGAAAAATCCCACTTTGCCAGATGCTTGAAGATGGAGAACTTGCAGAATGGGAAGAAAATAAATGCAGGAAAGTGTAAGTCATAGGATCAGGTCAGACTATTTCAGCAAATCAAAGCAGTTGTTTAGATTCAAACAGCGTGGAACAGAGTATTAGAAGGAGGGGAGGTAGAGAATTTGACACCATTAACTTGGGCTTGAATAGAGATATCGGTTTACTTTCTTATTACAAAAGGTGATTTTGCCTTCTCTCTACCACCCCTCCTTTTGTTTTAATAAGACTTTTAAGACGTCCAAGTTCGTCAGATACCTGTTTATTGGATGCCAACAATTTCTGCCTACTTAATAATATACTCCACTAACCACATTACCTGTTCCAATACACTTCTTACAACGGTAACTTTTCTCTGTCAAACATCTTCATTTTCAGACAGATAGCAAAGCAGAAAAAAGAAAACTATGCCTACTCAAGCAAAGCACACATCAGAAAAATGAGTGAATGGAAACGGTATAGACTGATAATTTCTTCACATTGTAGGACCATAAAACATTTCATTAAGGTGAGATGCTGTTGTGTAAAGTTTAACAGCACTATTTGAAGACAACTCAATCTATTGTTGAGCATTAGGCCTTGCCACAGATTACTCTCTATTCAGAGCAATGAACAGAAAAATCAGGTTCTCAACAATGGGAGGTGATTTTATTTTTAAGCCCAATTCATAGGACAAGTGAAATCAGTTCTCCTTATAATGAATAACTTTGCTACAGTTAAAGTCAATTTTCCACAGTGGCTGTAAAAAAAATTGTCAGACATCTAAAATTGAAATGACAGTGTGGGCTTTTTTTTGTTTTTGTTTTTTGTTTTGTTTTTTTTACAAACACTCGATGTCATTTAGAATGCATGTGGAGATTATCAAAAAGAGGAGAAAATTCCAGGAATAACAAAAATGCATTAACCCACCGAAGATTCTAATAGCAAAAAGGAAGTATGAAAGGATTCAAGCAAATAAGGATTAAAATAATCTAGTGTTTGTGCTGCAATAATACAAGCGAACAAAATTCTGTTGAGAGACAGTATCTCTGCCTTGTTATCCTTCAGCTGTATAAATATTAGAAAAGCCATCTTGAAGATAGGAGGGGTGAAGGAAGAGGTATTTCTCCTCTATTTGATTACTTCTCTAATCTGTTTCATCCTCTCTGGACTAGTGCCTTTTAAATATTCCTCCTGCACAACTGTTGATTTACTCCTCAACTGAAGTCATGGTGACTGAAGCCAGAGCAAATGGCAATTATCCATTCCCATCTTACTGGCCTGCTGATTCCTCTGAACATTTCAAAACAGATTAACACAGACAGTAGGAAAGGACTGGACAATGGGCACAATGGGTTTATGAGGAAAGGAACTACTTGTTTTACCAGGACTGAATACTACTCATTTCCATTTATAGTGAGCTGGTGTGTGTTTTTATCAGTAACAGAAAAGTTAATTAATGGCAATACCTGGAAAATGTTATTTAAAACAGTAGTTCATGACTTCCGATGGTAAACTAAAATTATTGTAAGTAGCAGCCTTTAAAAATACGCATATTGCACATACAGCATGTGGTTTTCTGAATGGGGAGGGGCAAAAGGGGAGAAAACTGTGTCAGGCTACTTCACAGAACTTTTGTCTAAAAAAAATTGGGTTCAAATTTAAATTCACCACATGAAATTCATGTAAGGGTCTCAACCTAGCTCAGTGTGCACTTCTCCACATCACAAAGTCACCAGTCAAAATGACACAGTCTGCTCACAATCACTTATGTCATGTTATAATGTCAAAGTTCTGTATAAAAAGATCAGCCCTCGCACCACCCACCTAGAGGAAGGTAAATATAAGTCTCAATTTACAGATGAAGCAATTGAAGCGTGAAGGTGAGTGAATTGTCCGAGGTCACTCGGAGTCAGTGGGAATGGAAACAGAAGTTCCTGGCACTCAGACCCATGTTCAGTGGACTAAGCTCTTGGGAGAGGCCTGTTAGTGAAATAGTAAAATCTGCTGCGGGCTCAGGACCAGAAAGGCAAAAATGATACAAGTTAGCAGTGATGTATATGGCTGGAACAATATCTCACTGAGAGGAAGCTTTTACAGTGCTTGGCAATGAAATATTCATCTCCAACCATAATCAGGCATTCACCCTAAAATGTAAAAGCATAAACAAGATTTACAGACCTATTTTAGTTTTGCAAACACTTAGAAGTAAGCAAGCATCAACGAAGCCAGCATAATGTAAACAGCTGTACATTGGTTAACTGCATGCTATGGATTAATGGATTGGCATAAGGGAAAAGTCTAAGAGACGAAGTATCCACTTAATCATGTGCATTGTTGCTTGTGAAACACGTTTGTTTTGTAACAGGCTTCTAGTAAATGCTGACCTGCATGCTCCATCAAATTTTCACAAATCTTCTAACAAATTTAGAATATCTCTTTTGCAATGTAAACTCAGAGTGAGACAATTTCCTCTATGGTAAACAATTTTGCACTAATGACAATAACTATTGTAAAATGAATCCAAAGGCCTTCTTTTAATACAAATATGCTTTTACTTTTAGCTCTTCTCTTCCTTGTTTTTACCACTGCTTCTGCAAATCACCTTGTCTCTTGGTACGCTCAGATTCACATATAAGTGCTGAAACATGGTACGGAAATGGAAGCACCATCATCTTCCAATTCTAAATGAAGGGCTTTTTTATTACAAGGAGCTGTAACACTTTCCACAAGCACACTCTTCATAAACTGTATTGGCCCGAGCAGAGACAGATGCATCCTGGAGGTGAATGCCTGGCTGCGGAGATGGTGTTACCGGGAGGGCTTTGGCTTCCTCGACCATGGGGTGCTGTTTCAGGAAGAAGGACTGCTAAGCAGAGATGGACTCCACCTATCCAGGAAGGGAAAGAGCATATTTGGAAGCAGACTGGCTAACCTGGTAAGGAGGGCTTTAAACTAGGTTCGAAGGGGGAAGGTGACCAAGGCCCACAGGTAAGTGAAACTGAGGGAAACCTGGGGGAAGGGATGGAACTTGGGGGATGCTGGGGCTGTAACAGCAGGAATAAAAGAGAGGGTAGTTGGAACTGGGGGGTGGGATCAAATAATTGTTTTTTATTTCCTGATGAAGTCATAATACCTCAGGCGAGTGGGGAAGGAGGACACCGGGAGAAATTGCAAGGAGGAAGATGCGACAGGAGGGAGAATCGACAGGGCAAAGTAGGGCAATGGGCCCGGTATCTTAGGTGCCTGTACACAAATGCGAGGAGCCTGGGAAACAAGCAGGAAGAATTGGTAGTACTGGCACAGACAAGGAACTATGATATAATTGGAATAACAGAAACGTGGTGGGATAACTTGCATGACTGGAGCACTGCCATGGATGGATATAAATTGTTCAGGAAGGACAGGCAGGGAAGAAGGGGGGGAGGAGTAGCGTTATATGTAAAAGAGCTGTATGACTGCTCGGAGCTCCACTATGAAAGTGGAAACAAGATGGTTGAAAGTTTGTGGGTTAAGTTTAGGGGAGAATGCAACAAGGGGGATGTTGTGGTGGGTCTCTGCTATAGACCGCCAGACCAGAAAGAGGAGGTGGATGAGGCGTTCTATGGACAACTAACAGAAGTTTCCAGATCGTCGCAGGCCCTGGTTCTTATGGGGGACTTCAATTATCCTGATGTCTGCTGGGAAGATAATACAGCAGTGCACAGGCAATCCAGGAAGTTTCTGGAGAATATTGAGGACAACTTCCTAGTACAAATGCTGGAGGAACCAACTAGGGGCCTTGCACCTCTAGACCTATTGCTCACAAACAGAGAAGAACTGATCGGGGAAGTAGAAGTAAATGGCAACCTGGGCAGCAGCGACCATGAGATGGTAGAGTTCAGGATCCTGATCAATGGAAGGAAGGAAAGAAGCAGAACACACACCCTGGACTTCAGAAAAGCAGATTTTGGCTCCCTTAGGGAGCTGATGGGCAGGGTCCCATGGGAGGCTGATCTGAAGGGGAAAGGTGTCCAAGACAGCTGGCTGTATTTTAAAGAAACCCTGTTAAAGGCACAGGAAGATAACATTCCGATGTGCAGAAAGAACAGCAAATGTGGACGGCGACCAGCGTGGCTTAGCAGGGAACTCTGCGGGGAGCTGAAACATAAAAGGGAAGCTTACAAGAAGTGGAAGCTTGGACAGATGACAAGGGAGCCGTATAAAGATATTGCTCGGGACTGCAGGGATAAAATCAGAAAGGCCAAAGGACAACTGGAGTTGCAGCTAGCAAGAGATGTGAAGGATAACAGAAAGGGGTTCTATAAGTATATCAGCAACAAGAAAAGGATCAGAGGTGGTGTAGGTCCCTTACTGAATGGGGCAGGCATCCTCGTGGAGGATGATGCGGAAAAGGCTTTAGTACTCAATGCTTTTTTTACTTCAGTCTTCACAGGGAGGGCCAGCTCCCAGGCTACTACACCGGGTAACGCGGACTGGAGAGAAGAGTGGCCCTCGGTGATGGAAAGTCAGGTTAGGGAACACTTAATGACATTGGATGTGCACAAGTCCATGGGGCCGGATGAACTGCATCCGAGGGTGCTGAGGGAGTTGGGGGAAGTGATTGCAGAGCCGCTGGCCATTATCTTTGAGAACTCGTGGCGAACGGGGGTGGTCCCGGAGGATTGGAAAAAGGCAAATATAGTATCTATCTTTAAGAAAAGGAAAAAGGAGGATCCGGGGAACTACTGACCGGTCAGCCTCACCTCAATCCCTGGGAAAATCATGGAGCAGGTCCTCAAGGAATCCATCCTGAAACACTTGGAGGAAAATAGAGTGATCAGGAACAGTCAACATGGATTCACCAACGGCAAATCGTGCCTGACCAACCTGATTTCCTTCTATGAGGAGATGACTAGATTTGTGGATGCGGGAAGAGCCGTTGACGTGATATACCTTGACTTTAGCAAGGCTTTTGATACAGTTTCCCACAGCATTCTCGTTGGCAAGTTAAGGATGTATGGGTTGGACGAGTGGACCGTAAGGTGGATCGAAAACTGGTTAGATCAACGGGCTCAGCGGGTAGGAATAAATGGCTCGATGTCTGGTTGGCAACCGGTAACGAGTGGAGTCCCCCAGGGGTCGGTCCTGGGGCCAGTTCTATTCAACATCTTCATTAATGATCTTGATGATGGAATAGACTGCGTGCTTAGTAAGTTTGCGGATGACACCAAGTTGGGGGGAATGGTAGATACTCTGGAGGGCAGGGACAGGATCCAGGGAGACTTGGACAAATTGGAACACTGGGCCGAAAGAAACCTCATGAGGTTCAACAAAGACAAGTGCAAAGTCCTGCACTTAGGACAGAAAAATCCCATGCACTGCTACAGGCTGGGGACCGATCGGCTAAGTAGCAGCGCTGTAGAAAAGGACCTGGGGGTTATGGTGGACGGGAAGATGAATATGAGCCAACAGTGTGCCCTTGTTGCCAAAAAGGCCAATAGCATATTAGGCTGCATCGGTAGGAGTATTGCCAGCAGATCGAGGGATGTGATAATTCCCCTCTATTCGACACTGGTCAGGCCGCATCTGGAATACTGTGTCCAGTTTTAGGCTCCCCAATACAGAAAGGATGTGGACAAATTAGAAAGAGTCCAGCGGAGGGCAACAAAAATGATTAGGGGGCTGGGGCACATGACTTATGAGGAGAGACTGAAGGAACTAGGCTTATATAGTCTACAGAAGAGAAGACTGAGGGGAGATTTGATAGCAACCTTCAACTACTTGAAGGGTTGCTCCAAAGAGGAGGGAGCTAGGCTGTTCCCGAGGGTAACAGAGGACAGAACAAGGAGCAATGGTTTCAAATTACAGCTGGGGAGGTCAAGGTTGGATATTAGGAAAAACTTTCTCACTAGGAGGGTGGTGAAGCATTGGAATGGGCTATCTAGGGAGGTGGTAGAATCTTCATCTTTGGAGATTTTTAAGGCTCGGTTAGACAAAACCCTGGCTGGGATAATTTAGGGGGAGTGGTCCTGCTTTTTAGCAGGGGGTTGGACTAGATGACCTCATGAGGTCCCTTCCAACCCTATGATTCTATGATTCCATTGCTCAGTGGACACGGAGATCACAAATTCAGCCAGGGCAGACTGCCGCACAGCAAGTCTTTTAGCAGCAATAGGCAACATGGGCACAGACAATCAAGCGTACAGACTCAGGAGCTGTGAAAATCTATACTAGAGTCACACTTAGCAGCTGGCTGAAAAATGCTAAGCTTCTGCCTCTGGTGACATTTTGGAGGGGCAAAATAATTTCCTTCCTCTAAATTTCATCTACATGCCCTCTGCAGATTGCAGGCAAAAGGAATTTTTATGGATCTGAACCAATCCTTCCACCCAATACATCTCTTATTTTCCTTCCAATATCTCTCATTATTATGAGTAAATGGGAAATGGCATTGTCTCCTCTACCAGCTCCCTAGACTATCGACTATACTTGTAGCTTTAACTTAATATTCACTTCAGACACACTGAGGTGAATTGAAAAAACCTCAGCGCAAGCTGAACCCCTGGCAGTGCAGTAAATCATTCGCTTCGTTCCACATTCGGCAATCCAGAACAAGAGTGTGGGATAAAGCCATTATGATATGAAATAAAATATGAGAGGCCAAAGTAGCTTGAGTGTTATTTGCTCTCTACAATTTGAAAGAGGATTTTTAAAAAAAAATTCAAAACACCTTCAAAGAAAGCAGCACAATCCTGTTTAGCAGCAACAATCCCAGTTTTATGGGTAACATTTAGTTGTGTTTGCTTAATAGGGGCCCATTGTTGTATAAAATAAAATTTGGTTCAGTTCAGCTTTGTTTATTTTAAAATAGCACTCCCTGCTTTGCTGAATATTTGTTTATAACTCATTCCTTAGAGCAACCATTAATATTAACTCTATTTCCAGATTTAGCTTGTTTGGCTAAATGGCTGGTTTTGTACGGGTACTTTCAGTTAAGAGCCACGGTGCCCTTTAAGGCAGGGTCCATCTTTTACTCTGCAGGTACAGAGCCCAGCAGTAGAAATAACAATAATCAGCAACAGGAGGCCAAGGTAAACCCCAACGAGGAATGAGGTCCTCTTCTTCAAAGATGTAAAATCAGGTACACAAGAATAATCTTCCAACAGAAAAGTGTGCTGTTAAACAATGCACTCAGACAGATGGGACTGGGGAACTTGATTGACATTAGACTGACCTTAAGTTATTGGGTTCTAATCCATTTTGATTTATAACATCGAAGGAGGGGGGGGGTATGAAACCCGTGCTATAGGGGCTCCAATACTGAAGTGATGGATACAGTAGATAGTTCTACATAAAGAAACTTTTCTTGTTATAGAGCTGTACACACGACTACTTCTGCATCAGTGCTTCCATTTCACTCAGAGGTAAAACTGTCTGATCTAAATCTTAAAACTGAATGCTGGAAGAAAAATTAGTCTTATTTTTTCCACCTCATTTGAATACTAAAATGTTAAATAATTATAACAGTAGGATTTAATTAGGAGTAGTACAAAAGCTGATGTAATTCATGAACAATTCTGTCTGTCAAATGTCTGTGTCCCCATGTCACTTGCAACAGGTAAATATGTACAATCTGAACAAGCACCAGCTTTATAAAATTGCAGAAGTTAATGACATCTAATGCAGTTGCTGATGCTGTAAGGCTAGCAATGTTACTTATCAGGAGGAAGGAAAGGAATAGGTCTATAAAATAGTGTTCAGCTAAGAGGCTGCATTGCACCAAAAGTGGGGTTTTCAAAAATCCTCAGTGCGGAACTAATTCTGCTCCCAGTAAAGTCAGTGGGAACTTCCTTACTGGCATCAGTGGGAACAGAGTTTTCTCGACAATGAATGCTTTTGAAAAATCTCATCAACCTATACATTTCCGAAAAGCCTTCTATAACCCCTCCTATTTATGCATAGGTATTTCACGCATACTTGTGCATATATAGGACAAAATCCATGCAATAAAACTGTAGAACCATGTGAAATATATCTTGTGAGCCTCAATCTCCACCTTATTAGGCTCTGTGCCTTCTAATGCATCTCTACCAGGACTACTTCCAGTCCCCAAACCTCTTAAATTCAAAGAGCCAACATATTAAACTGCTAGCAATTCCTCTCAAAGAATATTCCTCACTTTCCATTTATTCCAAAATGTTATCCTGGAAATGATCTGGTGAGAATTTTTCTAGACTTAGGTGTTAATTGTGCTAAAGTATTTTGTTTTAAAGCTTACAACAATAGCTGCCTTGCACTAACAGGAGGAGTGCAGGCTATAGCAAGGCATGCATTGTTATCCCTCAAGGGTGGGCTTTTCAGACACCCTCAGAGTTGGTGTTATACCAAGGTCAATTGCTTTTGGAAAAACAAAACAAAACCCCACCTTACCGCAACTTCATAAAACTTCCATGTAAAAATTACTCAGTATCATGCATGTATTGACTAATTCATTCCAAAGATTTTCTTTTTAAATGAGAGTTTAATTATTAAGGTAAGTGTTGTTTATTGTTAAGTGTTGTTGATTTATGAAGTCTAAGATGTGACTGCAAGAAGAAACAGTTACTTACCTGTAACTGGTGTTCTTCGAGATGGGTTGCTCATGTACATTCCAACTCAGGTGTACGCATGCCGCATGCACGGATTGCCAGAAAGTTTTCCCCAAGACTACCCGTAGGGTCGGCTGCAGCCACCAGGGGTGCCCCTGTAACCCTCTATATATAGCCCAGCCAATCCTTTACCTACCAGTTCCTTCTTGCCGGAATTCTGGCTGAGGGGAGGAGGGCAGGAGTTGGAATGTACATGAGCAATACATGGCGAAGAACACTAGTTACAGGTAAGTAACCATTTCTTCTTCTTCAAGTAATTGCTCATGTCACTCCAACTCAGGTGAATCCCAAGCCTTACCTTGGAGGTGGGTTGGAATTCTACACCCTCTCTGACTGGTGAACCGCTCTGCCCACCTCTGCATCGTCTCTTGCCTGCTGAGTAAGTGCATAGTGGATGGCAAAGATATGCACTGACAACCACATTGCCGCCTTGCAGATATCTATCATGGGAACATGCGCCAAAAATGCCGCAAAGGACTCTTGGGCCGGTGTAGAGTGTGCAGTCACCCACAGGGCAGGAACCTTGGCCAGTGCCTAACACTGCTTGATGCACGCTGAGATCCACGATGACAGGTTCCTCTTTCATTTTGTCCGCTACTGCCACGAACAGCTGAGATGATTTGCAGAAGGATCTAGTCCAGTCCAGATAGAAGGCTAAAGTCCTCCGTACATCCAAGGTATGGAGCCTGCAGTCCTCATCTGTGGCATGGGGTTTTGGGCAAAATACTGGGAGAAATATGTCCTGGGATGTGTGGAAGTGGGACACCATCTTAGGGAGGAAAGCCGGGTTAGGGCGGAGCTGCACCTTGTCCTTGAAAAATTGAGTGCAAGGGGGCTCTGACGTGACTGCCTTTAGCACCGACACCCTTCTGGTTGACATTGTCACCAGGAAGGCCACCTTCCAGCATAAGTACAGCAACAAGTAAGATGCCGGGGCTCGAACGGATGGCCTGTTAGTCTGGACAGGACTATATTTAGGTCCCATTGGGCCACTGGAGACTCAACGGAAGGAAAAAGCCTGTCAAGGCCCTTCATGAAGCGCTTCACTACATGGCCCGAGAATAAAGAACCCCGCAACGAACCTGCATGGAAAGCTGAGATGGCAGCGAGATGAACCTTAAGCGAGGCACCTGACAGGTCTTGGTGTTTAAGGTTAAGCAGGTAGTCCAGGATCATTGGGATTGGTGCTGTGGCCGCCCAAACTCCCCTCTTTGCTGCCCACGTGCTGAATCTCTTTAATTTTGTCAGGTACGTGGCTCTGGTTTATGGCTTACGGCTATTGAACAGGACCACCTGTACTTGGGAGGAGCACCGGAGCTCGCCAGAGTTCAGCCATGGAGGAACCATGCCTTGACATGAAGGGACTCTAGATTGGGGTGCCTCAATGTCCCCTGGTTCTGCATGAGCAGGTCCGGAAGCAGTGGCAGTAGGATTGGATCCTTGATCAAGAGGTCTAGCAACATCGTGAACCAATGCTGTCTCAGCCATTCTGGGGTGATCAAAATGACTTTTGCTTTGTCCCACTTTACCTTTAGGAGCACCTTGTGGACCAGCTTTATCAGAGGAAAGGCGTAGCACAGCTGGTGTGACCAGGGGATCAGGCGCAGGGGCACCACCACTGGAGGGACTCTAGGATCCGGTGAGGTATGCAGACTAATGTGTCTAGAGAGTAATGGGACGGTCAGTAAACTGACGCTAACCAACCCTGCAGAGGGCGCAGTTTCAGACGTGTGAACTCTACGACGTAGGTGCATGAGGGCATGTGACCCAGCAGCTTCAGGCACGTGCGAACTGACGTAAAGGGGTGATTGGTTAACTCCCCAATTAGGTCTGACATGGCTGTGAACCGGGTCTGAGGGAGGGAGGCTTGGGCTTCTCTTGAGTCCGAGACGGCTCCTATGAACTCGATGCGCTGAGTAGGTATCAATGTGGATTTTTTCTTGTTTAGGCCCAGCCTGTTGAACGTGAACTGGATTACTCAGAGGTGTGACCAGAACTCTCTTGGGAGTGACCTTTCACCAGCCAGTTGTCTAAATATGGGAATACTTGTATTCTCTGTCTCCTGAGGAATGGCTGAGATCTCCAGCTGGCTTTGGCTGCGGCTTTATCAGCGAATGTGACCTGGCCCTCTGCACTGCTGGGCCAGGGAGCAGCTTCAAGGCGATGGGGTTCTTAGCGGTGTTGGCTTGCTGTGAGAGCGCACTGGGGGCATGGGTTTCTGCACCACTGAACGCTATGGTGCTGGAGGGGTCGGCTGTTCCATCAAGTCTCTGGCCACCTCGAACGTCTCCAAGGTGGAGGGGAGCTGCAGGTCCTCCTCCAGTATGCCTCTGCTGGGAGATGACTCTGACACCAGACTCAGCGTACCCTCCTTGGAGCCTGGAGTCGACGGTGCCATCTGGCGCAGTGCCAGGGTCAAGTGGCCCAACTCGGATCTCACTCTGCCCCTGTCTCCTGCTAAAGGAGAGTGTCCTTTCTCCTCTTTCTTCTTTTCCTTCAGCACCAGGGAACGGGATCGGTGCTGGTGCTCCCTTGCAGGTGCCAGTGAGCGGTGCCATGCATCTTTGGCAGGAACTTTGCACGCTGCCGGTGGGGCGCTCTGCACCGAAGTGGCTCTGCTCAAGCCTGAGCCCCCAGCTTCCCGGCAGCTCCCATAATAGTCAATTTCACTGCTCTGCTAGAGCAGTGAAATTGACATGCGAATTTCACTGCTCAGCTAGAGCAGTGAAATTGACATATTTGACTGCTCCAATGTCCCAGAATGGCCTCGATTGGCACTCTGGGACATTTCCGGAGGCTGTCTAACTCGCAAAATGTGTACACTAGAGCATTACTGTGGAACACTGTTCTGCAGTAATGCTGCCACTCTCAATTTGAGTGGCTTAACTGTTGCACGGCAAGAGGGTGTTGCCGCACAACAGGGAAATTGATCGTGTATACGCTACTAGCTTTATTGCGTGGTAAGAAGCCTGAGATGGATGGTCTCCTGAAACAGCACTCAGCCCTGTGTGTACCAAATAGTGGTGGAAGGGGAATCTGTGACAGCCGCAAGACTCATTCGTGCCAGCAAGTATCACCTTTATAGGAGAAACCACAACAAGTTCCTGGGCCTGGGGAGAGAATGAAAATGGAACAATGAAAAAATACTGGTGAATTTTCTTTTTATAGAATAGGGATGAAAAATAAAACTCTTCTGCTAAATATTGTCATTTATCTAATCACATTATCTCGAGGGTCTTGCACAAGGACTGAAGTGTCAAAGCACTGAAATTTCAAGATAGAGAGTGAACCACTAATAATAGAGTATGATATTCTCTTGGAGCTCTCAATGATTGGATTCCTGGGGCAATAATGATGAGTGAAGTGTTGCTACATTCAGCTGGGAATTTTTTTTGCTTAATTCTCTCTTCTCATGTAAAAAGCAGAATCCAAGAACATCTAAAAGGGTATTTCTGATGTACAAATTTAATGTGCATTATATGCAAATGCAGACAAATACACACACTTCACTGAGTTTCCCTGAAGACAAGATCATGGAAATTACTTTATGTACAAAATTACATCCTTTCAGTAACATGCATGTGGAAATGTTACACATACTACTACATTTCCAATCTAAAGAACTTTACAAGCCAAGGAAGTCTCCAGTGAATCTTATGATGCTCTGGGTTAGATTTAAAATAATAAAGAATTAACATTCTCTGTTTGAGAAACTGAGATTGACAAGACAGACTTGCATAGCTCCTTTAAGAGGCAGGAGGTAAATAGAATGGAAATAAAGAAAATGGAGTGACAATATCTTGCTGCAAGGTGCTAAGCAACTATTTAAGGAATCTGCTTCATTGAAAGGATGAAAAGTTTTTAAACATAACTCGAAAGATATTGGTGTGGTCAGATTAAAAGGAGTGTGATTCAGGGAAGAACTGGGAGGCCTCATGTTGGCAAGTCAGCTTCTCACTATGTCTAAATTCCACAAGAAGGACAAAGCATTTGAAGAAATTCTAGGGAAAGGCAGAGAAACTCTGCATACATTCAAGCCTACCCCATTTTTCTGGGAAATGATTCTCAGATTGCCACCACCTTGGTAAACTGTTAATTATGTATTTCAACCAGGCGAGTCAAGAGGGAGCCAAACAAAATGGGCAACAGCTTTCCATGATTTAGCAGAATAAGAGTACTTGTAAATGATGGTTTATTGTAAAATAATTACATTTTTATTTAAAGAACAGAAGTCCGAGATGCTAACTAGACATAAGATGATTGCCAACTACCCTAGTTTTGGCTAAAGAAAGGAAAGCTGGCTTCCTGAAATATCAGTCCAAGAAGGTGTGTGAGACATGATCCTTTCTGAAGTGTTTTTAATAACATGTAAGATAGGCTATCCATTTCTCTAGTGTTTCATGGTAAATGGCCAGGAACAACTTGGGTAAAAAGGAGTGCCCCAGGGGTCGGTCTTGGGGCCGGTTCTGTTCAACATCTTCATTAATGATCTGGATAATGGGAGATAGATTGCACTCTCAGTAAACTCGTGGATGACACCAAGCTGCGGGGAATGGTAGACACGCTGGAGGGCAGGGACAAGATTCAGGGAGACCTAGACAAACTGGAGCATTGGGCCGAAAGAAATCTCATGGAGGTTCAACAAGGACCAGTGCAAAGTCCTGCACTTAGGACAGAAAAATCCCATGTACTGTTATAGGCTGGGGACTGAATGGCTCAGTAGCAGCACTGTAGAAAAAGACCTGGGGGTTATGGTGGACGGGAAGCTGGATATGAGTCATCAGTGTGTTCTTGTTGCCAAAAAGACCAATGGCATAATGGGCTGCATCAGTAGGAGTGTTGCCAGCAGATAGAGGGATGTGATTATTTCCCTCTATTCGGCACTGGTGAGGCAACATCTGGAATACTGTGTCCAGTTTTGGGCTCCCCACTACAGAAAGGATGTGGACAAATTAGAAAGAGTCCAGAGGAGGGCAACGAAAATGATTAAGGGGCTGGGGCACATGACTTACGAAGAGAGACTGAAGGAACTAGGCTTATTTAGTCTGCAGAAGAGAAGACTGAGGGGGGGATTTGATAGCAACCTTCAAGTCCTTGAAGGGGTGCTCCAAAGAGGAGGGAGCTAGTCTGTTCTCAGTGGTAACAGAGGACTGAACAAGAAGCAATGGTTTCAAGTTGCAGCTGGGGAAGTCGAGGTTGGATATTAGTAAAATCTTTCTCATTAGGAGGGTGGTGAAGCATTGGAATGGGTTACCTAGGGAGGTGGTGGAATCTCCATCTTTGGAAACATTTAAGGCCCGGTGAGACAAAACCCTGACTGTGATGATTTAGTGGGCATGGTCCTGCTTTTAGCAGGGGGCTGGACTAGATGACCGCATGAGGTCCCTTCCAACCCTAAGATTATATGGTTCTATGACTTGGCACATAAGTTTGTTATTTGTTTCACCTTCTCCAGCAGCCAACTACAATCTTAGCTGAAGTCCTGAGAGATACTAAAGCAATGGCAAAAGGAGGGTGATGGATATGGAGACATTTGTGCCACATAGCATCTAAATGAGCCTTGAAACCTTCTGAAAAGTCAGTTAGTTGGTGGTTAGATGTTAACTTCCAGACTGCTAAACTAACATTGATCTGAAGACCGACCATCAAACAAGGACACACAGACCAGTCTTCTATTCTCCTAGCCTGCATCTCAGATCTTTGAGATTTTTCTACAAAGCTGTAAAACCACTTCTGTGCCAGCTAGTGAATACACAATTAAAAACATTCTAGGTAAATGTTTGAGGTCCTTTTACCAAAGTACAGTATCTATTCCCAGTGCTGCTCCAGAACTGGAAGGCCTAATTTAAAACAAAAATCCACAATGTATTTTCTTCTTTTATCTCCATTTCCTTGCAGCTTATCAAAATCTTTACATTTCTACTCAGAAAGTGTTTCACAAGCTAACTTGCTTATCTACTGTAATGAACACTCATGGAAACAGGCACAAAATTAAATGGCTTCTTTACAGCGAATATGATAGATTTAGTCATGCTTAATCTACATAATCAAATTGCTTCTGTGTTCAGCAATAATACCTTTTCTGGCGTCCAGGGAGCAGCCAACTCTAACTTGCTCCCCCAAAAGCTTCCTCCTGAGAAAGACCAACTGCAGTGGCAGGGAGGAGGGTTATTTAAGAGGTAATGGAATGGCAGACATATCAGGTGCCCCTTTAACTCTGAATGTAACAAGCCAGATCAGAGTGAAAGGTAGGTACCTCTCAGAAGGTGAAGGAATATCATGCAGGAGAAAAAGGAGAAACCATGTACAGGAGGTTCTCCTCAGGGCCCTACATCCATTCCAATTGTCTATCATTCCAGACAAACATCTTATATTGACCCTCCCACATGCATGCATTTTAATAGGATAGACAGACATTTTTGTTTGCCTCTAGAAGTAATACTTCATTTCTTTTCCCTTTGAAAGAAAGCTATAAGTGTTTCTACAAGTTTTCTGATATCTACATACTAATAGAACAGCAGAATTTATTAACAACGCCAGTATTAGAATTGAGGTTTTATATCAAGCTGGATGTGTTAGGGAATTATTTTTCTTCTGTTAAGGAGAGACTTCTTAGGGAAAAACGTATTATAAACATCTTGGCTTAGAGGTTAGAGGTGGGTACTTCGGGAAGATGACAGGATCTAGAAGTTCTGGATCATATTCTTGAAACTACTGTTAACTAACTGTGCAACTCACTTTAGGCAACACTTTTCAGGAGTGGCTTCTAATTTGAGGTGGCCTACATATTTTCAGAGAGGCTGAACATCAGCAGCTCCCACAAACCTCAGAAACCGTGTATATTTGAATCACTGCACCTCAATTTACCGCTCTATAAAGTGTGAGTATACTTCGAAAACAAACAGAGAATTAGTTCACTGATGTACCACTTAGAAAAATGAGCCTGATGCAAAATGTGTACTTTTCTGGTCTCTTTGTTTGCTGGTTGTCTTGGTGGCTTAGAGGGAGTGCTTTGGAAGGGAGACCTGCGCTCATTTTTTAGGGTGAAGAATTGTCTTGATATCTCTGCTAATAATGGATTGGTATTGACAGATGCAGAAGAAAAACTGTGTCCAGCTCTCTTCATGTGGAAAGGTGATAGATGTGACAGAGGATCTCAAGAGGATGGAAAGAAGTAACAGAAAGGTCAGGGCTCCAACAAGGAGATAGTCGATTCCTTCCACACCAGAACCCTTGGGTCTCAAGAAAGTGTAAGTTAAATGCCCACTGAAACAAACAAATGTACTGATGGGAAACCGGATATAGATGTTAGGAATCACAGGAAAAGCACTTGGTGCAAATGGAGGCAGTTGATGGAATTCTCTGTGACAAGAATGTGCCAAGTAAACTATAGAGCAAAATGTAGAAGACCACAGTCAGGCCAGCCATGATGTGTGCATTGGAATGTTGGCCAATGAGGAATAGAGAGCAACAACTTCACACTTCAGAAATGAGATTGCTCAGGCAGACGCTGGGTAGGACAAGAACCAAGAGGATACCACGAAATGATGCGAGTCATGATGCAGGTAGCTCCCATCACAGAAAATTTAAGGGGGTATTAAATGAGATGGCTGGGTCATATGAAACAATGAGATGCGGGATATGGGGCTCAGAAGGGACAAGATCTAGTACTTACAGCACGAAGACCATGATAAAGACCCAGAAAAAGGTGGTTTGAGATGAAGAATGACATGAAGGTTGGTGTGACCTTGGAAGACACACTTGACAGGAATGTCTTGAGATGCAGAACAAGAGCTTCCAACCTTACTAATAGGACATGCTGAAACAGCAGCAGTTTTTGGGGCTTTTTAACTATCTGAAAGGTTTTTATTTTTCTTGGATCTCAGGTTTTGCATTTGATGAGCACGAAGGATACAGACTCAAGGTTTCTGAGGTAAATGTCAGAACTAAAATTTGCTCCTCTCTTCTCAGTTAAGACTAATGAATTGGAGAACATTCCACAGCAACACAACAGGAAAACTCTGGGGATTCCCAGGGACTAAGCTAATAGCGGTATGTCTATCTGGCCTCTATCTGAAAAAGCATTTTGCAAATGTAAGCAAGTTAAATGTACTTAAATATGAACAATCAAGTGAGGGAGGTAGAATAAATTTTATAAACAGGGTACAGAAGCAGAGAAAGCAATTGACTTCGTCAAAGTCACAAAGTCTTTGTCAAAGGCAGGAACAATCTGGATTTCTCATCACTGATGCCTGAGAGACTGCTACAATACCATTGCCATGATTCATTAACACATGCCATCTTCCAGGGGGCATTCAGGTAGGCATGAAACCTCCTCAGAAACGAAAATATGACACTGCAAGAAAATGTAAGGTAGCGAAGAATAAGGGAAGTCTTCTTGAAAGGGGCATTGTGGATGTAGATGAGATTTCTGAATATGAAATGACTGTACTGCAGAAATGTAACATGCCAACAGCATACGTAAGGTCTCAATAAGGTTTGAACAAGATTCTCTGCACCATGACAAGTGACTTGTGTTTGAAAATAAGCATATGTGGGTGCATTCAGAAGGAATAGCACTTAGTTCAGTGATGGCTGGATGTACTATAAAAAGGCATGCGAGGGCCTCCTGGCAAAAAGCAATTCACACTGCTGACTGACTCATGAAACAGTGCAAGTGCAGTACGTAGAGACGCTTGGGATGTACTACGTTCAGAGGTAAAATGCCAAACAAAGAAATATTTAGCCTTTGGCTTTCTAATGTCATGCAGCTTTTTCCAAACAGGACAAAAACATGGTAGTTTAAAACAAAACCCAGGAAGAAACATGAAAATGAAGGACAGACAAAGTCAGGCGTCTCAAGAATGGTGACAGACTGAATGCCAGAGAGCTCAACTAGCTCTAACTATTGTCTTAATTGCTGAAAGTGCACCCTTTGTTGAGTTGATTTAATTATTTTTATACATTTGTTGTACAACATTTTGCATTCTAGTTGTGTTGAATACTCCAGTAGCTCTCTACAACACTGTTCAACAGTTTTTCAGCTGCTGAAATTAGAGTACCACTCAGACTAAAAGTACGCTAGCAAGGAGAAGAGATTGAGAATGACGAGAATCAGATGAAGAGGTAAGAAGATATAATCAAAGGGGGACAATTTACCTGTATTGCCTGGAGCAAAGGTGTATATTATAGTAGAAGGCTGACTGGAAATATCACAGCAAAGCAAAGAAAGGAGAAAGGGAGGTTTATGGGTGCAGTGGATTACTGCAATGGCTTTCGCCAGAGGAGATACAGGTTGAAAGTTGTGTAGTCTCCATTGTCCACTTGAGATTTTGCATCCATTCATCTACTTAAGTTAGATTTGGAGCTGATTTAGTTATGATCCAAACAAACATTAGCCCTACTGGTATAATTAAAACTAAAGCAGCCCATTTTTAACTTTTACTTAAAATTAGAGATCCAGATCCAAATCCAAATTCTCCCAATGCTAAAAAGTTTGGTTTGGGGATTTTGATTCAAGACAATTTATTTGAAATGACATGCTATTTACGATTGTGAGTAAACTTCCACTGTTCTGTAAACACAGATAAGCAGGTATTAACGTGCCAAAAATTATCTTTCAGACTGCAGTTTTTAAGGTTTGTTCTCAGTCCAAAGATTCTCTTCACAAGGTAGGTAAAATTCCATTTAACTATTTGAAACACCCAAGCATGAAAAGGAATACTCTCCTGTCCCACCCCCCCCAACCAATTAAGGACCTCATTTGCAAACACTTATGCACATGAGAAACTTTACAGAGGTGTTTTTTACACATCACTTTATAAAGCTCTTCTCAAACACTCTAGCTAAGTGCTTCCCAAACTAATTTGGCCACAGCACACGTTTGGACTTGGGCTATATTGATGGAACATACATGCTGGTCGGGGGGAGGAAGGGGTTTCCATGCCAAAAATTGTCACACATATTGCTCAAAAGTTGATTTAAAAGAGTTAGGTTTTTCACGACATCTTATTTTACAAAGAATAAAAAATAAGAGGGAAGAATGAATGAAAATCATCTACTATTTAAATACCTTAGTATTTTTGATACACACACTTTCATATTTAATATTTTGGAAGGAAAAATATCACTAGCATCGACATTTTTTCACAGATCACCTATTCACATCACATGGCACATCTACTCTAGCTCAAAACCAGCACATTTCCAGGACAGTCATTAGCTTTAGAGAGAAACACACAAGAAGTGAAATGTGTAAACTACAAGAGGAAGGTGCACTCTGTGCGTCTGGAACAAAGTTCTGCGAAATAGTAATTGAGATAATGCAGTTTGTGCTTCTCACACATTTAAATCACGCATGTATTAAAATGTGAAATCCACTATAGATCAGGTAACTTTTAAAGTACACATGGTGAATTTACTTTTGGAACCATTACACTGCAATAACTTTAAAATAAATAAATAAATAAATATAATTTTGATTACTCTGCAAATGTGCACTTTCTACTGCTGACCAAGAAAATCTTTTGGCATATAATTGGGAAAAAAACAAAGCAGTCAAACCTTCGATGACACCATTTTAAATGAACATAAGGCAGAAAGCTTACCCCATCTGGCAGTGCCCTCCAGCACACAGCACTGACAAACTCATTTGTGTCATCCTCCTTCCGGTCCTTGTCCAGGACACTTTTGACAGTGTCAAATTTGAAAGTAAGCAGTGTCTTTGAGAGGCCCTTATAGTATAGGTAGAGGGAGTTATTTTCACTTCCTATGAATACAAGCAAATCAATACAATAAGAGTTCTGGAAATGGACCCCTGATAAGCAAGGCTTCTTTGACTTTTTACTCAGAGTAGACATGTATTTCAGCCTCATTCCTGCAAGTTTATCTGCCCCCTCTATATCTCATCACTCATGGCTGCTACAACTAGAGTAGAGGATCAACAGAGTGGATGTCCACCTCATTTTCCCTCACTCTACATCATAATTACAAGGGACTCGATACACGTTAGCAACACTGTTCAGATCCATAGTGTAGATAGGTCGTAGTTAAAGATCCTGCATGCAAACTGCCTAGACTAGTCTGTCTATGTACAGGGCTGTTCTAAAGAACACACACGACTACTCACACCTGAGATCTTTCAACTGGTATAGAATCCTGACTTCTCAAAGTACTTAGAGGGATTTTTTTAGTTTAATTATTATTTTAAAAAGACATATGTCATTCATAGCAGCTATGTTAGCTGTGGACTTTTCAGTGAAAATCTACAGGTAGTTAAAGGTACTTAAGGCAAATTACTTAATTAGGTGATAAATGAAGAAAGCATACACTGCCCTAACTCTACTATTCTATAGGGCCAAGGCTGAGGGGAGAGGCTCACAATAACCCTATATTTCCTACGGGGTCTCAAGTACCAAGTTCATTTCTAGGTGCACTTTTCATTAAAAGCAGTGCAAGCTCAGGCTAAGGGACCATGCAAACATTTCTTTGGATGGCTGCTCTACTCACCACATGCAATGTAGTCTCCGTTGGATGCCAGGCCTACAAAATTCTTCTCATTGATGTGACCCTTGAAGGAGCGCAGGCAATGTGGTTTCCCCACATTCCACAGCTTCAGCTGACTGTCTGTTGACCTGAGATCATCAACACAGGAAAATCAGAATTGTCCCATAAAGCCGGGGAACCCTATTGAACTGTGATTCCATAGTGTGATTTTTACAACTCTCATTTAGCAGACTTGACGAACTCAAGGTCATTTTACCCAACTTCATCATGTCTTACTCAAACTGAACTAATGAAAGTATGACATTACATTAAAGCCTGTCAAATGTGTGACTAGGTTGCACAAAAATCTATCCCCAAAATGTTATTCCTTTCTCCAATACTGCTGTCAATACCACCATCCTCCACTTCACTCTTTATCATAAGCTTGGGACATCTTTCATTCCTTATTCCCACACATCCAGGACATTATCAGATGCGTCTTCTACTACAATATTGCCACAATCCGTTCCTTCCTTTCTGCCCTGTCAGTGAAAATATTTGTCCATGCATATACCTCGCACCGTATTGTGACCCCCTCTTCTCACGGCCCTGAAAGTATGGTGCTTACTTTTAGTCAATCCAAACCTCAACAGCTAAAATTAATTTCTTCTTTATCAGGTGTCAGTTCTCTCTACCTCCATTGCACCCCCCATTTATCAGTCTGCCCTAACGCCTCTGTACAGAGGTGGGAAGGGTTAGCATCTCTGACCTCATTTATCATGTCAGCTTTAACCCAGACTTAAAACCAGCCTCAGTAGCCCTTTTCTTCCACTCTAGCCTTCATGTTTTCTTCATCCTCTGTGCATGCAATGACCTTCCAATCCCACTGAAAAAGGCTTCTGGCCTCTTCTCATTCAAATTCTTCCTAATATCTTCCACTTGGCCCTCCAGAAACACTATCCCACATCAAGGTCCAAAGGGGTAGCCGTGTTAGTCTATTGCAGAAAAACAACAGAGTCCTGTGGCACTTTTTAAAGACTAATAGATTTATTTATTGCATGAGCTTTCATGGGAGAAAATCTCACTTCATCTTTAAAGCATCTGACGAAGTGGGATTTTCTCCCATGAAAGCTCATGCAATAAATAAATCTGTTACTCTTTAAAAGTGCCACAGGACTCTGTTGTTTTACCCCATATCAAGTTCCTCTATCCCATCACTATTCAAGAAAATGGGGAGAAATTTTTGTTTAGCTCTTTAGATCACCTCATACTGTAAGACCTTCATTGTGTCTCAGGACTTACTAGTAATATTAAGTATTTATAATATTGTTGCACCCAGAACCCATGACTAGGATCAGGACCCCATTGTTCTAGTTCTAAATGCAGTTCCTACCACAAAGTTTCCTGTGCAACACTCAAATATATTTTCCACCCACCCCCGTGCCCACAAACTGGTGGCAACTGTTTCATTTACTATGTCTCTGACTGATTCAGTTGCACACAGACCATTAAATTACCACCACTGGTGCTACTTTTAACTTTGCAAACTTTCAGCATCTTACAACCCATCAGAACTATAAAGGAAAGGTTTATACGATTGGAAAAGGGAGATTTCTAAGCATTGTACATGGCCACAGTGCTTCTCTACCTAGTAGGTCCCAAGACATAACATTTGTTCCATTGCATCTAGAACATCTGCATGGTTTTTTAAAAAAACAACACACAACTCTCCCTCTGAGTACTGAAATGGGATTAGGGTAATAATGCCAAGCAGCAGAATAAGAAAAACACAAAATGCTTCACTCAGATTTTTTTATTGCCATAAGTGGTATATTAATAATCCATGATGGTGTAGTATAAAGGTTTTATTGGTACTAAACTCTCAATTTACCTCACAAGTGAGTAACATGCCAATCTACATATTCCCACAAATGAAAGCTGTTAAAAAGCACTTAACATTGCTTCAGGTCACATCCCAAATCACCCAAACCCTTAACATTCAGGAAGCAATGAGTAAGGAAGAAATCACCCACATTCTATGGGTGTCTAAGGAGATCATAAACAGTTCAATTATGGCCCCTTCCCCTCAGGAAAGTAATTTTTACCTCCAAAATATGTCCCAAGTGACTACCTATTACCAATATGCATGTAACTTATCTCAGACCTCAAATGTAGTTGCAGTTGTAACAGATGAGGCAAGAGGTGCAGTGTGATTTGTCAGACATTGTAACAATAGCATGAAATGAGAGTTAATGTTCTGATTTATCTTTTGTTACTGGGACACAGGAAGAAAGGAAGTTACTTACCTTATTGCAAAGGAAGGTTCTTTGAGGTATGTGTGTTCCTTATCTGTATTCTACTGTGGATGTATGCATGTGTTCCACCTGCCTGGAGTTGAAGTATTTTTTTAAAGAGTTGTCCATGCTCTTGCTCTCCTCATGCTTCCAACCAATGGGATAAAAAGCATAGCAGGAAGAGTGCTTCTCCATTTCCTTCTGTACAGTAAGTCCAAGAATGAGGACAAAGCAGAGGGGAAAGAACACACAGCAGAATTCAGAGAGGGACCACACATCTCAAAGAACCTCCAGTTCCAACAAGGTAAACTTTCTCTTCTCCCAGTGCTAGTTCCTCTGTGTATGCCACTGTCAGTGAGTGACAAGCACAACTCAAGTAGGAAGAGGATGCAGGTGAGAGAACCATTTGAAAGAATCCTAAAAGATAAGGATTGGAAGGAGCCTCAGGAGATCATCAAGTCCAACCCCAATCTAGTCACTTTAGTCCCAAAGCGTGCATGAGCGGAGGAGCATAATGTCTCACAAATGTGTGGTTGGAACTCCACAAAGTTGCTTTACAAATGTAAAGGAAAAGTACTTTTTGAAGTAATGCCATTCATGCTGCTTGTGGTCTTGGGCAATGAACCCTCACACCTTGTGGGGGAGAAAGATGTGACAGCTGACAGAGTAGGATACAGTCTGAGAGCTATGTAGAGATCCCCTAAAAGGATGCAGATTGACCTTGGACTGTTTTGGCTAAGGCAATAAACAGTCTTGGTGATTTTCTGATTGTCTTTGCAGGTAAAAGGTAAGGCTTTGAACATCAAGGGAATGAAGTCGCCTCTTTGTCACATGCTTCTGCTTTCTGGAAAAAACATTAATTGACTGGTTTAGACAAAACTCTGAACTACTTTGAGGGTGAACTTAGGATGTAACCACAATGTGACTGTGTTTCTATGGAATATGGCATAATGTAGATCTGCTATTAGTGCTCAGAGCACATACTGAATTCTGGCTGAGGTGATGCCTACCAGGCACGCAACTTCCACGGATATGAGAGACATGGAACATGAATCTAGTAATTCTAAGAGAGGCATAGTGAGCAGTGAAAGAACAAGATGCAGTCTCATTGAAGAGGAGGAAAAAACAAAAAAGCAATGAGTTCTGTGGCTTTTTTAAAGACTAAAATTTATTTTTCACATGAGCTTTCATGGGTGAAGTCCCACTTCATCATGAGAAAAATAAATTTGTTAGTCTTTAAAACTACCACAGGACTCCTTGTTTGTTATACTGAACTAGACTAATATGGTTTCCCCTTTGGAAATTGAGGAGAAGGTTTCCTCACTGGTGGAAAGGTTCTCATTAGACCCTTCCAGAATCTAATAGTCACTAAGATGAGTAAAAACTGAGCAATCATGTGAAGGCGAGTGATGTGCACTGTCTGCTGCTTGATAGACCCATAAAGAGTTAATAGAAAGACCAGCTGTTCTGTGAAGAGAAGACAGTCCAGAATAAGAGGGATACTCATAGCTTATGGTGTCAGAAGGGTTTTTTTCCCTCCATTCACGAAGAGAAATGCTTCAACTTGCCTAAGCAGCATTTCCTAGTGGAATCTTTTCTTCTATTAGTAAGGATGCTTTGCACCACTTGGACAGCATGAATAGTCTAGAGTTGAAGCACATTCAAAAAGCATTCCTCAAGACTGAGCAACTGGGGATTGGAATGCTTGATTCTGTCTTTCCCCTATGTCAAGACTGGAAAAAGACTGAATGTTAATTGGCAACCAAGACAACATAGAAGACTAAGGGACCAAAACTGTATGGGTCACAGCTGGGAATGATGAGGAGGACTCATGTCTTGTACTGATAAATCTTCTGTAAGATATGAGGTAGGAATGGCAAGGGAGGGAAGGCAAAGTTCATATGGTCAATCTGACCACAGAAGGAGAGGGCTGCCCTGAAAATGATGTCCTAGGGCTCCTCTGGAAGAATATATGTTCATCTCTCAAATGAAGAGAGAGTGCAACAGGTTCCCATAAAACAAAAGCACTGTTCACTGAGTAAAGAAACCTTCTAACAGAGTTGGGTAACTCCACTCGTGGTTGATAGCAAAGTGTCTATGAAGGAGTCAGCCACCATATTTGATTCCTTAGAGGTAAGCTGTAGATAGGGTGATTTTATTGCTGTTGCACCAATTGCACAGAGTGATCATTTTTGCACACAGGGAGTGGATCTCACTCCTCTGCTTTTTGACAGATTGGTGTTCAAGGGCTGCTCATGATTTGATCCATGGAACCAATCCATTGGCATATAAACTCTAACCATGATTGAACTAAGGGACCCTATGATTAAATCTAAAATCTTCATTGGATTGAGGATAGAATTTTCTATCTTTACAATGACCCCTAGGGAAGATAAGAGTTGAAGCATTGACTACGTCAACTCATAGGCTGCTTGACAATGAGAAGCCAGCAATAAAAGTAGGGGAAGTCAAAATGCCAGATATGGGCTGTTACTATTTAGACAACCTTGGTGAAGGCCCCGAGGAAGGCTTCAAGGCCAAATAGGAGCTCTCTATTAAAAACAGCTGAGGCCTATCCACAAATCTGAGAAAATGTGCAAGTAAGGTGAATGTTCATGTGAAAGTACTAGTCCTTCATATCGACAGCTGGAAGTCACGTGTCTTTTTCCAGGGATGGGATTATAAATGCCAGTGTGACTGTGCAAAATTTCAATTTGCAAATAAAGCGGTTAAGTAGGTGGATATTGAGGCTGGGTCTCCAGCTACCCTTTTTTTCGGATACTAGGAAGTATGTTGAATAAAAACCCTTTCCTGATACTGAGTAAGTATCCACTCTATTGCTACCTGATGTAAAAGGGATTCTACTTCTTGTTTGTAAATCTCCTTATGAGAGCAGCCTCTGAAAAGTGGTGAATATAAAGGCTTTGGAGGGGGCAGAGATGCAAATTTGATCAGATAGCCAAAATGGAGGATTAGTTCCCACTTGCTCATTACTATTGTGCTCCAGCTGTGGAAGTTTCTCTTCAGGGCAGGTATATATATTCTTATAGAACAGGAGATGGCCCTGGAATCCTTTAGAATGTGTAAGGACTCATCTATCTTTTGGTTAAAAAATGAGTTTAATCAAAGGCAGGATTCTCCAAGGCATTCTGGACTGCCCTGTGCTACCCCTGAAGCATGAAGCTACCCTTCATATTGCAACACAATAGCAGCACCCATTGCTCTCTTGAAGATGTATCTGCTGCATCCATTGTTGATTGAAGAGCAGTTTGACAATCAATGAGCCTTCTTCAACAAAGCCTGGAATTAAGCTCTATCCTGTTGCAGAAGTTCACAGTGAATGCCATGAATTAGGAATAGTCCAGATGATCATAATTAGCCATCAATGACTGGTGACACGCATTCTAAACTGAGACTAGTAGAAGTGAAGACTTTTCTTCCCCAAAAATCAAATCATTTACTCTCTATCGACCAGAGTAGATTTATGTTGTTCTGATCTAGATCCCTCCATGGCAGTCTGGCAAACTAAAAAGCTAGCAATGTGATGAGAAAGAAAAATTCCACCCCTTTGGTGAGAACAAAATAACATTTTGCTGCCTTTTAGAAGTATAGGCACAAATAGCTAGGGAATGCCATACTGTTCTATTTGATTCCAGAATGTCTTCATTAACAGGAAGCGCTATTTGTCTGGATCTGGAGGACTGGAGAATGTTTAGCAGTTTATGTTGAGGATCCTGAGTTTCGTGAAAAGAGATCTGGAGCTTCTCAGAAACCCTACATAACAGTCCCTGAAATTGCTTACTGTCATTGAGGGGGAATGGAGACACTGGAGTGACTGATTCATCCAGAGATGAGGACAATCTTGACACTACCATTTGAATCACTGGATCCGGCTCTTAATCTTCCACTTCCTTGAGGCCACGAGGAAACTCTGACTGTCCTCTTGGAGAGGAGGGGTTGATAAACATAAGAGGATTATGTGGACTCTGGGGATGGTGCAGGTGACATGGTCCCCAGTATGGCCAGTAGTGTCAAGGTGGATTGTGGAGTCCCCATGGCATTCCAAGGCAGGTGCTGAGGTAGAGGTTGGTTCCAAACTGGTCCGGGTCTGATAGGCTTGACTCTCTAAACCTCCCGGCAAGAGCTGAATTAGGCCACGGGGGCCCAGTCAGTTAATTAGGCTCCAAGCAGGGAGTCTTAGGTTAGGAGGAGGCCACTGACTAGAAACAGGTGGGGCCTGTATAAAGTCAGATAACCAGCCCAATATGGGGGGACTGCTCTTACTGCTGGGAAAGGCTGCCGGAAAGCAGGATACAGTCACTTTGAATGGAGGAAGTCGGAGGCTGGCAAACCCAGAGAGGGAAGACGCCCAGGGAACCAGCAGCAAGAGTCAGATCTGTACAGGGACTATATCTGCTTGTTATGCAATAGCTGGGCTAGAACCCAGTGTAGAGGGCAGGGCTGGATTCCCCTACTAACCAGTGGGGAGGGCAAGGCCATTGGAGATGCCAGCAAGTCTGGAAAGTCTGTGAATTCCCTAAAAGGGGCAGGCTTTAGTGACCTGGCCAGAGGGCCAAGGCACAGAAAGAAGCTGCTGACCCAGGAGTGAGTGGGGCAGGAAAGCAAGACAAGACAGGAGAAAACACCAGAGGGGGAAAACAAGCTGGCAGAGCTAATTCCCAAGATGCCCAGGCCAGCAGGAGATGCTGTTCATGGTGAATAGATCCTGTGACAGGGTCCCTTGTTTGGGGAGGCATGCCTCGGCGGCGGAGACAATGGTTCATCGATTAGGCAGTTCAGAGTCTCTAAAAAAAGAAAATGCCGATGCTAGATCCATCTGTGGTACAGACAATTCTGCTGGACGGAAACTATAACTGGATGATTGAATGGGAAAGACTTCTCCAATAAGGTGCATCTCCTGGTGGAGTCAGATCCTCACTAGGGAAGGACTTGTTGGCAGTGGGGACTGGGGATCCAGGAGAGCAAAAATGTTATCAAGTGGAGTGTAATTTTTTTACTTTTCTGGAACAGAAGGGGTTTTACTTGTCTGAACCAAAGTAGCTACAATTTGTGCCACCATCAGGCAAGGCAGAGCTGTTAACGTCAATGGCTGAGGCTCCTGATGGTTGTCTTCTGCCTGTGCCGTCTGCTCCCTGTGTTTAGGTTTAGTTTGTAGTGGAGAAGCCATTGTTCCTGGAGTGCGACCTGGTACTAATGGAGACCTGGATTGTGGGTTTTCTCGTGACCCTGAGACTTCAGACATGCTGAGTCCCGTGGGCTGAGCGGAAAGACTTGCTCGATTTAGGCAGGGGCTGTATCTGAATTTGAAGTACATTTAGAGGACAATCTACTCTCATGGTGATGAGAATATTAACTGTCTCACTGTCAAATCCCCTGACAGTAGGAGTGTGGGAGTAGATTCCCTCACTCTTAAGTCAGATCTCTTGGAAGGCAGGAGGTATTCTCCTTGCTGAGTCAGATAGATGTATGTGGGGGAAGGAGGTATTTTGAAGCCTGGAGTAGTAACGGAATATGAGGGAGCAGAAGGGAGAGTTCCCCACAACAGGATTCTTTCTAACTATAACTTAACTAAAACTATAGAATAAAATTTTAAACTATTTACCAAATACATATATATTTACAGAGTGAATAATAAAGGAAGATGAAGTTCTAGGCAATGGAGGAACTGACCCAGGCCACTTTGGAGGTAAGAAAGAACTGAGGAGGTGGTCAGTTCACTCCACCCTCTATCTCCTTAGATGGAGACATGAGAAGAGTGAGGATTCATGAGCGGATGAACGGACACGGCTTTCAAGAAGTCTCCAGCTCTCCACAGTGGAATACACATCAGGACCATCACTCAAAGAAGGTGGTGTGTTCTCCTTTGATCATGCAAGGTTGAGCCAAGAGAACCTATCAGACATTTCCTTTTACTCCAGTACTGTACAAATGTGAGTTTCTAGAAATAGAGGGGGGGTTACAATTTTATTTTGTCTGACATCCTAGAGATATAGGAACTCCTTGTACATTAGGACAGCTATTATTGATTTTAAAATACAAGTTCTTGTACCTTCTAAGGTTGCTGAGTCACAGAAAAACTAACCCCACATTTATGAAAGTCACCCACGTAATGGTCCTTAGTCTCTAGGCAGTCAGAGTTCTATGACGGCTTTTGCTTGTTAGTGCTACTGGCCAATTCATTAGGAAGTTCTTAATATATAGGCACTTAAAATACTCTGTGTTTTAGTGTCATACAATGTAAATCCCTATTCATTAAAATAAAAATACTTAAAATCTACTGTTGGTGAAATGCATTTAATGGTAACAAATCCATATCAACTCTAATCATGTCGTCATTGTTCAAGATAAGAGTATTATAATGCAAGAACAATCTACCTACCAGTACACAGCAGGGAGAGGAAAAGACCATTGAACCTCTTCCCCATTACACACCTTCACTTCACATCCTTGCCAAAAAATTATCCCAAATACACTGCTCTATCAAATCAGACTCTTTGTAAATCAGCACCATGATCAATAGACCATGCTAAACATTAGGCAGTTCTGAACACTACCAGAGCTCAAAGCCTAACTTAACAAGGCTAAACAAATCAATACAATCTATGAAACAACTGTAGATGGAACTAAAATTCTCTTTATTTGTATATTTTTGATTAAAGCAGTTCATCTTTGGTACTCAGAAACCTTATTATCATTTCATTTCTTCTCCCAAATTCAGAGAGTTGAAAATGAGCGCAATCAACTTTTTATACATTAATTTCAGCATGCAGTGGGTGGGGGGGGGAAGACATCCCAGCTCTGCACACACAATCCCTGCCACCCCTACTGTTGCCTTATCAGAGACTGACAGCTCTATCAATCTCTCTCCCAGGGCTGTGAAATAAGCACTCTCAAATTGCCAGCTCTCAAGCACGACAGCACCATTTCATCTTTCTATGCCCCATGTATGACATGCCATCTGATCATGCATCTACAACATTTCCAGCCTTCATAGAATCATAGGGTTGGAAGGGACCTCACGAGGTCATCTAGTCCAACCCCCTGCTAAAAAGCAGGACCACCACCCCTAAATCACCCCAGCCAGGGTTTTGTCTAACCGAGCCTTAAAAATCTCCAAAGATGGAGATTCTACCACCTCCCTAGATAGCCCATTCCAATACTTCACCACCCTCCTAGCGAGAAAGTTTTTCCTAATATCCAACCTTGACCTCCCCAGCTGTAATTTGAAACCATTGCTCCTTGTTCTGTCCTCTGTTACCCTCGAGAACAGCCTAGCTCCTTCCTCTTTGGAGCAACACTTCAAGTAGCTGAAGGTTCTATCAAATCTCCCCTCAGTCTTCTCTTCTGTAGACTAAATAAGCCTAGTTCCTTCAGTCTCTCCTCATAAGTCATGTGCCCCAGCCCCCTAATCATTTTTGTTGCCATCCGCTGGACTCTTTCTAATTTCTCCACATCCTTTCTGTAGTGGGGAGCCCAAAACTGGACACAGTATTCCAGATGCGGCCTGACCAGTGTCGAATAGAGGGGAACTATCACATCCTTCGATCTGCTCGCAATACTCCTACTGATGCAGCCTAATATGCTATTGGCCTTTTTCGCAACAAGGGCACACTGTTGGCTCATATTCATCTTCCCGTCCACCATAACCCCCAGGTCCTTTTCTACAGCGCTGCTACTTAGCCGATCGGTCCCCAGCCTGTAGCAGTGCATGGGATTTTTCCGTCCTAAGTGCAGGACTTTGCACTTGTCTTTGTTGAACCTCATGAGGTTTCTTTCGGCCCAGTGTTCCAATTTGTCCAAGTCTCCCTGGATCCTGTCCCTGCCCTCCAGAGTATCTACCATTCCCCCCAACTTGGTGTCATCCGCAAACTTACTAAGCACGCAGTCTATTCCATCATCAAGATCATTAATGAAGATGTTGAACAGAACCGGCCCCAGGACCGACCCCTGGGGCACTCCACTCGTTACCGGTTGCCAACCAGACATCGAGCCATTGATTCCTACCCGCTGAGCCTGTTGATCTAACCAGTTTTTGATCCACCTTACGGTCCACTCGTCCAACCCATACTTCCTTAACTTGCCGACGAGAATGCTGTGGGAAACTGTATCAAAAGCCTTGCTAAAGTCAAGATATACCATGTCAACGGCTCTTCCCGCATCCACAAATCCAGTCATCTCCTCATAGAAGGAAATCAGGTTGGTCAGGCACAATTTGCCCTTGGTGAATCTATGTTGACTGTTCCTGATCACTCTATTTTCCTCCAAGTGTTTCAGGATGGATTCCTTGAGGACCTGCTCCATGATTTTCAAAGGGATTGAGGTGAGGCTGACCGGTCTGTAGTTCCCCGGATCCTCCTTTTTCCTTTTCTTAAAGATAGGTACTATATTTGCCTTTTTCCAATCCTCCGGGACCACTCCCATTTGCCACGAGTTCTCAAAGATAATGGCCAGCGGCTCTGCAATCACTTCCCCCAACTCCCTCAGCACCCTCGGATGCAGTTAATCTGGCCCCATGGACTTGTGCACATTCAATTTCATTAAGTGTTCCCTGACCTGACTTTCCATCACTGAGGGCCGCTCTTCTCTCCATTCCGCGTTACCCCGTGTAGTAGCCTGGGAGCTGGCCCGCCCTGTGAAGACTGAAGTAAAAAAAGCATTGAGTACTTCAGCCTTTTCCGCATCATCCTCCACGAGGATGCCTGCCCCATTCAGTAAGGGACCTACACCACCTCTGATCCTTTTCTTGTTGCTGATATACTTATAGAACCCCTTTCTGTTATCCTTCACATCTCTTGCTAGCTGCAACTCCAGTTGTCCTTTGGCCTTTCTGATTTTATCCCTGCAGTCCCGAGCAATATCTTTATATGCCTCCCTTGTCATCTGTCCAAGCTTCCACTTCTTGTAAGCTTCCCTTTTATGTTTCAGCTCCCCGCAGAGTTCCCTGCTAAGCCACGCTGGTCGCCGTCCACATTTGCTGTTCTTTCTGCACATCGGAATGTTATCTTCCTGTGCCTTTAACAGGGTTTCTTTAAAATACAGCCAGCTGTCTTGGACACCTTTCCCCTTCAGATCAGCCTCCCATGGGACCCTGCCCATCAGCTCCCTAAGGGAGCCAAAATCTGCTTTTCTGAAGTCCAGGGTGTGTGTTCTGCTTCTTTCCTTCCTTCCATTGATCAGGATCCTGAACTCTACCATCTCATGGTCGCTGCTGCCCAGGTTGCCATTTACTTCTACTTCCCCGATCAATTCTTCTCTGTTTGTGAGCAATAGGTCTAGAGGTGTACTTTTACAAAATACTTTCTTTCTGCAAAGCATCAGTTCCATGCTTTTGTTGAACGGGATTGGCTTTAAAGTCTAAAAATAAACATACATCTTTTTTTAAAGAGTTGTAATGCTGATGAAAATGGAAGTGATTAAAACCAGACAGAACTGGAAAGAAAGCACTGTGGAAGCTTACATCATACAACTCTGCCTATAAGACACTCTGACCTGCAGTTTCCTCCATGCTATAGTACTGAATTAGTATACATATACCTCATTACTGACCTTAAAACATCCCATTCTATTCTGGCCTCTTGAGCAGAAAATGTCAGTTCAATCAAGATGTGTGGAATGGTTTTCAATATGGACAACTATCCATTAGACCACTAAACTTAGACTCTCCTCACTTTTATTTCTGACACAAGTTAAATTTGAACTCAGGGCTTTGGAATAGACTAGTACACTATCACACTGTGGCACCCTGCTACTCCTTCCAGAACAGCTGGATTACAGAATGAGGGAATCATAACCATAAGCCATATTCTAGTTCAATGGGTATTTTTCTTACACTCCTTGCTCCATGAGACAGCAGAGCCAGCCAGGACCGGAAATTGCTTTCTATTTTTGTTCTACAAAGCACAGCAATCTGCTATTTAACAGAATGACAATTTGCACGTACGCGGTACACACCCACCCACACAGGCATATATGTACAACGGAGTGAAGAGAGGCTCAGAAACCTGCTAGAAATCAATGACTGTAATGCATTTAGCCCACATGAAAGCTAATACTTACGCAGAAACAATTTCTTCCCCACTCACAAACTTTGCATAGGAAACTGCCTTGCGATGCCCTTTGAACACCATGATTGGCTGCTTAGTGTTGCGAAGATCATAGTAGTGAACACAGTGATCTAGAGATAAGGGGGAGAGAACAGAGGCAAAACTTGTTAGGAAGTAAAGATACTTCATAGGATATCAATCAGTGCAAACTAAAATGTGAGATAATGCTACAAGGTCCTGAAGCAGAGGAAGAAACACAGAAATCCCAGTCTAAGGTTGCCCTGCCTCTGACCTAGATGAAGCTTGTTAACGAGCAGTCTGCACTATAGTCAGATTGCCTATAAAGACTCAGTCTGCTGCTGAATTTGAAACATGGAGAATATGGGCTAATATTTTCATGTTTATTGAAAACGGACTTCAGCATATTACACTTTGCTTCCTTTCTCTCCCACGTTCCCACTGACTTCATTTCATATTGAGAGAATTGGCATTTTGACTAACGAGGGAAAGCAGTCTAGATTTTAGCCCCCCTTAAGCACTATTTCACAGACGTGTTTGCCAAGGCCATAACCGCCCAAAAGGAATCACAACACAAGTGGAACACAGTTTAATTTCTGTGCAGTTAAATCTCAATTCCCAGAAAAGAATAGGAAAACCCCAAGAGACCTTAACCCTAGAATACACCAAACAATTTCTTCAGCTCAACAAGATCATCTACTTCCCTCCCCAGTTTTCAATCATTTATGCTGAGCTTCATTTAACCAATCACTGGCATTATTAAAAACATGTATGTGTGTGTGCGCGCGTGTTTGTTTTATGTGGTTGAAACTGAATTAAAAAAATCCTATCTCCCCTAGACCTAGAGGTCAACTGAAAATGTTCTTTGAACCTCCCACCATTATCCTTCCAAAAAATCAAAAAACAAAACTGGGGCTCATCACAAAGAGTAAATTTAAATGGAGTTGTGTTGGCTTGGAATTTCAAGGCAATATTCAGTTTTAAAAAATGACATCTAGTTTGTCTGGAAATCCCAAGTGGTTAGATTTAAATCCAGTTCTCTCTTTCGTGTGCTGGTTACAAAAACCTGCCACTGAACAAGCAAAGTCAGCTTTTCACCTGGCTAAGCAGATAGCCACCTCTCTAGCCCCAGAGAAATAAGTTATGGCAAACACAGCTTCAATAAAATGAGAGAAAGGTACATGTCATTTTACATCCTTTGTGACTACTTTTCTCACTGTATGTCAGTATGGAAAGAGGATTTTTGGTAAAAAGAGGTTTCCTCATTTCTTTTTAAACCATGTCTTCCTTGGCCACATATACCGCAAATGCTTAAAGCAGTCACTTTGTGTTATTTCCACAATGTAGCTGCTTGACAAACTTCCAGTAGAATTCCTGCTGTGCTGAAATTCAACTGCTGCATCCACTATCATTGGCAATGAAACATTTTGAAAAACTGCCTTTGGCAGCTCTCTCTGATAGCCCGCTATACAGCAAACCCAGGTCATTTCTAATACTGTAATTGGCATCAGAACAAAACGATGCACCAGGTTTTCTTAGTAAGGGAGAGATTTTCCAAAGTGACTAGGGGAGTTAAGTGCTCAGGTCCATTAAATGGTATTTAGGTGCCTAACTCCCTTAGGTTCCTTTGAAAAATCTCAGCCTTTAATATGGCAAGTGTTTTGTACTTTGGCAAACATGCATGATTTGGCAGCCTTAAAACAGTGAATTGGCTGCACTTACTTTAACAAGCTGGATGGTTCCAACAAGTCTTCTGTTAGGAACTTGTTACTGCATAAGCCGTTTAAATGCTATTTTTATTTGGAATCACAGCCTCCTCTCCAGCTGGACTGTCATTATCTAAACAGAAGATACCTTCTGAATGCTCCAGATTTCATACTTCAGGTGGTGATGGGGAGAGGTGTAGGCGGGTGAGGAGGGAAATGGAATGAACAGCTGGATTAATGTAGATGGGAGGTTGAGTCCATTTGTACATATAAGACATGAAGTGACGCTCACCTTCCAAATGTTGCAATAAACAACTCCAAGTCCCTGGCATCTGGCCCCACTACAAAGTGCCTATCCGACCTGGCAGTACAATCAATCTCTGTCTGCTCTGATCAGTGTGAGACCGAGAACAGTAAGGCCACAAGGTTCTAAAATTAGTCAGTTAATAATTAATTGCTTATATCAGCAGTGAAGGTGTTTGAGCTCAGAGGGCTTTTTTTTTTTTTAATTAAACCGAAGTAGTTATTTTTAAATAGATACATCAAGACTAATGCTCATTGCATTCATTAAAATCAGCACAGGTGGACACATTTTACAATTAAAGAGACACTCTCTCTTTTAGGCCATATGGGACCTTACAAAACAAGATAAAAATGCCATCTGCTGAGAAAGCAGAAATCTTAAAAGCCAAGCTAGCTGAGAAAAATTAAAATTCCAGATATTCCAGCCGAAGTCTCTCACCGTGAACAATGATGAACCCAGATTATCCACAACTGACAACATTTCCGGCTCTCCCTCTATCTTGGGTTAGTCATTATAAGAGCTCTAGAAAGTTCAGTTATCAGAAAAGCCAAGTATAGCACAGAAACACACTGAATGATCTCTCTCCATGCATGCATCCATCCTCACACTCTGAGTGTCTTAAAACCCCATCTGTAATACGTCAGTTTTCAATACAGATCTGTAAAATACACTTTCTCCAATGCTGATCTGCACCACCTTCTAGTATTTACCTCTACTTTTTTCTCTCCAACACAAACATTGAAATTAAACAGAGAATCTGTGGAATTTTGTCACGATATTTGCCTCTGATCAGCAGACTCTTACAATAGTTTCAACTTTGAATCCACTTTTCTACAGTTAAAAGCCTTATGCTCAACCATTCAAATGCCAAGTTCCTTGCCATTTTGCTTATTTCTTCTAGAGTCTGATTTGCCCAAGATATACAAATGCTTTGCCCTTCAGGGTTATTGTATCAACCACATCATTTTAAGATTCTGAAGTAATTCCTGTTGACTGGTATGCAACTGAAAGCAGCTTCTCTGCTGTTCACATCTAAAAATGTTTCAGGTTTTTCTAAGCCAGGTCACACTACACACAACAGTTTTACTTCAGTTGTCTCAAAAGACAAAAGGAGCATCCAAGATCAAATGTGTCTTTAAGGTGTTCAAAGAGAGTCTGCTCCCTTTTGAGTCAACTATGCTTTGCGGTATAAACAACATCTGACCAAGTCGTCTCTCACTACACCACAAAAGTTCTGAAAGATCCACCAAAGTCCGCCCCAGATATCTTAGTGTCAGCAAAACCGAGCATTCAGTGCATCCCTCACAGCCTCACCAGCTGAGACGTTATCAAGGCCATAGCTTTCAGCAGCACAGTCAAGAGGACTGCTGAAAAGGCAGAATGATCTTGTGATTAAGGCTCAGAACTGGAACGCAGAAGATTTTGGTTTAACTCCTAGCTCTACTATAGTCTTCGCGTGTGATCTTGGGAAAGTCACTTAAGCTTTGTCTACATAAGGCTACATTGGTTTAGAAAATGATTTAGTTAAATCAATGAAATCTCCCTGTGTGGGGACTTACTTTTGCTTAAAAATGTCTCATTGATTTCTCACCAACTTTGCCTTACAGGTTTATCCATTTATCCTGCATTGCTGAGAAATCAATATAAAGCACTCTGAAAACAAAAGATTGTTTCCACAACAGGGACTGCACTGTTTTAACTACACTGGTTTCTAAATACACGTAGTTAAATTGGTACAATTTTCTAACATAGACATGCCCTCCATCTCAGTTCTCCTTGGCAAAATATGGTTAATATCACTTCTCTGTTTCACAAAGATGCTGGAGATTAGGGCTCAAACAGAAGATACATGGCAGACGGTCACCTTCCCAAGCTGGCAGTCACATTTGTCATCTTTCTGTCTCCTTTCTCTGGGAGTGTACTGGCATTATTGACATCACCTGAGCTTTTTTTTTTGTAAAAAAGTGCTGGTACTCAGCCCGATCCTCTCTCTGGCTGGGAACCCGGGGCTGCAGCCGCATTGCTGGGGGGGAAAAAAAAAGGTGCTGGTACTCAGTACCAGTGCATTCCATCACAAAAAAGCACTGGCCACCACATTCCAGAGTGCAGCTGGCTGAGCCAGGGGCATACAAACCCACTCTCAGCGTGCTGCAGCATTTTGTGCATTAGCCACAGCAGTGGCTACCAATGAACTAATTACTGCCAACAGGATTTGCTATTACCACCATGCAGACCTAGCTGCTGCCCTGCAAAGGGAAGGGGGAAATTCTACTACAGAAGAACAGGAACTGGGGTATTGGGATCTCTGGTCATGGAGTTGGGAAGATGGGAAATGGAACTGAAGTTAAAGTTCCCATACAGAAATGGCAGGGATGGCAACAAGGAAGGGCTCTTGACAGAGACAGAGTATCACCACGGATTTTCCCTTTGCACAATCATCTTCTGATGACAGTTGAGCTTGAGAAGTACACAGATACTAGTGGTAGGCATCACAGAAAAGTAAAAAACAAACCCAAAAGACAGTTGAGTGATTGATGGATGGCCGGATGGAATCAGTTACACCTTATTGACCTAGTCTGTATTTAATGAACAGACCACTCTTGGTTTGGTTTTTTACAGTAGTAGAGCAATATGATATTCAGCCAATACAGAGCACCCTTTTTATGCTTCGAGAGATTTTTAAATTAAACTCTCTCAACTAGGTGGATTTGGGTTCTTATCCCTCACCACAAGGCACATGTTATTTACTTATCAGTGGTGACCTTAGAAACAGTTTTTGTAATAAGGGTCAGAGAAAAAATGGGTAATGTATGAGCAGTTTTGTACATTTCTCTGGATTCTGGAACCTCAGGAGACTGAAGGCTGGAACAATTGATCTCTCCAGCCATCCAGAAAGTCTAAGTAATGCTCGGTTTCCACATCAACTATTTTATCACTTCCACCATTAGCACTTCTAATATAGCGTTAACTAAACATTGGACAATCACAAGCCTTTCCTCTTCATCTACCATTTCTGGAAACGCTGAAAGAATTCGAAGTACATTCTTTTCTCATTTTTATGCACATTATAAATCCATTTCAAGAAGCAGTAAGTAATTGCTTATTTAAACTGTTTTTCAAAGTTATTTATGGTTAAGTACGCATTAAGACTGCAGATAGGAACACAGGTTGTGTGCTGCTTGGCATACATGCAGTCAGACAGGTGAATGTCAAATTCAAGAAAAAATATGCTTGAGGAAAGAGTTATAGCTAGGATAACTAGTAGGCAAGCAGCAGAAGTACAGAGTGGAGCAAAGTTAGCTGCAATTTTCATGAATGGTGGGTCAACAGTATAGCGTTTTAGTTCATGCTCTAAACAAACTACTGCGCTTGACGTAGTAAATAACTGGACTGTTAGCACCTCTCTTTTCTCAAAGAACTCTTTGAACAGTAATTTGCACCACTTAACATGATTGGCAAGAACCAATTACATTTTTAACTACAGTGTGGATCTACAAAGAGAACAGAGACAGAGCACAGAATATAGTTCTTATGTGGCTATATATAACTCAAAGAAAGTACTGCTGCATTCTTCTTCAGAAACTACCTATCTGCTCATCTGCAGATGCAATTACCCAATTAACACAGATAGCAGCAAACGGGCATTTAAGATAATTCCAAACAATCAAAGTTTCAATTTTAGGTCTAGGGGTTAGCACCCCTTAAGATTAGCATCATAGTTAGATCAGGGCCTGGATAATTACCCCAAGAGTGGGCAAAAACCAGCACATGGGCTGGTTGACTCCTCTTATATAAGAATTTCACCTGTAATCCATAATATGGCATCACAGTGGATTTCTTAGCAAATAATAGTATTTTGAATGTGTCTCCTTTTCTGAACATGTAGCTCACAGAAATATACTTAATTGGGGCTTTCATTATATGAATGTCTTCCCTACCCAATCTGTTCTGTCCAGGTACTTAGAATGTGTAGACTGGAGGACAGTGCCCAAAATGTGTTTACGGCAACCCATCAGCTTGGAATCCCTTCAGAAGTGATTGGAGGTGTTAAGTTTGAATTTCATTTATGACAATTGGTGTGTCAGAAAAAACAAAGAAGTGGTCACTTCACACTGGAATTCTCTTCGTGAAAAGAGGTGGCAGTAGTGTGGACTATTTAGAAAATATTAATCCAGGAGCATTTTATGGTATTAAAACTCAGCTTTTTTTTTGTACCCATGAAGTCTGATGATGGGCCCTTTAAATCTGTTTATTCATGTATGTCTCCCTGCACTGAATTTGAACATGGGCTGTCTTGTATCATTAGTGTGAGATAGTAATAGTGATCACTAGAGGTATCTGGGGAAGCCTGACCTTTTGTTTGTGTTGTTGGGTTGGCTGTTTTAAATAATTTCAATCAGAGGCAGAGCAGATTTGGTCTAAGTGAGTCAGCTATGCTCCCCTGTGGTCAATGTTATCATGGGAAAGACCAATGATAAAGTCACAAACAACAAATGTGCAGTAATTAGGATGAGGCAGGTAATATTTCCTTCATTTTTCCTCAGTTTTTTTAAGAGGTATGGATTTCAGAGGAACCAAAAGAAGTACTCACTCTTCCAGACAGGCTGTGTGTGTGGAAATTCAGTCAATTAAGTATATGTAGACATATATGTGCAGAGACATGTAATTAATGCTACCTTTTTGCTCCCTCAGAATAAATCTGGACATGAGCATCCAGCACACACAGCTGAGAACAGAATCTTGAAGTGACGGAGCATCATAGGCCTGAACCAATATCATTTGTTGGTAAAACAAGTGGGCATGGAGTCATGTCTCATGGTTGAGAATGCTGAGGTCCTGAAGAAACACTGTGCTGCAGGCGTCTAGGCAGAAAATGGTGGAAAGGGAGGTCAAATGTAATGGATTTTGGTTTAACAGGCATAAAGCGATGGAATAAGAATTTAAACATCCACACACGTTGGCCAAAGGCTCCTGTTAGCAGGCAGGCTAAATATGAATGTCATATTGCTTGATATAAAAGGAAAACATACATGCTTTGAGGCAACACCAGTGGCTTGAATAAAAATGGCAAGAGAAATGAGGGAGAGGCACGGATAAAATGTCATGTCCCTCCGACAGCTGTTTGAAGCTTCCTCCCTTACATTACTGACTAGAAAAAGGAAGAAAGGAAAAAGCCTACTCCTGATTCTAGACCAAAAATCAACAGTACACTGAAGATAGCATAGTACCTAAGACATCTTTGTCCTAGGGAAACCTAAACAGAGGACATGTAAGCGAGGGCTGCTATCTCAGAAAGCTGACAAGCAATTGATACTAGAACAGACCCTTAAAAGAGAGATACCAACACTAAGACATTGAGGGGTGTTTATTAGGGAATTTAGGGAAGTTGCTTGAACCTCTTTCTACCCCATCCTGGCAGAAACTGGAACCTTGACCCTGCAACCACACTGCCCAAAGAGAGAGAAGGGAAGGACTGGTCCTAAAAAAAAGCTACCCTTCATAGGTCACTTAAGACCCTTAATTAACTTGCTGAATTCCAGGGTCTGGACCTCCTCCTCAGGACAATTCTCCTCTTCTCCCTATTCTGGCCTATTCCCTTTCTCCTCTGCTGCTGCAACCCCCTCCTCCTGCCTGGCTTCTCCTCCGTTGCAGACTGCGCAATGAGGGCCTGATAAGAGGCAAGTTGCAGCAACTGCCAGCAGGGTCTGGGACACTGGATTCATTACCCAAAAGCTCAAGCTGCATGCTGCGCTCTATGTGAACCCTGCTGGTGCACCCCAGCACAATTTTAAGCAGATCATCTGAATTGGCATGAGGTTGTAATTCAGCAGACTGAATGACTGAAAAGAGGGGAAAAAAGGAATGCAAGATCCCACTATGAAAGATGACCTAGTTAAACCAATTTACCACCACTAATGCCTACACACTGCTTGAGAGCCAGGTAGCTTGAGCAAAGGTAAACAAAGCTGGGTTCAACGTACTTGGGAGCAAAGGGCTTTCCAACAACGATTGTATTAGACATTATATTAAGGAAGAACAGATTCAACTTTAAATACAAAGAATGTACTGTGCTGTTTTTCCCCTTGTACCATGACAACATGGCATGATAAGCAGGGAAGAACAGAGATAAAGTTACATCACACCCGTCCACTTGAATGTGTACAGTCACTAGGAGCCACCAACAGCACTGGGAGAGCACACTGACAGGCACATTTCATTTCTTCTATCCCAGCCTTCTCTTTGGAAAAACACTAAAAAATGTTCTACTTTAGCATAACCATATCTACCACATGCATCACTTAATGTTTATGAAACCACATCAATATCAAGCTGCCTCTGTGCTTGCAGAAACGGTCACAAATAAAAACTTATCTTCTACAACTAAAGACAGAAAACTTGTTTGATTTATCGGCTGTATTTCACATCTATTTTTACATTGTTTCTTCACTTTGTATTAAGAGGACAGTCTCCCTGTGAATAATCATTTTCTTTCACCCCATGGGACTCCAAGCAATCTATTCTTAACGTAAAACCCTAGTGACACAGCAGAGAACTGGAACAATGTTCTGGCTCTATATTTCACAAGCACACCTGAAATGACTTGATATGTTGGGCTCTCTGTGTATTTCCTACCATGTCCTTTATGTATTGATCAGTTTCACAAACATCAAATCCACTGTTCAGTGACCACGTTTTGTTTCAAAGAGGGTGCCCCAGCTGTTTAACAACAGTTACCAAATCAGGGGCATTAAAGTGGGATAATGCATTGAATGCAAATTTCCCTGCCGGCAGAAACTCCTCCATGTGCTGTGCCAATATCTGACAGCCCAACGTCCACACAAGAGCAGCATAACTCAAGGTTCCTTTGGATTTATTTTCCTTGTTGCCTATGTGTGGAAGTGTGACAGTAGAGGAAAGCATAGAATTGTTGGAGTTTTCAAGATGGCTGAGTTACATTAAATAAGTCTGGCAGCCTCAACTGACTCCTTGGCGGTGCCAGAGCTAACAATGGTCACACTGCTCCTGAGAAGCTCACGACCAGACAGTAGGGTGCTACAGTTAGCAGTTTTGTTCTTTCAAAGAGCTCTGCAGGGATAACTGCACAGCCACTTGCCTTGCTTCACTCAGTGGTTTTAGCTTCTTTTACTAGCACCAAATTCACTGCATTTTTTAAACTGTGGCTCAGTATCATTATATAGCTGTATCTCCCTCTGCTGAGTAGATGAAGAGAACAGCAGCCTTGATGGGAACTGCCAGCCTGGTTTTTAACCTTCGCATTCGACAGACTCCCTATGGCTTGAGGTTACAGATGACATTCATCAGGTTATGGATAATGGTCTTTACACACTGGGAACATTTTTTATTGACTTGTCTAAAGCTTTTGACAAACAGCCCACAAAATCTCCACTAACTAACCTGCCTCATATTATGGGGGAAAAGACAGACATGCAGCATTAGAGATCTTAATCTGCTGGGGCTAGGGCAGGGGCTCAGATGCGGGGGAGAGAGGGAAAGAAATGTGTGTGTGGTGGGGGCGGGAGTTGGGGTGAAATACTTGTGCAAACTTGACTTTTGTGACTCCAAAGAGCTGGATCTGCACAGGATTCTCACATAAGGCGGCCTTCTCCCTCATTCCTGCAATTCGAATACTGGTTTCTTGTCAGATAGACATGATAGTCAGACCATCTGGAGTGGCTCACAAGCATGGGTGCCAACTTTAAGGCAGCCTTACAAACCTCAGCACAAACTACAAACGAGTTGTATGTTCTATAATTAGAGTTCACCGAGCAAGCATCAAGTGTCAACTCTTCAAGCATAGTAACAGCCTTAAGACCCCTTGGTAACCACCCAGGCAAGCCTGCCTCTGTGACAGATGGTCCCTAGCATAAAAATCACAAAAATATTCAGGTTACTCCCAATCCCAGTCACTTACCCATTGTACCTTAGATAGCTTACCCAAAACAAGGCTTGTAGCCAATCCTATAATAAACCAAAGATGTATTAACTAGGAAAAAGGAAGAGTTATAGAACTGGGTTTGTTTAGTCTGAAAAAGAGGAGACAGGGGACATAACAGTTTTCAAGTACCTAAAACGTTATTACAAGAAAGAGGGAGAAAAATTATTCTCCTTTAAGTGCTACTGATCGGACAAGAAGTAATGGGCTTAAATAACAACAAGGGAGGGTTAGGTTGGACATTAGGAAAAAAATTCCTAACTGTCAGGGTGATTAATTACTGGGATAAGTTGCCTATGGAGGCTGTGTTATCTCCATCACTGGAAATTTTTAAGAGCAGGGTAGACAAACACCCATCAAGGATGGTTTTATGGCAATCATGGTCCCGCCATGAGTGCAGGGGACTGGACTCAATGAGCGCTCATGGTCCCTTCTGAGATTCTATGATTTACAAGGTTAAAGCAGATGAACATGCACCCAAAAATCAGTTACAGTCTGAAGTTCCAAAAGGTGATAGTAGCTGCTACAGACACACACTCCATACCTCCTTTAAGGCTAATCAAACTAAGAAGCTTGGGGATCCTTTGCTTATCCTTAGAAATATTGCACTCTCTGAATTCTAAGCAGCATAATGATTTTCATGTCTTCACCTGAGATCTCACACTGATGGGACAAGGGTTTGTGCATATATCCACTTCATGGTGTGTGGGGTGCAATCAACAAAGTTTTTTATTCACTGTTGTTCCACAAGTGCGTCTCTGATAGATAAGGACCTTGTTTTGTTTGGCAGGAGATGACCTCTCGTAGTAAACTAGTATTTCACACTTAGTGATGCTTCTTTGACTATAGGCAGTTTTGATAAACACGTAGTTACAGAGCAAACATTTAATTACTGCGTTATAATGTGAGACACAAATATTGTAGGTACGATTATGCTGTATCCTACAAGGATTTCCTAAACTCTAAACACTAAACTCTGTCTATTTTAACAATACTAACAGAGAGGCAAGTCAAACTAGACTGCTTTCCATCCATGCTTTTGTCGGTGTTCAATTTGGCCTTGGCATGAGCTGACACCTGGCCTCTTTGTATCACAAGATGTTATACAGAACAAAGTTGCTAGGGGCTCAAAATGGGGTCCTGTTAATTGGCTAAAACTATACTGAGGTCCAAGAAAGGTGGAGGATCTTGGAATGAGCAAAAACATGCATAAGGCCCATGAGGAATCTAGCACCCAGAGGGTTGGAAAATGTGGTGTGACCTTAACTGGGAAGGTGATCTTGCTGCAAAATGTACCCTTAGAGAGTTGATGGATAGCAAACAGAAACCCAGACTCCTGGTCTTCTGCACCAAAGGAAATTGCCATCATCATGCTACTTGGAGAACCATTCCCATTTAAGCTCCATGGGTCAGTCTACTAGATGGAATGTTTGACATTTCTTGTTCTGACCTGAAGCAAACAAGTTTATTGTTTGGTAAATCCTAACTATGGAAGCTACACTACAGAATAAGAGCTCTAGACAACTCAGTCATGGTCTTCTGCAGATTGCCTGTTGAGCAAGTCTGCTTGGACTTTTCTGTAACATTTTTGTGGAGGTGAATTTCTGAGAATCCAGAGACCTTGGGTCCGAGGTTAATCTAAGTGAGCTCCCCATCCAAGTGTGGGGGCATCCATCACAAGCATCTTCAAAGGCAGAGGTGGACTAGAGCAATGTTTCTCAATCTTTAGTGGACTGGGGAACACCTAAAGGTATTAATTACTTTATGCAGAACACCTGATAAAAACATTTTCGAAAAAGCTGGTAATAGTGGCAGGAGATAAATGGCCCAGTCGCAGCAAAGCTTCCAGGTGTGCATCAACATCTGCCACCGCATATCTGGAAGCTTTGCTGCAGCTGGAGCATTAAATTGCTCCTTCCCACTGGGATGCAACTGTCATATCCATGTGACACCTGGATGGTAGATAAACTGATGGCAACCATCTTGCACGAAGCACAGGTGAAGCCTGGCATGTCATCGCACAAGGGCAGAAAGCCTCTTTAATTCAGGTAGAATATATGAGCCAAAGGTGTTATCATACCCCAGTCAATGCCCAACTTTAAACAGTGTTAAACAAGATCTGGTGTTTGGTATACAAGGACCTCAACCTGCTTAGCACCATGACAAACACTATTAAAAATCCCTTTAACCTTTTACTGACGATACAGAGAAGAAGGAAAAACAGTTAAAACTACTGAGATTTACATTAAGACTTTCATTAGAGTGTTTTATCTTTCTTGTTTCCTTTCCCTTGAGATAGAGACAGTTTCAGAAGGAAATACCTTCTTGTCCGACAGTCTCAGACTATATCAAAGACAGTAAGAACAGCCCTCTGGGGGAAGAGAGAAGTTGTTAAAACTAACAGGATGGAGCTGTCACTGCTGGTGAAGTCCAATCCCATTTGCTGACGTTTAGGATTCAGCTTGATCTGGTAGAAGTGGTCATGTCATCCGGATCCCTCTTCTCCAGCCTGGTCAGGACATCTCTCAAGATCAGGATCACTAAAGCCTATGGACCCAAGAAATAATGGAGGTGGCAGCTATGATGGTGAAATTCATTTCAGTAGCCTTGGTCTATTCTTCTGTCTCTTTCCCTCCGGTCCCCATCCCAAAGTTATCATGGACCCAAAAAGAAAAGATGGGTGGAGTAGCCCATCCCCACACTATCTGGTCCATCAATGAGGCCTGATATCCAATACACCAATTTTGGTTAATTAGTTTCCAGTTCCACCTCTTCTATTTTTACCAAGCATCATTTCAACTTAGCCCATGAACCATATCAGTAACCCCCTTTTTCATTTTGGGGGAGAAGGGAGGTAGGGAGGAGCTAATTTATGTTCTGATTTTCATACTTCTTCCCATTAGGGTGATCAAATATCCCCATTTTATAAGGATAATCCCAATATTCCAAGCTTTGTCTTATATAGATGCTTATTACCCCAAACTACTGTCCCAGTTTTTCACCCTTACTGTCTGGTCACCCTACTTCCCCATCAACATTTATTATTATAGGTTAGTCTGACATCTTATCAACTTTTATATACTTTTTACGGTTAGGCTCACAATTAAATGTATAGGTCCAGTTATTACAACAGGCCATATAACTCAAAAAGTCCAAGACAGACTCTTGGAAATCTATGTGGCTATTTGATCAGTACTAACATATTCTTGAATCTCTCCTGTGGTTGATATAGTCTGGCTGATGTGGAATCTAATACAGCCCCTATGAATTCTATTCTCTGATTTGGGTGAAGTGATGACTTTTCTTTGCTGATCCTGGGACTAGCATGTTGTGAAAAGACAGGGTGAATGGAATTGTTCACTTGCAACAGTGATCTTTTTCAAAATGTGACAGTCACCACTGCATAATTCTTGGGTCCTTGTCATCTTATATGAAATGCCTCACATCATGAGCTCATGAGAGGGGTCCCTGACGAGGAGTGCGGAAGGGAGCTGAGAAAAATCAATGTCTCCTAATACTAGGTCCCGGGGAGTGTGATGTAGGATTGCACTCACTGTGGGAACAATGTTTTCCTACTCCTCTCTGACTGAAGGGGAGGAGAACTTAGGAGATGCTCTGCTGGTCTCAGTTGATGAAGGTTTCAGTAACTTAAGGGTTAGCAGCCACTCACAGGAGCATTATCTGAGGAAGCCTATTCAGGCCTGATCGTCCCTTTCAAACAATTCTGAAGCAGCTCTCATTTAGCTCTCCAAGAGAAAGAGTTTAGGATGAGCCTCCTGGAGAAAGAGCAACAGATTGAGTTATCTATCAGTGATGTCTCTCTCAAAGGCAAAAGAGGCACCTTAAGTTCCCTGCATTAAGACGAAGAGCTTCGTAAGAGAAGGACCAACTTTTGAATCGCAAGGACTTGTTTCAGGAGTAGCAGTTAAATCCCAGCATTAAGGAAGTCACTAGTAAATAAGAGGGCTTTCATATCTAGCCAATCTGCATGGTGGAGGGGAAGAGAAGAAACAATTGCTATACTACCTATGTACACAACTGTATCAAAACCAAACAGTGCAGAAAGAGGAAACTGCAGGGGTTCCATTTCACAGCCACAGATAAGAGGGAACTGAGGGATGGTTTGGCCTGCTCTACCCTTATGTCCTTGGGTAAGGGGGCACAAAGGCATCCACCATGCAGGCATGGCCCTGATGTACAAGTGTATGTATAAGAATAAAAAGCCACCAAGATAACGTACATATTTATGTCAGGAGAAAGATTAAGACAGTCTGCGATGTAATTAGATTGTATCAAAGCATATTTGAGGGGGCAGATTTCAGTTCCCCATGCAACCTTAGTGTTGACATTTCCCAGTATGTGGTTTCCTAACCATGTAAACTTCCAGAGATGTTCTCAACACAGCTTTTAGTATTGCATTCTAATAGAAGCATCTTTCCTTAGAATTCATACTACACTTAAGAGCAGATACTCTGTCATAAAAATCTCTCCATAAAATATACTCTAAAGAACACAAGCTTGTGTCAGCATATTGTATGCGCAGAGGCCACAACCTTTACTAGCTCTGTGCTATGCTTCCCTGAAATGCAGCAATGATACAAATTAAAAAGTCTAAATGGGAACTGCACTTGCATAAGGAACTGGAGGAGTTAATCTTTGTGTAAGTAGACACCTATACAGCATTACTATGAACACTAAATGCAAAAGCATTACAGAAGGTGCCATTCCATCAAGCAATTCCTTTGAGTAAACTGCTGCCTTGGGAACTCCTAAAGTGGGAAAAGCACTCTTTTCTCTAAGGAATACAACCGTAGTTGGTAGTGACAGCAATTTAGCATTTCTGGAAAAGATGAATCTGGACTTGCCTATTCTTTTCTTCACTTACAAGGCTCATTTCAACTTTAATTTGCACAGCTTTGCAGCAATGATTAAATGACCAACTAAATTGTAAGAAAATGTCAAAGAAAAGAATATTTAAGCAAAACAACCTAAATATCCATTTCTGCTAATGATATGTATCCTCTTTTCTGAAAAATCAAATGAAGCTTTTCAAACTGATTTTATCACTTCAGCAACTACTGAAGAACAGCCACCTATGGGATGAAATCTGGCCACGGTTTAACATTTCTCCAAACTGTTACACAATAGTTGTGCGTGAACCCTTTCTGCTTAAAGACCTGTCTCACTGAGTATTGTAGCTTGGATACTCTAGTTATTTTCTTCAAACCTGATGAAGAGCCGTGAAGCTCAAAAGCTTGTCCCTTCCACCAAATGAAATTGGTTTAATGAGTATTACCTCACCTACCTTGTCTCATATCCTGGGACCAAAGATGGCTACAACACTACAAATACTGCCATTTGGACTTCTCCTTGGTGGTCTTCATTTCAAGTGCTGGCTACAAACAAACCAGCTTTGCTATAAATACAAGATAGTACTGTATTGGCTGCAACTCTTATGTGTGTTAGACTACAATGGAAATAATTGATAATTTAGCACCACGGATTCTGATACTATTGGTCTGTGTCAAGCAGGGCTGGCCTTACCATGAGGCGAACTGAGGCAGCTGCCTCAGGTGCCAGACTGTGGGGGGCGGGCGCCACTAGGACTTACTCAGAGTGTAAAAAATGGTGTCTGCTGCTGGTGCATATATATTCGCTCTGCTCTAGGTGCACAGAGATGGTGGAGTGCAGTGCTGGAGGAATGAAGGCACAAGAGACATAACAGGCAGGCAGGAGAGAAGGGGAGAGGGAATAACAGAAAGCAGCAGGAGTTGCAGGGAGAGAGAGGAGGAGGAAAAGCCTCTTATGTACCCCTCTAGCACCCCCAGGAGCCTGGACTGATTAACACCAACTTCTCAGGGAGCTTCCTGTTTCCTGCTGCTTCCCTGGACCCACTTGAGGAGAACAGGCAGTCAACTGAAGTAGTAGGAGCAAGTTAGGCCCTTAGGATGCTGATATTTTCCCTCACTCAGGCCCTGCTACCAGCCTGCTTATTTGTCCCCTTCAATTGAGTGGTGAGAGCCATTATAGCTGGCACAAACCAACAGTCATGAGTGAAAGAAGAAAACGCTCCTCTGGGGCAGCATTCAGAAAAAGAAATAAAGCAAAGGAAGCTTTTCTATCTAAGCAGGAACTGAAAGCCCTTTCAAGATACATTTCAGCAGGATCAACTCGAAAGGCTATTCTGGAATATATGTGCACAAATAAGATGAACACCCACTTTCCAAATGATTTTGTTGCTCTGCGTATACTTCTAACACTTCCTGTAACAGTTGCCAGTGGAGAATGCAGCTTCTCCAAGCTGAAGTTAATAAAAACACGTCTATGCTCCACAATGACACTGGAAAGGCTGGTCAGCCTTGCAACCATGTCAATAGAGCATGGGCTGACCCAGACTGTGGACCTTCAGGAAGCAGTTCAAACCTTTGCAACCCAGGAGGCATGGGAAGCACCACTTTGATTATTCAAACAGATACAAATGCCAGTGTTTACTATACAGACCAGAAAAGTTACATTTGCTGTTCAGATCTTTGAAAGTTGCTTAATTTTTGAACAAGGCATTTTAAGTTGTTAGTTCTTCTTTATTGGGGTAGGTAGCAGAGCAGTACCACACGAGTAGAACAGGAAGAAGGCAGAATTGAGACCTTTGAAAGTTTTGGCCCAAGTGAAGGGGCATGGGGGCATCATTTGAGCTCCAAGCCTCAGGTGCCAAAATATTGTGGGCCTGCCCTGGTGTCAAGGCAACAGCAGGTGCAAAAATAGTTGGTGTAAGTAGAAACTTAATAAAGTACATTCCACAATCTACTGTGGGCAGAGGAGAGGAATGACTAAGAAATGAAACTTTCAGAACTCTATGCTAAGGAGAATGGACCCAATTTACTTTTAAGAGTAAGCAATGGCTTTAAATATTCAAGGCACATGAAAGTGAAACAACGCTCACTTTCAGAAAATAGAGATTTCCCTCCAACAAACAGGCTCTGGACTCTCAGGAGCTTCCAAGGAAAGGATCAGGAAATAGTGAGGATTTCTTCAGTGACGGTAAGAACGCATATGATACTTGGGTTTCATCTGTTGGTTGTTTGATTACCTCAATAGAATAAATGAGTTTGTCTCCAAGAGGAGAAGAGTCCACTTTCATAACCCACCATCAAATGGGTATACTTGTTGTCGCAAGAGACTAAGGACTGGATGCAGAAATTGAACACCCTAGAAGAGCAACCACTACAGGTCAAGGCTGATGTGCAATTCAGCAGATGAAGACTTTGGTCTACAGTGCTACCAGTCTGGGACTTTTCAAGATCACTGAGATACTTTCAGACACAAATGCGAGCTGAGTGCTCAACTGTCTTTTGTGCCTTGAAAAAATTCTACTGATAAATTCATAGAAAAAGGTCACTTGCTTCTCATCTCCTAAGTATCGACCTATTCCCATGCCAAATATCATGTGTAAACTCTCAACAGATGCATTGGGAATCAATTTAGGTTTTCAATATAGCTAAGTACGTATCTGTGAGAGCCTATTAAGTTAAGAACTTGTTTTAACTGAAAAGTCTTCATATTCTTTTACAAAAATCCCAATCTATCTTCTTGGTCCTTAATATCACATTGTTCCTCCATTCAATAGCTGGAAGTGACATAAAGCAGTCAAAGCACACAAATCTGAAGCAGCCTGAAAGACTGGTTTTACACCATGACATTTGCAGAAAGTCACTGCTCCATCTCCTGTAGTAATTAATATTCCATTAGAGATGGATGGTCTAGAAATATTCTCTCCTGAACACGCAATGGATGGTCAGCTTCATTCAAGATTGCTTAAACAGCCGAATTTTATGTGCGTTGGAGCTTTTTGTTTACAGGATTGAGTTCTTCAAGAAGAGATTGGAAAATACTTATAAATAAAAACAAAGCTATTGACATAACATGTGTCTAGGATGTTAACATGAGCCATAATCACTGGCCTGGCATCCTGCACTTTCAGTTATGGGCCAACACCACTGGATACATTTATGAATCAAATGAATACTTATAACTGAAGGCTATATTATTTAAAGCCCGAGGATAATGAATTTGTGACTTTGGAGACTGTTGAATGAGTTCTGTTCCCCGTAGAAGCTTTCCATATTGTGACAGACCCCCATCTTGAACCCTAATCACTAAGTTCCAGACGGGTAGCCGTGTTAGTCTAGTTCAGTAAAACAAACAAGGAGTCCTGCGGCACTTTTAAAGACTAACAAATGTATTTATTGCATAAGCTTTTGTGGGTAGAATCCCACTTTGTCGGACATATGAAATGGAGGTTACAGTACGAAAGGGGATGTATAAATGCCTTAATCACTAATATGATCTTCTCTTCTTAGTTCATCTACTATGTGTAGCACAACAGCAACATGACAAGCTAAACATGAACAAGCAAATAAAAGTCTGATAATGCATATTTAGTTGAGCTTAGAAAAATCAAGGGGCTCTGAAGGTATTTCAGGCATATATGTTTTCAGAGTAACCACACAGCTTACCACACATTTGTTCTGTGTTTAGGAAAGCTCAATTTTAAAAGCCTTTCTCTAGGTATGCAGAGACAGATGCCATAATCCCTACTACCTGCTTGCTATCCCTCCTACTTCTCAGTTCCATAGAAAATTGGTCTCTAGACTATGGAGCCTCTAAAGAGTCTAAAAGAGGGGACTGGCTACTTGCACTCCCTGAAAGCCCCAAAAAGGAAATAATCTTGTGGTTAAGGTAAAGTGAAAGATTGGGGTTCGCACCTTGGCTCTCCTACAACTAAAGTAAGTCATTTCATTGTTTTATGACTCAGTTGCCCATCTCTAAAATGAGAGAATACTTACCTACCTCAAAGAAGTGCTGCAAGTCTGAACACTCTGAGATGCAGAGGCACTATAGTGACTGTAAAATAGGTAGAGAGGGGATAGTAAATGGACACTTCTCTTCCTAGGAAGCATACAAACAGAGTGTAGCGATAATGGAAGGTTTTGTGACGGTTTAGCTAAGTAGATGGGGAAGTCACCTCATAGCCCTGATCTTTAAACAACCCTGCATGTGTATAACTCCTCCCAGATACTGCCTAATTGACGTAAGGCTGGTACTGTCAGCCTGGCTTCAGTTTGAAATGTGTCTTCCCCTCCTTATCAATGGGAACTGGAATGTCTTTCCTCCCTCACTGGTGGGAACCAAGGCTGTTATTCTTTCTTGCAAAATAACAAGGTAATAATTTTAATGACCTCGGGGGCATACTAATGTTGTAAGGGGGTGGGAAAAAAGTTAGTTGTGTATGCTAGTGTGTAAAAAGTATATATAAGCTGATGCTTAAACTCCTCCTCTTTGGAACTTCACTGATGGGAGAGTTGCTGCACTGACCACCTCGGACTATTGCTCTCTAAGCTTTTCGCCTGCAGTTGCCTTGCTCGGAATTCCCGTCTTTAGAAGGGGCGTAAGCATTGATTTCTTTCCTATTCCCCCACCCCACCTGTTTGTACCCTAATAAAAGTACTTTGCTTTTACTCTTTACATTGCCTCCTGGTGCTGTGTCTACTGAATTCAAAAAGAGCCTGAGGATCTGAGCTATTGGTTGTAGCCAGAGTACCACTACACAGAGGGAGTCCGCTTGCATGGAGAAAAAGGGCTTCATGGTTTAAGTTCACATATAGTCCTGTGAACACGAAGGAGCTGGTTCATTACCAACTCCTGCACATGGATTCTGAGTTATATTTGGGCATCTTGCATTAAGAGAATCCTGGATTTAAATATCTCTATTATGGACATAGCTTTGTGTGGAAGTTGAGTCTATCTTGTACATGATGCAGAGGGCAAAAATGGGCTTTTGATAAAACACACAGACTAACAAAATTCACCTTTTAGTATCATTGCATCTGAACAACTACACCATAAACCGATTCTTCACCTCGGGTATAACAAGTTCAAAAACCACTGAAAATGTTGGTTTGGACATTTTTTACTGGAGGCATTACAGTTAGATACAGGTGTTCCTTACCCTGTTCCCTTTCACTATACATTTGAATGAAAGAAAGAGCAGAATGCAGCAGTGTAAGATGCAAGAATGGTGGGGGCTTTCATTATCACATACATGCAACTCACACATACACATGCCCTGCTCTGTATTCAGAGCAAGTGTGAAGGGAGAGTGGGTGCAGAGATACAAAGGGGCCAAGAAAATGCAGAACAGCGTATTGATTTTTGTAGGAACGGGCATCCTCATTGGAATTCACTGATAAGAAACTTGGGATGTTATATGAAACATAGAAAACCCCATCTGTTGGTTTAGGGTAGAGGGGACTTTAAAGGAAAGATTTTTCCTGGGACGTATTCAAATCCAGTATTGTTGTGAGGTGAAAGGAATTGAGTAGAGAAGGAGGAGAAAGGACAAGAAAATACAAATGGAAAGAACAAAAAGGTGAGATCTGTTATTGCTGAGGTCAACAGTCTGTGATGCTTACAGAAAATTTGACAACAGCTACGCTCTTGGTGTGCTAAGACTACTGCTGATCATGCGGACCAATAATGGTCACATTGTTTCCTTGTACTCTCATTCACCTGCATCCATTTGTTACCTCGTCTCAGATTGTAAATCTATTCCCCAAAGAACTATCTTTGTTCTGAGTTTGTAAAGCATCCAGCACAATGGGATTCTGATTCATGGCTAAAACTCCTAGGCACAAGTATAATACAAATAAATAATAATGCCAACAGGAAACCATTCTAATAGCAAGAGTCAGGAATCGGGGAATTTGGATGGCTCAATCTCTATACAGCATATGGGAAATAATAGTAAATGGTATCTGTTAACAGCATTACAGCATATTTTAGTCTCATCGTGCTATCAGCTATATTTAGCTCACTGAAGTTATCAAAGACAGGCTAGTCTCATTGAAACTGGAAAGACTGAACAATAATCTAGTTGCAAATTCCATACATTTTCAGTCATCTTGTTTTTCCAAACTGTGCTATTGGAAAAAATATATGGGCATTAGACAGTGTGTTACTGCTAAAAAAGAAGAAGAAGAATTTGTTCTTGATTTGTATCACTAATTTCACAATAAAATTTCACTATCTTGTTTAAAAGAGAGGAAGAGACCATAAAATTACCTGCACTTTGTATTCAGGAGCTGTTACAGTTTATACGACAGAACGTTTCAACTCAGTAAGCATGCAAATAGAATATTTCATTAAAATCGGAGAGCTGGGATCTTTCCCTCTTTCAATGCCAGTTAATGAAGTATAATTATATAAACACCTTTCAGCAAAGATCTCAAAATTTTTTACAGCTTGCTAGGTCTGACAACATCCCTTTCTTGTGATTATTATTTCCATTATATGGAATGAGGCACAGGGGGGAATCCATGACTTGCCCAAAGAGTTTAGGGCCCCAGTGAGAGAAACAGAACTCAGAAGTTTGACTCAGCCCATAGTTCCACCTCCCAGACCATACGTCCTCTTTTTAGAAATCACCATTAAGTCGTCTGTTTCCTTTCTCCTCTTACCATCAGTTAAGGGGTGGAGCCAGGAGTGGAACTCAACACAAAGGACTATTTTGCATCAAAAAGAATTGCATGATATGAACTACAATGGACAGACTAGCAGGAAACAGTAGCCAAAGCTATCAGAGCAGAGATCTGCCTGGTGGTCTGGTCTTCGTGCTCAGGGTCTAACTGATTGCCATATTTGGCTCAGAAAGGAATTTTTCCCTTGGGTCAGATTGGCAGATACCCGGAGAGATTTTTATTTTTCTTTGCCTTCCTCTTCAGCATGGGACCTGGGGTCATTTGCAGATTTAAACATGTACATGGTGAATTCTCTGTAATTTTAAGTCTGTAAACCGTGATTTAAGGACTTCAGTAACTCAGTCATAGGTTAAAGGTCTAGTACAGGAGCTGATGGGTGAGGTTCTGTGGCCTGCATTGTGCAGATGGTCAGACTTGATGATCTTTTGACCCCTTCTAACCTTAAAGTCTATGAGAGTCCTAATTCACAGTGACTGCTAAAAACTTAACTGCTTGATACCTGGTCAGAATCAATCAACTCACTACTTCAGCATGTTCCTTTTATTTGATGACCATACTGATGGCATATACACAAAGAACAAGTGTGCAAACTTCCTTTTGGCACACCCCACAAGATTTCATTAAGGATAAGTTGGGCTGCAGATATCTAGCACGTGAGGTGTTCAAAAACATTGTTACAATCACAAAATCCAAGAAGTATACTAAAGACTCTCAAACAAGGGACCTAAACCATGTTAACGCTCTCCCACTATGGAGTTTGTCAGCTTACTCAGCATACAAAGAAGAGATTTTAAAATGTGCTATATGCCACAATGGCTTTATAATTTACTTCGTCCATTTCTGTCTCCAATATGAAGCTTGAAACTTTGTCACCAAGCTAACTTCTGTTTTTCTCTGATTCAATTGTTCTCACACTGTGGTAGGCATACCACTGATAACAGATGACTAAAAAAACCATTTGTATGTCAACAGAATGATCCTTCATAACAACACTGATTAAAATCAAAGGTGATTTTACAAAGCACTCTAGAGTTTTAGATATGGGGTGCTAACTCTTGAAGTTTGAGAACTGATGCTTCAAGCTCATGATCTGAACTCATGAAATTTGCATATGGAGGTATACTGTGTTCCATCTTTAATGACTGAGTAACTGGTTGTTTCATGGGCTTTCAATCTTATAAGGTGTGCAACATTTCCACCTCTCCCTGTGTAAGATATGGCAAACCAAAAAGTAGCCGGAGAAAAGTAATAGAATGAGTGCTGGAGTAGGATTTCTATTCATATAATTTTTAAAAAAATACTGTACAAAATTGTACTGCATGTGTAATGCCATAAAGTACAGGCAATTTTATTACAAATTAATAATGCCATTGAAATATAACAAACCAATTTTCCTAACGGGGAGGGTAGGTGAAGGGGGAGAACTGCCATGAATGTCCATGGGGTTAAAGACATATGCTACATTTTACCTAATGGGCTACCACTATTTCAGTTCTCAATCAATGATTTTCTTTTACAGAATGTTTTAGTTCCCACCGAGTGCTGACAATGATGGTAAAATGGGATTGTTCGCTTCTGATCTGCTATTCCTTTCTAAGAGGGATTCATTTCCAATACTGCACTCTCAAAGACACTTTTTTATTATTGCTTTATTAGTTTTACAGACTAAAAGCAACCCAAACTATTAAATTTATAACCTACATTTCCTTCCCTCTAAAATAAATGAAATTTGTAAGCATGATAAAATTATTTGAAATTGGTATATGCAAAGAAATGAAATATCCCTTTGCTTCCCCAAAAATATAATAAACGGTATGCAGACTGCTTATGCACTTCACAGTGAAACAAATTTCTATGTTAAGTTTAAAAATGGGTTCCAGATACTATTAAATTCTTCCATTCTGTCCATATGTTATTTTCATATAAGTTTGTGACTGGAAGATCCATTAGAAGTGTCTTTATGGGCAAGTCACTCCCATCATTTCAGTGCCTCCCCATGATTCTTTCAGCAAATCATTAAGCAGCCAGATAAACATCCACTTTAATTTAGATGTATAGACTCAGTTCCTCTAAGTTCCAAGTAGAAAGTAAACACATGGTTCTCAATGTATTCCTTCCTGTCCCCTGCTACTTCTCCCCATTATTAATGCCATTTTGCTTCATTGCATTTTAGTAAAACCTCTTCCCTACTCTAAAAATGCAGAATCATCTAAAAAATCTCCAGATGATTCCAGCATGTTACTACTGCCTCTTAATCCAATCTTACTCTTTGGATGAAAGTCCAATATGGCTTAAAAAACATTTGAACTGCTTTAGTGCCATGTCTTGCAATTTTAACATTTTTCCTAGATTCTGATCTAGTTTTCATCTGTGCTTTATAAATTTAGGCCTTCTCCCCAATGCCTTTTTAGATAAATGGCAATTATAGTTATCTGATTTAACAGAAAAACATTCTGGTGCTTGATGTCTTTTATGCCTATATTTTATCAGCTGCTGTTCCACTTGTCAGAAGTGATTCCTGCACTCATTTCCCTAAAGTCTTTTATGAAGATTCCTTTACATTCTAATATTGCTGATGAGTATTGTAATTCATTTCTATTTTTGCATGTAGTTTAGCAAACCTGTGGGGATGTCTTTATCAAGCAAGTCAATATTTTACACACTCCAACTTCAATCTAGTTTTTTTTTTTTTTTGGGCAATGTATCAAAATTTAATTTGTCTTCTTCTTAAGAATCAGAGTCTAAGCAAAACCTGCCTGGAATTGTGGATTTTTAATGATGGCAAATTATTGGCAAAAATGTGGTGTTTAAGTATCTCCAAAAGTTGAGAGCGTACAAAACCGCCAAAAATTCTTGTTACAAGTACATTGAAAGCTACATGAAGGAGGAAATGCAGAGTTATTTTTATGGCAATGAAACAGTTGTGGGTACCGCATATTTGTTTTCAGCTGTATCCATGAACAATAAGTTATGTTTACAGACTCCTCAAAACTACACCCATTCTGAAGTTCCAGTGTGGTCTTTAACAGACAATTTAAAAATCAATTTCATTCCCTACCCACAAGCCCCATCTCACTATTGCCACAATAAAGTCACAGTTATCCAAGATTTCTCATCTGGCCCAGAGCACAAGAAACAGAAGAGTGGTATGGCTAAGAATGGAGTAACACTCCAGATGCTGAAAGCATACATTAAACCTGTGCCTCAGAGGGTATCTGAGGTGCCACCATGACATCCTCCCACAGTTCGGTATTATTCACAGAGCCTCATATACAACAACATATACATGAAACTATTTATTGGGTGAGAAAGTCCAACAAAATAATTAAGCATAATGAATTATCTTTAAGACTTAGGAATATTAGTTTCTCATAGTGGCTTAGTGTTTGTCTACAGTCCAGGAGTGTCAAACTCATTTGCTATGGTGGGCCAGATTTGACTTAAACGTACTTTAAGTGAGTCATACATATTATAAACTGAAATACTAAGGCACTCTCACGGTATTGCAGAGCGCTGTGTATGAGAGACTACGCTCCACAACACCTCTCTCTCTCTTTCTGTGTTAGGGAGAGACTATGGTCTTATGAAGTGTAGTCTCGCATACCCAGCACTCCATGATGTTGCGAGACCCGACACTCTCGTAGCATTGCGGAATGCTGGTTATGCAAGACCACACTCTCTCTCTGTTGGGGAGAGTGTGTGGTCTTGCAGAACTCAGTCACAGGCCAGATGGAAGAGATTTGCGGGCCACATGTTTGACACCCCAGGTCTACACAAAGCCATTAGTTAACATTAACCTGAGGTGTTAAATCTACTTCACTTTAGCCTGTTGCCACCTGTCCACGTGCAGCCTGCTGAAGCATGCTAAGAGTTTGCTGGAGTGCTATGATCAAGTACTCGGAAATGAGATTAGTTCAAAGCACATTAACAAACAATGCATTTCAGCAAGGTGTACACAGATAGTTAGGTGGCAGCAGGCTACTGCAAGGCTGATTCATGCACCAGAGTGCCATGGTTTCATTGGCTCTGTGCCAAAGGCTGAATTTTTTAAGGATCTTAATAAATGCACTATAGGTCAGAGACATTTCAAGAGATGTCAGCTTCCATTTAAGCATCAAAATTATTGAGCAGATTTTCCAAAGAGCTTGCCATTTCAGCTTCAAAATGGCACCTTGCTGGATGCAGAACACCTGAAAATCTGGCCCAGAGGCCTTTTAAAGAATCTCGGCTCATACGTATATCTTGTTTGGTTGCAAACAGGAGCAATCACAAACTTGAGGGATTTTAATCCTTCCACTCCTCTATAAAACACACTTGTCACCTACCTGCACAGCCAAAAGCCAGGTGATATCTCGAAGAGGGGCTGAATTTGACACAACACACATTAGCCTTGGCCTCAATACTCGCAACTGAATTATCCAGGTTGGTAGACCACAGCTTCACTGAGGAGAAAGAAAACGAAAGAGGCAGAAACGGGTAAAGGAAGCTGAAAATGCTTTTTGAACAATGTAAAACATGGACAATACACAGATTCCCACAGAAACTCAATATATACTTGACTGTTGGCATTTTCATGAATATTAGAATCTTTGAGATGGGGAAGAAAATTAGCGGGTACAAAAAGGCAGGCTTTGTCGGTTGTTGATCAGTTTTCAGCACATTCTCAAGCAGAACAGCAATTTACCTCTTCTACAGACCATATATAAAAAACTAACACATGATTCAAGCCCATGTTCCTGTGGAGTTTGGAACCTTACGTCAGTGACTGGCTGCATGCTGTAATCTCAGGATGCCCAAGGTTACCAGACAACAGACTTGTACAACCAAGTGCAATAAAGCTGATGTTCTGCCTACTCTGTCATCCAGCTATGCTATGAAGAATTCATGCTCTGTGCTCTCAGTGGTTGCCTCTCTGCACACATTTCATTCAAATGTATATTTAAACACAACTAGTAAGGACCATTTGTTTTCCATTCTTTGGAGACTGTCACCAGGAGAAAAAAAGCAGCACTGTGATTTAACATCACTACCTTTTATTTTTACATTTTAATTCAATCCAGGTGCATGACTTTGTGTAGAAGTAAATATGTATAAAGATTAATCTGCATTGGACTACTCCACAAAGGAAAATGGTTCCCTCTAACACCACACCCCCAAATATGGGTATGTACATACAGGATTGTGTTTTAAGGGTGCTTAGATAAGTCTCCTTCACAGGTACGAAGGAATGGAGAGTCTTCGAGGCCCTTCAGTTTCTTCCCTTAATAGCCTCGTATACATATTTAAATCCACAAAGGTAAGGTATATTAAGCATTATCCACTCACCCCTACGTGAAAACTGTTATGGAAGGTTATGCACGATACAAATTGTGGGCTAACTCATGGCTTTGCCATGAGCTCAGAGGAAAGGGCATCATGCTATTGCACTGTCTCAGGAGCAGCCTGTGATTCCCAGAGTCAGAATATACCTCCATATTTCCCCATTTACTCTAGTGAGGATAAGGCAACTCAGCACTGAATACTTGCCACACAGAGGTTATTCTCCCCTTGCAGTGTATGAAAACAGCCTGGGTTCACAATGATTTGCTTGTGATAGTTCCTCCATGCACAGATCTCCCATCTGTGCGTGGAAGGGGTTCTCTGGTGGAGGGTTCTGTGCAGAGGAAGGGGAGGATTTGTGGTGGTACAGAAGGGGACTGAACAGGAAGAGGGAAGGAACACACCCCACTTTGCTGTGGCCCCCAAAAAAGGGACACAAACACACTGCCACAGCCCCAGTCTATTTGCTTTTTCCTATATTTACCGCACTTCCCAGGAGCCAGAGAAGAGGTGGCCTCTGGGGAGATGCCTATTGAATCACTAAATCCAGGGACAGCTTATCCACAGGAAGGGTTGTGGAGTCTTCCCTCCTCCTCCCCCCCCCCCCTTTTTTTTTTTTTTTGGTGGTTAAAACGGTTCACATAAAGGAAGGCGAGGGAATGGACTGCACTAATTCTGGCCATATTTGGAGGACTTCAAAAATGTGAGAAAAACAGTAATGCTTGGAGCATATTGATGCATCTTTTAAAAAAAGCACTGCGAGAATATCTGACAGATGTCTGGAACTATTACAAAGCATCACATACACCCATCAAATGCAGACATTGATGTACACACTACATTTGCATACAAGAATGATGAAAAACAGATAAAGTACATGCAGTTATCAGTTTTCAGACATTAATTATCCATTCTCTTACTTACCAAAAGCCAAGTATACTTTATAAACAACCAGCTACATTAAAAATGAGCAGCTTTGCAAGGATGGGCTTGGACCTTCTTTTGCTCCAAATGAAACTAGATGATATAGTGGCCCATCTGGAGTCAGGGGACAGGAGAGAATTTTACAAGCAAATAAAAGCTTTAGATTCTAGCTTTAAAGAAGAACTCCCAAGAGAAGTGCAGTCTATGTCACACTGACAGCAGTGGACATTAGCATTATTGATCTGATGGACAGGAAGCAAGAAATTCTAGTTTCTGTGGCTAAAAAAAAGAAAAACAGAACCCACAATGTCCAGAGTCAATGCTCCTTAGACCGGGGGGAGTGGGGGGGGGGGGGGAGAGAGAGAGAGAGAGAGAGAGAGAGAGACTTGTGTCTGTTGTCTTGCATACCCAGTGCTCTGTGATGCCAAGAGTGTCAGATCTCGCAAAATTACAGTGTGCTGGATATGTCAGACTGTGCTCCACGAAACCAGTCTCCCTACCAGATAAGAGTGTGTGTCTTGGAGCGCAGTCTCACATACACAGTGCTCCGTGATGCCGTGAGAATGCCCTAGTATTTCAATTTATTTTATGTATGGCCCACATACATATATGTATGTATAAGTCAAATCTGGCCCGCCATAGCAAAAGAGTGACACCCCTGCCTTAGACTGAAAGCATCTAACTCTGTAGGTACATCTGGGAGTCAAATAAGCTTACAGCAGCATCTCTCCCAAATTTATGTCCCAGGATTCTCATTAGGAAGCCTTCCAATTAAGTTATAAAAGTTAGAAACTGTGTTCATTATGCGTAATTCTCTTTTTGGCACCATATCAATATAAATGAGCAGATACTTGGTCTCAATTTCATAACATTTCAGGGGCTCAGTTTTCAACAAACTAGCCTTTCATCTTTGCACAAATTTAATTCAAATCATCTTCAGATCAAAGAGTAGAATGAGCTCGGTGGGCTCACCCAGTGGTTAAAGTATAATTTGACGGGCCCTGGAACCCTCCTAATCTCCGGCCCCCCTTCCCGTATTGTCTGGGCCCCCTTGATGCATGTGCAGGCCCCAGCCCAGACAGACATTTGCAACCACTTCTCAGGACCACATGCATAGGTTATCGCTCCCTAAAAATATTTATAATTTTATATGGCATTTATGTCTATAGCAATTATTGTCACACACTAGCAAACACCGCATAACACAAGACCATCAGATCACCCCTTTCCCTGCCTCATTAACTCAAGTATGATGGTGAAAGCTCATGCAATAAATACATTTGTTAGTCTTTAAAAGTGCCACAGGACTCCTTGTTGTTTTGCTGAACTAGACTAACACGGCTCCCCCCTGGAACTTATCTACCATACGGTTTCCACTGGTCTTATCCCTGACGGAAACTTTCCTAAAAAATGCTAAACATACACAAAGCTATAATGAAGACTTCACCAGTATATGACTTCTGTAGCATTGCCAATAGCTTGGATGCCGGCTGAAGTACTTGGAAATGTGTTACTTAAGCACAGATAGAAAAGGGAAGATGGTATTAAAATCACCACGACTTGTGATTGATAAAATCAGGCCTCACTTTTCCATGGCACCTTCTATCTGAAAAGCTGAAATCACTTTACAAGGATAATGAACCAAGCTTTGTACCACCTCCTAAAGCAGTGGTTCTCAAACTTTTTGCATTGGCGATCCCTTTCACACAGCCAGCCTCCAAGTGTGGTCCCTGCCAAATTAAAAATACATTTTTTTCTAGGCAACACTATTTTAAATGATCAATTTATAACCAAACCTTCTGCCTAAAATGACTTTATCTTTTCTCACCACTTTGAACTTAAGACTAAACCACATTTTTATAGAATTATTTTTAGACAAGTTATTTTTAAAATTGTTATTGTTTAATACTGGTAGGTGCGAAGAATTTGTATCAATATCACTTTTCAGAGCAAACTTAGCGCCCCATTGCCTCCCTTGCTTCTGCACAGCTATTGGCAGCTCTGCGTGGCTCACAACCCCCGCATAATAACCGTGTGACCCCCTAAGGGGTTGCGACTCCCATTTTGAGAGCCCTTGTCTTAAAGGGACAGCCTAACCTCATTTTACAGATTGGGAAATTGAGACACAGAGCTGTGAAGCGACTTCACCCAAAGTTCCACAGCAGTTTCGTGGCAGAGCTAGGACTAAGACCCAGAACTCAAGACTCTCATGCTTTAACCACTAAACAATACCAACCCCACACCCGGCAAACCATCTTTGCACAGAGATTAATGCATTTTTCTTTAGGATCTCAAGGAGTACTAAACCATTCACTAGTAAAGACTATTTAGACCTTAACCCTGTAGACAATTTCCCTTTGACCACTGTAACACCACATGTGCAGCGTGTCAGAACGTTTTTAGCAAACATACTATGGATACTACCAATGTTGCCTCTAAGCTGATGATGCAGCCAAGCAAGTTATGGTATTTGCTGGGCAGCAATTTGTGAGGCATGGTGCCGCATGGACAACAGTTTTTTGGCACCAGAAGCATCAGCATGCTTAAGTACCTCAATTCAAAAGAAATGCATAGATGTGTTTTCATTCGAACTTAATAAAAATGTTAAATTGAAATACTGAAGTTTTATTAATTTACTAAACAAATGTGAGACGACGACACTTGCCGTGCGCCTATCTAGCCTCTACCTCACAGTTTGTGTCGCCTGTTTGTCACATTTCCAGTCTACATATACAGAGTCAAGGTCAACCTCATGATGGAAGGTTCAGAAATTCTATTAGCAAACATCCATAAAGCTCTAAATACACAAATGGTGATTTTCAAAGGCTTATAACTTGACCAAATCTGGGTGTATTTTCATGGGGACCTTTCTGTCCCCAGAACTATCACTCTATCAGTTTTACCATGGAGGCACTAGAGTTCTTCAAGGAGAAGACATTTAACATTAGCAAAATTAGCTATTTTTCACAAAGCTCGCTCTTGGAAAGGGCTGAGCCACTTTTATTGAAACTTAAAAATTGAGCTTGAGGCAGAGAGTGAGCAGCCCACTTGAGAATGTTAATTCTTATAAACAACTAAGAATAGTGGGCTTCTAAAATATTAGGCAGTCAAGTGTTATTCTTCCTATAGCGAATACATGATATAGTAGTAAAAGTATTCTATCATCATGAGTTTGAGGAAGCAGTTCATGAGTGACAAAAGGAATTATGCAGGTCATCCTCAACTTATGCCAACTACAATCCATCATATACTCTGTATATGATACTTACATTACATGAAAAAAATTATTGTAGGAATGCTTTAGAGACAAACATTTATTGCAAATATTTTTCAAACTCTCACTATAACAGCAGGTGTATTAGTTACCATGAGTTCAGTGTTTCTTAGGTCAGAGGAAGACACAAAACCCTCTAAAAGTTGCATGAGACAGCTTGTCTATGCATATAAAAGTCAGATCCATTGTTCTGGGCCCCTCCACGGGTAGAAGTGAGCATTGGATCCCACAGAAAGGTGGAAAGCTCTGCAAGGCTACATTTTGGATCATTAATGTGGTACCGTATTTTTCGGACCATAAGACGCACCTGACCATAAGACGCACCCAGTTTTTAGAGCAGGAAAACAAAGAAGAGGGAAGGCAAAGAAGAGAAAAGGAAAGGCAAAGAAGAGAAAAGGAAAGGCAAAGAAGAGAAAAGGAAGGAAAGAGAAAGGAAGGCAAAGAAGAGAAAGAAGGAAAGAAAAAGGAAAGCAAAAGAGGGAAAGAAAAAGGAAGGGAGAAAGAAAAAAGAGAGAAGGAAGGAAGAGAAAGGGAGAGAAAGAAGGAAGAAGAAAAGAGAAAGAAAAAAGGGAAGGAAGAGAAAGGAAGGAAGCAAAGAAAGAGAGAAAGAAGAGGAAACAGGAAGAGGAAATAAAGAAAGAAAAAGGAAGAGAAAGATGAAAGAGGAAGGAAAAAAGAGAAAGAAAAAAGGAAGACAAATAAGGAAAAAAGAGAAAGAAGGAAGAGAAAGAGAGGAAGAAAAAAGAAGGCAGGCAAAGAAGAGAAAGAAGGAAAGAAAAAGGAAGGGAGAAAGAAAAAAGAAGGAAGGGAGAGAAAGAAGGAAGGAAGAGAAGAAAAGAAGAAAGGGGAAGGAAAGAAGAGAAGGAAGAGAAAGGAAGAAAGCCAGCCAAGGCCGCTGGCGGGGGAGGACCCTACCGCGGCCCTGGGAAGCCACCGGTGGGGGGGAGCACACCCCAGCCCCGGAGGCTGATCCCGGCCCCGTGCTGGGAGGCCGGGGCTGGGGATTACCCCGGCCCCGGCCCCAGGCTGGGAAGGAGGCGGTCGGCGGGTGGGAGCCCGGGAGCCCCCCGCTGCCGCAGCCACCCCTCTGGCCCGGCCGCGTGGGGCAGGCAGGCAGGCTTGCGCTCCTGACCCGAGCCTGAGCCTGCCTGTCCCACCCTGGGGTCGGGGAGGGCCAGCCCAGAGGCCAGGCGCAGGCCGGGTGTGCCGCGGCAAAGCCGCGGCCCCGGGGGTTGGAGGGAGCAGCGGGGGCTGCGCGGGGGTCCCTCACTGCTGCGCGGGGCGGGGGGGGGTGCGACGGCCGCT